>JARQOD010000003.1:591158409-591405932 GCA_033576555.1 Oophaga sylvatica
GTATGTTGGGGGGAAAGGGGGGATGTTTATTACAGTTCTGACGCCCCCTTAGTTTTGGGGAATTTTTACCAGCGCTGTGTAGATCTCTGAGGGGATGGTGAGGCGCTAGATGTCGGGTCCCCTAAGGTGGGACTCCTCCCTCGGTCGATAGTAATGATAGGGTAGGCGGGAATGCAATCAAAAACCCCGCCCTCACAATTCCGTCTTTCCATACCTTTACTTAAAGTTGTTCAGGCGGGTCCCAGGGAGGTTTGTGGGGTTGATGGAGGATGGTTTTGAGGCAACAGCTAAGCAAGTTAGGGGCCTCCTTTACTTTAAATGTGATGAGTACAACCAGCATGAAGCGTATTTCCCCTCTATAATCCCCAAATTTTCCAAAGCTGTGCTCCCCGGCGTTTTGTGGTTGGAGCCTTCTTCTGAGAGAGTGAGTTCCAATTCCTTTTGTGCACTGACTCAAGGTTTCTCACTTCCTGCCCCCAGTTAGACTGACTCTTCGGGTGCTTTCCGTTACCTAAGGCCCGGTAAGCCTCTGGGTTTCCTACCACCATGCATGAAGCAGGATGCTTCGGTCTCCGGACCGGTAACAATGTGCAGGTTCCTTTTCCTATGGCACTTTTCTGTTCTCTTCCACTATGCCCTTCGCTTTGCTCAGACTCTCAAAGATTTCATCCGTCCTCTGGGGGCACAGCTCTGACCAGGCTGAGGTGAACTGGCTCACCTTTACGGGACTCCCTTTCGAACTGCACAAAGACTGCACTTCCAATCCTTGAGTAAATGACTGGACTGAACTCGATATCAGCACTCCCCCTCCCCCTCTGGGTGTGCCCCAAAGTGTACGTGATATCATGGAGAGCCTTAACCGTTACCTCCCCACTCATCCTCCTGGTATTGTGTACCGGGGGCACACTTCCCCCCCAGGGTAAAGGGACACACCCCCGGCTGTGAAATACAAGAGAATTTTTGTTTATGCAATAAAATTAACTTTAACATTAATTGTCCCATCCGGGAGGTAAGGATGTCTGAACGTTGTAACAAACATTGAATATAGAAAAAATACAAAATATTAATTAAAAATGTTATAAATAAACGACAATATTCTTGTGAAGGACCCCCACCAAACCTTCAACGTGGGTCCTGGGTGGGCTGCAGGAATCCGAATGAGACCTCACTCAGTGCCCACCACACAGGTTTTATGTTCAGAGGTAAGTCAAGCTTGTGTGAAACCATTAAAAGGCACCTTAGTGCAATATTTCAAGATGTTTTGGTGGCTCAGTCCTCAGCCTTGAGTCCATTATAAGCACCATAAGGAAAAGACACTTTATATATATATTTTTTTACAATATTCCTTTTATTTTATTAAATTAATGGGTATCGAATGGGTATCTTCCTTTTGGATTCGCTTGATCTACGTGGAGTACTTCAGGTATATTAAGTTGGATCTGTCTGCACTGCGTAACGGAAACTATAGAACTGCTCAATTTTCTTTGGGATCTGGCAAGGGGGTACTGATGGCGGGGCGGTGTGAGTAAGCTTCCCGGGGGATCCATAGTATGGGGCGTGTTTGATGACCTTCTTGAGATTCCGTAGTTGAGTGTTGTGGAATGGGTAACTCCTGAATGGCTCAACTGGCACCAGGGGATAACTGGAGGTAAACTCCTTGGTGGCTGTAAAACTGCAATACTGGAAATTATTACAGTTTCCCCAGTTGGGCCAACCCGCGGAAAAAATCTAGATCCGTGTGTTACCTTTCTTCCTTCTTTTGATTGATGACGGGTTCTTTTCACAACTTTTTAAAGGGTTCTGTACACAATTTCAAAGGGTCTCTGGACACAGTGGTTTTGTTTTCCCCCGTCCTTATGATGATACAAATTTTCTGTTGTATTTTTGAAATCTTGTACAACGTAGGTTCTTGTTCCCACTGGTTATCCAATTTGTGCATTTTCCTTTTTCTTTTTAATACCACTTCTCCGGCATCAAAGGCTTGGCAGGAGCATTTCTGTTGTAAATATCTTCCTGTTTTTTCCGTGCCTTGTTGAGACTTTCCTCCACACAGATTTGCACTCTTCTGTATGCTCTTTTCCGATTTATGTCCAGTTTTCAACGGCGTCGTCTGCCCCCGGTTTACCCTCCCAAATTTTAAATCCATTGTAGTCTTCGGCCTTGCTTCATAAGATAGCTGGAGTGCAGTTAGTAGAATTCAGGTATAGGTTATACAAATCAACCAAATCAGGTAGTAAGTCCGGCCATGATTTCTGTTTAAAAGGTATGGATCTCAACAAGTCAAGGAATTTTGGTTCATTTTTTACCCAAAAACGTTGGTTTGAGGGTGGTATGGCTTGTTCTAATTTTCTTGCACCCGTTTAAAGTGACAGAATTCCTTTAATAAATCAGCTTCGAAAGCAGGTCCTTGATCGGTTAATACTTGCTCCGGATACCATGCGGTCTGCAGAAACTTGCTTGAAAGGTTTTCGCGGCCGTCACTGCGGTTGATCCTTAACTGGAAAAAACCACCGAAATCTGGGGGTAATGGTCCCCATGGTAGGGCGTTTGAGTATCCAGATCTACTTGGCGACGTTTGACGTGGTCCAGGCCACAATCTCAGGGGCGAGTGTCGGATAGGTTGCAGGGGTGCCTTCGACTACCGTAGTCCTTTCTTCTGAGACCACGGGTCCACAGTTTCCGACCCACCTCTCGATGGAGCTGCGCATCCCTACCCAGTAAACCGGCTCTTAACAGGGTCTCCAGCTTTCTTTCCGCCAAAGGTCCTGTTGATCGGGTATGCTTCCAACCCATTGGGGACGTCTGCCTTGGGGACCACGATTTTTGCAGACCATTCATGGGTTTGGGGTTGACGTATCTCCTGCACAACTTCTCAGGTATAGGAAAAAACCGGGTTTTCCGTTCCACAGGAGCTTTGCTGAATAGGTGCACCTTTTCCAAAGAGGGGCCCTTTCCCGTCTTTAAAAACTCCTTGATACGGCTGACCACTGGTTCACTTCCGGTCTCTTTCCCGCTGTGATGGGGTAAAGGATTTAATGTTGCACCATACTGTTTCTGTTGACTCGTGCCGTGGACTACCCCATTCGATGGAACGAGTAGGGTAATTTCTTCCAGGTCATCCGTTCTTCTTCCGTATCAGAGTCATGCGGCATTCGGGACAATGCGCAGCATAGCATTTTTTCGACTGCCCGGTACTTGATAGTAAATGGTAATTGGACAACCGAGCCATCCATCGTGCTCCTGGACCCCCGCTTGGCGGTTTCCAGGTGTGTTAAGGGTTGTTATCTGTAAACGCAGTGAACCGATTGGAGGCCAGATAATGCTTAAATCTTTAGTAATGGCCCAAACCGGCCAGAAACTCCAGCTTTAAGTGCTATAATTTTCCGGATTCCTTTCAGTTGACCTGAGTTTTTTGCTGGCATATCGAGATTTTTTTCTTGGCCTTTGCTCTGACTGAGAACTGCTCCAACCCTCATTACTGGCGTCGGTGTACAACAGGAACGGTTGGCTGTAATCAGGATAGGTTAAGACTCATCACCTTTTAAGGATCTCTTTTCTTTTGGAATGCTTCAGCTGTTTTTCCTTACCCCAATTAAAGGGAGGGTTTTGCTCTTTAGGGATTGTCCTACCGGAGGTCCTGTAAAGGAGCTCCCTTCTTCGTGTAATCTTTCACGAACCTTCTGTAGTAACCCGTTGTCCCAGGAACTGTCGCACTTCCTTAAGTTCTTCGGCCCCGGCCACTTCTGGAGGGGCAGTGACTTTCTCTGGGTCCAGCGTACTCCTTCCGAACTGACGATGTGCCCCAAGTATTGTACCTTTTTTTGGGTTTGATGGCATTTTGAGGGTTTTAATTTCACCCGTCCTGGACGGGGAAACTCAAACACTTCTCCCGGGTGTTTCAGATGGTCCTCATTGTCTTGGATTACACGAAAAACGTCGTTAGGTTAGCACCGGTTTCAAAATTGAGATGTCCCAGACAATTTTCCACACTCTCTGAAATGTTCCTGGGGCACTGTGACCAAACGGATTCTGTCGAACTCACGAGCCCCATTGGGTGGTGAAAGCCGTTTTCTCACATCCTCCAGCCACAGCCCTTGCCAGAAACCACTAGTCGATAAAGGGTAGAAAAATGTTGCCGTTTTCAGAGCAGCTAATGTTTCTTCTATGGTGGTAACGGGTATGCATCCTTGTGTGTTATGCGGTTCACCTGCCTGTAATCCACACACATTTATACTCTCTTTTTTTTTTAACAGAACTAGGGGGTGCCCAGGGTACAATACCCCTTATCACCCCAGCTTTTTTCATATCATGCAACTTTCTTTAGCCTTTGATAATGAGCTGGAGGTATGGGCCTATACCGCTCTTTGATGGGAGGATGATGCCTAGGGATATGATGTTGTACTCCCTTAATTATCCCCAAAATAAAGTGGATTCTTGCTAACACTTGGGCGTACTCTTGCAACCCCGTAATACCCCTTGCTTCTGGTGAGGGGAGTGGGGGTGTCCCAACATGGAGTTGTGACACCATTCCGCCCCTGAGTTGCGGGGTCATTGTCCTGCTATTTGAAGGGTCTAAGGACCAGCCGGGAGAATAGAATTATTATCAAAGCATGTAGTTTAGCAATAGTTGCGAAGGGGTAAGTTTACCTCATCATCTCCCCAATTGAGAAGCCGTACCGGTACTCTTCCACTCACTTTACTACTCCCCTAGCAGTCTAAGTGTAGGTCTATGTTCTGAATGGTGGGGTTCTACTACAGCTTGGTAATTCTGTCCTCTCAGACCTATGGCTGCCCTGCACCAAATGATCATTTCACTCATTGGGGGTATCACAATAGGATCCGAGTCAGTGACCCGTACATTACCAATTTCGCCGTCTGTAAGCTTCGCTTGCTGCTGACACACCAGGGCCCGGATCTCTCTTTGGATTACTCCCTCTGCCTTGGTCGGCAATCTCAGCGAGCTGTTGGAGCAAGAACACAACTTCTCCCAAACAATTACCGATAATGTTAGTACCAAAATTATATTTAAACCGTTCTCCTCATTTACAGTCTTTACTACCAGAAGCCCCTGGTCTTTCAACTCCTCTCTGCCCACCTTTACATCTACACATTTTGTCCCAAGTACTTCTACAGGAAGACCATTAGAAGCATACACGGTAAAGTCAGAGCTCGGGGGTTTAAGACTGTCCATTGACCAGTACTTAGTATAGAGGGCATCAGGAATTAGGGTCACCTGGGACCCAGTGTCTAACATGCTGGAACTGCAATACCATCTAAGATGATAGACAGGTAGGGTCGCCCCCCACATACTGCGGTTCCAGTCTAGGGGCCTGACGGGTATTCTCCTGGGTGTTGGCCCTCGGACCCAGGTTCTGCCCGTTTAAAGGACACTGTGGAGACAGATGACCTTTCCGGTTGCATCGGTAACAGATGATCTCTCGACGAGGAGGGTGTTGATCAGAGGTCGCTCCTGGGGGTGGCGTTGTCCTCCTCCGGGGGGGCGACGTCTTCTTTCTTCTCCGGTGCATCCACGGGACGTCTTCTGGGCAGTCTGCTAACAAGATCTTCCCTTCTTCCTCTTTCCGCAGTTGCAGGGCACTCATTACAGCAGCCAGATTTTTAGTCAGCTGGCGCACCTCTGAGCGCAGACAATCCAATTCACTAGGAGGTGTCACCTGCGCTTTGGCTTCGGCCACTAACGGGGAAAAGGGGTTTACTGCCGGTTCCAGAGTGACTTCAGCCCGATGATGTTGGGTTGCCACCTCAAGTTTGCCCAGGGGCCGCAGCCCTTTTATTGCCATGTCTTTTAGGGCATCAAAGGTAGCATCCGGATGATCTAAGGACCACCAGTTTACAGTTCTGCGTTCCTCTGGGATCTCAATCCCTGTATAAATTGTTCTTTCAGCATTTTATTCTCATCAATAGCATTTAAATTATTAACCTGCTTAAGAGCTCTCAGGGCTCCTTGTAGTCGGCAAGCGTAGTCCCGGATGCTGTCACCTGGCTGTTGTGAACAGTGATAGAAGGCCATCCGGAGATCGTTTCTGTGCGGTCTTCAATATGGCATGCAGCTTAAGGAAGATCGCAGGTACCGACTCCTGATCAACGGTATCCCAAGTCTCCACTTCTCTCTCAGCAGCGCCAGTTAGCTGCCCTATTAGCACAGCAGCTTTTTGTCTCTCAGGCATGGAGTACATTTCTAGGATGCTGCATAACTTCCGCTTGAAGCCTGCTAATGTGCCTGGCTCACCGCTGTACTGGGGAAGCCATTTCGCCCCAGGCATATATGGGAGCGTTAGTGGCATGATCGGACTACCGGACTGGGTGCGGGGCCTGCGCCCCCATCTGGCGCTACAATACCAGGCGGTGCGGGATTGGGGCCTCCGGCCGGGGCCGCACTGTCAGCCGGTTGTTGTGACATCTTAGCGCCCCCTTGGTTAAACGGAGCCTACCGGTTTCAGACGCTGCTATTTCACAGGCACCGCAGTGGGAACAGGACCTTCGTCGCAGGCGCTCTGATGTCAGAGCGTTCACTTCCTGTTGCAGGACCTGCCGATGAGTCAGAGCCAGGGGCGTGTCCAAGACTCTGCGCGCTCTTTCAGGTACGCCCACCTTCTTCTCCAGCGCCTTAGGGCGCGAATCTGGCGGCAAATATGGCGGTATTTGGCGCCAAACAACAGCAACAGTCTTTTTCGCCAAAACACTCCACAGGCACACAGGGCTCGCAATGCTGCAAGTTTCGTATCCTGTTCGTGACGCCAATTTTTGTCTCGACCACGCACCACAATTGTGGGTTTCCAGGGCAATGGGGTACTCAGAGCCGAGCCCGTAGAAGTCTATGGGATTGTCACAGGTAGCGGTGGCTCGGTCGTGGCCCTGGCGGTCAGGCGTATGTTGGGGGGTATATTTACAGGGGATAGATTTATATACAGTTCGTGACGCCACCTGTAGTCTCTGGTAATTTGTACCAGCGCTGCTGTAGATCTCTGAGGGGATGGTGAGGCAGCTAGATGTCGGGTCCCCTACAGGTGGGACTCCTCCCTCAGGTCGATAGTAATGATAGGGTAGTGCGGGAATGCAATCAAATAACACCGTCTCACACATCAGCGTCTTTCCATACCTTTACTTCAAGTTGTTCAGGCAGGTCCCAGGGAGGCTGATGGGGTTGATGGAGGATGAGCTTTGAGGCAACGGCTAAGCAAGTTAGGGGCCTCCTTTACTTTCAAATGATGATGAGTACAACCAGCATGAAGTGTAGTTCCCTCTATAATCTCCAGCTTTTCCAAAGCTGTGCTGCCCGGTCAGTTTTGTGGTTGGAGCCTTCTTCTGAGAGAGCTGAGTTCCAATTCCTGTCGTGCACTGACTCAAGGTTCTCACTCTCCCTGACCCCAGTTACGTACTGACTCTTCAGGGGCTGCTTTCCGTTACCTAAGGTCCGGTAAGCCTCTGGGTTTCCTACCACCATGCATGAAGCTATGGTGATGCTTCGGTCTCCAGTGACCGGTAACAATGTGCAGGTATCCTATACCTATGGCACTTTTCTGTTCTCTTCCACTATGCCCTTCGCTTTGCTCAGACTCTCAACAGATGTCTCAGTCCGTCCTCTAGTGTGGCACAGCTCTGACCAGGCTGAGGTGAACTGGCTCACCTTACTGGACTCCACTTTCTGAACTGCACAAAGACTGCACTTCCTAACTCCTTCGAGTCACTGACTGAACTGAACTCAGACTACTCAGCACTCCCCTCCACACCCCTGCTGGGTGTGTCCAAAGTGTACGTGATATCATGGAGAGCCCTTAACCGTTACCTCTCCACTCATCCTCCTGGTATTGTGTACCAGGGCTACACAAGTGCTTATGTTAAGAGCGCAAGCAGGGCGAAGGGCGCAGTGGAAAGGAATTATAGAAGTGCCTTAAGGATTGAACTATCCTGCGTTAGTCACCGGTCACTGGGGACCGAAGTGTTGCTACAGCTTCAAGCGTAGTGATAGAATAACCAGAGGTTCGCTGGACTTCAAGTCACAGGAACAAGCCCTTTTGTCAGTACGTAACCGGAGTCAGGAGAATAAGGCTTTTGAGTTCTGCAGGACAAAAGCAAGGTCTTAATTCCACCCTGAGGAGGCTCCATCACAACACCGACAGGGCAGTACAGCTACAGAATTAGCTGGAGTTTTAGAGTGAACTTAGCTTCATGCAAGTTGGACTCATTACATTGAAAGTTAAGGAGGCCTCTAACCTGCTCAGCCGTTACCTTGAAACGCATCCTCCATCCACCCCAACAGCTTCCCGGGACCTGCCTTATCATCTTGGAAAGTAAAAGGTATGGAAAGAAGCTTTAATGTGTGAGACTGTGTCATTTAACTGCATACCTTCACGACATCATCATCACTATAGACCCTGAGGGAAGAGTCCCACCTGTAGGGGACCCGACATCTAGCTGCCACACCATCCCCTCAGAGATCTACAGCAGCGCTGGTCTTAGTGATCAGAAAACTACAGGTGGCGTCACGAACTGTTATATACCAGTCCCCTGTAAATAATTCCCCCCCCCAACATACGCCTGACCGCCAGGGCCACAGACCGAGCCACCGCTACCTGTGACAACCCCATAGACTTCCATGGGCTCGGCTCTGAGTACCCCATTGCCCTGGTAATCCACAATTGTGGTGCGGGTCACAACAACCTGGCGTCACGAACAGGATCCGAGACTTGCAGACTTGCGAGCCCTGTGTGCCTGTGGAGTGTTTTGGTGAAAAAGACTGTTGCTGTTGTTTGGCGCCAAATACCGCCATATTTGCCGCCATATTCGCGCCCTAAGGCGCTGGAGAAGAAGGTGGGCGTACATGAAAAGCGCGCAAAGTCTTGGACACGCCCCCGGCTCTGACTCAGCGGCAGGTCCTGCGACAGGAAGTAAACGCTCTGACATCAGAGCGCCTGCGACAAAGGTCCTGTCCCCACCGCTGTGCCTGTGGAATAGCAGCTTCTGAAACCGGTAGGCTCCGTTTAACCAAGGGGGCGCTAATATGTCACAACAACCGGCCGACAGTGCGGCCCCAGCCGGAGGCCCCGACCCCGCACCGCGTGGCATTGTAGCGCCAGATGGGGGCGCAGGCCCAGCACCCGGCCCGGTAGTCCCGCTCATGCCACTAACGCTCCCATATATGCCTGGGGCGAAATGGCTTCCCCAGTACTGCGGTGAGCCAGGTACTTTGGCAGGATTCAAGCGGAAGTTATGCAGCATCCTAGAAATGTACTCCATGTCTGAGAGACAAAAAGCTGCTGTGCTGATAGGGCAGCTAACTGGCGCTGCTGAGAGGGAAGTGGAGACTTGGGATACCGTTGATCAGGAGTCGGTACCCGCGATCCTCTTTAAGCTACATGCCATGTTTGAAGACAGCACAGAAACGGATCTCCGGATGGCCTTCTACCACTGTTCACAGCAGCCAGGTGACAGCATCAGGGACTATGCCTGCCGACTACAAGGGGCCCTGAGAGCCCTCAAGCAGGTTAATACCATAAGTGTCATTGATGAAAATAAGATGCTGAAAGAACAATTTGTGCAAGGACTGAGGTCCCAAGCAGAACGCAGAACTGTGAATTGGTGGTCTTTAGATCATCCAGATGCCACCTTTGATGCCCTAAAGGACATGGCCATAAAAGGGCTGCGACCCCTGGGCAAACCTGAAGTGGCAACCCAACATCACCAGGGTGAAGTCACTCTAGAATCGGCAATATCCACCTTTTCCCCACTTGTGGCAGAAGCCAAAACGCAGGCCACGGTCCCTAGTGAGTTGGACTGTCTGCGCTCGGAAGTGCGCCAGTTGACTAAAAATCTGGCTGCTGTGATGAGTGCCCTGCAGCTGCGGCAAGAGGAAGAAGGAAAGATCTTATTAGCTGACTGCCCAGAAGACGTCCCGTGGATGAACCGGAGAAGGAAGACGTCGCCCCCCTGGAGGAGGACAACGCCACCCCCAGGAGCGACCCCTGATCAACACCCTCCTCGTCGGGAGATCACCTGTTACCGTTGCAACCGGAAAGGTCATATGTCGACACAGTGTCCTTTAAACGGGCAGAACCTGGGTCCGAGGGCCAACACCCAGGAGGAGACCCGTCAGGCCCCCTAGACTGGAACCGCAGGTTCGTGGGTGGACGACCCTACCTGTCCATCATTCTGGATGGGATTGCGGTTCCGGCGTTGCTGGATACTGGGTCTCAGGTGACCATAATACCTGATGCCCTATATACGAAGTTCTGGTCTATGGATAGTCTTCAACCCCCGAGCCCTGACTTTACTGTGTATGCTTCTAATGGTCTCCCTGTGGAAGTACTCGGGACCAAAAGTGTGGATGTGAAAGTGGGCAGAGAGGAGTTGAAAGACCAGGGGCTTCTAGTAGTAAAGACTGTAAATGAAGAGAACGGTTTAAATATAATTTTGGGTACTAACATTATCAGTTACTGTCTGGGAGAAGTTGTGTTTCTACTCCAACAGCTCGCTGAGATTGCCCGACCAAGGCAGAAGGGAGTGATCCAGAGAGAGATCCGGGCCCTGATGTGTCAGCAGCAAGCGAAGCTTACAGACGGCGAAATTGGTAATGTACGGGTCACCGACTCGAATCCTATTGTGATACCCCCAATGAGTGAAATGATAATCTGGTGCAGGGCAGCCATTCGTCTGAGAGGACAGAACTACCAAGCTGTAGTAGAACCCCACCATTCAGAACATAGACCTACACTTATGACTGCTAGGGGAGTAGTGGAAGTGGTGAATGGAAGAGTACCGGTACGGCTTCTCAACTGGGGAGATGATGAGGTAAACTTACCCCGTTATGCAACCATTGCTAAATTACATGCCGTCGATAATAATTCTATTCTCCCGACTGAGTCCTTAGACTCCCGCCAACTAGCGGAGGATAATGACCCGGCAGCTCAGGTGGCGGATTGGTGTCAGCAACTCCATGTCGGGACCGACACCACTCCCGCCCACCAGAAACAAGGGGTATTACGGGTGATACAAGAGTACGCACAAGTGTTTAGTAAACACCCCCTCGACTTTGGGGCCATTAAGGGAGTACAGCATCATATCCCTACAGGTAGTCATCCTCCCATTAAAGAGCGGTACAGGCCTATACCTCCAGTCCATTATCAGAAAGCTAAGGAAATGTTACATGATATGAAGGAAGCCGGGGTGATAAGGGATAGTTGTAGCCCCTGGGCAGCACCTCTAGTTCTGGTTAAAAAGAAAGATGGTAGTATGAGAATGTGTGTGGATTACAGGCAAGTGAATCGCATAACACATAAAGATGCTTACCCGTTACCACGAATTGAGGAGTCATTAGCTGCTCTGAAAACGGCTAACTACTTTTCTACCCTTGATCTGACTAGTGGATACTGGCAAGTGGCTGTGGCTGAGGAGGATCGTGAGAAAACGGCTTTCACCACCCCAATGGGGCTCTGTGAGTTCGACAGGATGCCGTTTGGGCTCAGCAGTGCCCCGGGAACATTTCAGAGAGTGATGGAGAACTGCCTGGGACATCTCAATTTCGAAACCGTGCTGCTATACTTAGACGACGTCATCGTGTATTCCAAGACATGTGAGGACCATCTGAAGCACCTGGCAGAAGTATTCGAGTCCCTGTCCAGGTACGGGATGAAGTTGAAACCCTCAAAATGCCATCTACTCAAACAGAAGGTACAATACTTGGGGCACATCGTCAGTTCGGAAGGCGTAGCGCCGGACCCAGAGAAAGTCACTGCCATCCAGAAGTGGCCGGAGCCGAAGAACCTCAAGGAAGTGCGACAGTTCCTGGGACTAACGGGTTACTACAGAAGGTTCGTGAAAGATTACACGAAGAAGGCAGCCCCTCTACAGGACCTCCTAGTAGGACAATCCCTAAAGAGCAGAAACCCTCCCTTTAATTGGGGTAAGGAACAGGCTGAAGCCTTCCAAAAGATGAAAGAGATCCTTACAGGTGATAAAATATTGGCTTATCCTGATTACAGCCAACCGTTCCTGCTGTACACCGACGCCAGTAATGAAGGTTTGGGAGCAGTTCTCAGTCAGAAGCAGAATGGCCAAGAAAAAGTCATCGCGTATGCCAGCAGAAAACTCAGGCCAACTGAGAGGAACCCGGAAAATTATAGCAGCTTCAAGCTGGAGTTCCTGGCACTGGTCTGGGCCATTACCGAGAGATTTAAGCACTATCTGGCCTCCAACCAGTTCACTGCGTTTACAGACAACAACCCCTTAACGCACCTGGAAACAGCCAAGCTGGGAGCCATGGAGCAGCGTTGGATGGCTCGATTGTCGAATTACCAGTTTACCATCAAGTACCGGCAGGCCGAAAGAATGCTAATGCCGACGCATTGTCCCGAATGCCGCATGAATCTGACACGGAAGAAGAATCGGACGACCTGGAAGAAATTGAGCTACCTGCGTTCCATCGAAATGGGATAATCCATGAGCAGCAAGTCTACAGAAAGCAGTATGGCGCAACCTTAAATCCCTTACCCCATCACAGCTGGAAAGAGACTCAGGACAGCGATCCAGTGGTCAGCCGTATCAAGGAGTTGTTAAGACAGGAAGGTTCCTCCTTGGAAAAAGATGCACCTATGTCAGCAAAGCTCCTGTGGAACGAGAGAAGCCGGTTGTTCCTATACCGTGAGAAGTTGTGCAGGAGATACGTCAACCCCAGGACCCATGAGATGGTATGGCAGATAGTGGTCCCCAAGGCAGACGTCCAAATGGTGTTGGAAGCATACCACGATCAAGCAGGACACTTTGGCTGGAGAAAGCTGGAGACCCTGTTGAGGTGCCGGTTCTACTGGGTAGGGATGCGCAGCTCCATCGAGAGGTGGTGTCGGAACTGTGGACCCTGTGGTCTCAGAAGAAAGGACTACGGTAGTCAGAAGGCACCCCTGCAGCCTATCCGGACGACTCGTCCCTTGGAGATCGTGGCCTTGGACCACGTCAAATTGTCGCCAAGTAGATCTGGATACTCATACGCCTTGACCATGGTGGACCATTACTCTAGATTTCTGGTGGTTGTTCCAGTTAAGGATCAGACAGCAGTGACGGCAGCAAGAACCTTTCAAGCAAGCTTCTGCAGACCGCATGGGTATCCGGAGCAAGTATTAACTGATCAAGGACCTGCTTTTGAGGCCGACCTATTCAAGGAATTCTGTCACTTGTATGGGTGTAAGAAAATTAGAACAACACCATACCATCCTCAAACCAACGGCCTTTGCGAGAAAATGAACCACATTGTCGTTGACTTGCTAAAGTCCATACCGCTGGAAGAAAGAAATCGGTGGCCAGAATTGTTACCTGACCTGGTTGACTTGTACAACCACATACCAGTGAGTTCTACCAACTGCACACCAGCTTACCTTATGAGAGCAAGGCCTGGAAGACTGCCAATGGACTTGGAACTTGGTGTGGTGGAACCAGAGGCAGATGACACTGTTGAAGATTGGGATACAAATCGGCAAGAGCAATACAGAAGAGTGCAAGCCTGCGTAGAAGAAAGTCTTAATAAAGCACGGGAAAAGCAGGAGAATATTTACAACAAGAATGCTCCCGCGAAGCCTTTGACGCCTGGAGAAGTGGTATTGAAAAGAAAAAGAAAGATGCACAAATTGGACAACCAGTGGGAACAAGAGCCCTATGTTGTACAAGATTCCAAATATGACAACAGAAAAGTTTGTATCATCAGTAGGGACGGAGGAAGAACAATATCCACTGTGTCCAGAGACCATTTGAAATTGTGTCCAGAACCCTTAAAGCTTCGTGAAGAGAACCCTGTCGTCAATCGAGAAGAAAGAAAAGAGGAGGTCATACACACGGATCTGGGAGATTTCCCTGCGGATTGGCCCAGACTGGGAGATGCTGTAATCATTCCGGTGTTGCAGTTTTATCAGCCACAAGAGGAAGTTCTACCTCCCGTTGTGCCCATGGTGCCAGTTGAGCCAGTTCAGGAGTTACCTATTCCAGCAACACCCCAGCCTACAGAATCTCAAGAAGGACCATCAGAAGCAGCGGCCCATGCTATGGGATCCCCTGGTGAAGCTGACTCACACCGCCCAGCCATCAGCACGCTTGCCAGATCCATAGAAAGATTGAGACAGTTCTATAGTTTGCCGTTACGCGGAGCAGGTAGATCACAGACCCATATACCTGAAACTACTCCACGTAGATCAGAGCGAACCACGAAAGGGAAGATACATATTCGATATCAACAGTAATTCTAGCAAAATAATGTATTTTAACCCAGAAAAAGTTTACCATATGTGAATATTGTAAAAAGTATTGTTATGGTATTGTGCATTACTAAATATGTGTAATAATGGACTTCGAGGCTGTGGACTATGTCAGCCCCAGAACTGATAATGTATATAGTTGCACTTTATGCATTTTCGTGGTTCTATATCAAACTGTAACAATTACCTCTGAACGTAAAACCCATGTGGTGTGGCACTGAGAGAGGTCTGCAACCAGATGTCCTGCAGCCCACCCAGGACCCACGTTGAAGGTTTGGTGCGGGTCCTTCACAAGAATACTATGTGTATTTATATGAAAATGTCTTACTACTTTTGTATTTTACTAATGACCATTGTATACAATGCAACGTTTAAGAATTTCTCACCTCCCTGCTGGGAAGAGTTTGATGTTAAATGTTTAAATGCAAAACAAAAATTCTTTCTTTGTCTATTTCACAGCCCGGGAGTGCTGTATTTTACCAAGGGGGAATGTGTAGCCCTGGTATGTAAGGCACACATTATCCGGGAGGATGAGTGGAGAGGTAACGGTTAAGGGCTCGACATGACTCATATACATTTTCGGACACACCCAGCAGGGGTGTATAGGGGAGTGTCCTGTAGCACAGTGCGGTTAAAAAGTTTTGTCCAGTGAGGACTGGGGCCTGTTGGAGAGTCGAGATCTCCTGTCAACACAGGGAGACGGTACAGAAGTGGAGGCTAGTACGGATGACTGAATATTATCCTAGTCTAGTCAGTGCTTATGTTAAGAGCGCAAGCAGGGCGAAGGGCGCAGTGGAAAGGAATTATAGAAGTGCCTTAAGGATTGAACTATCCTGCGTTAGTCACCGGTCACTGGGGACCGAAGTGTTGCTACAGCTTCAAGCGTAGTGAAAGAATAACCAGAGGTTCGCTGGACTTCAAGTCACAGGAACAAGCCCTTTTGTCAGTACGTAACCGGAGTCAGGAGAATAAGGCTTTTGAGTTCTGCAGGACAAAAGCAAGGTCTTAATTCCACCCTGAGGAGGCTCCATCACAACACCGACAGGGCAGTACAGCTACAGAATTAGCTGGAGTTTTAGAGTGAACTTAGCTTCATGCAAGTTGGACTCATTACATTGAAAGTTAAGGAGGCCTCTAACCTGCTCAGCCGTTACCTTGAAACGCATCCTCCATCCACCCCAACAGCTTCCCGGGACCTGCCTTATCATCTTGGAAAGTAAAAGGTATGGAAAGAAGCTTTAATGTGTGAGACTGTGTCATTTAACTGCATACCTTCACGACATCATCATCACTATAGACCCTGAGGGAAGAGTCCCACCTGTAGGGGACCCGACATCTAGCTGCCACACCATCCCCTCAGAGATCTACAGCAGCGCTGGTCTTAGTGATCAGAAAACTACAGGTGGCGTCACGAACTGTTATATACCAATCCCCTGTAAATAACCCCCCCCAACATACGCCTGACCGCCAGGGCCACAGACCGAGCCACCGCTACCTGTGACAACCCCATAGACTTCCATGGGCTCGGCTCTGAGTACCCCATTGCCCTGGTAATCCACAATTGTGGTGCGGGTCACAACACTTACCAGTATGAATAGTCCTGGGGGAGAGTGCCCTGGGCCAGGTAGTGTGGACCACGCTGGGGGGGATCTAGTTTTGGGCTCCACATTTTAAAAAGGACATTCAGAAATTAGAGTCAGTTCAAAGACAGGCAACTAGATTATTACAAAGAATGGAGGCATCTCATATGATGAGAGGTTGTAAAAGTTGGGCTTGTTTAGTTTAGAAAAAATACATCTCAGAGGAGATCTCATTCACATGTATAAATAATTAAATATATGTGTGGTCAGTACAAGGGACGGAAAAGGACTTATTCTTTCCAAAGACCGTACTGAGGACCAGGGGGCACTCATTACGGGTGGAAGAAAGGAGATTCCATCAGCTAAACAGGAAAGGGTTCTTTACAGTTAGAGCAGTCAGAATGTGGAAAGCCGACCACAAGAGGTGGTAATGGCCGACACTATAACAGCTTTTATACAAGGGCTGGATGATTTCCTCAATACACATAACATTGTGGGTTATAGTTAATTTAGTGACGAAATGTACAATTGGTGGAGAAAGGTTGAACTTGATGGACCGAGGTCTTTTTTCAACCTATGTAACTATACTTAACTTTTAAGGGTGGAAAATGCAGAAGCGGAGTGTCTACTCAAGGTGATGTCCCAAGTCACCGATTATCACTTATTTATATGATAGGACTGATCGCTGGGGGTCCAATAACTGGGATCATCACTGGTCCTGAGCAATGATACACCACCATAGAATGGAGTGGGGGTTGTGCATGCGCCTCACCTCACTAGTCATCGTTTATGGGACTGAAGGAGGTAGCGGAGTACTGCGCTGACATTATACCCTGGAGTCCTACAGACAACAAGTGATAACTCCTCCAATCCAAAGGGACAATTAAAGGTCAACTTGGGACGCCCTCTTGAACATATTACTATCTAGCTCTGGGAAAAGTAAATAAAAGCCTCTATAACTAAAGAAAAACTATATCAATAAATAGCATTTTTAATAATTTGAAGCAAAAGGGAGACTCGGGTAATCGGGTTGGATCAGGGCGCACATTCAAAATGATGGCCCCTAGAATGGCCGTGACTCTTAGAGACAGCAAATCGCGGCTTCTACGAGGAACTGTATTCCACCTGAAAGCAATGCCTATGTAGTACGGTTGTTGGGGTTAGATTTGAGCCCATAGCAGGCCCCCAAATACAGTCTGTGCACAAAGACTTAATATGAAGGTGAACCAGCAATGGACTCAAGGATTGACAGCTAGTATGAATAGGTGATGTGGTACTGCGGCACATGGAGACCCTGATGCCCGAGGTGCTCAAAAGGATGCAGGACTATACATGACACATAGAAGTGAGAAATCCCAGATCTGAAAACTTCACTTCTGGTTTGTTTTCCTGCAAATTTCCCAAAAATGATTCCTCTCATCATGCAAACAAGGCATGCTGCGATTTGTTGAGAGCCATTTGGCTCATATGATTTATGGAAAAGGTCCACATTGCTGATCATGTCGTGGTCTACAAAGGGCCAGATTTGTGGGTGGTGCAGAGAAGCTGGCTTTCTTCTCAGTGTCTCCATATTCATTAGTGTGACCCTGATATAAAAAAACATCATTGATATGCTTGAATGCAAGTCTCCATGTTTCCCATCTGCGTGGCTCGCAGAAGCGGACTTTTAATATTTCATCATATTAAGTCTCCGATTCATTCAGCTTAATGGGAGGTCTCAGCTGCGGCTTCTTCTGCAGCAGCTGTTACTCATTTACACACATACTAAACACCATCACCTCCTGTAATGTGGGGATCCAGGCTGACCTCACACCAGCCAGACAACATGCTGCTATTCTTATCACACAACCCAGATCAAGTGTGACTTCTGAAGACATGGAGGCAAAACAACGAGAAAGTGAGAAAACAAAATCCAATTATACAGAGCAGCATCAACTTCTGATTTATGCAAATTATTAGACTATGTACGGTACTAATCATACAGGACTTGTCAACCCACTTGCAAATACATTACATTTCTTATCCTGAACTGATCCTGAGTTACATCCTGTATTATACTCCAGAGCTGCACTCACTATTCTGCTGGTGCAGTCACTGCGTACATACATTACATTACTGATCCTGTACTGATCCTGAGATACATCCTGTATTATACTCCAGAGCTGCACTCACTATTCTGCTGGTGCAGTCACTGTATACAGACATTACATTACAGATCCTGAGTTATATCCTGTATTATACCCCAGAGCTGCACTCACTATTCTGCTGGTGCAGTCACTGTGTACATACATTACATTACTGATCCTGAGTTACATCCTGTATTATACTCCAGAGCTGCACTCACTATTCTGCAGGTGCAGTCACTGTGTACATACATTACATTACTGATCCTGTACTGATCCTGAGTTACATCCTGTATTATACTCCAGAGCTGCACTCACTATTCTGCTGGTGCAGTCACTGTGTACATACATTACATTACTGATCCTGTACTGATCCTGAGTTACATCCTGTATTATACTCCAGAGCTGCACTCACTATTCTGCTGGTGCAGTCACTGTGTACATACATTACATTACTGATCCTGAGTTACATCCTGTATTATACTCCAAAGCTGCACTCACTATTCTGCTGGTGCAGTGACTGTGTACATACATTACATTACTGATCCTGAGTTACATCCTGTATTATACTCCAGAGCTGCACTCACTATTCTGCTGGTGCAGTCACTGTGTACATACATTACATTACTGATCCTGAGTTACATCCTGTATTATACTCCAGAGCTGCACTCACTATTCTGCTGGTGCAGTCACTGTGTACATACATTTCATTACTGATCCTGAGTTACATCCTGCATTATACCCCAGAGCTGCACTCACTATTCTGCTGGTGCAGTCACTGTGTACATACATTACATTACTGATCCTGAGTTACATCCTGTATTATACTCCAGAGCTGCACTCACTATTCTGCTGGTGCAGTCACTGTGTACATACATTACATTACTGATCCTGAGTTACATCCTGTATTATACCCCAGAGCTGCACTCACTATTCTGCTGGTGCAGTCACTGTGTACATACATTACATTACTGATCCTGAGTTACATCCTGTATTATACTCCAGAGCTGCACTCACTATTCTGCTGGTGCAGTCACTGTGTACATACATTACATTACTGATCCTGAGTTACATCCTGTATTATACTCCAGAGCTGCACTCACTATTCTGCTGGTGCAGTCACTGTGTACATACATTACATTACTGATCCTGAGTTACATCCTGTATTATACTCCAGAGCTGCACTCACTATTCTGCAGATGCAGTCACTGTGTACATACATACATTACTGATCCTGAGTTACATCCAGTATTATACTCCAGAGCTGCACACACTATTCTGCTGGTGCAGTCACTGTGTACATACATTACATTACTGATCCTGAGTTACATCCTGTATTATACTCCAGAGCTGCACTCACTATTCTGCTGGTGCAGTCACTGTGTACATACATTACATTACTGATCCTGAGTTACATCCAGTATTATACTCCAGAGCTGCACTCACTATTCTGCTGGTGCAGTCACTGTGTACATACATTACATTACTGATCCTGAGTTACATCCTGTATTATACCCCAGAGCTGCACTCACTATTCTGCTGGTGCAGTCACTGTGTACATACATTACATTACTGATCCTGAGTTACATCCTGTATTATACTCCGGAGCTGCACTCACTATTCTGCTGGTGCAGTCACTGTGTACACACATTACATTACTGATCCTGAGTTACATCCTGTATTATACTCCAGAGCTGCACTCACTATTCTGCTGGTGCAGTCACTGTGTACATACATTACATTACTGATCCTGAGTTACATCCTGTATTATACTCCAGAGCTGCACTCACTATTCTGCTGGTGCAGTCACTGTGTACATACTGTACATTACATAGGATACTGATAACCCAGCAAAGAAATTAGTTATAACATATTTTTGAACAATTTCCCTGTTTGCGATGACTCTATAGTTTTCCTTACTGACACTATTATTACAATATTTCAGGAGATATAAAGTCATCATAAAACTCCAGAGCTGTGGAAAAGTAAGAAATAAACAGAAGTCTGACCTGAGCAGCTAAACTCGTGTTTCTGGACTTCCGCCACGTTAAGTCCGCGGAGCTGGAGTGGCCCTGTGCACTGCGTGAAGAGCCCAATGGTTGGTCTTTGGCGAAGCCACTGGGAAAGCCAGGCCAAGTGACAGTCGCAGAACAAGTTGTTAGAATGGAGCCGGCTGAAAGAAAGACAGAAGACGATCAGGAGATCACGTAAAAAAACTCCTACTTCATAGTACAGCTTCACAGATTCATTCTGTACATTATAGACACATTCACATACAGTAGAGTGCATGGCACCTGCGTTTTACCTGCGGATTTAGCGCTGATTTACTGAGGATTTGCTGCGGTTTTTGTGCGGATTTGCGCTGCGGTTTTACACCTGTATGGAATAGGTGTAAAAATGCTGCGGAATCCGCACAAAGAATTGACATGCTGCGGATTTAAATCCACAGCAAATCCGCCGCACAATCCGCAACGTGTGCACAGACCCCAATGCAATGTTACATTGGAACACTCCAACATCCTCAACATAAGACTTGGCCTGATAATTCCCTGCTCACACAGCTGCAAGGCTTGTTAGGCCGGCGTCACACTAGCGAGTTTGATGTGAGTTAGTCGCACGACTTACTCGCATCAACACCCGGCACGGCCGCCAGCTCTCGGACCAGAGTGCGCGGGGCCAAAGAAATACATGCAGCCGCGCACTCTGGTCCGAGAGCGGGCGGCCGTGCCGGGTGTTGATGCGAGAAAGTCGTGCGACTAACGTGCATCAAACTCGCTAGTGTGACGCCGGCCTTAGGAGGCAGAGCTCTGGAAAATGAGGAGTTAGGCCGGCGTCACACTAGCGAGTTTGATGCGAGTTAGTCGCACAACTTTCTCGCATCGACACCCGGCACAGCCGCCCGCTCTCGGACCTGAGTGTGCAGCTGCATGTATTTCGAAGCAGCCACGCACTCTGGTCGAGAGCGGGCGGCCGTGCCGGGTGTCGATGCGAGTAAGTCGTGCGACTAACTCGCATCAAACTCGCTAGTGTGACGCCGGCCTTACACAACTTTACAAGTAGGACATCTCAGTGCAGGTTTAGTACTTTCCTGATGACACCATTAACATGAAAGCTCAGCTTGGCAGATCTGCATAATTATTTCAAAGAAATGAGAAAAAGCTTCTCGGTTGATTGCTTATATCCCACAAGGACAAAGGACAGAACATATCAAAATCCGACATGCCCAATCTTTCCTTTCTCTTCTTTCTATGAGAATTAATAGGCCACCCTACACATACGATCACTACTTCATCCATATGACCGGACCATTTACCCCCATTCCTGATCAGAAACATTTTCAAGTTTTTTCGAACATGTGGTTTAAATAGTTGTAAAAAAAGATTTGTCTTTGGATGTTCAAGTCATTTTTGCGTCTTTTTTTGTGACACACAGGGCTTCATTTTTATGTCACTGTCACATTCTCTTTTTTTGCTGATATTGGGCGATATTGGTAGGACAATAATGGAAACGTGTTTGTTTTTCTAATTTTTTTCTTCATGACCACATAAAATTCCTAAAGTGCATGTAAAAATTTGTTCCTCATTTTTTAACAAATATTTTTACATATCGGACTCATTTGTTTTTATATGGGAGCAGGGCTAGTAACAGCAATTTGGATTAACAGTGGTGCTTTTTTTCCATATATCTTTATTTTATACCTGTTACTTTTTTATTTATTTTTCATGCATTTTTCACATTGCGCCCCCTCCATAAAATCATAAAAAACCTTTGGACGGGAGAACATTTATATATTGATATATTTTTATTTTCGTCTTATTTCCCCTGTAACTGGGACTTGTATATTCACTCCCTGTCACGGGGTTACCGCAACAGAGAGGAGCCAGAAGACCGCAGCGTCTGATTGCTCCTACTCCTGCACTGAAAATAAGTACTTTACCTTTCTTTTGGCAGAACAGGGGTTAATTGGTCATGTTGGGAGCTCTGGGAGTCTGAGCTCTCAGCTGAGCTCAGTTAGCCACTCCCATCCCCTTTATAATCTGGGTCCTGATTGAAATCCATGTCAGAGCTAGCATTTGCTGCATGACTTGGAGGAGAGGTGTTTATATGAGAAGAAGTTTTGGAGGAGATTTCTGTGACTGTTGCGTGGTTAGTAAGTGTGATAATTCCTGTCCCTCCTCTTACGTTGGTTATTCCCCCATCGTCCACTCACGGTGCATTCCTCTTTTATATGTGAGTGAATATTTGTATGCTTGGAATTTTCAGTTACCCCTTGTTTGTGTTGCCTTGTTCATCTGGTTGGTGTACTGCGATGCACGGCAGCGCCCCTCTTCCCTGGGTGGGGGGAAAGAACAGAAGGAGGGCTGATTCAGGAGATAAGGCAAGGGGCAAGGGTGGTGGCCCCGGCATCTTCACCTTCAGAAGTATCTCGGGGAAAAGGGCAAGCTAGGATGCCCTATAGTGTTAGGGACAGGGTCCCAGGTCACCCGACAGCTGAGTTGTGACACTCCAGTTACAGGGGAAATGCTATGACCTCTTCAATGACAAGGCAGCCCTTGTTCCTTCCCTATACACGGGGATCACACAACCACTGTATATGAAGGAGGAAGCTCCATTAGTTCTTTTTATTATTGCATACAGAGCGCTTGTTTAGCGCGATCTAGAAGGCAGAGATGGTAATAAACCATATGTGCCTTCTCTATGGGGACTTCAATGAAATTTAGAGGTTGTCCCATTACAGAAAATCTTAGTCTCGGAATACATAGGAAATAAACCAATTCTGTCTTCTTCTAGGGGTCCATGTTTGCTCCAGAATTTTCCAAAAGCAGAATCCTCCTATAAAATTCCTCCCTGTTCCATCTGCGGTCGTGTATTGACCTTTTGGATTAAAACCTTTGTAGAAGCTCATGTTTTATTTAACCCAGAATAAACGGAATATTATCTAAAGCTTGAAGAATTATTAAATGCCTTTTAAGATGCCTCCTCGAAAGCTTCTCATTGCGTTCATTTCATCCCTCGTCGTCTCCAGACTTATTACATCCCTTCGCAGCCTATCCCACCAGATACGGCATTGTCATGTAAATATGGAATAGACTCATTTATTCCCAACGCGAATAATAATTCCATCTCAACACACAAAGTAATCGGCTGAAATAGGATTAGGATATATTACATATTGCATGAGTAACTGAGTTATTAGGGGATAAAGCTTTTACGGCCTCTTGTTAGTCATGCGTGACATTCCATTAACCGTCAGCAAAACGACACGCGACAGCAGCGAAACGTCCCTGTTAATATGGGCCAGCCTCCACACTGGTAACATAATAGCAGGCAATTCTTAATTAAAAGGAAATTAATAATCAACACTGATCCTGGACGCATTCAGCTAATGTGTACAGATATATCGCATATCAATGGAGGATGACAGATTAAGTATTTTCTCATTGGTCACGGATACTAATATTTCATTGTATTAAATGAATAATAAAAAAAAGGTTTTCAAGACTTAAAAAAAAAAAAATCTACTTTTTTTTCTCCAGAAACAGCACCACTTCTGTCATCAGGCTGTGTCTGGTATTGCATCCTCATTTAAGAGACTGTGACTGACCTGCAATGTTAGGCACAGCCTGAGGACAGGAGAGGGGCTGTAAAAAAATTAATTCTAACGCCGGACAACCCGTTTGACCTGATTAATCTATAGGGTGATAAGTGCTGCACAACATGAAGATTATTATGTCCTATAGATCGTAGGCTCCTGAGGACAGGGTCCTCTCTCCCTCTGCAGAAGTCTGACGGTTTGTCTAATTTGGCGTACGTTATATCGATGTAACCTTACTCACGTGTGCAGCATTGAATTAATGGAGCTTTAAAAAATAAATAATAATAATGCAACTTGCACTTAACCCCTTAGTGACAGAGCCAATTTGCAGCTTAATGACCGGGCCAATTTTTACAATGCTGACCACTGTCACTTTATGAGGTTATAACTCTGGAACGCTTCAGTGGATCCCGCTGATTCTGAGAATATTTTTTCGTGACATGTTGTACTTCATGTGAATGGTAAAATTTCTTCGATATAACTTGCGTTTATTTATGAAAAAAAAGGAAATATGGCGAAAATGTTGAAACTTTTGCCATTTTCAAACTTTAAATTTTTATGCCCTTAAATCAGAGAGATATGTCACACAAAATACTTAATAAATAACATTTCCCACATGTCTACTTTACATCAGCACAATTTTGGAAACAAAATTTTTTTTTGGTTAGGAAGTTATAAGGATTAAAAGATGACTAGCGATGTCTCATTTTTACAACAAAATTTACAAAACCATTTTTTTAAGGACCACAACACGTTTAAAGTCACTTTGAGGGGTGTAAATTACAGAAAATATCCAAAAGTGACACCATTCCAAAAACTGCACCCCTCAAGGTGCTCAAAACCACATTAAAGAAGTTTATTAACCCTTTATGTGCTTCACAGAAACTGAAGCAATGTGGAAAAAAAAATTAACATTTAACTTTTTTTTTACAAACATTTTACTTCAGAACCATTTTTTTTTTATTTTCACAAGTGTAAAAAGAGAAAATGAACCACAAAATTTGTTGTGAAATTTCTCCTGAATGCACCGATACTCCATATGTGGGGATAAACCACTGTTTGGGCGCACGGCAGAGCTTGGAAGGGAAGGAGCGCCGTTTGACTTTTTCAATACAGAATTGGCTGGAATTGAGATAGGACGTCATGTCGCGTTTGGAGAGCCCCTGATGCGCCTAAACAGTGGAAACCCCCACAAAAGATACCATTTTGGAAACTAGACCCCTTAAGGAACTTATATAGATGTGTGGTGAGCACTTTGAACCCCCAAGTGCTTCACAAAAGTTTATAACGCAGAGCCGTGAAAATAAAAAATAATTTTTTTTCCACAAAAATGATCTTTTCACCCCCAAATTTTTACTTCCACAAGGGTAATAGGAGAAATTGGACATCAAAATTTGTCGTCCAGTTTGTCCTGAGTACGCTAGTACCCCATATGTGGGGATAAACCACTGTTTGGGCACACGGCAGAGCTTGGAAGGGAAGGAGCGCCGTTTGACTTTTTAAATACAGAATTGGCTGGAATTGAGATAGGACGTCATGTCGTGTTTGGAGAGCCCCTGATGCGCCTAAACAGTGGAAACCCCCACAAGTGACACCATTTTGGAAACTAGACCCCCCAAGGAGCTTATCTAGATATGTGGTGAGCACTTTGAACCCCCAAGTGCTTCATAGAAGTTTATAACGCAGAGCCGTGAAAATAAAAAATCATTTTTTTTCCACAAAAATGATTTTTAGCCCCCATTTTTTATTTTCCCAAGGGCAACAGGAGAAATTAGACCCCAAAGTTGTTGTGTAATTTCTCCTGAGTACGCTGATGCCCAATATGTGGGGGCAAACCACTGTTTGGGCGCACGGCAGAGCTCAGAAGGGAGGGAGCACCGTTTGACTTTTTGAACGCAAAATTGGCTGGAATCAATGGTGGCACCATGACGCATTTGGAGATCCCCTGATGAAACTAAACAGTGGAAACCCCCTAATTCTAACTCCAACCCTAACCTCAACACACCCCTAACCCTAATCCCAACCCTAATCACAACCCTAACCCCAACACACCCCTAACCCTAATCCCAACCCTAACCCTATATCCAATCATAATTCCAACCCTAACCCAAACCCTAACCCTAAAAGTTTAGCCCAACTCACTTTAGCCTAACCCTAACCCAAAAACTTTAGCCTAATTCACTTTAGCCTAACCCTAACCCTATCCCTAAAACTTTAGCCCAACTCACTTTAGCCTAACTCCAACCCTAAAACTTTAGCCCAACTCACGTTAGCCTAACCCTAATGGAAAAATGGAAATAAATATATTTCTTTATTTTATTATTTTTCCCTAACTAAGGGGTGATAAAGGGACGTTTATTTACTATTTTTTTTTTATTTTGATCACTGTGATAGCGTTTGTCACAGTGACCAAAATGAACCAATAGGAAAAACCTTCCTATTGTTGCCGAGTGCCGGCTGCAGATCGCGGCGGGTGCACTGCGCATGCGCCCACCATTTTCTGACCAGAAGGAGATGGCGGCGCCCACCGGAGGATGCAGGAGGGCCCGAGGATCACCGTGAGGTATGGGGGGGATCCGGGACCCTATTTCTCTCTCCTCTGATGTGCGATCACATCAGAGAAGAGAGAAATTAAATGGCACATTGGATTTTTTCTTTTGTGGTCGCTGTTATACAGTTAATAACGGCGATCGCAACCCCGGGGTCAGTAAAAACTGACCCAAATCATGTTCTCTGGGGTTTCGGCTGCCACTGCGCATGCACTCGCCATTTTCTGACCGGAAGAAGTTGGCGGCGCCCAGGAAGTTCAGGAAGGTCTCAGGAAGCTGCTGTGTTATTTGAATGGATTAATCTATAAACAATATTTATTACCAGGCCACAGGATATGTGATAAAGGTAAGACCATTGATTACGAAAATACAAGTCCCTTATTCCTGTGTAAAAAAAGTAGTGGTGACTATATGTCACCCATCTATATACAGTAGATAACACAGGATCCACCATTCACAATAGGTGATGTCACAGCTCACCTCCTCCTCCTGTACAATGACTGATAACACCTCTATATACAGTAGATAACACAGGATCCACCATTCACAATAGGTGATGTCACAGCTCACCTCCTCCTGTACAATGACTGATAACACCTCTATATACAGTAGATAACACAGGATCCACCATTCACAATAGGTGATGTCACAGCTCACCTCCTCCTCCTGTACAATGACTGATAACACCTCTATATACAGTAGATAACACAGGATCCACCATTCACAATAGGTGATGTCACAGCTCACCTTCTCCTCCTGTACAATGACTGATAATACCTCTATATACAGTAGATAACACAGGATCCACCATTCACAATAGATGGTCACTGCTCACCTCCTCCTCCTGTACAATGACTGATAACACCTCTATATACAGTAGATAACACAACATTCACCGTTCACAATAGGTGATGTCACAGCTCACCTCCTCCTCCTGTACAATGACTGATAACACCTCTATATACAGTAGATAACACAACATTCACAGTTCACAATAGGTGATGTCACAGCTCACCTCCTCCTCCTGTACAATAACTGATAACACCTCTATATACAGTAGATAACACAGGATCCACCATTCACAATAGGTGATATTACAGCTCACCTCTCCTCCTGTACAATGACTGATAACACCTCTATATACAGTAGATAACACAGGTTCCACCATTCACAATAGGTGATGTCACAGCTCACCTCCTCCTCCTGTACAATGCCTGATAACACCTCTATATACAGTAGATAACACAGAATCCACCATTCACAATAGATGATGTCACAGCTCACCTCCTCCTCCTGTACAATGACTGATAACCCCCCTATATACAGTAGATAACACAGGATCCTCCATTCACAATAGGAGATGTCACAGCTCACCTCCTCCTCCTACTGTACAATGATGTGTGTAGCCCTGGTACACAATACCAGGAGGATGAGTGGAGAGGTAACAGTTAAGGGCTCTTCATGACATCACGTACACTTCTGACACACCCAGCAGGGGTGTGGAAGGGGGTGATTTAGGCAGTCAGTTTCCTGTCCTTGGACTGAGTAGACGTGTCCAGTCTGAGCCTGTTAGCAGTTCAGAAAGTGGAGGCTAGTACAGGTGGCCTAGTTCACCTCAGCCTAGTCAGAGCTGTGCCCCACTGGAAGACAGACTGAGATATCTATTAAGAGTCGAGCAAATCGAAGGGCAAAGTGGAAGGAATATTTAAAAGTGCTTTTGGCTTGGAGAAGTCCTGCACATTGCTACCGGTCACTGGGGACCGAAGGATCACTAAAGCTTACGCTTAGTGGTAAGAAAACCAGAGGCTTACCGGACCTGAGGTCGTGGCAAGCAGCCCTGAAGAGTCAGTACGTAACTGGGGTCAGAGGAAGTGAGGACCTTGAGTCAGTGCACGACAAGATAGGAATTCAGCTTTCTCACAGGAAGGCTCCAACCACAAAACTGACCGGGCAGAACAGCTTTGGAATAGCTGGAATTATAGAGGGAACTACGCTTCAGGCTGGTTGGACTCATCATTATTGGACAGTAAAGGAGGCCCCTAACTTGCTTAACCGTTGCCTCAAAGCTCATCCTCCATCAACCCCATCAGCCTCCCTGGGACCTGCCTTACCATCTTGCAAGTAAAGGTATGGAAAGACGCTGACGGTGTGAGACTGAGTTATTTATTTGCATGCCTGCACAATCCCTATATAACTACCGACCTGAGGGAAGAGTCCCACCTGTAGGGGACACGACATCTAGCTGCCTCACCATCCCCTCAGAGATCTACAGCAGCGCTGGTACAAATTACCAGAAGACTACAGGTGGCGTCACGAACTGTATATATAAATATATCCCCTGTAAATATATCCCCAACATACGCCAGACCGCCAGGGCCACAGACCGAGCCACCGCTACCTGTGACAATCCCATAGACTTCCATGGGCTCGGCTCTGAGTACCCCATTGCCCTGGTAACCCACAATTGTGGTGGCGGGTCGACACAAAACTTTGGCGTCACGAACAGGATACGAAACTTGCAGCATTGCGAGCCCTGTGTGCCTGTGGAGTGTTTTGGTGAAAAAGACTGTTGCTGTTGTTTGGCGCCAAATACCGCCATATTTGCCGCCAGATTCGCGCCCTCAGGCGCTGGAGAAGAAGGTGGGCGTACCTGAAAGAGCGCGCAGAGTCTTGGACACGCCCCCGGCTCTGACTCATCGGCAGGTCCTGCAACAGGAAGTGAACGCTCTGACATCAGAGCGCCTGCGACGAAGGTCCTGTTCCCACTGCGGTGCCTGTGAAATAGCAGCGTCTGAAACCGGTAGGCTCCGTTTAACCAAGGGGGCGCTAAGATGTCACAACAACCGGCTGACAGTGCGGCCCCGGCCGGAGGCCCCAATCCCGCACCGCTTGGTATTGTAGCGCCAGATGGGGGCGCAGGCCCTGCACCCAGTCCGGTAGTCCCGATCATGCCACTAACGCTCCCATATATGCCTGGGGCGAAATGGCTTCCCCAGTACAGCGGTGAGCCAGGCACATTAGCAGGCTTCAAGCGGAAGTTATGCAGCATCCTAGAAATGTACTCCATGCCTGAGAGACAAAAAGCTGCTGTGCTAATAGGGCAGCTAACTGGCGCTGCTGAGAGGGAAGTGGAGACTTGGGATACCGTTGATCAGGAGTCGGTACCTGCGATCTTCCTTAAGCTGCATGCCATATTTGAAGACCGCACAGAAACGGATCTCCGGATGGCCTTCTATCACTGTTCACAACAGCCAGGTGACAGCATCCGGGACTATGCTTGCCGACTACAAGGAGCCCTGAGAGCCCTCAAGCAAATTAACAATTTAAATGCTATCGACGAGAATAAAATGCTGAAGGAACAATTTATACAGGGATTGAGATCCCAAGAGGAACGCAGAACTGTAAACTGGTGGTCCTTAGACCATCCGGATGCTACCTTTGATGCCCTAAAGGACATGGCAATAAAAGGGCTGCGGCCCCTGGGCAAACCTGAGGTGGCAACCCAACATCATCAGGCTGAAGTCACTCTGGAACCGGCAGTAACCCCCTTTTCCCCGCTAGTGGCTGAAGCCAAAGCGCAGGTGACACCTCCTAGTGAATTGGACTGTCTGCGCTCAGAGGTGCGCCAGCTGACTAAAAATCTGGCTGCTGTAATGAGTGCCCTGCAGCTGCGGAAAGAGGAGGAAGGAAAGATCTTGTTAGCTGACTGCCCAGAAGACGTCCCGTGGATGCACCGGAGAAGAAAGAAGACGTCGCCCCCCCGGAGGAGGACAACGCCACCCCCAGGAGCGACCTCTGATCAACACCCTCCTCGTCGAGAGATCATCTGTTATCGCTGCAACCGGAAAGGTCATCTGTCTCCACAGTGTCCTTTAAACGGGCAGAACCTGGGTCCAAGGGCCAACACCCAGGAGAATACCCGTCAGGCCCCCTAGACTGGAACCGCAGGTATGTGGGCGGGCGACCCTACCTGTCTATTATTCTAGATGGTATTGCTGTTCCAGCATTGTTAGACACTGGGTCGCAGGTGACCCTAATACCTGATGCCCTCTATACTAAGTACTGGTCAATGGACAGTCTTAAACCTCCGAGCCTTGACTTTACCGTGTATGCTTCTAATGGCCTTCCTGTAGAAGTACTCGGGACAAAATGTGTAGATGTAAAGGTGGGCAGAGAGGAGTTGAAAGACCAGGGGCTTCTGGTAGTAAAGACTGTAAATGAGGAGAACGGGTTAAATATAATTTTGGGTACTAACATATCGGTAATTGTTTGGGAGAAGTTGTGTTCTTGCTCCAACAGCTCGCTGAGATTGCCCGACCAAGGCAGAGAGGAGTAATCCAAAGAGAGATCCGGGCCCTGGTGTGTCAGCAGCAAGCGAAGCTTACAGACGGCGAAATTGGTAATGTACGGGTCACTGACTCGGATCCTATTGTGATACCCCCAATGAGTGAAATGATCATTTGGTGCAGGGCAGCCATAGGTCTGAGAGGACAGAATTACCAAGCTGTAGTAGAACCCCACCATTCAGAACATAGACCTACACTTATGACTGCTAGAGGAGTAGTAGAAGTGGTGAATGGAAGAGTACCAGTACGGCTTCTCAATTGGGGAGATGATGAGGTAAATTTACCCCGTTATGCAACCATTGCTAAACTTCATGCTGTTGACAATAATTCTATTCTCCCGGCTGAGTCCTTAGACTCCTGTCAAATAGCGGAGGACAATGACCCAGCAACTCAGGTGGCGGAATGGTGTCAGCAACTCCATGTTGGGACGGACACCACTCCCGCTCACCAGAAGCAAGGGGTATTACGGGTGGTGCAAGAGTACGCCCAAGTGTTTAGCAAAAATCCACTTGATTTTGGGATAATTAAGGGAGTACAACATCATATCCCTACAGGCAGTCATCCTCCCATCAAAGAGCGGTATAGGCCCATACCTCCAGCTCATTATCAGAAGGCTAAAGAAATGTTGAATGATATGAAGAAAGCCGGGGTGATAAGGGATAGTTGTAGCCCCTGGGCAGCCCCTCTAGTGCTGGTTAAAAAGAAAGATGGTAGTATGAGAATGTGTGTGGATTACAGGCAGGTGAACCGCATAACACAAAGGATGCATACCCGTTACCACGTATAGAGGAATCATTAGCTGCTCTGAAAACGGCTAACTACTTTTCTACCCTCGATCTGACTAGTGGTTACTGGCAAGTGGCTGTGGCTGAGGAGGATCGTGAGAAAACGGCTTTCACCACCCCAATGGGGCTCTGTGAGTTCGACAGAATGCCGTTTGGGCTCAGTAGTGCCCCAGGAACATTTCAGAGAGTGATGGAAAACTGTCTGGGACATCTCAATTTTGAAACCGTGCTGCTATACCTAGACGACGTTATCGTGTATTCCAAGACATATGAGGACCATCTGAAGCACCTGGCAGAAGTATTCGAGTCCCTGTCCAGGTACGGGATGAAGTTAAAACCCTCAAAATGCCATCTACTCAAACAGAAGGTACAATACTTGGGGCACATCGTCAGTTCGGAAGGAGTAGCGCCGGACCCAGAGAAAGTCACTGCCATCCAGAAGTGGCCGGAGCCGAAGAACCTTAAGGAAGTGCGACAGTTCCTGGACTAACGGGTTACTACAGGAGATTCGTGAAAGATTACACGAAGAAGGCAGCTCCTTTACAGGACCTCCTGGTAGGACAATCCCTAAAGAGCAGAAACCCTCCCTTTAATTGGGGTAAAGAACAGGCTGAAGCATTCCAAAAGATGAAAGAGATCCTTACAGGTGATGAGATCTTAACCTATCCTGATTACAGCCAACCGTTCCTGTTATACACCGACGCCAGTAATGAAGGTTTGGGAGCAGTTCTCAGTCAGAAGCAGAATGGCCAAGAAAAAGTCATCGCATATGCCAGCAGAAAACTCAGGCCAACTGAGAGGAATCCGGAAAATTATAGCAGCTTCAAGCTGGAGTTTCTGGCGCTGGTCTGGGCCATTACTGAAAGATTTAAGCATTATCTGGCCTCTAATCAGTTCACTGCGTACACAGACAACAACCCGTTAACGCACCTGGAAACCGCCAAGCTGGGCGCCATGGAGCAGCGTTGGATGGCTCGGTTGTCCAATTACCAGTTTACTATCAAGTACCGGGCAGGTCGAAAGAATGCTAATGCTGATGCATTGTCCCGAATGCCGCATGACTCTGATACGGAAGAAGAATCGGACGACCTGGAAGAAATTGAGCTACCTGCGTTCCATCGAAATGGGGTAGTCCACGAGCATCGAGTCAACAGAAAGCCGTATGGTGCAACATTAAATCCTTTACCCCATCACAGTTGGAAAGAGACTCAGGACAGTGATCCAGTGGTCAGCCGCATCAAGGAGTTGTTAAAACAGGAAGGTTCCTCTTTGGAAAAGGAAGCACCTATGTCAGCCAAGCTCCTGTGGAACGAGAGAAGCAGGTTGTTCCTATACCGTGAGAAGTTGTGCAGGAGATACGTCAACCCCAGAACCCATGAGATGGTCTGGCAAATAGTGGTCCCCAAGGCAGACGTCCCAATGGTGTTGGAAGCATACCACGATCAAGCAGGACACTTTGGCTGGAGAAAGCTGGAGACCCTGTTGAGATGCCGGTTCTACTGGGTAGGGATGCGTAGCTCCATCGAGAGGTGGTGTCGGAACTGTGGACCCTGTGGTCTCAGAAGAAAGGACTACGGTAGTCAGAAGGCACCCCTGCAACCTATCCGGACGACTCGTCCCCTGGAGATTGTGGCCCTGGACCACGTCAAATTGTCGCCAAGTAGATCTGGATACTCATACGCCTTGACCATGGTGGACCATTACTCCAGATTTCTGGTGGTTGTTCCAGTTAAAGACCAGACCGCAGTGACGGCAGCGAAAACCTTTCAAGCAAGCTTCTGCAGACCGCATGGGTATCCCGAGCAAGTCTTAACCGATCAGGGACCTGCCTTCGAAGCTGATTTATTCAAGGAATTCTGTCACATGTACGGGTGCAAGAAAATTAGAACAACGCCATACCACCCTCAAACCAACGGTCTTTGTGAAAAAATGAACCATATTGTCCTTGACTTGTTGAGATCCATACCTTTGGAAGACAGAAATCGATGGCCGGATTTACTACCTGATTTGGTTGATTTGTATAACCATATACCTGTAAGTTCAACTAACTGCACTCCAGCTTATCTTATGCGAGCAAGGCCCGGAAGACTACCAATGGATCTAGAACTTGGAGTGGTAGAACCGGAGGCAGACGACGCCATTGAAAACTGGGACATCAATCGGCAAGAGCAATACAGAAGAGTGCAAATCTGTGTAGAGGAGAGTCTCAACAAGGCACGGGAGAAACAGGAAGATGTTTACAACAGAAATGCTCCTGCCAAGCCTTTGATGCCTGGAGAGGTAGTATTAAAAAGAAAAAGGAAGATGCACAAATTGGATAACCAGTGGGAGCAAGAACCCTACGTTGTACAAGATTCTAAATATGACAACAGAAAAGTTTGTGTCGTCAGTAAGGACGGAGGAAGAACAACAACCACTGTGTCCAGAGACCATTTGAAATTGTGTCCAGAACCCTTAAAGCGTTGTGAAAAGAACCCTGTCATCAATCAAGAAGAAAGGAAAGAGGAGGTCATACACACGGATCTGGGAGATTTTCCTGCGGATTGGCCTAGACTGGGAGATGCTGTAATAGTTCCAGTGTTGCAGTTTTATCAGCCACAAGAGGAAGTTCTACCTCCAGTTGTGCCTGTGGTGCCAGTTGAGCCCGCTCAGGAGTTACCCATCCCAGCAACACCTCAACCTGTGGAACCTCAAGAAGGATCATCTGAAGCAGCGCCCCATACTATGGGATCTCCTGGTGAAGCTGACTCACACCGCCCAGCCATCAGTACGCTTGCCAGATCCATAGAAAGATTGAGGCAGTTCTATAGTTTGCCGTTACGCAGTGCAGACAGATCGCAACTTGATATACCTGAAGCTACACCACGTAGATCAGAGCGAACCACCAAAGGGAAGTTACCCATTAGATATCAGCAGTGATTATAACGAATTGATGTGAATATTGTAAAAAAATCTATATATATATGTTTTTTTCCTATTATGTCTTATAATGGACTCAGAGGCTGAGGACTGAGCCAGCCCAAAAACTGTATCCTGTAAATAGTTGCACTAAGGTGCCTTTTAATGGTTTCACACGAAGCCTTGACTTACCTCTGAACAGAAAACCCGTGTGGTGTGGCACTGAGTGAGGTCTGCATTCGGATGTCCTGCAGCCCACCCAGGACCCACGTTGAAGGTTTGGTGCGGGTCCTTCACAAGCATATTGTCTATTTATATGAAAATGTTATTTAATATTTGTATTTTTCTATAATGTTATTGTTTGCAACGTTCAAGACATCCTTACCTCCCGGATGGGACGAATTAATGTTTAATGTTTATTGCATAAACAAATTGTCTCTTTATATTTTACAGCCCGGGAGTGCTGTCGTTTACCATGGGGGAATGTGTAGCCCTGGTACACAATACCAGGAGGATGAGTGGAGAGGTAACAGTTAAGGGCTCTTCATGACATCACGTACACTTCTGACACACCCAGCAGGGGTGTGGAAGGGGGTGATTTAGGCAGTCAGTTTCCTGTCCTTGGACTGAGTAGACGTGTCCAGTCTGAGCCTGTTAGCAGTTCAGAAAGTGGAGGCTAGTACAGGTGGCCTAGTTCACCTCAGCCTAGTCAGAGCTGTGCCCCACTGGAAGACAGACTGAGATATCTATTAAGAGTCGAGCAAATCGAAGGGCAAAGTGGAAGGAATATTTAAAAGTGCTTTTGGCTTGGAGAAGTCCTGCACATTGCTACCGGTCACTGGGGACCGAAGGATCACTAAAGCTTACGCTTAGTGGTAAGAAAACCAGAGGCTTACCGGACCTGAGGTCGTGGCAAGCAGCCCTGAAGAGTCAGTACGTAACTGGGGTCAGAGGAAGTGAGGACCTTGAGTCAGTGCACGACAAGATAGGAATTCAGCTTTCTCACAGGAAGGCTCCAACCACAAAACTGACCGGGCAGAACAGCTTTGGAATAGCTGGAATTATAGAGGGAACTACGCTTCAGGCTGGTTGGACTCATCATTATTGGACAGTAAAGGAGGCCCCTAACTTGCTTAACCGTTGCCTCAAAGCTCATCCTCCATCAACCCCATCAGCCTCCCTGGGACCTGCCTTACCATCTTGCAAGTAAAGGTATGGAAAGACGCTGACGGTGTGAGACTGAGTTATTTATTTGCATGCCTGCACAATCCCTATATAACTACCGACCTGAGGGAAGAGTCCCACCTGTAGGGGACCCGACATCTAGCTGCCTCACCATCCCCTCAGAGATCTACAGCAGCGCTGGTACAAATTACCAGAAGACTACAGGTGGCGTCACGAACTGTATATAAATATATCCCCTGTAAATATATCCCCAACATACGCCAGACCGCCAGGGCCACAGACCGAGCCACCGCTACCTGTGACAATCCCATAGACTTCCATGGGCTCGGCTCTGAGTACCCCATTGCCCTGGTAACCCACAATTGTGGTGGCGGGTCGACACAGATGCTTGATTAACATATGCTCAGATGAAACTTTAGCACAGTCTGAATCTATTGTTACTATTGTTACTGTTATTAATGTTACTAATGTACAGACCTATTATTAGGTCTATTCTCATGTGAAAAAAATCTTCATAATGTTTTCATTTACATAAATATGACAGACAAATTTAAAAAATATAAATAAATCTGAAAACTAAAAAAAATAAAATTTTACAATAAAACCTGAATTAAACAATAAGTCATTTTCTGATGAGAAATTCTCTTTGATAATGTTATATAATATATTGTAGCTGTTGTTAGGCAGTAGAATACAGTCTGGTTCAAATGCCATGACATTTAGTATTTGCTGCTTTGGAGCCAGCCCCTTTAATAATTGGTGCTAAGGTTTGGATTGGCTAATGCTAATTGTCTGGTGAAGGGGCAGAACGTGATATATGTTAGCCACATAAAAAAAGAAGACACATAAATACATGCATGACAAAGTACATTATAATGTTTTTTTCCTTTGCATGTTTTAAATTAGCTATTGTCCTGTTTACTGTTTATTCTCTCAATTACTTATTACAATTGAAAACAGAGGAACATACTGCTAAACTACATAACACAGGAGAAACAGAAAATGCAACAACAAATACTAAATTAATATTCTGCCATTTACCATTTTCTGTGTAATATTCTCAGGAATGACAAAAATATGACTTCCACAGAACACAAATCTACTATATAATTGTCTAACTTATAACTTCCGTCTGCAACGGAAATCCTGCGTCGCTGATTGGTTGCGCCCGGCCGGACGCGACCAATCATCGACAGGCACAGTCTGGCCGCAAATTGTCACAGGATTTCAACCAGGCACGCTACCGCTGATCTCCCGATGGTAGCCGTGGGTCATCTCCACGTACATACTCACCTTCCGTCCCTGCATCCCTGTCCTGGCGCTGCAACTTCTTCCTGTGCTGTGCGGCCATGTAGTACCGCTCATAAAGGTCATGAATATGGACACGACTCCACTCCCATAGGCGTAGCGTCCATATTCATGGCCTTAATGAGCGGTACCACGTGACCGCACCGCAGAGGAAGAAGCTGAGGCGCCGGGATAGAGATGCAGGGACGTGCAGCGACGGAGCGAGGAGGGTAAGTATGATGGGGGAGGACGGGGGAGCCCAGCGGAGGGTGGGAGTGGAGCTGTGTACACAGGGTGGGAGCAGAGCCATGTATACAGGATGGGAGGGTGGGAGCCATGTATACAGGATGGGAGGGTGGGAGCGGAGCCATGTATATAGGATGGGAGGGTGGGAGCGCAGCCATGTATATAGGATTGGAGGGTGGGAGCGCGGCCATGTATATAGGATGGGATGGTGGGAGAGGAGCCATAAATATAGGATGGAAGGTTGGGAGTGGAGCCATGTATACAGGATGGGAGGGTGGGAGCGGAGCCATGTATATAGGATGGGAGGGTGGGAGCAGAGCCATGTATACAGGAAGGGAGGGTGGGAGCGGAGCCATGTATAAAGGATGGGAGGATGGGAGCGGAACCATGTATATAGGATGGGAGGGTGGGAGCGGAGCCATGTATATAGGATGGGAGGGTGGGAGCGGAGCCATGTATATATGATGGGAGGGTGGGAGCGGAGCCATGTATACAGGATGGGAGGGTGGGAGCGGAGCCATGTATATAGGATGGGAGGGTGGGAGCGGAGCCATGTATACAGGATGGGAGGGTGGGAGCGGAGCCATGTATATAGGATGGGAGGGTGGGAGCAGAGCTATGTATACAGGATGAGAGGGTGGGAGCGGAGCCATGTATATAGGATTGGAGGGTGGGAGCAGAGCCATGTATATAGGATTGGAGGGTGGGAGCGGAGCCATGTATGCAGGATGGGAGGGTGGAGAGGAGCCATGTATATAGGATGGGAGGGTGGGAGCGGAGCCATGTATATAGGATGGGAGGGTGGGAGCGGAGCCATGTATACAGGATGGGAGGGTGGGAGCGGAGCCATGTATACAGGATGGGAGGGTGGGAGCGCAGCCATATATATAGGATGGGAGGGTGGGAGCGGAGCCATGTATATAGGATGGGAGGGTGTCAGCGGAGCCATGTATACAGGATGGGAGGGTGGGAGCGGAGCCATGTATACAGGATGGGAGGGTGGGAGCGGAGCCATGTATACGGGATGGGAAGGTGGGAGCGGAACCATGTATATAGGATTGGAGGGTGGGAGCGGAGCCATGTATATAGGATGGGAGGTGGGAGCGGAGCCATGCATACAAGGATGGGAGGGTGGGAGAGGAGCCATGCATAAATAAACTACATACATATTCTAGAATACCCAATGCGTTAGAATTGGGCCACCATCTAGTCTACTATATAATCGTCTAATTCTGTCTGTCTGTAACGGAAATCCCGCGTCGCTGATTCGTCGCGCCTGACTGGACGCAACCAATCAGTGACAGGCGCAGTCCGGCTGCGAATTGGCGCAGGATTTGAACCATGCACGCCACCGCTATCGTCGGGAGATCAGTGGCGCTAGCCGATGATCTCCCGACGGTAGCCGCGGGTCATCTCCTGCCGCATGGAGGTCAGCTGCTCGCAGCGGAAGTACCCCGACCGACGGCCTCCACGCAAACCCCAGCAGCAGCAGCCTCTATATACCCCAGCAGCAGAGCAGCCTCCACATATACCCCAGCAGCAGCAGCCTCCACATATACCCCAGCAGCAGCCTCTATATACACCCCAGCAGCCTCTATATACACCCCAGCAGCAGCAGCCTATATATACACCCCAAAAAACTGACCGGCACATCCAAAAATAGATCTAATGTGAACAGGTGCTAAACCTAGAGTCACAAACTCATGTACACTCAAGAAAAAAAGGAAGCACTCTGCAGCGCTATAGCTTGCAAACACGAAATATGAAAAATGAATTGCATCACTGCCTTAGAAATATGAAAAATTGAGAAGGCTTAGCGCATAAAATGGCCAATTTATGTGTACCTGGAAGCCACGTTAAGGCGCCCCTCGTTTTCCAGGTCCTAACTAATGCCAATCCTCGCTTAGAAAAGTCTATCTGTATGGGAACATATGAATCCTCTCTCTAGACAGAAATCTACATCTCTGTGGAGGGTAGAGAAACACCCAGGTTGTGAAAGGGGATAACTTAATGAGAGGGAAAAGATAACGAGACCAAGAATATAGTATATCAAAATAATGCCTTTATTAAACAGAATTTGGCTAATAAACATACAATAAAACCATGTAAAAATAAATAGTAATGTATAAAAGAAGAGAAGCAAACCACAAACTGGAATGATGTAATCAACACACAAAAATTATACAAAAATTGGTATAACCAATATATATATATTCTCTCAGTGTGTATAAATAAAATGCTCAGATAATATAACCAGGGATATTAATAAAATTATATATAATAATATACATATATATATTATATATACCGTGTGAGTGGCACAAAAAATAGATAGGTGTAGTGCTGAATAATAATTAAGGCAATGCAAACTGATTTAGTGCACACAAATAAAGTGTCTAATAATGTGCATTACAAAAAAGAATGACAGTATACAAAACCATGTTAATGTGCACAAACAAAATAGATAAATATAGTGCACTGTGCAAAATGAAACTAACTATGTGCATGTGCTAACGATTATCCATAGATGTGTGCCACCATACAAAAGAATAAAATAACAATACCTGGGAGCAAAAACCAGCGTGGTGTGCCAAGCAATAACGCGCCCCGACGCGCGTTTCGGATATGATTCCCCAGACGAAGGAATGATTCCCCCTCTGCCCAAAGCCGGGGGTTTGGGCACCTTCTGACACCAGACAGGGAATCCTAGAGAGGGCATCTGCATTCCCATGTAACTTCCCTGGCCTATGCTCCACGTGAAAGTTAAATTCTTGAAGCTCTAGGAACCATCTAGTTACCCTAGCATTTTTTCCCCTCTTTTCCCTCAACCATCTCAACGGGGCATGGTCTGATACTAATTTAAACTTCCGGCCTAGTAGGTAATATTTCAGTGTATCCACGGCCCATTTTATGGCTAAACACTCTTTCTCTACTATGGCGTAGTTCTTCTCGCAGGAGGACAGCTTTCGGCTTAGATAGAGAATGGGATGTTCTTCCCCATTTATTTCTTGGGAGAGTACGGCCCCTAGACCAACCTCTGATGCGTCAGTCTGGACCACAAATTCTTTCTTAAAATCTGGCGCGACCAGGACAGACTGCTTGCACAGTGTTAGCTTCAGCTTTTGAAACGTGGTCTCCGTTTCTTCCGTTCATTTCACCATGGTTGATTTGGTGCCTTTTAGAAGATCTGTTAGTGGGGCGGCAATCGTGGCGAAATTCGGGATAAACCGCCGGTAGTATCCCACCATTCCCAGGAATGCTTTCACCTGCTTCTTTGAGAGCGGTTGCGGCCAGGTTTGAATTGCCTCCACTTTCTTGATCTGCGGCTTTATTTCGCCTCTCCCAACAACATAGCCCAGGTACTTGGCCTCCTCTTTTCCGATGGCACACTTTCTCGGATTTATGGTAAATCCTGCTTTCCTTAGCGCGTCCAAAACGGCCTGTAGTTTAGGTAGGTGACTAGCCCAGTCTGAGCTAAAGACCACAATGTCGTCGAGGTAGGCTGCGGCATACTTCTTATGTGGGGCTAGGATCCGATCCATAGCCCTCTGGAAAGTGGCTGGGGCCCCCTGTAGTCCGAACGGCATCCGCGTGTATTGAAAACAGCCATCCGGTGTTGAGAAAGCCGTCTTCTCTTTAGCCATCTGGGACATGGGGATCTGCCAGTAGCCCTTCGTCAGGTCAAGAGTGGTGATGTACCTCGCCGGTCCAAGCCTCTCGATGAGTTCGTCGACGCGGGGCATCGGGTACGCGTCACACTTGGATACCTCATTTAGCCGACGGTAGTCATTACAAAACCTCCACTCTCCATTGGGTTTCGGCACGAGGACGATTGGGCTCGACCACCCACTCTTCGACTCCTCTATTACCCCGAGGTCTAACATCCTCTTCACCTCAGCCGAGATCACCTCCCGGCGTGCTTCCGGAATCCGATACGGCTTCAAATTCACTCGTACATGCGGTTCTGTCAGCACGTCATGCTCTATCACTTGTGTATGCCCCGGCAACTCTGAGAACAGGTCCCGATTCCGCTGTAGCAATTCTCGACACTGTTGCTTCTGGGCTGGTGATAGAGTCTCTGCAATAGTGACCTCCTCCACCTTGCCTTCTGGTGCGGCTCCCAGGCAAGGAGTTTCCACAGGTTCACGGTCCCGCCACGGCTTGAGCAAGTTTATATGATATATTTGATGTGCCTTCCTTCGGCCAGGCTGGTGGACTTTATAATTAACCTCGCTGACTTTCTCCACCACCTCGCATGGACCTTGCCATTTGGCGAGGAACTTGCTCTCGTCGGTAGGGATCAGCACCAAAACACGGTCTCCGGGCTGGAACTGTCTTAGTCTCGCCGACCGGTTATAGACTCTCGCCTGGGCTTCCTGCGCCTGGAGGAGATGTTCCTTTACGATGGGCATCACCTTTGACATTCTCTCCTGTAACTGGGCGACATGTTCGATGATACTCCGGTGTGGCGTGACTTCAGCCTCCCAAGTTTCCTTGGCGATGTCTAGGAGACCTCTTGGATGCCGCCCATATAGGAGCTCAAATGGAGAGAAGCCCGTGGAGGCTTGAGGAACTTCTCTGACCGAGAAAAGCAGAAATGGGAGCAGGTAGTCCCAGTCTGTCCCATCCTTTTCAACGACCTTCTTGAGCATCGCCTTTAAGGTCTTGTTGAAGCGTTCCACTAGGTCGTCCATTTGTGGATGATAAACCGAGGTCCGCAGCTGAGTTATCTGAAGGACTCTGCAAAGCTCCTTCATCACCTTGCTCATGAAGGGGGTTCCTTGGTCTGTTAGAATCTCTTTTGGTAGACCTGTCCGAGCAAAAATATGGACCAACTCTCGGGCTATACTTTTACTGGACATGTTCCTTAGGGAACCGCTTCTGGATACCGAATCGCATAGTCCATGACGACCAGGATATATTGGTGGCCCCGAGCTGATTTGACTATGGGGCCCACGAGGTCCATGGCAATCCTCTCAAAGGGAACCTCTATCACAGGTAGTGGAACTAAGGGGCTACGGAAGTGGGAGGAGGGAGCGGTTATTTGGCAGGTGGGGCAGGACCTACAAAAGTTTTGAATTTCTCGATAACACCCTGGCCAATAAAACTTCCTCAGTATCCTCTCCTGAGTTTTCTCGACCCCTAGGTGTCCCCCCAGAACATGTGAATGGGCCATGTCTAGCACCCGCCGTCTGTATGGCCCCGGCACTAACAGCTGTTCCACTATCTCACCGCCCGTCAGTTTGGCCACCCGATATAGCAACTCCCCCTGTACTGCAAAGTGGGGGAATCTGGTGTCGGCCCCCGGCTCTTGGGCAACCCCATTACATACAGTAACCTGGTCGAACGCCCCTTTTAAGGTCAGGTCTCGAACTTGAGCAGTCCCAAAGTTCTCTCTGGACATATCTAACGCAGGTAGGTCGGCCTCCTCGGTCACCGTCTCACCCTCATCACCGACAAGGACGCACAGTGGGAACTCCTCACTCTGAGACTCTGTCGGGGGTTCTTCTTCAAGGATCTCGCTTTTCCCCATGCTACTTAGTCCAGTTCCCTTCCCCCACAAGTCCCAGAATAAGGAAAAATCACGGCCCAATATGACGGGATGTATCAGGTCCTTTACCACCCCGACTTCATGGGACTGGGCACCACAGTCTGTCCCCACTGTTACTGTGGCCACGGGATAGTCCTTGGCGTCACCATGGATGCACGAACACCCAGGGTTTTGGAAGGGATCAACTGGTGGGGAAGGGATGCTCTGATCAAGGTCACCAGACTCCCGGAGTCCAACAGCCCAAGCACTTTTATTCCATTAATGGATACTGCACACGCCTGCGGTCCCTTGCCGGGTCGACAGTCCACGCTACAGGCTGGATAGGCATAATAGGAGACCCGTCTGCCTAGGCTGCAGTCCATGGGCTCAGGGGATATTTGACACTTGGCGGCTACATGTCCAGGGTTGTGACATCGCCAGCAAACTATATCTTTCCCAACTGTTCTAAAGGCCCCTTCAATAGGAGTGGGATGCCCCCCAGTGGTGGCTCTAGACCCCTTCCGTGGTGAACCCACCCCCTTTTGGGTATCCCAGTAGGGAGAAATGACTGCATCCGGTTTCCCAAGAGATCTCTCAACTACCTGGTACCTCTCTACCAGGCCGATAAAGTCATCTGCGTTCTGGGGATCACCCTGGGCAACCCAGGTCTGTACTGACTTGGGAAGGGAATGCATGAATCTATCAATCACCACCCGCTCAACCATCTGGGCCGGAGTGGAGGACTCCGGTTGTAGCCACTTCTGAACAAGATGCAATAAGTCAAACATCTGCGAACGAGGGGGTTTGTTGCTAGCATACGCCCAGTGATGAACTCGCTGGGCTCTTACTGCCATATTTACTCCCAGACGTGCTAAGATCTCTGTCTTTAGTTTGGGATACTCCTTAGCATCTTGCAGCGCCAAGTCAAAATACGCTTTTTGGGGTTCACCCGATAAATATGGCGCCAGAACCTCTGCCCACTGTGCTGGTGGAAGTCTCTCCCGATCAGCCACCCTCTCAAAAACAGTCAGAAATGCTTCTACATCATCCCCAGGGGTCATCTTCTGCATGGCCCGCCTTACCGCCTTCCTGACGTGAGAATCATCAGTCGGCCCTGGGGTTGGGGTGACCGCCCTGCTTTGGATGGCGTCCGCCAAAAGCTGTATCTGTTGTTGCGCCTCCTTCTGGTGCTGCTGCTGCGACTTTTGCTGCAACTGGATCTGTTGAAGCAACAGTTTGGTCGTCTCCTGGTGCTGCTGCTGCATGCTCTGCTGGCCTGCTGTATGCTCTGCTGGCTCTGTAGGTGTTGCTGCTGTATGCTCTGCTGGGCCTGGACCAGGTGCTTAACGAGCTCCTCCATGCTGCCGGACTTCTCTAGCTGTCTGGCAGCCTTCACCCAGGACATCCACCGGTCTTTGTGGCAGGTACACGTGTTCCTGGAATCCTGCACGCACTCTCACACCAACTGTGGCAAGACGACTCGCTCGGCTCTCCTGAAGGCAGACTCAGGACACACGTTCTCTGGGTTTTCTTTCTGCTGGTTTATTATCAGCCATAAACTCATGCAGGTTTCGCAGGAAAGTAAACATGACCCCTCTGGGTTAAACGGGAAAACATAAAAAAACAAACAATAACTCAGTCCATAGATGAGTGGGTTCCGCCCGCTCTCGGTAGCATAAACTGCACTGCTAAAGTCCTTGTGGAAAGCTCTGCAGCTTCCACTATCCTGTCTGGAGACTTTCCTCTCCAGACCACACCAGAGAAAAAAAAACAGGACTGAGCTTTTATACACTGCTCAGCCACACCCTTTAACAGAGTAAACCTACCAGCATATAACATGCTGGCAGATAAATAAAGCAGGTCTTAGTTCACACAGGAGAGCATCCTGTGTGACACATACCTCCCCTCACATATAAAACCAGTGACCCTGTCACAAGGGGTAATGGCCCTGGTATAATTAAAACGCCTGTGACCAGCAGGTGGAGTGCTCAGGCAGAAGGTAAATGAATACATATAAAAAAACTGACCGGCACATCCAAAAATAGACCTAATGTGAAGAGGTGATAAACCTAGAGTCACCAACTCATGCACATTCAAGAAAAAAAGGAAGCACACTGCAGCGCTATAGCTTGCAAGCACGAAATATGAAAATTGAATTGCATCACTGCCTTAGAAATATGAAAAATTGAGAAGGCTTAGCGCATAAAATGGCCAATTTATGTGTACCTGGAAGCCACGTTAAGGCGCCCCTCGTTTTCCAGGTCCTAACTAATGCCAATCCTAGCTTAGAAAAGTCTATCTGTATGGGAACATATGAATCCTCTCTCTAGACAGAAATCTACATCTCTGTGGAGGGGCAATGGCCCTGGTATAATTAAAAAGCCTGTGACCAGCAGGTGGAGTGTTCAGGCAGAAGGTAAATGAATACATATCAAAAAACTGACTGGCACATGCAAAAATAAACCTAATGTGAACAGGTGCCATACCTAGAGTCACCAACTCATGTACACTCAAGAAAGCTATAGCAAGCTATAGCACTGCAGTGTGCTTCCTTTTTTCTTGAGTGTACATGAGTTGGTGACTCATGCGTTAAGACGCAGGTTTTTGCGTTGAAACGCGTATGTTTTTAATGTCTGGACTATGACTTAACTGTTTTCATGTCATTGGAAGTTTTTGGAATAAATGAAAATGGATTTTATGGACTTACAGCGCTGGACTTATTTTTCCTAAGTTCTGAAAACTTGCCGCACAGCAGGATCCGTTCGCTACAGAGGAGATGGCAGACACTAAACTTTTTTGTACTATAATACTGCCCCTATGTACAAGAATATAACTACTATAATACTGCCCTTATGTACAAGAATATAACTACTATAATACTGCCCCATGTACAAGAATATAACTACTATAATACTGCCCCTCTGTACAAGAATATAACTACTATAATACTGCCCCTATGTACAAGAATATAACTACTATAATACTGCTCCTATGTACAAGAATATAACTACTATAATACTGCTCCTATGTATAAGAATATAACTACTATAATACTGCTCCCATGTACAGGAATATAGCTACTATAATACTGCCCCTATGTGCAAAAATATAACTACTATAATACTGCTCCTATGTACAGGAATATAACTACTATAATACTGCCCCTAAGTACAAGAATATAACTACTATAATACTGCCCCATGTACAAGAATATAACTACTATAATACTGCTCATATGTACAAAAATATAACTACTATAATACTGCCCATATGTACAAGAATATAACTACTATAATACTGCTCCTATGTACAAGAATATAACTACTATAATACTGCTCCTATATACAAGAATATAACTACTATAATACTGCCCCTATGTGCAAGAATATAACTACTATAATACTGCTCCTATGTACAAGAATATAACTACTATAATACTGCCCCTATATACAAGAATATAACTACTATAATACTGCTGCTATGTACAGGAATATAACTACTATAATACTGCCCCATGTACAAGAATATAACTACTATAATACTGCTCCTATGTACAAGAATATAACTACTATAATACTGCTCCTATAATCAAGAATATAACTACTATAATACTGCACCCTGTGTACAAGAATATAACTACTATAATACTGCCCCTATATGCAAGAATATAACTACTATAATACTGCCCCTATGTGCAAGAATATAACTACTATAATCAGGGCCGGCGTCAGCACCCGGCACACCCGGGCAAGTGCCGGGGCCCTGAGCAGGCGGGGGGGCCCACTCGCAGTCTGGCACCCCCGCGCCCGTTAGTGGAGGAGAGCGGTGTCAGCGCTGCCACTGGGCCCCCCCCCCGCTTGCTCAGGGCCCCGGCATCAGCTAGCACAATACTTACCTCTCCCGTGCCTCCGCTGCCGCAGCTCCGGGCTCCAGGGGGCGCTGGCGCTTCCTCTCACAGCCGGCCGCTGAATGACGTCATCATTCAGCGGCCGGCTGTGGCACAGAGCGCGGGGACGCCGGACAAGTACGACGTGTGTGTGTGTGTGTCTCTGTGTGTATGTAGTGCGGTGCTTTGTGTGTGTATGTATGTGTGTGTATGTGTGTGTGTATGTATGTGAGAGAGTGCTTGTGTGCTGTCTGTGTGTGATGATGGGCAGGCATTGCTGATAATGGGGAGGCATTGATGATGATGATGGGGAGAAGATGATGATAATGGGGAGGCATTGCTGATAATGGGGAGGCATTGATGATGATGATGGGGAGAAGATGATGATAATGGGCAGGCATTGATGATAATGGGTAGGCATTGATGATGGGGAGAAGATGATGATGGGCAGGCTTTGCTGATAATGGGGAGGCATTGATGATGATGGGGAGAAGATGATGATAATGGGCAGGCATTGATGATGGGGAGAAGATGATGATAATGGGCAGGCATTGATGATGGGGAGAAGATGATGATGGGGAGGAGATGATGGGCAGGCATTGATGATAATGGGGAGGCCATGATGATGATGGGGAGGCAATGATGATGATAAGGAGGCAATCATGATGATAATGGGGAGTCTTTCCACAGCGCCCTTTCCTGAGCCGTAACAGTGCAGAACGCAGTACAGCGCAGAGGAGAGCTCCATATTTTGTATGGAGCATTATATTGGGTCCAGTATTCTGTATGGAGCATTATTTTGGGTCCAGTATTCTGTATGGAGCATTATATGGGGGGTGACTTCCTGCATGGGGTATTATATGGGTGATGAGGGGGAGACTGTGGTGCCCATAATATTGTATGGAGGACTGTACTGTCCAGTCTGTTCTGTGTGCTGTGAGGATTTGGCGGTTTTTGAGCTATTGTACAATTTACAATAGATATCACTCATGTAATGGAAGAAGTGAAGTGTTTGGCATTGTACTGTACCTATATTTCTCTGCAGTATCTGTGCATCATGAATCGTGGTCTGTGTTAAAGGGGCCCACTGAGGCTCCTTCGCCCGGGGCTCATAAAAACCTGGAGCCGGCCCTGACTATAATACTGCCCCTATGTACAAGAATAGAACTGCTATAATACTGCCCCTATGTACAGAAAAGAATAATAATACGCCCTACACAAGATAACTATATAATACTGCCCCTATGCACAGAATAGACAATAGCCATTCAGAATAGAATACTTATAGCCTATGCACAGATAAACTATATATACTGCCCTAGCCAATAGACATAAATGCCCTGCAATGAATTTTTTTTTTTCCACAAAGATCAAGATGACTTTTTCCCAAATTACAAACCCATTTTACTTACAAGGTCCTTAGTTTCGGCATATGGTTAAAACTGGAAACAGGAATTGTAGTGATGTTGTTGTTGTTGAGAGTTCTGAAAGAAAAATGAGAACATTTTAATCATACAGAGTTAAAGCTTACAGTTGATTGGTTAGGATAAGAATGAGCGATAACTCTCCATACTTCCCCTTACACATTGGCAGGACAATGGCAAGAGTAGAGAAAGCTGCAGCCAAAGACCTCTGGCAGTGGCCCACAGAGCTCAGCATACATTAGCACACCTCCTTTGAAAAGTAAGTTTCATAGAAAAAAAATGTATATTTTTATTATAAAGAGGCAGATGTGTGAATTCATGATCAATGACATGCAGCCCACATAAGGACGCTGTCACCACCATGTCTCACTGTAGGCATCAGGCATTTTTCTTTGCACTCCTCACCTTTGTGACACCATACAGTTTTGAAGCCATCAGTTCCAGAAACATTTATCTTGTTCTCATCAATTCAGTGTATAGAGTCCCAATATATTCATATTTTTCAGCATGGGTCCTGTCACACTGTAGGTCGCTTTTTTGTACATGGACTTTAGGAGAGGCTTCCTTCATGGATGACACCCATGCATGCCGTTCTCCTGCAGTGTATGCTGTATTGTGTCACGGGAAGCAATCACCATGGTTTGGCTTTCTACTTCCTAAGATAACTGCAGTGAACTTGCATGTGGAATTTCTTCAACTCTTCTCATCAGAAGAGGCTCCTGTTTAGCTGGAACCTTCTGTGGTCACCTGGACGTCTCTATAAGATACAGGTGCATCTCACAAAATTAGAATATCATCAACAAGTTAATTTATTTCAGTTCTTCAATACAAAAAGTGAATCTCCTATATTATATAGAGTCATTACACACAGAGTGATCTATTTCACGTGTTTATTTCTGTTAATGTTGATGATTATGGCTTACAGCCAATGAAAACCCAAAAGTCTTATCTCAGTAAATTAGAATACTTTATAACACCAGCTTGAAAAATTATTTTAAAATCCGGAATGTCCTACTGAAATGTATGATCAGTAAATGCACTCAGTACTTGGTCGGGCTCCTTCTGCATCAATTACTGCATCAATGCGGCGTGGCATGGAGGCGATCAGCCTGCGGCACTGCTGAGGGGTTATGGAAGCCCAGGTTGCTTTGATAGCAGCCTTCAGCTCGTCTGCATTGTGGGTCTGGTGTCTCTCATCTTCCTTTTGACAATACTCCATAGATTCTCTATGGGGTTAAGGTCAGGCATTTGCGGGCCAATCAAGCACAGTGATCTGTTGTTTGTACACCAGGTATTGGTACTTTTGGCAGTGTGGACAGGTGCCAAGTCCTTCTGGAGAATGACATTTCCATCTCCAAAAAGCTTGTCGGCAGAGGGAAGCATGAAGTGCTCTAAAATGTCCTGGTAGACGGCTGCGCTGACTTTGGTCTTGATAAAACACAGTGGACCTACACCAGCAGATGACATGGCTCCCCAAACCGTCACTGATTGTGGAAACTTCACACTAGACCTTGGAAATCAAGGTCCCAGAGTCTGGAGGAAGAGTGGAGGCCACAATCCAAGCTGCTGGAGGTCTGGTGTGAAGTCTCCATAATCAATGATGGTTTGGGGAGCCATGTCTTCTGCTGGTGTAGGTCCACTGTGTTTTATCAAGACCAAAGTCAGCGCAGCCGTCTACCAGGAAATTTTAGAGCACTTCATGCTTCCCTCTGCCGACAAGCTTTTTGGAGATGGAAATGTCATTCTCCAGAAAGACTTGGCCCCTGTCCACACTGCCAAAAGTACCAATACCTGGTGTACAAACAACAGTATCACTGTGCTTGATTGGCAGCAAACTCGCCTGACCTTAACCCCATAGAGAATCTATGGAGTATTGTCAGGAGGAAGATGAGAGACACCAGACCCCACAATGCAGACGAGCTGAAGGCTGCTATCAAAGCAACCTGGGCTTCCATAACCCCTCAGCAGTGCCACAGGCTGATCGCCTCCATGCCAAGCCGCATTGATGCAGTAATTGATGCAAAAGGAGCCCCGACCAAGTATTGAGTGCAGTTACTAAGCATACATTTCAGTAGGCCAACATTTCGGATTTTAAAATAATTTTTCAAGCTGATGTTATAAAGTATTCTAATTTACTGAGATAAAGACTTTTGGGTTTTCATTGGCTATAAGCCACAATCATCAACATTAACAGAAATAAACATGTGAAGTAGATCACTCTGTGTGTAATGTCTCTATATAATATATGAGATTCACTTTTTGTATTGAAGAACTGAAATAAATTAACTTTATGATGATATTCTAATTTTGTGAGATGCACCTGTAGTTAATTTAATCTTTTTTACATTTCCGTATCACTTTTGCTGCAGTTTCTGACTGATAAGTAAAGTTTTATTGATATTCATGTAGCCTTCACCTTTTTTGTGTAAAAAAAAATATATTTTCTTTCTCAGGTCTTGTGATATTTCTCTTCCATGTGGTGCCATTGCCTTCTTGTGACATTTCTCTTCCATGTGGTGCCATTGCTGACAGCACAAAATAGGAAGGGATTTCCTTTGTTACATAAAACCTTTTTATAGTCCACTATCTGCCAGACATCTGTGTAACGAATAATCAGACTTACAGTGCCTACAAGTAGTATTCAACCCCTGCAGATTTAGCTGGTTTGATAAGATGCAAATAAGTTAGAGCCTTCAAACTGCAAACGAGAGTAGGATTTATTAACAGAAGCATAAATCTTACAAACCAAAAAGTTATGTTGCTCAGTTGAATTTTAATAAATTTTAAACATAAAAGTGTGGGTCAATTATTATACAACCTCTATGTTTAATATTTTGTGGAGTAACCCTTGTTTGCAATTACAGCTAATAATCGTCTTTTATAAGACCTGATCAGGCCGGCACAGGTCTGTGGAGTTATCTTGGCCCACTCCTCCATGCAGATCTTCTCCAAGTTATCTAGGTTCTTTGGGTGTCTCATGTGGACTTTAATCTTGAGCTCCTTCCACAAGTTTTCAATTGGGTTAAGGTCAGGAGACTGACTAGGCCACTCCAACACCTTGACTTTTTCCCTCTTGAACCAGGCCTTGGTTTTCTTGGCTGTGTGCTTTGGGTCGTTGTCTTGTTGGAAGATGAAATTAGACCCATCTTAAGATCCTTGATGGAGGAGCGGAGGTTCTTGGCCAAAATCTCCAGGTAGGCCGTGCTATCCATCCTCCCATGGATGCGGACCAGATGGCCAGGCCCCTTGGCTGAGAAACAGCCCCACAGCATGATGCTGCCACCACCATGCTTGACTGTAGGGATGGTATTCTTGGGGTTGTATGCAGTGCCATCCAGTCTCCAAACGTCACGTGTGTGGTTGGCACCAAAGATCTCGATCTTGGTCTCATCAGACCATAGAACCTTGAACCAGTCTGTCTCAGAGTCCTCCAAGTGATCATGAGCAAACTGTAGACTGGCCTTGACATGACGCTTTGAAAGTAAAGGTACCTTACGGGCTCGTCTGGAACGGAGACCATTGCGGTGGAGTACGTTACTTATGGTATTGACTGAAACCAATGTCCCCACTGCCATGAGATCTTCCCGGAGCTCCTTCCTTGTTGTCCTTGGGTTAGCCTTGACTCTTCGGACAAGCCTGGCCTGGCACGGGAGGAAACTTTCAAAGGCTGTCCAGGCCGTGGAAGGCTAACAGTAGTTCCATAAGCCTTCCACTTACGGATGATGCTCCCAACAGTGGAGACAGGTAGGGCCAACTCCTTGGAAAGGGTTTTGTACCCCTTGCCAGCCTTGTGACCCTCCACGATCTTGTCTCTGATGGCCTTGGAATGCTCCTTTGTCTTTCCCATGTTGACCATGTATGAGTGCTGTTCACAAGTTTGGGGAGGGTCTTAAATAGTCAGAAAAGGCTGGCAAAAGAGATCATTAATCCACACATGTGAAGCTCATTATTCTTGGTGCCTGAACTACTTCTTAATACTTTAGGGGGACCAAACAGAATTCTTGTGGTTTGAGGGGTTGAATAATAAATGACACTCTGAATTAACTTTTAACGTTTTTTAAAAAAAAAAAAAAAAAATTAAAACAAAAATTTTTGCTGCAGTGCATTTCCCACTTCCAGGCTGATCTACAGTACAAATGTCACAATGCCAAGTTAATTCCGCATGTGTCAACCAGCTAAATCTGCAGGGGGTTGAATACTACTTGTAGGCACTGTACCTGTTATCGAATTATTGTTAATTAGAATTGGGCAGTCTTAACTTTAGCTTTCCTCCTAACACTTTTATTGAAGTGTACTCATTTTTGCACCATGGTCTTGAATAAATTTGTAAGGAAAATTATTTTTTGGGTGCAAAATAACAAATCCTGTTTGCAATCAATGGGTTCTTATTTGTGGGAGTGCTTTGTAGCATCGTGTCCCGTAGAAAATGTGGATTCTGCAAGGAGGCTAAAGGTTTTCTGACAAATCTCTTGAGGTGTACTTATTTATATAATACACATATATGTGCATATTGCACATTAGTTTTATTGGGTACAGGATGTGAGGGCTTGGAAGAAGTACGCAGGAATGTTCCCAAGGCAAAAAATGTGAAAAATAAACCACAAGCACAACTGACAGTAATTTACCATCCATCTCTTTAATGAACATTGTGATGAAATTACTTTCTGTAGTGGAGAAAACAGGCGCACATAATTGTGACTTACGCAACAACGGCTGTGTCCTCTGCATCGACCACTGTTTTATTTGCATTTTGGCCAGATGTTACATTATAGCGAGTGCTTTGTCTCTTATACGCTATTATTTTTTATTCCCTCTTGAAGACTGAGTGTAAAAGCCATGATCGCATTTTTACATGGAGTACTACAATTCTGTAATTGAATATATATATATATATACTTTAATATGTAATTGTTTTTAATTGTTTTGTTCTGTTTTGTTGTTGTTTTTTTTGTGAGGGGTAAAAAGAAGAGTGCAAAAATAGACTTGACAAAATCCTCATAATCCACTACATATTCTACTCTGACCTCGCCAAGCTAAGTCATTTCTTAGTTTTTTTCACCTTTTATAGAGCTCAACTTGAGAGGATCAGAACCGAATACATTCTGGAGTAAGAATTCTGCGTAACATATATAAGGGACATATATAAATATGGGTCGGTAAACTGAATACTTAATTTACTTACAACACTTCCAGCCCCCGAAGAGCGCGGAAAGCTCCGTCCTCGATACAACTGATCTGATTCTTGTCCAGTTGTCTATGGATAAAACAAAAGATTAGATGGTTCACAAGATGAACAGTGGTATATACAGATATTACAGAGGTATTGCTCCTTTTCCCCCCATATAACAATGCTAGATTGCTGTTTTACCTGCCGTGTTCAAGCTCCCTAGTATCCTGCTTTTAACTGCTGCTCTGCAGGAATCTGCACTCTGATGTCAGAGCACGGGCCTTTCCCTGTCTGAGCCCCTCTGCATTCAGAGAAGAAAAGACCCTGACACAAACCGGTTGTAAGTATAGTAGTTATTCTTGTTGGGCAGCAACAAGCAGCAGGTAAATCAGCGCTGCAGCATCGTGTTTGGGTGAGAAGGCAGCAAAATAAAGTAATGAAGTGTAATAAAAAAATATAATTATGGTACATTATTTAAGTTACTCTTTACAGGGAATCTATCAGCAGGTTTTTGAAATGTAATCAATGTAATCCAAAAGCAGCGTGATGTAACGGCAGAGATCCTGTGATTCCAGTGATGTGTCACTTACTAGACTGTTTTGCTGTTTTCTATAAAATCAGTGTTTTATCAGCAGGATACTATCACTACAGGGCTAGGTGTTTCGTGCCTCCTGGTCCAACCACATTCCCAGCACTGACTGGCAGCTTGGTGACAACATACAGTGTACATAGAAAGCTGCCAATCAGTGGTGTGGGGGGGGGGTTATGTACAGCTCAGCATTCCGAGCTCTGCTAGGTCCACAGCACAAAAACTGTGATGGTATCGCTACTGCTGCATCCAGCAAACTAAGTGATGCATGGCTGGAATCAGGGTATCTGTCTCTACATCATCCTGCTGTCAGATTAGATTCCTTTAAGAGATGATGGTGTAAGTGAGGCAATCATCACAGGTCTGGAGAACAAAAGTGGATGCAGCTCTGCTCGGTCACTGCGTCCCATTCACAGTTTTTTCCCTGCAGAGCAGCAGTGCTCCTGGTCATCTGTTTGTGCAGAAAACCGTCTGGACTCATTCATTTGCATACAGCAGCTTCACACAGTACTTCACTACTTTATTTGTCTTCCTTCTCCCCCCAAAAAGCGGTTACAGTGTTCTTTCAATGCCCAATACATGCTCCTTTAGAAGCCCCTTTGAACTGCTGCTCTGCAAGAATCCATACACTGTGTTCAAAGTACCAGGGTGGGGAGCAGGGAAAGGCCCGTTCAATTTGAAATCCCTTTAGGAGTAGAATCGCCAAAATCACAAACATGGCACAAAAATGTTTATTAAAAACATACTGCACGTTATATGACTGATCCAACCTTTTGATCATCCGGTACCTGAAGAAGAGTTCAGACTGACTTCTAAACGTGCAGAATATTGTTAATAAGTGTCTTCATCTTAGATGTGATTTTTGTTTAGCTAGATGGGCATCCTGTGTCATTACACTGCCTCATGGTGGTCACACATATACTTTAATGTTTTTCCTGGCAGTAAGCTGGTAGTGTTGTTTCGCCAGGCTAGAGACCACTGACACCCTGGCACAGCCAAGTCACATCAGAACTTTTGGGACTTACAAATTCTTGAGTTCTGTCGCTCCTCGGAAAGTTTTTCTTGGAATTGCTTGGATCATATTCTCACTGAGATCACTGCAAGACAGAAAGAACATTTCCTGTTATCCTTATGTTTACTATGGTGTACTAGTCTCATTTCTTCTGATTTATACACATATATAGGGCTTATATATCCTGCAGTGTCATACAAAGGATCACACAGTGCATCAGCCTCTACGCAAGCGTCCACTGAGTGTGATCCTGACCACTGGGCATTAAGGGTCCTGTGTCCTCTCATTGATACACTTGGTTTGCAATTAGTGGTGAACGAACGGGCTCGGATAAGGTGTTATCTGAGCATGCTCGGGTGCTAACCGACTGTCTTTGGCGCGCTCGATAAATTTATTCGAGTCCTCATGGGAGCATTACATAAACATCCTATTCATTTCATTGGGAATCGTGCAATACTTTTTTGCACCAGTGTTGGCGCTGCAGGGAAATAAAACATTTGCTGCAACATTCTCACGCAGATCACAACTGATCAGTGGGGATTCCAGCAGTGGGACATCTAGGAACCAACTTCAAAGAACTTCAAGGACCTCGTTAACAAAGAGTTTCTCCTAAGCCGAATAAGCCGACCAATTTTTCTTTTGCAGATATTAAATGGCGCCTCTGCATAGAGCATGTGCAACTAGTTTGTGTCCGACATTATAGAGAGCGTTCTGTGTCCACACCTGACTAGTGCTGAGTGTGAAGGGGGCTGGCTGACTGCTCATGCTCACAGCCAAACCAGCCCCCTTCTCAGTGTACACGTAGGCTGTGATAGAGAAGGGGATCGGTTTAGCTCTTGACATGAAAAATCAGCCAGCCCCCTTCACTCACAGACGTACCAAGGCAGGAGTGTCTCAAGCTCGAAGTAGAGCTGCCAGGAGCCAAGACCATGTGGATATCTATAGATCGGGGAAATTCAAGTCGTATATTTTCCAATGTTAAGCTTTTTTTTTCTAGCCGGACATCCCCTTTAAATACCAATTTATTTACTGTTGCTCCATGCATTAATCTCTCTGTAGAAATAGTTTCTCCGGATATTTACTGTAAAATTTTAGAGAAATATTAAGGTATAAGAATAATAAGTCATTGTGGCGTTTTCTCGGAGGACCGCGCCGTCTATAGTCGAGGCTCGCACATCCCCGTCGTGCAGCGCACGCTTTCTATAGATGCAGCCGCCGTTTCCTTCACTAATAATATTGTTATAATTAGCAGCGAGAAAAGTTTGCCTCTTCCGAATCTTAATCACGGCAATAAAGGGTAGCGGTGCGCACAGTAGCATTCTCATTAAAGAGCGGCTTTATTAAACACAAGCGAGGTTGTAATGAGGACATTATTCACAGGGACTTGAATGAGAACTGCAGCCGGAATGGGACCATTATCACAATATGGAGCAAACAGCCTAAGGAGGGACCCCACAACGTGACGTGGGCTGACGAGACACGACCATTCAGCTGAAATAATGCTCGCAATCCTCCGTTATTAACAGTGTAGATCTGCGACGTCCTCCTGCACCCCAGTGTTTTATCTGAGTGCAATGGGATGGACGTAAGACACAATCAGGGGCGGACATGTCCAAGAGGTTGGGGGCCACTATCACCTCCAAAGCAGCTTCTGTCACAGACGCATAAATGGGTGCATTATTAGACTGCAAAATTCCCATATACTGTTCTTGCACAGGGGTCCTCTTCGGACTCTGTATATAGAGGAATACACCAGGCTTTTTTTACATCTAGGAGTCCTTCTTATGAACAGATGCTGCGGTGGTGAATCTGCAGAGGTGCATGGCCAAAGCTCAGTCCACCCATGGTTGTAAAACAAAACCATGTGGCAATTAGATGTTGGGGTCCAGAGGGCGGGTCAGCTTAGTGATTGACACCAACTGTCCAGAGGGCGGTGTCTACTTTGTTGCATCCAAGTCAGGCGGTGTCCTACTAGTGATTGACATCCAACTGTCCAGAGGGCGGTGTCCTACTTAGTGATTGACATCCAACTGTCCAGAGGGCGGTGTCCTACTTAGTGATTGACAGCTAACTGTCCAGAGGGCGGTGTCCTACTTAGTGATTGACAGCTAACTGTCCAGAAGGCGGTGTCCTACTTAGTGATTGACAGCTAACTGTCCAGATGGCGGTGTCCTACTTAGTGATTGACATCCAACTGTCCAGAGGGCGGTGTCCTACTTAGTGATTGACAGCTAACTGTCCAGAGGGCGGTGTCCTACTTAGTGATTGACATCCAACTGTCCAGAGGGCGGTGTCCTACTTAGTGATTGACAGCTAACTGTCCAGAGGGCGGTGTCCTACTTAGTGATTGACAGCTAACTGTCCAGAAGGCGGTGTCCTACTTAGTGATTGACAGCTAACTGTCCAGATGGCGGTGTCCTACTTAGTGATTGACATCCAACTGTCCAGAGGGCGGTGTCCTACTTAGTGATTGACAGCTAACTGTCCAGAGGGCGGTGTCCTACTTAGTGATTGACATCCAACTGTCCAGAGGGCGGTGTCCTACTTAGTGATTGACAGCTAACTGTCCAGAAGGCGGTGTCCTACTTAGTGATTGACAGCTAACTGTCCAGAAGGCGGTGTCCTACTTAGTGATTGACAGCTAACTGTCCAGAAGGCGGTGTCCTACTTAGTGATTGACAGCTAACTGTCCAGAGGGCGGTGTCCTACTTAGTGATTGACATCCAACTGTCCAGAGGGCGGTGTCCTACTTAGTGACTGACAGATAACTGTCCAGAAGGCGGTGTCCTGCTTAGTGATTGACAGCTAACTGTCCAGAGGGCGATGCTCTACTTAGTGATTGACAGCTAACTGTCCAGAGGGCGGTGTCCTACTTAGTGATTGACAGCTAACTGTCCAGAAGGCGGTGTCCTACTTAGTGATTGACAGCTAACTGTCCAGAGGGCGGTGTCCCACTTAGTGATTGACATCCAACTGTCCAGAGGGCGGTGTCCTACTTAGTGATTGACAGCTAACTGTCCAGAGGGCGGTGTCCTACTTAGTGATTGACATCCAACTGTCCAGAGGGCAGTGTCCTACTTAGTGATTGACAGCTAACTGTCCAGAGGGCGGTGTCCTACTTAGTGATTGACAGCTAACTGTCCAGAGGGCGGTGTCCTACTTAGTGATTGACAGCTAACTGTCCAGAAGGCGGTGTCCCACTTAGTGATTGACAGCTAACTGTCCAGAGGGCGGTTGTCCTACTTAGTGATTGACCAGCTAAATGTCCAGAGGGTGTCTATCTTAGTGATTGACGTAACTGTCCAGAGGCGGTGCCCTACTTAGTGATTGACAGCTAACTGTCCAGAAGGCGGTGTCCTACTTAGTGATTGACAGCTAACTGTCCAGAGGGTGGTCTCCTACTTAGTGATTGACAGCTAACTGTCCAGAGGGCGGTGTCCTACTTAGTGATTGACATCTAACTGTCCAGAAGGCGGTGTCCTACTTAGTGATTGACAGCTAACTGTTCAGAGGGCAGAGTCTTACTTAGTAACTATCCAGTAACTCTATCAGTTAACAGATTGACCATTAACCCAGGTGTCCACTGGGCGGTTCTTCTTAATGACTGATAGCTGTAGCACATTATTGCGTTCTACTGCAAGGCTAATGTTGAAATAGAGAGCATCAGATTTGTTGAAGTCATTCTGTCACCACGAACATTACATTTGATCTGCAACCTGTTGTAGAACAGATTGAGCTAAGCACATTAATATAAAAGTTTGTGGGAGTTTGAGGAGTCCAGTGGGCGGTCCAAGCTAATGGTTGATTGCTGTCTAGTGGGAGGTATCCTACTTAGTGATTGACATATAACTGCCCAGTAGGGGATGGTCTACATCTTGAGAGACAGGTAAGAGTCTAGGGGTGGTGTCATACTGAATGAATGTCCAGTGGGAGGGAGCCTACTTACTGATTGACAGCTAATGTAAGAGTCCAGTGGGTGGTCCTAGTTAGTGACTGACAGCTAACCCCTCATGCATACATGCTTCCACAGATGGAGCTGCATGTATAAGGTTCCATTACAGATTCCCTTTAATTGAAAGAGACGTTTGAGTGCCAGATTCTGGTTATTTAAAGCCACCAAAAATTGCATTAGAGCCCGGCCTGGCAGTACAGACCATTCCCATAAACAGAATTACCCTGTGATACAGTGAGCAGGAGCGAGTGAGAGTCGTCTGTATATACAATCACTCTGCGCTACGCCGTGGCTGCCGCTGATGGCGGTAAGATGATCCAATGCTTATGTAATAGATTCGTGATGGAGACTAATTGGGGCGATTCTCATTTCCAGCACATAAATAGATCAAGTAAAGGAGCGAAGCAGAAACGAGCGAGGATCAGATCCGGCTTTGAAGTTTCTCTTGATGCGAGACGCTGTAGTCCTAACACTAAGACAAGTAAAATCATTCCTGGCTGCACAACGGCGCCTGGAAATCCACGAAATGTGAGAAGCGGTAAAATAAGTCGCCGTGAAGAGTTAGCGGAAAAGTGCGCAGCTCCTAATGGTGATGACATGTAACATGGAAACTAGAGCTGGTGATGCTCCCCGGGGTGGAAGGACAGACAATGATGAGGGTTATGGTGATGCCCCCCAGGGTGGAAGGACAGACAATGATGAGGGTTATGGTGATGCCCCCCGGGGTGGAAGGACAGACAATAATGAGGGTTATGGTGATGCCCCCGGGGTGGAAGGACAGACAATGATGAGGGTTATGGTGATGCCCCCCGGGGTGGAAGGACAGACAATGATGAGGGTTATGGTGATGCCCCCGGGGTGGAAGGACAGACAATGATGAGGGTTATGGTGATGCCCCCCGGGGTGGAAGGACAGACAATAATGAGGGTTATGGTGATGCCCCTCGGGGGGGAAGGACAGACAATGATGAGGGTTATGGTGATGCCCCCCGGGGTGGAAGGACAGACAATAATGAGGGTTACGGTGATGCCCCCCGGGGTGGAAGGACAGACAATGATGAGGGTTACGGTGATGCCCCCAGGGTGGAAGGACAGACAATGATGAGGGTTACGGTGATGCCCCCGGGGTGGAAGGACAGACAATGATGAGGGTTACGGTGATGCCCCCCAGGGTGGAAGGACAGACAATAATGAGGGTTATGGTGATGCCCCCCGGGGTGGAAGGACAGACAATGATGAGGGTTATGGTGATGCCCCCCGGGTGGAAGGACAGACAATGATGAGGGTTACGGTGATGCCCCCCGGGGTGAAGGACAGACAATGATGAGGGTTACGGTGATGCCCCCCGGGGTGGAAGGACAGACAATGATGAGGGTTACGTGATGCCCGGGGTGGAAGGACAGACAATGATGAGGTTACGGTGATGCCCCCCGGGGTGGAAGGACAGACAATATGAGGGTTATGGTGATGCCCCCCGGGGTGGAAGGACAGACAATAATGAGGGTTATGGTGATGCCCCCCGGGTGGAAGGACAGACAATATGAGGGTTATGGTGATGCCCCCCGGGTGGAAGGACAGACAATGATGAGGGTTACGGTGATGCCCCCCGGGGTGGAAGGACAGACAATGATGAGGGTTACGGTGATGCCCCCGGGGTGGAAGACAGACAATGATGAGGGTTACGGTGATGCCCCCGGGGTGAAGACAGACAATGATGAGGGTTACGGTGATGCCCCCCGGGTGGAAGGACAGACAATGATGAGGGTTACGGTGATGCCCCCCAGGGTGGAAGGACAGACAATGATGAGGGTTACGGTGATGCCCCCGGGGTGGAAGGACAGACAATGATGAGGGTTACGGTGATGCCCCCCGGGTGGAAGGACAGACAATGATGAGGGTTACGGTGATGCCCCCGGGGTGGAAGGACAGACAATGATGAGGGTTACGGTGATGCCCCCCGGGTGGAAGGACAGACAATGATGAGGGTTACGGTGATGCCCCCCGGGGTGGAAGGACAGACAATGATGAGGGTTACGGTGATGCCCCCCGAGGTGGAAGGACAGACAATGATGAGGGTTATGGTGATGCCCCCCGGGGTGGAAGGACAGACAATGATGAGGGTTACGGTGATGCCCCCCGGGGTGGAAGGACAGACAATGATGAGGGTTATGGTGATGCCCCCCGGGGTGGAAGGACAGACAATAATGAGGGTTATGGTGATGCCCCCCGGGTGGAAGGACAGACAATGATGAGGGTTACGGTGATGCCCCCCGGGGTGGAAGGACAGACAATGATGAGGGTTATGGTGATGCCCCCCGGGTGGAAGGACAGACAATGATGAGGGTTACGGTGATGCCCCCGGGGTGGAAGGACAGACAATGATGAGGGTTACGGTGATGCCCCCCGGGTGGAAGGACAGACAATGATGAGGGTTACGGTGATGCCCCCCGGGGTGGAAGGACAGACAATATGAGGGTTATGGTGATGCCCCCGGGGTGGAAGGACAGACAATAATGAGGGTTATGGTGATGCCCCCCGGGTGGAAGGACAGACAATAATGAGGGTTATGGTGATGCCCCCTGGGTGGAAGGACAGACAATGATGAGGGTTACGGTGATGCCCCCCAGGGTGGAAGGACAGACAATGATGAGGGTTACGGTGATGCCCCCCGGGGTGGAAGGACAGACAATGATGAGGGTTAGGTGATGCCCCCCGGGTGGAAGGACAGACAATGATGAGGGTTACGGTGATGCCCCGGGTGGAAGGACAACAATGATGAGGTTTACGTGATGCCCCGGGGTGGAAGGACAGACAATGATGAGGTTACGGTGATGCCCCCGGGTGGAAGGACAGACAATGATGAGGGTTACGGTGATGCCCCCCCGGGGTGGAAGGACAGACAATGATGAGGGTTACGGTGATGCCCCCAGGGTGGAAGGACAGACAATGATGAGGGTTATGGTGATGTCCCCCGGGGTGGAAGGACAGACAATGATGAGGGTTACGGTGATGCCCCCCGAGGTGGAAGGACAGACAATGATGAGGGTTATGGTGATGCCCCCCGGGGTGGAAGGACAGACAATGATGAGGGTTATGGTGATGCCCCCCGGGGTGGAAGGACAGACAATGATGAGGGTTACGGTGATGCCCCCCGGGGTGGAAGGACAGACAATGATGAGGGTTACGGTGATGCCCCCCAGGGTGGAAGGACAGACAATGATGAGGGTTATGGTGAAGCTCCCCGCTTGGGGTGGATGCATTGACAATGATGAGGGTTACGGTGATGCCCCCCAGGGTGGAAGGACAGACAGTGATGAGGGTTACGGTGATGCCCCCCCGGGGGAAGGACAGACAATGATGAGGGTTATGGTGAAGTTTTACATTTCAATTCCTGTCCATTTTCAAGATCTCGGTTTGCTGTCAGGGAATGGACATGTTTGCTGTCCCCAGGCTGAACCCTGTACAGACCTCATACTTCTCACCATTCACAATCTGCTATGACAGTATCAGCTGTAGACAATTCTCTGCAAGTTTTTCTTAGCCGGATACTTTTGTATCAAGCTGCTGTTCACATTATTAGGTTTGTACAAGTTCCCTGATTCTGGAGATAAACAAGAATTTCTTTAGTCACTGACAACAAGCAGAGGTGCTGACACGAAGAAGAACTGAAGAACAAAGTATAGTAGAAAGTGAAGATTTCTTATTCTTCATTGTGCAATAATTATTTCAAGGGCTTTTCTAGTTTAGGAAACAGATTATTTTTCCCCTTGAGCCACTGGCTGCCAATTTTCTCTCCAGATTACCGGCATCGGGGGGGGGGGGGGGTCCCAGCAGAGGGACACTTTGTAGTTTAGGAGAGGATTCTTTGAACGATAGTCAACATGATGTTTCCCGTCATCAGTGCAAAAGCATGACAACTGATTTGGCTGTATAAGAAGCCTCCGACTGGGGTCTAAGGGGGAACGTCTTTGCTTATTTAATTTCCAAGAGGAGAACTGCATGGCCTATAAGTCTCCTTACACTGGCATGTCAGTTTCTACAAAGAGAAATGTTACCCCTTTCACCCCAGTGAGAGGCCTCACATGCAGCCAAATCAGATCACTTGCTTTGCATTGAGGAGGGGAAAGAACCCAAAACACGTGTCTGGAAATTGAGATTCTGATTTGGAATATATCCTAAGTCATGTAGCAAGGCTCATTAAAGGGTCGATATGGACTTCTAGGATTGATATTTCCTATAAGTGGTGCTACAGTTCAAGTTCTTTTCCTCTCTGAAGAGGCAATATGAATATTTAAATTTCCTAGAGGAGCATTGCACGGCCTATAAGTCTCCTTACACTGGCATGTCACTTTCCACAAAGAGAAACATTACTGCTTATACCCCATTCAGAGTCCTCACATTTAGCCAAATGATATCTCATGCTTTGCACTGAGGAGGGGAAAGAACCCGAAACACGTGTCTGGGAATTGAGATTCTGCTTTGGCTTTTATCTCAAGTCATATAGCAAGGCTCGATATTGACTTGTAGGATTGCTACTTCCACTAGGTGGCGATAGAGTTCAAGTTGTTTTCGCTGTATGAAGAGATTTGAATATACAAAAATAAAAATTATTTTTTCCCCATGTTACAGAGATGTTTAAAATGCAATTTGTCATCCAAATGTATCCCAGACTCCTAGTAAGGCCAGATGGCTGAGCACATGCACAGATATGACGCCGTCACAGAAACTGACAGGTTTTGTTTTTTTCACATTTTTATCTTTTGCAATGCAAAAAAAATGCTAAACTAAAAGACACATGAGCGTATATGTAACTCGTACTATTATCTAGCCTGATCTGCAGGGCTAATAGTAGAAAGGGGGGCTTCCACTGTGTCCTTTAACCCAAGAGTGAGAGTATATTACCTGCAGGCTGCCGAAAATCCACAGTGAAATCTGCAGCAGCAAATTTAGTTAAAAAAATGCTGCAATCGTGGTGGACACTAAGAAGAAATATGTCAGAAGGTTTTTGCTATGTAATCTGACTGCAGCTTGATGCAGGGGTAGAAACCCTGATTCCAGCGATGTATCACTTTGTATTACAACTGCTGCACCCAGTAAACTATCAGTTTTCTCTGCTGCAGATGGAGCAGAGCTCGGAATGCTGAGTTGTGTTTAACCCCGCCCAGCCCACTGATTGGCAGCTTTCTGTGTATAACCCCGCCCACCCCACTGATTGGCAGCTTTCTGTGTATAACCCTGCCCACCCCACTGATTGGCAGCTTTCTGTGTATAACCCCGCCCACACCACTGATTGATAGCTTTCTGTGTATAACCCTGCCCACCCCACTGATTGGCAGCTTTCTGTGTATAACCCCGCCCACCCCACTGATTGGCAGCTTTCTGTGTATAACCCCGCCCACCCCACTGATTGGCAGCTTTCTGTGTATAACCCCCACCCACCCCACTGATTGGCAGCTTTCTGTGTATAACCCCGCCCACCCCACTGATTGGCAGCTTTCTGTGTATAACCCTGCCCACCCACTGATTGGCAGCTTTCAGTGTATAACCCCCCCACTCCACTGATTGGCAGCTTTCAGTGTATAACCCCGCCCACACAACTGATTGGCAGCTTTCTGTGTATAACCCACCCCGCCCACTCCACTGATTGGCAGCTTTCTGTGTATAAACCCCGCCCACTCCACTGATTGGCAGTTTTCTGTTTAAATGACATTTACAGACAGCTGCTAAACAGTGCTGGGGACAGGTAGGACTAGGAAGCCTGAGGCACCTAGTCCTGTAGTATAATCCTTTGCTGATAAAACACTGATTTGAAATAAGAAAAGTCAGCCCAGTAAGTGACACATAACTGGAATCAAGGTCTCTGCCCCTACATCATGCAGTTCTCGGATCACATAGCAAACCCTAATAACACGTTCCCTTAAATTTTTGCATTGCAAAGAATGAAATCTGCTATGAGACTGTCAAAGCGTCAAGAAAAGCTTCGCTTTACATCGAGGATGTTGGGGTCCCCAAAATATGTTCACATGCAATTTTTCACAGTGGAAATGCAGGAAATCTGGTGCATAATAAAATATCAGAATTGCAGATGGGATTTGCTGAAATCTTCTCCAAATGATGCAGAGAAAATCCTATAAAAGACCGGCACAATGTATGTAACATTGGCAGCGCGTCATTTTAGGATGTGGATGTCACCGCGGATGGACCCTTTTTGCAACACGTGTCACTTTCACAATTCTTTTTTCTTTGGAATTCGTTGCCATTTTTTGTATCAAATCTTTCCCAATGACGTAAAATCATTTTTACACCTTTTTAGAGCAAAAGTCAGTATAACCCTTTTGAATATCAAAAAAAAAAAAAATCACTCCGGGAGGGGCGGCCGGGGTGGGGGGTGTACGGTGTTTGGAGAATATTTGTGCAAAAATGTTGCAACTTTTAAAAAGTTCACAAACAATGAATTGCCTGCGAACATCTGGATGACAAAATCCCACCCACAGTGAAGAATGGAGGAAATAAAAAACAGACGAACGAGTAAAAAACAATTCAAAATAGGTGCGAGAAGAAGAATTTGGTGCAAAAAAAGACAAAAATGGGAAAAACTAAGCAAAAAATAAGTGCAAATGCAATAATGAAATGGGGCCTAAATATTTTAGAATTATGCAGAGGAAAATGAATTAAAAGGAAGCCTGCACATAGCAAATATAGAAGGAATGCACGACTCTCATCAGCGCCGCACCACATAAAATATACACGCAAGGTTCTGGTGTCTGTACACACATTACTCTCAATTCTGCACATATCACATGCAATCCGGTCAAGGCCTTGAAGTTTTATATAAGCGCACGATTACTGACATGACTTAGCATTCTTTCTTTGTTCACTTGCAGTTCCATATATGCCCACTATGTGGCGCCAGCAGTCTTTGGAGTGGTGCCCTAACAAAGCCATCATGGATTCAATTATTAGCAGTGAGCTGGATCCACTAGAGAAGGTTTCTCGGTTTACCTTTCCAGGACTCCTGAAAGCATTCCTTTCATAAGAGCCCCAGCCAAAAAAAGAATAACAAGCGAGCATAATGGCCTTCTGCTCTCTTGTAGCGAGGGTCCCCTCTGAGCGGCATAGACTCAGTAGCGACGCTTGGAGACTCTTCGTAAAAAGAAGCGGCAGCAGGACAAAAAATCTCCAGTGGGGTTTAGGATTTCCAGTAAGTGGCCACAAACAAGACACTTATTTGTAACAATGACGCTCATGCAATCAGCTCCCGAGAACAAACTCACATCAAACCCAGCGGCTGAAAGCAGCCGAAAAAGGAACCGGAGAAGTAAAACAGACGTCAGAGGCGCTACCGAGTGCGGGGCTCCGGATAGACAGTCCCTAGACGTGAGCGCCAACGGCATCAATAAATCTAACGACGATTAATAATAACTAATTCATATATAATTATCACTCTCCGGAATAGTCAGCATAAGATGGAGACTTCCCAAAGGATGGGAGCAGACCATGCTGCTATAGAGCCCCCAAAGAACAGGAACAGACCATGCTGCTATAGAGCCCCCAAAGAACAGGAACAGACCATGCTGCTATAGAGCCCCCAAAGGACGGGAGCAGACCATGCTGCTATAGAGCCCCCAAAGAACAGGAGCAGACCATGCTGCTATAGAGCCCCCAAAGAACAGGAGCAGACCATGCTGCTATAGAGCCCCCAACTGACAGGAGCAGACCATGCAGCTATAGAGCCCCCAACTGACAGGAGCAGACCATGCTGCTATAGAGCCCCCAAAGAACAGGAGCAGACCATGCTGCTATAGAGCCCCCAAAGGACGGGAGCAGACCATACTGCTATAGAGCCCCCAAAGGACGGGAGCAGACCATGCTGCTATATGGCCCCCAAAGGACAGGAACAGACCATGCTGCTATAGAGCCCTCAAAGAACAGGAACAGACCATGCTGCTATAGAGCCCCCAAAGGACGGGAGCAGACCATACTGCTATAGAGCCCCCAAAGGACGGGAGCAGACCATGCTGCTATAGGGCCCCCAAAGGACAGGAACAGACCATGCTGCTATAGAGCCCCCAAAGAACAGGAGCAGACCATGCTGCTATAGGGCCCCCAAAGGACAGGAACAGACCATGCTGCTATAGAGCCCCCAAAGGAAAGGAGAAGACCATGCTGATATAGAGCCCCCAAAGTACAGGAGCGAGCAAACCATGCTGCTATAGAGCCCCCAAAGGACGGGAGCAGACCATGCTGCTATAGGGCCCCCAAAAGGACTGGAGCAGACCATGCTGCTATAGAGCCCCCAAAGGACAGGAACAGACCATGCTGCTATAGGGCCCTCAAAGGACTGGAGCAGACCATGCTGATATAGAGCCCCCAAAGTACAGGAGCGAGCAAACCATGCTGCTATAGAGCCCCCAAAGGACGGGAGCAGACCATGCTGCTATAGGGCCCCCAAAAGGACTGGAGCAGACCATGCTGCTATAGAGCCCCCAAAGGACAGGAACAGACCATGCTTCTATAGGGCCCCCAAAGGACTGGAGCAGACCATGCTGCTTTAGGGCCTCCAAATGACTGGAGTAGACCATGCTGCTATAGGGCCCCCAAAGGACGAGAGCAGACCATGCTGCTTTAGGGCCTCCAAATGACTGGAGCAGACCATGCTGCTATAGGGCCCCCAAAGGACTGGAGCAGACCATGCTGCTTTAGGGCCCCCAAAGGATAGAAACAGACCATGCTGCTATAGGGCCCCAAAGGACGGGAGCAGACCATGCTGCTATAGGGCCCCCAAAGGACTGGAGCAGACCATGCTGCTATAGAGCCCCCAAAGGACGGGAGCAGACCATGCTGCTATAGAGCCCCCAAAGGACAGGAGCAGACCATGCTGCTTTAGGGCCTCCAAATGACTGGAGCAGACCATGCTGCTATAGGGCCCCCAAAGGACGAGAGCAGACCATGCTGCTATAGAGCCCCCAAAGGACGAGAGCAGGCGATGCTGCTATAGGGCCCCAAAAGGACGAGAGCAGACCATGCTGCTATAGAGCCCCCAAAGGATGGGAGCAGACCATGCTGCTATAGGGCCCCCAAAGGACAGGAATCAGACAATGCTGCTATAGAGCCCCCAAAGCACAGGACCAGACCATGCTGCTATAAGGCCCCCCATAGGACAGGAGCAGACCACGCTGCTATAGAGCCCCCAAAGGACAGGAACAGACCATGCTGCTATAGAGCCCCCAAAGGACAGGAGCAGACCATACTGCTATAGAGCCCCCAAATGACAGGAGCAGACCATGCTGCTATAGAGCCCCCAAAGGACAGGAACAGACTATGCTGCTATAAAGCCCCCAAAGAGCAGGAGCAGACCATGCTGCTATAGAGCCCCAAAGGACAGGAGCAGATCATGCTGCTATAGAGCCCCCAAAGGACAGGAAAAGACCATGCTGCTCTACAGCCCCCAAAGAGCAGGAGCAGACCATGCTGCTATAGAGCCCTCAAAGGACAGGAGCAGACAATGATGCTATAGGGCCCCCAAAGGACGGGAGCAGACCATGCTGCTATAGAGCCCCCAAAGGACAGAAGACCATGCTGCTATAGGGCCCTAAAGGACAGGAGCAGAGCATGCTGATAAAGGGCCACCCAAAAGACAGGAGCAGACCATGCTGCTATAGGGCCCTGTTATGTTTCGGTAACTGAGGAGAAATAGAAAAAAATAGCAAAAGCGGTAATACATCAGAGAGGCTGGAACCTATTGGATTGCAGTAACCTGAACTAACCACACAACTAGAAGTAGCCGCGGAGTGTTCCTCCGGTGATCCTAGATGCCTCGTCACACCCTGAGAGATAACTACACCTAAAGGCAGAAAGATGAAAGCTATCTGCCCCGGCGCAGATCCCCAAAGAAAATAGGAAGCCCCCAAACATGTAATGGCGGTTAGACAAGAAGAAAGCACGGACACAGACAGAAAATAGAATGAGCAAACGCTGGGGCCCAATCTGTCTAGACAGAAAAGTACAGGAAATAATTCTGACTGCAATCCAACAAAACCCTAACAAAAATACCAACACTTCTGATAGCCAAAAAACCTGACATCACACGATCTCATCCATCTAAATCAGATCTCTGGTGTAACAAAACGCTATTCAGCAAATAAAAAGTAACAAAGGAGCAAAGCAAAAGTGCAGACAAAAACGGAGCACAATTGCAGCGCCAGACCCCCCAAAAGGGGACAGGCTGCAGTCCACCGCAAGCAGCAAACCAGCAGAGAAAATCAAACAAAGGAAAGAAAAAAAACAGCAAACACTTATCTGAAGGAGAGCAGGAAACTAGCAGAGCTTCAAGCAAGACCAGAAGGAACAATTGATAACCGGTAAGGCTGCTGGGAACTCAGGCCACTTATATCCTACCATTCAGCTCCAGCTGAAGGCCATTCAGTAATCAGTTCATTACCCTCAGCAACCACCGGAGGGAGCTCCAGCTCAGAAGCCGCCTCCAGCATATTCACAACAGGGCTCCCAAAGGACGGGAACAGACCATGCTGCTATAAGGTCCCCAAAGGATTGGAGCGGACCATGCTGCTATAGGGCGCCCAAAGGACGGGAGCAGACCATGCTGCTATATGGCCCCCAAAGGATAGGAACTGACCATGTTGCTATAAGGCCCTCAAAGGACAGGAGCAGACCATGCTGCTATAGGGCCCCCAAAGGACAGGAACAGACCATGCTGATATAAGGCCCCCAAAGGACAGGAACAGACCATGCTGATATAAGGCCCCCAAAGGACAGGAGCAGACCATGCTGCTATAGAGCCCCCAAAGGACAGGAACAGACCATGCTGCTATAGAGCCCCCAAAGGACAGGAACAGACCATGCTGCGATAGAGCCCCCAAAGGACAGGAACAGACCATGCTGCTAAAGAGCCCCCAGAGGACAGGAGCAGACCATGCTGCTATAGAGCCCCCAGAGGACAGGAACAGACCATGCTGCTATAAGGTCCCCAAAGGACGGGAGCAGACCATGCTGCTATAGGGCCCCCAAAGGACAGGAACAGACCATGCTGCTATAGAGCCCAAGGACAGAAGACAGCTGCGATAGAGCCCCAAAGGACAGGAACAGACCATGCTGCTATAGAGCCCCCAAAGGACAGGAACAGACCATGCTGCTATAGGGCCCCCAAAGGACGGGAACAGACCATGCTGCTATAGGGCCCCCAAAGGACGGGAACAGACCATGCTGCTATAGAGCCCCCAAAGGACGGGAGCAGACCATGCTGCTATAGGGCCCCCAAAGGACGGGAGCAGACCATGCTGCTATAGGGCCCACAAAGGACGGGAGCAGACCATGCTGCTATTGGGCCTTTGGAATCACAGGACCAGTCCTGTATGTTTTGCACCTTTAGCTTGGCCATATTAGGATATGTGCACACGGTGCCGAGAATTATCCGGTGGAGTGAAATGCCGGCAGACATTTTCCTGGGTCAGCTTTGTGGGAAGGTTTCCGTTTCTCTTGCAGCGGTTCAGCCGCCGGAGGCTTTCATTCTATACTTTTAAGTACAGTGAGCGGGCAGATTTCTAGAAGAATGACTGTGTCACTTCTTTTAACTGCTCCAGGGTTTCCAAATCCTGAAGAAGGTAAAAGAAGTGAAACAAGATGGAACGTGTCATTTGACATTGCTGTGCATTTTGTTCATTTTATTGGGTGATTTTTTCGGGAGGAATCCGGATGAAAAGACGCTGTGTGCACTATGGCGTTTTTGGAGCAGAACTAGTGGTTTTTAAATTCTTCTTGGCTATTGGAATGTTTGAGCTCCAAAATCATTGGAAAAAAACTTAGTGTGGACATACCCACAAGCTACTTGGTCACAAAGTTTATTTGAGGTGGTCAAAAACGACAAATTTGTTTCAGGAAACACTCCTCCTTTGGCGAAAATTTTGGAGAAGTTTTATATTTCCTGAAACAGTTTTAGATTATGTGCACAGTTTTTCTAGCAGTTCTTGGAGCAGTAACGAAGAAGAAACCCTTAAAACTCCTGAAAAACTTTCAGTTTGCTGTGAAAAAAAGTCAGCAAAAAACTACATTTGTATATAGCGTTAAAGGAATTGTCCAGGACTAATTTACTATGGACGTAAAAACTAGCAGGTAGTTGCTAACAAAGGAACTACCTGCCTGTCCTTCGTGATGCCGGATCAGAGCGCTTGCCTGTGGTTCGGCTGCTCCACGCCAACAGAGAAATTCTACCTTTTCCATTCTGCAATGTCGACAGGGCGTGACTTTCGTCATGTTGATTGACAGTTGGCTCCCCGCAGTTAGGCAGTGGGGAGCCAGCTGTCAATCAGCATGACGTCAGCAGTCACACACCTTCAACAAAGCAGAGTGGAAAAGAAGCCGCTGACTCGACGGCTGGATGGGTCTGTGACCACTCTGTGCCGGCAGAAATGGGCGTCAGGCACATCAGGCAGGTAGTTAGCAACCACCTGCCTGCTAGTGCTTAGGCCTGTAGTAAAACAAGAGTCCTGGATAACCCCTTTAAATACTTTTTGAAATGTTTTGAAATAAATTTTTTTTTAGTGTTTTTTTTCAGCCTTTTGATCGGAGTGCACAGGAGCTCCGATACAGATTTTTCGTAAGGATTAAAGACTCTAAAGCTCCATTTTTGGATACATGTCCCATTATTATTGACGCTGACGTCTTTCCGTAACTAAACAGAAGGAAAGATGGCTTCTCTGCACAATGAGCGGCTGACAAACCCACCATGTAGAATAAATGCATAATTCCGAAACCACCAGGCGTGTATACTCCTAATTAACAAAATATACAATTCCGCCAGAAGTAACGAGCCAGCACAATGCCATTACTATGCAGTACAACATCGGACCATCCTGGCCCTGGCCTATGGACCTCTGGCGCAGCGCTCCTCCACTTTCATTTTACCGCACACTCTGTAAATATCTCCTGAAGAGAGGAAATGACGGAACGAAGAAAGAAGAAAGGTCACTGTTGCAGTCTCTCTTCTTTTGTTAATCCTAAATTCACACTTTAACCTGATTGAGACTCCCTTGTTTGGTCCTTCCTCTCTGTTCTCTGTTTGAGGGGATTAGATTTGGACTCAGCAGGGGGGTAATTGGCAGCTCAGCATCCAGCTCCCTCTGTGGTTCCAATGCATTCGCTTGGCAGTCGGCCGCTGGACACAAACTTTACGTAGTTGGGCTTTTGAATGAGAAGACCGAGCCTAAAGGTTCCAAGAGCCCTTGAGTCTTTGCAGCGTGTCCACATAGCGGAAGTATGGATGGTAAGTCACTCTGCATTGTCTTCTAACCAGACAATATAAGGAAAGGATGGGAACGGACCTAAAGGCTTTTATATGGCCTGCACATCTCCCTAATACATAGGAACCAGGGACAATGAGAGGTTCCTACATGCTGCAAATCCCTATATCCTCAGACTCATATTCACATCTGGTATTTCTTAATGAAATTTAAATTAAAGGTACAATCAGAAAGTGAACTATTATTTAGATCAAGGTTTAATGTTAAACATTTTTTTAATTTCTAAATTCTATGCCACTGTTAAAAGTTCTGAGATCTTGCAGTTTTAATTTTGACCACTAAAAGCCTCATAATTTATTGTGATTTTCTGTTTGTAGAGATCACCTCTCAGCAGTAACTTCCTGTTCTGTGGAGATCACTTCTCAGCTGTCATTTCCTGTTTTGTAGAGGTCACTTCTCAGCAGTCACTTCCTGTTCTGTAGAGATCACTTCTCTGCAGTCACTTCCTGCTCTGTAGAGATCACCTCTCAGCAGTCACTTCCTGTTCTGTAGAGATTACCTCTCAGCAGTCACTTCCTGTTCTGTAGAGATTACCTCTCAGCAGTCACTTCCTGTTCTGTAGAGATCTCTTCTCAGCAGTCACTTCCTGCTCTGTAGAGATCACCTCTCAGCAGTCACATCCTGTTCTGTAGAGATTACCTCAGCAGTCACTTCCTGTTCTGTAGAGATCACCTCTCAGCAGTCACTTCCTGTATCTGTAGGATCACTTCTCAGCAGTCACTTCCTGTTCTGTAGAGATCCTTCTCAGCAGTCACTTCCTGCTCTGTAGAGATCACCTCTCAGCAGTCACTTCCTGTCTGTAGAGATTACCTTCAGCAGTCACTTCCTGTTCTGTAGAGATCACCTCTCAGCAGTCACTTCCTGTTCTGTAGAGATCACCTCTCAGCAGTCACTTCCTGTTCTGTAGAGATCACTTCTCAGCAGTCACTTCCTGATCTGTAGCGATCACTTCTCAGCAGTCACTTCCTGCTCTGTAGAGATTACCTCTCAGCAGTCACTTCCTGATCTGTAGCGATCACTTCTCAGCAGTCACTTCCTGTTCTGTAGAGATCACTTCTCAGCCATCACTTTTTGCTCTGTAGAGATCATGTCTCAGCAGTCACTTCCTGATCTGTAGAGATCACCTCTCAACAGTCACTTCCTGTTCTGTAGAGATCACTTCTCTGTAGTCACTTCCTGATCTGTAGAGATCACTTCTCTGCAGTCACTTCCTGTTATGTAGAGATCACTTCTCAGCCATCACTTTTTGCTCTGTAGAGATCACGTCTCAGCAGTCATTTCCTGTTCTGTAGAGATCACTTCTCTGCAGTCACTTCCTGATCTGTAGAGATCACTTCTCAGCAGTCACTTCCTGTTCTGTAGAGATCACTTCTCTGTAGTCAATTCCTGTCCTGTAGAGATCACTTCTCAGCCATCACTTTTGTTCTGTAGAGATCATGTCTCAGCAGTCACTTCCTATTCTGTAGAGATCACCTCTCAGCAGTCACTTCCTGTTCTGTACAGATCATTTCTCTGCAGCATACCTCCCAACTGTCCCGGATTGAGCGGGACAGTCCCGATTTTGATCCCCCCGGCCCGCTGAGGACACTATGTGTCCCGCAGTGAGACGAGCCGCCACGCCCCCCATGCACTCCTCCCTGTCTACAGCTCAGCCAGCAGCTCACAGCTAACAGTGACGCTGCTAAACTTTCTCTTCTGTGCCCACAGGACCTGTGATGAGGTCACAGGAGGGGAGGAGTCAGGGGTCACATGATCAGTGTCCTCTTGTGTGCAGGACTCTGCGCTGTGATGGTTGTTTGTCATGGTGCTGGATGAGGGTAAGTTTGTGTGTGTGGGGTCGGGACTCGGGTTTTCAGTGTGGATGTAGCAGAGCTGTGTGTGTAAGAGGAGTACGGAGCGGAGACTTGTGTGTATCAGGTGTACGGAGCCGTGTGTACGAGGTGTACGGAGCGGAGACGTGTGTGTACGAGGTGTACGGAGCGGAGCCGTGTGTGTACGAGGTGTACGGAGCGGAGCCGTGTGTACGAGGTGTACGGAGCGGAGCCGTGTGTGTACGAGGTGTACGGAGCGGAGCCGTGTGTGTACGAGGTGTACGGAGCGGAGCCGTGTGTGTACGAGGTGTACGGAGCGGAGCTGTGTGTGTACAAGGTGTACGGAGCAGAACCGCGTGTGTACGAGGTGTATGCTGCAAAGCCGCATGTGTACAAGGTTTACGGAGTGGAGTCATGTGTGTACAAGGTGTACAAAGCGTGGCTGCGTGTGTACAAGGTGTATGGAGTGGAGCCTTGTGTATACTGAGTGGAGCCTTGTGTGTGCGAGGTGGACGGAGCGGAGCCGTGTGTTTACGAGGCATACAAAGCGGAACCGTGTGTGTATGAGGTGTCAGAGCCCTGCGTGTACAAGATGTATGGTGGGGAGCATTCATACCTCCCAACCGTCCTGAATTCAGTGGGACACTCCCGATTTTGAGAGTCTGCCCCGCTGTCCCGGCCGGGAGCTTTTCCCGTGGACGCAGGAGTACATGCCGGAGCCCCGAAGAGCACTTTAAAACTCGCACGTGATGTTCCACCAGAAGTGACGTGCTGAAAGATGACCGGAAATTAGTTAATTTCGGGAGGAGATTGTGACGGAACCATGGAGGCACTTCAGGGAATGCTTCAGATCCATCACCGTGTCCTCGCCTTGGAATCGGGGATGTCGGCCATGTGAGCGGATCATGATATGTCCTGCACCGGGAGGCTCAGGTGGGCACTACAATGGGAGCCGGGCTGCTATAGTATCTTTATAGAATCTTTATTTCTTTCTCTCTCTGTTTCTTTCTCTCTCTCTGTTCTTTCTTTCTCTCTGTTCTTTTTCTTTCTTTCTCTCTGCTCTTTCTTTCCCTCTTTCTTTCTATCTCTGTTCTTTCTTTCTCTCTGTTCTTTCTCTCTGTTCTTTCTTCCCCTCTTTCTTTCTGTTCTTTCTCTCTCTCTGTACTTTCTTTCTCTTTCTTTCTCTCTATCTCTCTGTTCTTTCTTTCTCTCTTTGTTCTTTCTTTCCCTTCTTTCTCTCTCTCCCTCTGTTGTTTCTTTCTTTACCCTTTTTTTTTTCTGTTCTTTTTTCTGTCCCCTTTCTTTCTCTGTCTGTTTCTTTCTTTTTCTCTATCTCTCTGTTCTTTTATTCCCTCTTTCTTTCTTTCTTTCTCTCTCTGTTCTTTCCCCTCTTTCTTTCTCTCTGTTCTTTTTTCTTTCTCTCTCTCTGTTCTTTCTTTCCCCTTTCTTTCTTTCTTTCTTTTCTTTCTTTCTTTCTTTTCTTTCTTTCTTTCTTTCTCTCTCTGTTCTTTCTGTCCCCTCTTTCTTTCTCTCTATTCTTTCTTTCTTTTTCTATCTGTTCTTTCTTTCCCCCTCTGTCTTCTTTCTCTTTCCTCCTCTCTTTCTTTCTTTCTCTCTCTGTTCTTTCTTTCCTCCTTTCTTTCTCTCTCTGTTCTTTCTTTCCCTCTCTTTTTCTTCTCTTTCTTTCTTTCCCTCTTTCTTTTCTCCTCTGTTCTTTCTTTCCCTCTTTCTTTTTCCCCTTCTCTTTCTTTCTTTTTTTCTTCTCTGTCCTCTTTCTTTCTTTCCCTCTTCTTTCTCTCTCTGTTCTTTCCCCCTTTCTTTTTTTCTCTTGTTCTTTTTTTCTGTCCTCTCTTTCTTTCTCCATCTCTGTTCTTTCCACTCTTTGTTTTTTTTTCTCTCTGTTCTTTCTTTCTCCTTTCTTTGTTTATTTCTTTCTTCTCTCTACTTTCTCTCTGTTCTTTTGTTGCTTACCCCTCTTTCTTTCTTTCTCTATCTCTTTTCTGTTTTTTTTCTCTCTCTGTTCTTTCTTTTACTCAGTACCAGTGTGTCCACAGTAACAGTCAGTGTGATCACCAGTTCTAAATGGGTGTGGTCAGGGGGCGTGGACATGGGTGTGACTAGTTGTGAAATGGGTGCAGTCGGGGCGTGGCCTAAAATTTGCCGCGGCGCTATGCGCGCCGCAACCTTTCTCCTTCTTTCCCTTCTTCAAAAGTTGGGAGGTATGCTCTGCAGTCACTTTCTGCTCTAGAGATCACAGTTTACCACCTCCCACCTCCTGTACAATGACTGATAACACCTATATATATATATACAGTAGCTTACACAGGATCCACCATTCACAATAGGCAATGTCACAGCTCACCTCCTACCCCTCCTGTGGAATGACTTCTGCACAGGTTGTCGACTGCAATCTCCTGCTTATTCTAATGTAAAATCACCACCACTGGTTATTCAAGTAAAATAATTTACCACCACCAACCTCCAGTGTAAATAGCAGCCGGACTGGTGCTTAAATGCACTGGTGGCAACAATAGGTAAGCACTAGGACCCAATGACTGCTGTTGTGAATAGGCTGGAAATGAGTTCTGAGCAGAAGCTCCCTCTGGTGGTTACAAACGGTACTGGACTGTCCAGTGAAGATTGTGAGGATTGGGAATCAGGTGTTACTGACTGGTCTTATATAAGGGAGTCGCCTTCCCATCAGGGTTGCCGGTGATCAATTGTTCTGGTCTCAATCCTTGATTCCTGTTTCCTTGGTAGCCTGCTGTGTCGTGTCTGAATCTCCTGCTAACAGATAAGACATTTTCTTCTTTTTGTTTTTGTGCTTGATTTTTGCATTTTGTCCTGCACTTCTGTGGGGGCCTTCAGGGTCCCCTCTGGGGGCTTTTGCCTCTCAGTTCAGTTCAGCCACTGATGTTTGTACATTTGCTTTTTCCAGTTTTTTCAGTGGCTGCTGTTTTGTTTTTGGTTACACCAGAGAACTAATTTAGGTGGTAGAGGTCGTGTGATCTCAGGTGTTTTTGAAATTAGTAGAGTTGGTGCTTTTCAGGGTTTTTTGGGATTGCAGTAAGTGTCCTTCCTATCCTTTTCTATTTAGTAAGTTTGGGCCCCAACGTTTGCTCATACTATTTTCTGTCTGTGTCAGTATTTCTTCTTGTCTAACCGCCATTACATGTTTGGGGGCTTTCTATGTTCTTTGGGGATCTGCTCCGGGGCAGATAGCTTTCCTCTTTCTATCTTTAGGTGTAGTTAGTTTCTCAGGCTGTGACGAGGCGTCTAGGACCAACGTAGGAACGCTCCACGGCTGCCTCTAGTTGTGGTGGTTAGTCAGGGTACTGCAATCTCATAGTTTCCAACTGCTCTGGTGTATTTCCTTTTTTGCCTGCTCTCCTCAGCTACCAAATCATAACAGACTGCCTCTACCGCTCATGGGCTTTCAACTATGTATATTTGGCATGTTGATTATTACCAAATAAAAGCTGATATATATATATATATGTTTTACTGAGCTTTATCACGTAGTGAAGTGTAGGAGCACTGGAGCACTATATTCATAGCCCTGAAGGCATTTCTTAGAAGACTTCTAGAGATGAACTTTTCACCGTCAGGCGGGTTCACAAGTTCTCTAAGAAATAGTCTGATTTGGTTTTAAGTTAAGAAAAAGCCAAGTTCAATCTCCAGGAAAATGATGTAGCTCCCAGAGCTCAGCTGTATCTGCATGCTTTACTTTGAAGGCTTTCCTCTTAGGAAATGGAAAAAAAGGTTCTATTTTGCTTCTTAATATAGAAGCTGGAGAAGCAGGTATACAGAAAGGTGAGTGTAAATCGATACTCGGGTCAAGCAGAAAAGAGACAGTGAGTTATGACTGTAGGAAATAAAAAGTTATGGAATCAAAGTGAGGAAAGGCGGAGAGACACGAAGGACAGGTCTGATACATAGTGAAAGGTCTTCAAAAATGACTGCCAGTGACCTAGGTCACACTTCTGTCTGGTATGTATATTGGTGTGTTAGGCTCACCTAGCGAGATAGATCCTCAAAGCCCAAGGTCAGAGTGGGCCAAAGTATTGGTGCTGCAGGAAGATGAGGTAGCAAAGAAACTGGAGACCACAGACAGACAGGAGAACGCGAACAAGTTGCAGAGGCTCTGGAGACAGTGGACATGTAGAACAGGTCCAGAAGACAGCAGACAGGTAGTAGGGGTGTAAGGGGGTTGAATAATGTCTATTATGATAGAATAGTAATGCTACACTTAAATGTGTATTACTATTGTTCTGCACTGGTATTGCTATACTTGAATGTGTATTACTATGTTTGTAAACTGTATATTTCTATTCGTGTAAATATGTGTATTATAACATGCCCTGTTGTGAATGGGTTTGAGATGAGTTCTGAGCAGAGGCTCCCTCTGGTGGTTACAAGCGGTACTAGTGAGGATTGGGAATCAGGTGTTACTGATTGGTCTTATTTAAGGGAATCATTTTCCCATCAGGGTTGCCGGTGATCAATTGTTCTGGTCTGAATCCTTCTTTCCAGTTTCCCTTGTAGCCTGCTGTGTCGTGTCTGCATCTCCTGCTATCAGATAAGACAATTTCTTATTTTGTGTTTTTGCTATATTTTTGCATTTTGTCCTGCACTTCTGTGGGGGCCTTCTGGGTCCCCTCCGGGGGCTTTTGCCCTCTCAGTTTAGTCCAGCCACTGTGTTTTGTACTTTTGCTTTTTGCAGTTTTTTCAGTGGCTGCTGTTTTTGTTACACCAGAGAACTAATTTAGGTGGTAGAGGTCGTGTGATCTCAGGTGATTTTGAAATTAGTAGAGTTGGTGTTTTTCAGGGTTTTCTGGGATTGCAGTAAGTACCCTTCCTATCCTTTTCTATTTAGATAGTTTGGGCCCCAGCGTTTGCTCATACTATTTTCTTTCTGTGTCAGTATTTCCTCTTGTCTAACCGCCATTACATGTTTGGGGGCTTTCTATTATCTTTGGGGTTCTGCTCCGGGGCAGATAGCTTTCCTATTTCTATCTTTAGGTGTAGTTAGTTTCTCAGGCTGTGACGAGGCGTCTAGGACCATCGTAGGAACGCTCCACGGCTGCCTCTAGTTGTGGTGGTTAGTCAGGGTACTGCAATCCCATAGATTCCAACTGCTCTGGTGTATTTCCTTTTTTACCTGCACTCCTCAGCTACCGTAACATAACAGTATCACCGGCCATAAAAATTGTATGGTACTCACAGAAGGGAAAAAATATTTTGAAGGAAGAAAAGTTGTCAGAGATATTTTTCTGTTTGTTGCATTTTTTTTTTTTTTTTTTTTTTTTCCCTCTGTATCTCTGGGTGCTGGGGAGGATCTTTTCTCCCAATGGAGTTTGCACAGTTGTCTGGCCGTGTGGATCAGCTTGCCACTGAGGTTCAGAGTATTGCTGCATATCTTGCTAGGTTGCCTGTTGTGGAGCCTAGGATCCCCATGCCAGATTTGTTTTCGGGGGATCGAGCTAAGTTTCAGAATTTCAAAAATAATTGTAAATTGTTTCTTGCCTTAAAATCTAAGTCCTCAGGAAACGCAGCGCAGCAGGTTCAAATTATCATCTCTCTCCTGCGCGGCGATACTCAGGATTGGGCTTTTTCCCTCACACCTGGGGATCCTGTTTTGAGTGATGTTGATGCATTTTTTCAGGCTTTGGGGTTATTGTACGATGAGCCTAATGTCACTGATCAAGCTGAAAGGGCCTTGTTGGCATTGAATCAGGGGCTTGATGACGCTGAGTTATACTGTCAGAGATTCCGTAGGTGGGCAGTCCTGACCAAATGGAATGACGACGCTTTGGCGGCCCTTTTCCGGAAGGGTCTGTCGGATAATGTAAAGGATGTTATGGTGGGATTCCCTGTCCCCTCTGGTCTCAATGATTCTATGTCATTAGCGATTCAAATTGACAGACGTTTGCGTGAGCGGAGAAGTATGCGTGGAGTGGTGTTGCCTTGTGAGCCAGCTGCTGAGCCCATGCAGTGTGATGGAGTGGTGTCTGGTGCACAGCGTCATGAGTTTCGAAAGCGCAATGGGTTATGTTTCTACTGTGGTGATGCCTCTCATGCTTTTCAGTCTGCCCTAAGCGGGGAAGACGTTTTGCACGCTCAGTTGTCTTGGGTAGTGTTCAGACTAAGTTTTTATTAACTGTCACTCTGATATGCTCTCTGTCCTCATTTTCTGCTCAGGCTTTCGTTGATTCTGGAGCAGCTATTAACCTGATGGATTATGATTTTGCTAAACGTTGTGGATTTCCCTTGATACCCCTACAGAAGTCTATTCCCCTACTGGGGATCGATTCTACCCCTTTGGCTGAGAATAAACCCCAGTTTTCTACTCAGGTGATAATGAGGGTTGAACCTGATCACCAGAAGTGCTGCAAATTTTTGGTTCTATATAATCTGCATGACATTATCGTGCTGGGTTTCCCTTGGTTACAGTCTCATAATCCTGTTTTGGATTGGAAATCTGTGTCTGTAACCAGTTGGGGCTGCCAATGTGTTAATACCAACACTCCTGTTTTTTCTGCCTCCCCCCAGGCTGAGGATGTTCCTGACTTTTTGTTTGATTTTTCTGATGTGTTTAGCGAAAGTAAATCTGCATCCTTACCCCCCATAGGAGCTATGACTGCGCTATTGAATTAGTGCCAGGTAGTAAATTCCCTAAGGGTCGCCTTTTTAACTTGTCTGTACCTGAACATGACGCTATGCGGTCTTATATCAAGGAATCATTGGAGAAGGGTCATATCAGACCATCCTCTTCACCCTTAGGTGCCGGTTTTTTCTTTGTGGCCAAAAAAGATGGTTCATTAAGGCCGTGTATTGATTATCGTCTCTTGAACAATATTACTGTGAAATATCAATACCCGTTACCCTTGATTTCTGACCTGTTTTCCAGGGTGAAAAACGCTACTTGGTTTACCAAGCTTGACCTCAGGGGGCGTATAACCTTATTCGCATTAAGCACGGGGATGAATGGAAGACGGCATTTAACACCCCTGAAGGGCATTTTGAGTACCTTGTGATGCCCTTTGGGCTCACTAATGCTCCTTCCGTCTTCCAGTCCTTCATGAATGACATTTTCAGGGATTTTGTGGACAAGTTTCTGATTGTTTATTTGGATGATATCTTGATTTTTTCTAATGACTGGGACTCTCATGTGAAACATGTTCGAACTGTATTCCAGATTTTGAGAGAGAATGCTCTGTATGTGAAGGGATCAAAGTGTCTTTTTGGCGTACAGAAGATCTCATTTCTGGGATTCATTTTGTCCCCATCTGTTATTGAAATGGACCCGGTCAAGGTTCAGGCCATCTGTGATTGGGTCCAACCTACTTCATTAAAGGCTCTTCAGAGATTTTTGGGTTTTGCCAATTTTTATCGTAAATTTATTGGTAATTTCTCTGTTATTGTTAAACCATTAACTGATTTGACCAGAAAGGGTTCTGATGTGGTGAATTGGCCTCCTGAGGCAGTCTCTGCGTTTCAGGAACTTAAGCAGAGATTCACTTCTGCTCCTGTTCTACGGCAGCCTGATGTTTCTCTGCCATTTCAGGTGGAGGTTGATGCCTCTGAAATTGGGGCAGGTGCCGTTTTGTCCCAAAAAGATCCAGAGACCTCTAAAAGTAACCCTTGTGCCTTTTTCTCTCGAAAATTTTCTCCTACTGAACGTAATTATGACGTGGGTAATCGGGAGTTATTGGCCATGAAGTGGGCTTTTGAAGAGTGGAGACATTGGCTGGAGGGAGCCAAACATCAGGTGGTGGTCCTTACGGACCATAAGAATCTGGTCTATCTGGAATCTGCCAAGCGACTCAATCCTAGACAGGCCAGGTGGGCCTTGTTTTTCACACGTTTTAATTTTGTGGTTTCCTTTCTTCCTGGCACTAAGAATGTTAAGGCGGATGCCCTCTCGAGGAGTTTCCTTGCGGACTCTCCTGAGCTATCTGATCCCTCTGTTATTTTGAAGGAGGGTATAGTTCTTTCCGCCATCTCGCCTAATTTGAGACTTGCTCTGGAGGGGTGTCAGGAGGATAGGCCCGAGCGCTGCCCTGTTGGAAAATTGTTTGTCCCGGACCAATGGAAAAGAGTGTGATGTCTGAGATTCATTGTTCCGCATTGGCTGGGCATCCCGGAATTTTTGGTACCAGAGACTTGGTTAGTCGGTCCTTTTGGTGGCCTACCTTGTCTCGCGATGTCAGGGAATTTGTGCAGTCCTGCGGGACTTGCTCTCGCTCCAAGCCTTGCTCTCGCTCTAGTGGTTTGTTGATGCCATTGCCTGTGCCCAAGAGACCATGGACCCATATCTCTATGGATTTCATTTCCGATCTTCCTGTTTCTCAGAGAATGACCACCATCTGGGTAATTTGTGATAGGTTTTCCAAAATGATACATCTTGTGCCATTACCTAAGTTGCCTTCCTCCTCTGAATTGGTGCCGTTGTTCCTTCAGCACGTGGTTCGTTTACACGGCATTCCTGAGAACATTGTGTCTGACAGAGGAGTCCAGTTTGTTTCCAGATTTTGGAGGACTTTTTGTTCTAAACTGGGTGTTCAATTGTCTTTCTCCTCGGCATTTCATCCTCAGACCAATGGTCAAACTGAGAGAACAAACCAGACATTGGAGACTTATCTAAGATGCTTTGTGTCTGCTGATCAGGATGACTGGGTATCTTTTTTGCCTTTGGCTGAGTTTGCTCTTAATAATAGGGCTAGCTCTGCCACTTTGATGTCTCCGTTTTTCTGTAATTCTGGGTTTCACCCTCGATTTTCTTCAGGACAGACGGAGGCTTCTGTCTGTCCAGGTGTTGACTCTGTTGTTGAGCGTATGCAGCAGATTTGGGACCAGGTAGTGGAGAGGTTGTCCCTCTCTCAGGAGAGGCCCAGCGGTTTGCTAACGGCATAGGACTGATGGTCCTCGGTTTAAAGTGGGGGACTTGGTCTGGTTGTCCTCAAAGAATATTCCTATGAGAGTAGCATCTCCTAAATTTAAGCCTAGGTTCATTGGACCTTATAAGATCATGGAGATTATTAATCCTGTTTCTTTTCGTTTGCTTCTTCCAGGGACATTTAAGATCCATAACGTGTTCCACAAGTCCTTGTTGAAGAGGTTTGTTGAGCCAGTGGTTCCTGCTGCTGTGCCTCCTGACCCTGTTTTGGTTGAGGGCAATCTGGAGTATGTGGTTGAGAAAATATTGGATTCTCGTTTTTCTAGACGAAGACTCCAGTATTTGGTTAAATGGAGAGGTTATGGTCAGGAAGATAATTCTTGGTGTTTGCTTCGGACATCCATGCTAGGAGACTTATCCGTGCGTATCATAGAACTCATCCTGACCGACCTGGTTGCTCAAATGAGGGTTCGGTGACCCCTCCTCAAGGGGGGGGTACTGTTGTGAATGGGTTTGAGATGAGTTCTGAGCAGAGGCTCCCTCTGGTGGTTACAAGCGGTACTAGTGAGGATTGGGAATCAGGTGTTACTGATTGGTCTTATTTAAGGGAATCATTTTCCCATCAGGGTTGCCGGTGATCAATTGTTCTGGTCTGAATCCTTCTTTCCAGTTTCCCTTGTAGCCTGCTGTGTCGTGTCTGCATCTCCTGCTATCAGATAAGACAATTTCTTATTTTGTGTTTTTGCTATATTTTTGCATTTTGTCCTGCACTTCTGTGGGGGCCTTCTGGGTCCCCTCCGGGGGCTTTTGCCCTCTCAGTTTAGTCCAGCCACTGTGTTTTGTACTTTTGCTTTTTGCAGTTTTTTCAGTGGCTGCTGTTTTTGTTACACCAGAGAACTAATTTAGGTGGTAGAGGTCGTGTGATCTCAGGTGATTTTGAAATTAGTAGAGTTGGTGTTTTTCAGGGTTTTCTGGGATTGCAGTAAGTACCCTTCCTGTCCTTTTCTATTTAGATAGTTTGGGCCCCAGCGTTTGCTCATACTATTTTCTTTCTGTGTCAGTATTTCCTCTTGTCTAACCGCCATTACATGTTTGGGGGCTTTCTATTATCTTTGGGGTTCTGCTCCGGGGCAGATAGCTTTCCTATTTCTATCTTTAGGTGTAGTTAGTTTCTCAGGCTGTGACGAGGCGTCTAGGACCATCGTAGGAACGCTCCACGGCTGCCTCTAGTTGCGGTGGTTAGTCAGGGTACTGCAATCTCATAGATTCCAACTGCTCTGGTGTATTTCCTTTTTTACCTGCACTCCTCAGCTACCGTAACATAACAATGCCCTTTATCACTATAAAGTATATCTATGTTTAGACTTAGGGTAAGCGTAGTGGTTAGGTACGGCACTAGAAGGGGCAGGGGAGATCTTTTAAAGTTTGGGTGAAGGTATGTGATAAACACCTGTCCAAAGTATCCGGGCTCTGCCTCCTTCACCTCGGGCCGCTGTCCTCTGTTGTGCTCCACGTCAGATTTTGCAAGTTGCCTGTCATGGCTCAGTGATCTCATCTCCCCAATCCTATTTAAGGCCCACCAAGACACATAACTTTGTTTTAGGATTTAGACTCTAGTCTTTAGTTTATTCCACCATTTGTGCTCCAACGCTCTAATTCTGCATTCACCCTTACTTTGTTCCACTGCACCTGTACTACTGAAACTGAGTTACGTGCCAAGTCCTTGCTTACTCATGTGCTTTCCTACAAGCTGTACCAACGCCTCAAGCCGGTGAACCCTCTCAGACATGGAGCTTAGTTGATCCACCTCACAGGGTGCGGAAAACAGTATGCCATAAAATCAAATATCTAAGAATTTCGCATATAGGACATTGCAAATTTCCATTACAAATTTCCAATATCATAGCATTGCCAAATATATGTGCAGGCATAATTGTATATCCTTTAGGCACAGAAAATTCAGGCAATATCCTAGTATCCATGATCACCTCGACTTGGTAGATCGCCTGAAGCCTATCTATTTTGGTGTGGGGCATTTACATTGCTAAGGCTCACATCAAGATTTTTCCATATGTTGGTAGAAGATTTTTTGTAGGACATTTAGAATAACTTAGAATAGATAGAAGCTTTCGGAAGTGATAGGGGGCTGACATGGGATCTCATGACTATGAACCTAAACTCTTTGAAGTGTCTTTCTTTGGACTTGAGAAAAACTTCTCGCCTTGTCTTCTGCCGTATCAGTAACAAACTCATGCATTATCTTTAGACAGCACATTAGCCCAAATAGGCACATGTCTTCTACTTGATTAAGTGGTTGATGCTACACTCCAGAGAGAAATACCAATCAAGGTGACTCTCCGTGAGATGATACGCCTCGCATTGTCGGGAACCGTCCTCAGGTCAATAGCTTTGAATGACAACTGAAGCAGATAGCACGGTGGTGTGGAGAGCTTCCAAGACATCACCGAACACAAGCTAATGGAAATCAATACCGCAATCAGTGTCTGCATTACCTAAGGACAGACACCATCAAATGAGTTCTGCTTTCACTGTTCTTCCAATGTTTTGTACTGAGCTGTCAAGGAGTTGATGACAGTGCACTATTACTGATAGGCGTCCACAGCTCCTCAAGTTACTGTCCCCCAGGATTTACTCTCTTACTTTTAGAACTAAACTCAGAGGCAGAAATCTTACACTCATGTCATCATAACGGTAGTCAATGCTCAATGGGTAATATTAAAGTATGGGAAACATGGCCAACTGTCCAGAGCCTTCACCACGATCCAAAGCCCACTGTGAATTTCAGCTGTTTATTGAGAATATGACTTATTGTGTCTAGCTTTAGAATAGAGATAAGCAAATTGACTTGCGAACCAGGTCCATTGGCCACATCAGTATTCATGGCCACCGGATGGGAGCACTTTAAACTGCATCCTACCTGACCGGAACCTCTTTTCAATAGCCGCCCTGGAGATAAGTTGCGTGTGCATCATGCCACAACACTGAGGTCGCACCAATGTGGCTAATCAAACGAGCAGCCGTGGATGCTGGCAATAGGAGGCAGTTTGCAGGGTTCCCATGTGGCGTCCACGAAAAACTGACATCGCCACTAGACCGGGATCCTGTGAATTTATTTACTCACTTCAATAATAAAAGTATAACTTTTTTATTATAATTGAGCCTGTAATTTTAAGGAGAGGACTGCTGGAAAGCGATCCCTACAGACATGAAGTAATTGCTGAGAGGTGACCTCTACAGAACAGGAAGTGACTACGGAAAAGTGTCCTACAGAACAGTAAGTGACTATGGAGAAGTGTCCTACAGAACAGGAAGTGAGTACTGAGAAGTGATCTCTACAGAACAGGCAGAGACTGCAGAAAAGTGATCTCTACAGAATAGGTAGAGACTACTGAGAAGTGAGCTCTACCGAACAGGAAGTGAGTGCTGAGAGGTGATCTTTACAGAACAGGAACTGACTACTGAGAAGTGATCTCTACAGAACAGAAAGTGACTGCTGAGAGATCTCTACAGAACAAGAAGTGACTACTGAGAAGTGATCCCTACAGAACAGGAAGTGACTGCTGAGAGGAGATCTCTACAGAACAGGAAGTGACTGCTGAGAAGTGATCTCTACAAAACAGGAAGTGACTGCTGAGAGGTGATCTTTACAGAACAGGAACTGACTGCTGAGAAGTGATCTCTACAGAACAGGAAGTGACTGCTGAGAGATCTCTACAGAACAAGAAGTGACTACTGAGAAGTGATCTCTACAGAACAGGAAGTGACTGCTGAGAGATCTCTACAGAACAGGAAGTGACTGCTCAGAAGTGATCTCTACAGAACAGGCAGAGACTGCAGGCAAGTGATCTCCACAAAATAGGTAGAGACTACTGAGAAGTGATCTCTACAGAACAGAAAGTGAGTGCTGAGAAGTGTTCTTTACAGAACAGGAAGTGACTGCGGAGAGGAGATCTCTACAGAACAGGAAGTGGCTGCTGAGAGGTGATCTCTACAGAACAGGAAGTGACTGCTGAGAGGTGATCTTTACAGAACAGGAACTGACTGCTGAGAAGTGATCTCTACAGAACAGGAAGTGTCTGCTGAGAGGAGATCTCTACAGAACAGGAAGTGACTGCTCAGAAGTGATCTCTACAGAACAGGTAGTGACTACTGAGAAGTGATCTCTACAGAACAGGAAGTGATACTAAGAAGTGGTCTCTACAGAACAGGACATGACTACTGAGAAGTGGTCTCTACAGAACAGATGTGACTACTGAGAAGTGATCTCTACAGAACAGGTAGAGACTGCAGAGAAGTGATCTCTACAGAACAGGAATTGACTGCAGAAAAGTGATCTCTACAGAACAGGAAGTGACTACTGAGAAGTGGTCTCTACAGAACAGGATGTGACTACTGAGAAGTGATCTCTACAGAACAGGTAGAGACTGCAGAGAAGTGATCTCTACAGAACAGGAAGTGATTGCAGAAAAGTGATCTCTACAGAACAGGAAGTGACTACTGAGAAGTGGTTTCTACAGAACAGGAAGTGACTACTGAGAAGTGGTCTCTACAGAACAGGAAGTGACTACTGAGAAGTGTCTCTACAGAACAGGAAGTGACTACTGAAAGTGGTCTCTACAGAACAGGAAGTGACTACTGAGAAGTGATCTCTACAGAACAGGTAGAGACTGCAGAAAAGTGATCTCTACAGAACAAGAAGTGACTACTGAGAAGTGATCTCCACAGAACAGGCAGAGACTGCAGAAAAGTGATCTCTACAGAACAGGAAGTGACTGCAGAGACATGAGCTCTACAGAACAGGAAGTGACTGCTTAGAGGTTATTTCTACAGAACAGGATGTGACTGCTGAGAAATCATCCATACAGAACAGGAAATCAGTGCTGAGAAGTGATCTCTACAAAACAGGAAGTAACTGTTGAAAAAGTGATTTCAGAACATTAAGTGTCAGCCCAGGTTTCAGGGTGAAAATGGTAAGATTTCAAGATTATTTAATATAGATAATGACATGGACAATTAGAAAAATTTTTTTAAAAAAAGTAATATAACCACCAGTTTTTCTGATTCTCTACAAAATGGGTCCCAAACAAAGTATTACACTTAATGGAATTTACTTTGTATAATCCTATAATAAAGTCCTACAACTGGAAGCAGAATCCGATACCTTCACACCCTGAATAATTACTTGGTTCTACAATTGCAAAGCAGCAACCTGAATATGGTTGAGCCTTTTTAATTCTGTTCAGTGAAAACATACAAATTTGCTTGTAGGTCTCAATTAAATTTCAAAAAAAATACAAAAAAATCCGTTATACTACAACCTCTGAGTTTGAGCAGTCCCCTCCTATAAATATATAAATCTATATACTGTATATATGTATAGCTCAGGCTAGAAGAGGTCTGAAGCATTGTAATTGATACAATAGATTTTTTGATTGTTAGCTTTTGTTATCTTTTATGTTGTTTGTTAAAAGTTCTTAAATAAAAAATATTTAAAAAATGGAAAAAAAAATCATGGTCCGTATACGAGCAAATCTACTGATGTCATCAACCTCGGCATTCAGTCACCAAGGCTTCTTTTCTATTGTGCTGTAAAAACGCTCTTTATAAATGTACGATACAAGCCTGAACACGCTTACGGAGGAAAGATCAATGGAATAAGTTATATTATTACCCCGCAGTTCTTTCTGAAAGGCCGACTATTTCTACGCTCGCACATTTGTACAAGGACAGAGTTCCCACGCACAGATGTGAACATTGCTATAACATAGGCATGAGCTTATTGTGCACCAATAAATAACATGCACATTGCATTATCCTAATTATTACCTGTTATAATTTTTCATTTAATGCAATTTATATAATTTAGGGGTTTCTTTCTACCTTCCGTTCTGCTTCAGAGTGGATAGAAATATCTGCACAATGAATCACACACAATATCACTGATGACTCTGTGTCCTTCCATAGCTCACAACACCGCACCGATGGAAAACATGAAAATTCGAAAGTGTTACAATGGATAAGGTGAGTGACCGTCACATATATCACCATTGCTTTCTCTTGTCTACCAGCCATAGAAAAAAAAAACTGGTCAATGGCGTGAAGCATTTTCCCAGCTGGGGACCGAGGACTGATCAGGACGGAGAACACGGACTGTTCAGAGCGCAGCTGCTTCTGTAGAAAAGCTTGACTGGCAGTCCCAAAGGAGGCAGCTTACTGAGTGTATACTGTATATATATATATATATGGTTACCAATGCTGCAGTCATTTTACAAAGAACTCAGTATTATTATGCTTTGCTTATATAGCGCTATCATATTCCACAGCTTTACAGACATTATCATCACTGTCCCCATTGGAGCTCACAATCTAAATTTCCTATCAGTATGTCTTTGGAGTACTCAAGGAAACTGGAGGAAATCCATGCAAACATGGGGAGAACATAAACTCTTTGCATATGTTGTCCGTAGCATGATTTCAATCTATATTTACCAAATTCAGCTCTACTACTTTTTAACAGGCAAAGTGTCATTGTGTGACTCGACTCAACGGATAGTCAGTCAGAAACCAGCAGAACTCACAAACAATGGGATGGGATAGGGGAGAGTAAGGCCCTACCAACAGAGAATGAGGGATGGTCACCACCTGAGCTCCAACCTGAGCCTGTCCTTGCACTCACCTAACGCCCTATGTGGGTCCTTCCCCCACCGCCGTCAAGATACCTCATCCCTCACCTAACACTACCCTGGCTAGTGCACTGGCCGGCGACGGGCGCTAGCCTCGCCACGGCAGATATTTCCACACATGGGATAGTGACAGAAAAGAAAGGGACAAGGAAATAATACTTATAGACATCGTGTTAAGCTCCACACCGCAGAAAACACAGCAACTGAACTCCAAACACCAGACATGGCTGACAACAGAGAACTGCTCCTGCTAGACTGGTCTCCGGAGAGAAACTGTATCACCAACAGTCAGCTGATGCATCAGGTGACTATTTAAAGGATGGTAGGAGTGGTCACCACCCACATCAGCTGACCCAGCAGCACTGCAATTACACCAGACTGCCATCAGGGAAAAAATTACATTAACCCCCGCTGGCCTGAAAGGAAAAAGGTTTAAACTGAGTGGAACCAGAGTTGCCACAAATCCAAAAATGGATCGTGACACAAAGAGAACTTCAATGGTCTCCGCTGTTTCAAAAAAGTTTGCATAGATCAATGATACAAGCAAATATAAGATGGTTTGTAATGATATATCTTATCAGAAAAAAAATGTTGCATCTTTCTCCACATATTAGCCACTTTTTCTCTTCTCTCTGAGTCCAGAAGTCTGAAAAATTTGCTAAAATCCATCTCGGTCAAGACAAGATGCATTGACAGCTCACTAAGGCTTCAGAATAAAACTGCTCATTGAAGTCCACAGAGAGGGGTGGAGGGAGGACAAGAGTGAAAGTCAAAGAGAAACGTGTTACGGCTTTCAATTGTTTAATTTCATCCCAAAGCTGGATTCACAGTTACACAGATCAATAATGCCGTATAATGTTCTCCATGCTACTGCTGCTTTTGAAAACGCTTTACATAACACCAGGAGCATAAACTAATCATTGAAGTCCACACGGAAGGGTGGAGGGAGGACAAGAGTTAAAGAAACACAAAGAGAAACATGTTACTGCTTTCAATTAATTAATTAATTTCACCCCAGAGCTGGATTCCCAGACACATTACTCAGTACCACTGTATAATGTCCTCCGTGTTACTGCTGATTTTGAAAATGTGCTACATAATCACAAGAAATAAGTGTACACATAAATATCCAAAAAATCCTAACCAATGGGAGGTTAACACTTCATCAAGGATAAATACATAATGACCATTGCTAAAAAAATCTCAGATCAAGAAATGTGCGAAGAAGATAATAAGAATATATATTAATCAATCATATTAAAAACAGGAAAAATATATAAAATGATGCGCCTCTTGGCAAAGAGAGACGCAGAATAATACAATGAATAGATAGCAATTGTTATGAAAAAAATACAGTTTTAACCTTTATAGTACCAGTGTACTATATAAATATAAAATAAGGTAATAGTTAAGTGCAGTTCATAATCATTAGTGCTCAAATGGATACAAAGTATAGACTATAAACATAAACAAAAGTTTGAAAGAGTTAGTTTTTTCAGAGAATGACATCCACAAGAAAGTCCTGCGCCCCCAGAAGAAGCATAGCGAAACGCGCGTCGGGGTGAAGGGATGCAGGACTTTCTTGCGGATGCCATACTTGGTAAAAACTAACTCTTTCAAACTTTTGTTTATATTTATAGTCTATACTTGGTATTCAATTGAGCACTACGGATTATAAACTGCACTTAATTATTACCTTAGTTTATATTTATACAGTACACTGGTACTACAAAAGGTTAAAACTGTGTTTGTTTCCTAACAATTACTATTCTATTGATTGTATGCTTCCGCATCTCTCTTTGGCACGAGGCACCTCATTTTATATATTTATAGCATTAACTAATAAATATATATTTTTATTATTTTCTTTGTTTGCATACTTAACTTTAACCTGATTTTTTTTTTATCAATGGTGATTACGTATTTATAAAAACAGGAGATCAGGAATCCTTTACGTCTGTGTGTGCTGCGTATGAGAGAAAACACAACACCACGCACTAGCTCAGAGACAACTGCGAATTAGAGAATGAGAGATAGAGCGTAAAAAAAATGAGAAACTGGTGAAAAATGCAGGATACAGGTAATGTAACGGTAAGAAATAGTGTTATTCCTCATGTACACACACAACAGTTTGTTCTGAAAAGTCACCAGAAATGCCACGTTCGTTTCAATCCTCGCAAACCATAATATGTAGCATTGTATAAGACACAACACAGGGCGCACAAGTGCGAATGTAACTTTGCCAGATCTTAACTTCTCGTGACCCTGCAAGATGACAATATTTTCTTTAACTTGCAAAGAAGGTTACTGAATATTTGATTTGCGGCCGTGGCCCAGCCGGGTGTTTTCTCCTGTAACAAGATCCAGGGAAGGAGATTAGGAATTAAAAACAAACCTGAGAGAATCTTAATTCCTGAGGAAAAGAAGAGGTTTATAACTGACAGATAAGAAGCAGATATGTTACATGTATAAGGTCCGGACCACACACAACTGTATAAGAGAAGGCGACTCTTACATTAATAGAGTTAGTTGTGTCTCCATGCCATGTGAAGAATTTACAGGGAACAAAGTAAATTAGACGTCTCCCCGAAGTAGTGAGACGCTGTATACAATTATCGCAAAAACAAGTAACCAAAGGACGAAAATAAAATATGTGCATTTCAACATTTTATTAAAAAAGGCACTTGTTAATTTCATAGAGTAGAAGACGTCATACACCGTATCCACTTCAGCAGAATCCAAGCCACTGAGATCAGTGATTGTCTGCAGCGGTGAAGTAACATCACCACTGTAGCCAAAACACTGAGACTGGAGCAGTAGCGGAGAGCCGGAGTTGGACCAGAGGAGGTTGAGTACTTACTCTGTTTGGTATGTCGTATATATAAAATCATTTGAGGTCGAATTTCCTTAATTGAAAACTTTTTAATGGCTAACTAAAAAGATGGTAACAAATTGCAAGCTTTCGAGACTACTCAGGTCTCTTCATCAGGCAAAGACTAAAACAAAATCTGAAGAATCACATATTTATACACAACACAGCACAGAAACAATGCAATAGGTAAGACAAGTGACATGAGGCAGAACTGTCATTATGGGAGATAGAGATGAACATAAATATTGGAACAGTTCATAGATAAGGAGTGTGAAAGTTTTATTGCCCTCTGAATGGGGTCTGGTATTGTGTTGTGATACCCCCAAGAGGTCCGAAGTGCAAATTCCTTAATTATGTTCAATAGTTTTTTATTGAAAATTTTTTGGTTATTGCATGTACAATAAAGCATATAACTGGGCCTACAGGAGACCATACGTTGTAAAACAGTAAAAATAAACAAGACAAGACATGGACTAACTAGGTATACAAACAATAAACATAAGGAAAGGATTTGGTAATAGGAAGGAAGGGGAGGTAATATCGGTAAGGAGGACCATTTCTTGCGTTTCGTTTAGAGATCACTTAAGGGTGACCTGTTGAGACAGAATGTAATGAGTCTTTGCAATATTTGGACCATGGGGCCCAAGTGCGGTTGCATAGTGTTACGCAATTATTGCGGATAGCATATAAAAATTCCAGTGCGTGATGTTCTTTAAGTCGAGAGGTCAGCTCAAGCATCGATGGTGTGGAAGCAGTTTTCCAGCGTTGGGCTAACATTACTTTAGCTACCATTAGAGTGTGTGCTACAAACCTGCGGAATTCTAGAGGTACCGTGTCAATCTCCAGCAGGCATAATGCTATGTGAGGAGAACGCTGTATTCTCAAAGATGTCACCAAATCTAGTAAGTTGAAAACCTCTCCCCAGAAGCACAAAACTCTAGGGCAGCTCCAAAATATGTGGAATAAGGAGCCCGTCTCTCCACAGTTCCTCCAACAACAATCAGAGGTTCCGGGAAACAATCTGGCCAGCCTCTCAGGAGTGTAATACCAGCGTGACATGCATTTCATATGCGATTCTTGAAGCGTCATGGAGAGCGACGCTTTTTTAGCCCATTTAAACGCAAGTTCCCACTGAGTCTCAGAATACAGTCTTCCTAGGTCAATTTCCCAACTGAGGATATGGGCTCGTTTAGTAAAGTGAATGGAGTCGTTAAATATTGCATATAAGTGCTTAGTTGTAGCAAAGTGAGGTTGGGGGTTAGTGCCCAAGATAAGGTTCCAGAGGGTCAGAGGAACCCGCGTATCAAGCTTATTACCAGAGAGGATATAGGATCTAGCCCTTCGAATATGGAATGCGGTTAGATGTGGCATGTGGCTTGTAAATTGCATTGTGGCTACATCTCCCCAAGTTTGCAGGCCAAGTTCCCCCAGCTCCGGGTGTCTAAGTCTGGAATACACTGATGAAGAAGTGCGATCGGTAATGCTGTCACAGAGACCTGTGTATCATATCTCAACTTGGATGTTAATAAGACCCAACTACGTAGAGACGCTTTCACTACATGTGAAGCCGGTGGAGGAAGAGTTTTATCTACAATGTAAACTAACAAATGCAAGTGTAATGGTCTTGAATGATTTAAGACTAATTCTATGGTCGGCCAAGAGGAGTGTGTAGATTGCATCCACCAGTGTCTAGTTTGACGTATAATCGTAGCGTGGTAATATGCGTGTAGGTTGGGGACGCCCGCCCCTCCATGGTAACAAGACATTCTCAAGACTGAGGAGGCCACCCTGGGTTTCTTCCCAGCCCAAATAAACCCCAACATTTGTGATGAGAGCCTTGTTATATATTTCTTTGGTATCGGGAGATTAAGCGTTCTATATATATATAGGATTTTAGGTAAGATCATCATCTTATAGGATACGATCCGACCCATCCATGATATGTCTGTTTTTCAGAATGTGTCTAAAGTCTCCTGAATATCCTGTATTAGGCCATTCATATTTTGTAACACTGTCTTGTGAAATGGTAAGGTAAGCTTAATGCCTAGGTACGTTATCGTAGTATCCTGCCATTTGAAGGGGAACTCAGCAATTATCGCAGCCTTAAGTTGGGGATCAATGTGTACTCCCATGAGGTGTGATTTGGTGTAGTTGAGTTTGTAGTGAGATATCCGCCCAAATTCGTCTAGGGTGTTACAGGCTGATCGTAGGGAGGTTAACGGGTCGGTTAATAGGAGGACAATATCATCTGCATACAGACTTATTTTGTGTTGTCTACCAGAAATTGGGATACCTCTAATAGTCTGATCCAATCTGACTCTCTCCGCCAATGGTTCCATGATGAGAACAAAGAGGAGGGGAGACAGGGGACAACCCTGACGGGTGCCGTTCGTTATGTAGAATGGTTGCGATAAAGTGCCATTAATAAGCACCCTAGCGGATGGGCAGGAATATAAAGCTTCGATGTAGTGTAAAAAGTCGTTCTCGAAACCAAACCTGCGCAAAGTGTGGAACATAAATCCCCAATGAATTCTGTCGAACGCCTTCTCCGCATCCAACGAGAGAAGCAAAGAAGGCGCCCGACCCCTCGAAGCAAATTGAAGCAAGTTGAGGACACGTCGTGTTGCGTCAGATGTTTGGCGTCCCGCCACGAATCCTGTCTGATCAGTATGGATCAGCAGTGGTAAAATGTTAGATAGCCTGATGGCTAGTATTTTAGCGTATATCTTAGTATCTGAATTCAGTAGCGATATGGGTCTAAAGTTTCCAGGTTCGTTAGGGGATTTCCCAGGTTTAGGAATCGCAGTTACTGTCGCTTCTAAGAACTCAGGCGGGAAAGAAGCGCATTCACGAGCTGAGTTTAGCATGTTAGTCAAATGCGGCGCAAGTAATTCGGAGAAGGTTCGGAGATATTCATTCGAGTACCCGTCAGGGCCAGGTGATTTGCCCAGTTTAGACATATTGATGGATTGCAAGGTTTCAGTCACCGAGATTGGGGCATTTAGCATAGAGGCCGATGAAGGGGATAGTTTCGGGAGGTCAATTTGAGATAAAAAAGAGTTAATGGCTAGGTCTGTAGGTTGTATAACTCCCGGGGAATCTTTGAGATTGTATAACTGTTCGTAATATTTACGAAACGACTCCGCTATTTCCATAGGGTGTGTGATTGACGAGTGAGGGCATTGGGAGTTTTTTAGTGAGAACACCGTACTACGGATTCGCCTTTGTTTTAGTTTGGATGCCATGTATCGAGAAGTTTTATTAATTGACCCGTAGTGGGTTGCACGCATGGTGCGTATGTATTTATCGTGTTGGCTAAACAGATGAAGTTGTAAATTATGTCGATGGGTCATCAGACTTCGATGATTATTCAATGTTGGTTGTGAAGTGACTTCATTCTCAGCTAATTGGACTTTCAGCAATAAACTATCCAGCTGACTCGTTAGTGCCTTTTTCCTCTGAGCTCCCATTTGGATGAGGTGTCCCCGCATGACAGCCTTGTGAGCTAACCATAATATCGAGGGAGTAACGTCAGGAGTAGCATTAACACTAAAGTAGTCTGCTATATGCTGTCGTATGCGTGTCGCATATGAAGAATCGGTGTACAGTGCCAGGTTATTTCGCCATTGCCTCGTCGTTGATGCATTGGCTCGCGGAGACCACTCCAACGTTATCGGCGCATGGTCCGACCACGCGGCCGTCCCTACCGTAGCAGACTTAGCATCTGGCAATGCCCAACGATCCACAACAAACATGTCAATGCGTGAAAAGGTGCGATGTCGAGCTGAGTAGAAGGAGTAAGCCTAGAGCTAGAATTAAGGCATCTGTATGTATCGTATAGGGAGTGTGATCTTAACCATTGTTGGAGACATGGGACATGCCGGGATCTAGGATTGGAAGAATCTAACGACCCATCAGCTATCATGTTGAAGTCCCCTCCCATAAGCAGACTTCCCTTCGCCATTACTCGGACTTTACGCATTACCTGTTTAGGAAACGAATTTGTCGTAAATTCGGTGCATATATATTAACCACAGTGACCATTTTGTTCTGTAGCAGTCCCACCAGTATTATAAAACGACCTGCAGGGTCAATGTAGGAAGATTCGCATTGAAATGACACGTCAGTGGAGAACAAAATAGCAACGCCTGCCCTTTTCTTCTCCTGAGAGGCTAGGAAAATCTGCGTGTATTTAACGCTGCTAAAGAGGGGCATTTTAGTACGAGAAAAGTGAGTTTCCTGCAGAAAAAGTATATCTGCTTTAAGTCTACCTGCCTCTCTCCATAGATAAGAGCGCTTATAAGGGGAATTCAGTCCCCTAACGTTGAGGGATACCAAATTAAGCGACATATTGAGATATCATAATTTGCTTACCGCACCGCAAGGCCGAACCTAGGAATAGATGAAATTTGGATATTGCGGTCTCAAGGCGAGATATGCTGGGTAATTCCATTTCGGCAGCGCAAGAAGGGTTTGGGATGTGAAGTAGATCTTTGGGTAATACTAGGGATAGAAACATAAGGAGGGGGACACAACGAGTAAAGGCATAACAAAAGCAGTGTAACTGAGTTGGATCATAAAAGATCAATCGAAGGTACATATCGATACTCAAATATGCTCCTCGACCGAAAATCTCCAGGGGGAAGGAGTTCAAATGGCCTTCTAATGAGGCCTCAAAAACTAGTAGGCTAGCCCGTATTAACGGAACGGTCCCAAGTAGCTAGCCGCTGTAGAGAGAACTGCGTCGATTTTTAGCTCGACCGGATCAGCGTGGGGAGCTCTGGGTTTGCCAATCTTGCGTCGGTTTAGAAGGTTTCTGGATCGCAGTCTGTAGTTGCAGGTCAATCTTCACACCCCAACTTTTTGCCAAGTCGCATCCTTCCTTCAGTGAGTGAATGATATGTAGGGTATCTTCATGGCGCACCAATAGTTTCAGTGGAAAACCCATTTGTACTGTATAGAAGCTGCTCTGAGAGCGGAGGTCAGGGGCTGGAGGTTTCTTCGTGCTTGCAAGGTGGCTTGAGATAAATCAGTATATAGCTGTAATCCCAAGTATGGCGTAGGGAATTCCTTCATTTTCCTGGCTGCAAGTAATATTCGTTCTTTAATATGGAAAAAATGTACTCTGAGCAATACATCCCTCGGCACATTTGGCGGCAAAAATTTGGCTTTAGGAAGCCTATGTATTCGATCGATAATGAGATCGCGGTCGGTGGCTTCTGGGATAAAAATGCGGAACAAATCTACCACATAGTCCTGAAGGTCTGATGAGAGAACCGACTCTGGCACTCCTCTTATTTTAATATTATTTCTGCGATGTCTATCTTCGATATCTGCCATCTTGGATTTTAGATATTGCACTTCGTCATATAATGCATAGTGGGAGTCTATGAGGGCGTTGTGCGATCCTATTACCTCCTCCATTTTGTGTTCTACTGTGTTAACCCTGTATGACACATTGTCCACAGATGCTTCCACTGCGGCTTGTAGTTTATCCAGTTTACCTTGTATTGAACCGCTCAAGGCTATGATTAGCTCCTTGATATACGCTTCTGAGGCAGGTTGATTAGAAGCTGGAGCAGAGAATGCAGCATTAAGTTCTGATTGTGACTCACCCACAGGAGTCTCCGTACGTGGTTTTTGCTTCTGAGGGCTGGAGGAAGGAGAGGAGTCAGTCGTTATGTCTGAAGCGTCTTGCGTCGCCATCTCTTCTTCCTGCTCAGTTGCAACTGTGAGCTTTTGCACCCGCGATCGGTGTTGGGATGAACGTAGAGATTGGCCGGAGTGGTCGGGTGTTACCGGCGGTGAGTGTGGTGGTCTCAGCGTTGGAGAGCTGTGTCGCAGGGCTGCAATGCGGCCACGGGTAATGGCAGCTGTTGGTGTCTTCTTAGGTGCAGGTTTCCCGCGTCCCGGCGCCATGTTAGATCCTCCGTCACTAGGCCCAGCAGGATAGAAGTCCGTGAGGCGCTTCAGCTGGTTGCCCGATCCTTTCCTTTTGGACATCTGGGTACTCCTTGTTCTCCCCTTCGTCACAAGGGACCGGCTAGTCGTGCTTAGTAAAGCTGAAAATAGTCAGCTATGAGGCCGGGAACAGAGCGCTCAGATTAGCACGTCTTGCTCTGTAGGCGGTAGCCACGCCCCCGTGCAAATTCCTTAATTGATGTAAAAAGACATACAGTTAGGTCCATAAATATTTGGACAGAGACAACATTTATCTAATTTTGGTTCTAGACATTACCACAATGAATTTGAAACAAAACAAATCAGATGCAGTTGAAGTTCAGACTTTCAGCTTTCATTTGAGGGTATCCACATTAAAATTGGATGAAGGGTTTAGGAGTTTCAGCTCCTTAACATGTGCCACCCTGTTTTTAAAGGGACCAAAAGTAATTGGACAATTGACTCCAAGGCTATTTCATGGACAGGTGTGGGCAATCCCTTCATTATATCATTCTCAATTAAGCAGATAAAAGGGCTGGTGTTGATTTGAGGTGTGGTGTTTGCATTTGGAAGGTTTAGCTGTGAAGGAAACATGCGGTCAAAGGAGCTCTCCATGCAGGTGAAACAAGCTATCCTTAAGCTGCAAAAAACAGAAAAAACCCATCCGAGAAATTGCTACAACTTTAGGAGTGGCAAAATCTACAGTTTGGTACATTCTGAGAAAGAAAGAAAGCACTGGTGAACTCATCAATGCAAAAAGACCTGGGCGCCCACGGAAGACAACAGTGGTGGATGATCGCAGAATACTCTCCATGGTGAAGAGAAACCCCTTCACAACAGCCAACCAAGTGAACAACACTCTCCAGGAGGTAGGCGTATCAATATCCAAATCTACCATAAAGAGAAGACTGCATGAAATTAAATACAGAGGGTTCACTGCACGGTGCAAGCCACTCATAAGAATCAAGAATAAAAAGGCTAGACTGGACTTTGCTAAAAAACATCTAAAAAAGCCAGCACAGTTCTGGAAGAACATTCTTTGGACAGATGAAACCAAGATCAACCTCTACTAGAATGATGGAAAGAGAAAAGTATGGCGAAGGCGTGGTACAGCTCATGATCCAAAGCATACCACATCATCTGTAAAACATGGCGGAGGCAGTGTGATGGCTTGGGCATGCATGGCTGCCAGTGGCACTGGGTCACTAGTGTTTATTGATGATGTGACACAGGACAGAAACAGCCGAATGAATTCTGAGGTCTTCAGAGCCATACTGTGTGCTCAGATCCAGCCAAATGCAGCCAAACTGATTGGTCGTCGTTTCATACTACAGATGGACAATGACCCAAAACATAAAGCCAAAGCAACCCAGGAGTTTATTAAAGCAAAGAAGTGGAATATTCTTGAATGGCCAAGTCAGTCACCTGATCTCAACCCAATTGAACATGCATTTCACTTGTTAAAGACTAAACTTCAGACAGAAAGGCCCACAAACAAGCAACAACTGAAAACCACCGCGGTGAAGGCCTGGCAGAGCATCAAAAAGAAGGAAACACAGTGTCTGGTGATGTCCATGAGTTCAAGACTTCAGGCAGTCATTGCTAACAAAGGGTTTTCAACCAAGTACTAGAAATGAACATTTTATTTACAATTATTTAATCTGTCCAATTACTTTTGGTCCTTTAAAAACAGGGTGGCACATGTTAAGGAGCTGAAACTCCTAAACCCTTCATCCAATTTTAATGTGGATACCCTCAAATGAAAGCTGAAAGTCTGAACTTCAACTGCATCTGATTTGTTTTGTTTCAAATTCATTGTGGTAATGTCTAGAACCAAAATTAGATAAATGTTGTCTCTGTCCAAATATTTATGGACCTAACTGTAAATCCATGCGATACATTCATTCCAGCACTGAGTGTATCAAAGGTCATCATGAGTTTATATTCCCAAACTTTTCTGTCTCTCTCAGATTTAAATTTTGCTTTTAATACAAAAATATTTAGAGTTGAGAGTCCTCAGTGGTTGATACCTTTTAATGGCTAACTGAAAAGATGGCCATCAGTTAGCCATTAAAAGGTATCAACCACTGAGGACTCTCAACTCTAAATATTTTTCTATCTACTGGCTAACACGGTACAAAGATATACATCTTTACTGCTTTTAATACAAGTAATTTCATGTCCATCATGCTATGACTGGGGATACAAAAGTGTTTGGCCACAGGTAGATCCATTCTTTTTTCTCTTATTGTGTGAAGATGAGAATTCATCCTTGTTCTCAGTTTTTGCCCTGTCTCCCCCACATACAGACCCCCAGTTGGACATTTCGTACAACATTTCGTATTAAAAATTGGCCGAAATTGCAGGACTGGCCGACCATCTGATGTGTATGGGAGGCTCCCGACATCGTCTGTTGGGGGAGATATAGTTCTGGCAGTTGGAATGTCAATGGTTGATCATGGAAATAAGTGACACAGGAGAGCTCATCCTGAGGATTTAGGAGTCGGGGGATGGGATTATCAGTCGGCTGAAGAATCCTTTGGCCAACAGCTAGTTAATGTGTATGTCCAGCTTTACTCCACTCTCCCCATTGAAAACACATTAATACTTGGTTGACTTTTTCCTGACGGTTGGTGTTGGGGGAGATAAGAATCGGCTAGAAATTTGATTAATTTGAGCATTTTAATTTTAGGGGAGAGGAACCATTGACGGAGCTTTCTGATAGCTCCTTTCTCCCCTTTGCCTATTGCATGCACATGAAGGCTTGTCCGAGTGTCCATTAGTATGGGGGATCCAGGATAAATGGCCATTGTGGTCCTATGAATGTAGAACATGACTAAGGATGTCAGACAGACCCAAGACCTTTATCTGTAGACTGCACTGTTTCTGGGTTTTTGCTCCTCATCAGTAAAGAGAGTTTATAACTAAGTTTTCCAAAATTCATGAAGCATCACCAACCAATATCCACAGCTATACAGACAACTGTACCTCTGCATTATGTCACATTCCTCTTCTCCAGCTGCTCCATTAATCTCCATGAGCATAAATCAACGTTAGGTCACAGGTGACCATGTGAATAGCCCAAGCCCGGAGCAGCCGGGGCCCGAGTCCTATAATTGTCTTTACAGAGGAACCCGATACAGATCCATTACACAGAGTAACAACAGCTAATACATGGGGTCGGTATTTATGGTCATGTTTAACATGGAACGCTGCCATCCATCATATATACCTGATACCTGACACCAGACAATATGTTCTGTCCAATCCTTCATTCCCATGAATACTAATGGCGCCACCCTGATCATGGCTACATCGCAAGTCATTGTGTAGTCAACACAGAAGAAAAGCAGGAGAATCTCCATGTTGCCTTGAATTTGGAGCCAACATAAATCCACCCAAAATGTCCAAAGAATAAACGACCTGAGGAACATTGCAGGGCCGTTGTATCGGGACCAAAACTGTTCGTAGCTGCAATCTTGGCATTGTCAGAAGCTCCCCATACAAGTTAGACTAATGTTGGCCGATACTGATGGTTTTAAGGCTACAGCATCGTGTGGATGATGACCCCGGACAATCGTCAGGGTAGATATTGATCCAGAATGCCTGATTTCTGATCAAACTGTCTCCACGAAATAAGTCTCCACCAAACATGAATAGGGAGTGACTTTCTTATAGGGAACACAAGAGCGCTTGGATGAACGAGCGCTCCTGTGTATGGGAGAGACGGCCGAGATGGCTGCCAGCTGAACGACCGGCCGAACGACAGCCATCTTTAATGTCTTTACACTAGACGGTTTGATAATCCAACAAATTCACCACGGGGCTCATGCTGGATGATACATTTGGAGCATCTTTAGACACTTTACACCAACAATCGGTTTGCTTGGTTTATGCAAAATATGGCACCAAAAATTTTGGTGCACGGTGAAATATTCTGAGTTATTCTTTGCCCAACTGTTGTATGAGGTGCAGGGAGCATGTTATAGAAGAAATATGGTGCAGAGCAGAAACGCCATTTATTTAGGTCCAAGTCGAATTCCAATTCTGGAGCATTTACCAGAATTAATCTCCCCCTTTGTGTTCTGTAAATGCAACATGCAGTGATGCGGTTACTTTGTGCCGACCCGACAAGGACAGACCCCCTGCAACTATCATACCAGGACTATCTCCATAGGATCGATAGACAAATAGATGATTGATTGATTGATTGATTAGGAAAAAAGGTTTGAAAAAGGTTCCAGGAGGTACTGAAATGTTGCTATTGGAGATGCACTAATAAAAGCAGCTTATTTTTTCACATACTGGAAGTGCTGCCATTTTTTTGGACACTAGATACATAGATAGATAGTTGGAAAGATATACAGGTTGAGAGATTAATTCCCAATTCATTATTTGGTCCTTTGCTTTGTCAAATTTTAGGCGTTTTTAGCCTCTTTTTCTTTTTCTGTTGTTTTCCAGATGTTTGCATCAGATTCATCAATTGCAACTTTTGAAAAAGTTGCACAATTTGGGGTGCAAATATAATCCAGCCCACTGGAGTGATTTTACGTGTGCCTGCAATTCATTGTGCACTTTGGAGGAACATGGGATTTTTTTTAGGAGCTAAAAAAAGGTGAAAAAAGGGTAAAAGACAAAAATAAAAAGCGCATTTTTGATTTTGCACAAAATTCGTGAACAACGTGTGTCATTTTGAAAAACTTGGTGAAAAACTATCACATGGCAAAAAGAAGTGACACTCGTCTATTCTGTATTGATTAGGAAATCCATCGTGACTCCTCTCCAAAACTCGAGGTCACGCTTCCTATGACATAGATATTCCCATAGTCGCCATCACTGGCTCTGACTGTGTACCGCTCGGCCGTCCGCGGTGCAGACATGATACTTGGATTATTACAGGGTTATTGATTAGCTCGTTAATATAAAATATATAACACAGAAGTGTCCTCCTGCGGAGCGGCCAGGACTAATTATCCCTTATGTCTGGCTACCTGACATCAGGAACATTCCCACATTAAGTCATTGTCTCGCCTATTAATTGGGTTTCGACCCTCCCTGACGGCGGTCCGCCCGTCCTGCCATATTCGTGTACTTTCTGAGTCGATATATTGTGGCCGCTGCTGCACAGTCGGAAAGTATCTTGTTTTCTGAGCATTAAGACGGCGCTTAAAAAGAAATTTCTCTTGGAGAATTGTGCCCTGGATAAAGGCGCGGGCTGGTAATGAGAGATATTAATCACTGCGGCTTTTGCAGAAGATGACAATTATCTACTGAGTAAATCAATGGGATGTAATTGTAGTGTTAATAGCTCATTACACCGACTAATGAGATATGTACGACCATTGTCAGCAGCTGCTACTTTCATCACTCCCCAACATCACAGGATGGAGGTCACTCGCTCCCGGGCTCCCGCAACAGACGCCCACTTCTGCAGCGATCTTACCCCATCGCACGGCATCTGCACTCACTGGAAAGATGTCTTCTGTTCAATAAAAAGTTATATAGTTTTCCAATATAGTTTCTGGATCAATTTCTAACAGTTTTCAAAATCTCTGACATTCAGTATATACAGTTGTGCTCAAAAGTTTACATACCCCGGCAGAATTTTTATTTTCTTGGCCTTTTTGCAGAGAATATGAATGATAACACCAAAACTTTTTCTCCACTCATGGTTAGTGGTTGGGTAAAGCCATTTATTGTCAATAAATAATAATGACAACCCAAAACATCCAAATGACCCTGATCAAAAGTTCACATACCCTGGTGATTTTGGCCTGATAACATGCACAGAAGTTGACACAAATGGGTTTGAATGGCTACTAAAGGTAACATCCTCACATCTGACCTGTTTGCTTGTAATCAGTGTGTGTGCATAAAAGCTGAGTCAGTTTCTGGGATCCAGACAGACTCTTGCATCTTTCATCCAGCCACTGACGTTTCTGGACTGTGAGTCATGGGGAAAGCAAAAGAATTGTCAACGGATCTACGGGAAAAGGTAGTTGAACTGTATAAAACAGGAAAGGGATACAAAAAGATATCCAAGGAATTGATAATGCCGGTCACCAGTGTTCAAACTGTGACTAACAAACGGAAAACCAGGAGCTCTGTAAGAACAAAAACCACGGTCAGGTAGACAACAAAAATGTGGTCCACAACTGCCAGGAAAATTGTTCGGGATGCAAAGAAAAACCCACAAATAACATCAGCGGAAATACTGGACTCTCTGAAACTAGTGGTGTGGCTGTTTCAAGATGCAAAATAAGGAAGCACTTGAAGAAAAATGGGCTGCATGGTCGAGTCACCAGAAGAAACTCATTACTCTGCAAATGCCACAAAGTATCTCACCTACAATATGCAAAACAGCACAGAGACAAGTTTCAAAACTTCTGGAACAAGGTAATTTGGATTGATGAGAACAAAATTGAACTTTTTGGCCACAACCATAAACATTACATTTGGAGAGAGGTCAACAAGGCTTATGATGAAAGGAACACCATTCCTACTGTTAAGCATGGAGGTGGATCACTGATGTTTTGGGAATGTGTGAGCTACAAAGGCACAGGAAACTTGGTCAAAGTTGAAGGAAAGATGAATGCAGCACGTTATCAGCAAATACTGGAGGCAAATTTGCAATCATCAGCCTGGAAGCTGCGCATGGGATGTACTTGGACGTTCCAACATGATGATCCAAAACACAAGGCCAAGTCGACCTGTCATTGGCTACAGCAGAACAAAGTGAAGGTTCTGGAGTGGCCATCTCAGTCTCCTGACCTCAGTATCATTGAGCCACTCTGGGGAGATCTCAAGCACGCAGTTCATGCTAGACAGCCCAGGAATTTACAGGAACTGGAGGCTTTTTGCCAAGAAGAGTGGGCAGCTTTACCATCTGAGAAAATAAAGAACCTCATCCACAACTACCACAAAAGACTTGAAGCTGTCATTGATGTTAGAGGGGGCAATACACGGTATTAAGAAATGGGGTATGTGAACTTCTGATCAGGGTCGTTTGGATGTTTTGGGTTGTCATTATTAATAGAAAAGAGAAAACACAGTAGTTTGACAATAAATGGCTTCACCCAACCACGAACCATGAGTGGAGAAAAAGTTTTGGTGTTATCATTCATATTCTCTGAAAAAGGCCAAGAAAGCAAAAATTCTGCCGGGGTATGTAAACTTTTGAGCACAACTGTAAATAAGTCCTGGTCATATGAAATACACAACTCTGATAACTGTAAGGCCATATTCACACACCGAAACTAAGACCTCTAAATGTAGATGTGTGTGATGTTCACATGACTGGATATAGCTTGTAATACAGACCAGAACAGTGAGTGCAGCTCTGGAGTATAATACAGGATGTAACTCAGGATCAGTACAGGATCAGTAATGTAATGTCTGTATACAGTGACTGCACCAGCAGAACAGTGAGTGCAGCTCTGGAGTATAATACAGGATGTAACTCAGGATCAGTACAGGATCAGTAATGTAATGTCTGTATACAGTGACTGCACCAGCAGAATAGTGAGTGCAGCTCTGGGGTATAATACAGGATGTAACTCAGGATCAGTACAGGATCAGTAATGTAATGTATGTACACAGTGACTGACACCAACAGATAGTGATGTGCATGCTCGTGGGTATTTAATACAAGGTGGTAATCAGGACTCAGTAATGTAATGTATGTACACAGTGACTGCACCAGCAGAATAGTGAGTGCAGCTCTGGAGTATAATACAGGATGTAACTCGGGATCAGTACAGGATCAGTAATGTAATGTATGTACACAGTGACTACACCAACAGGATAGTGAGTGCAGCTCTGGAGTATAATACAGGTGGTAACTCAGGATCAGTACAGGATCAGTAATGTAATGAATGTACACAGTGACTGCTGCAGCAGAATAGTGAGTGCAGCTCTGGGGTATAATACAGGATGTAACTCAGGATCAGTAATGTAATGTATGTACACAGCGACTGCACCAGCAGAATAGTGAGTGCAGCTCTGGGGTATAATACAGGATGTAACTCAGGATCAGTAATGTAATGTATGTACACAGCGACTGCACCAGCAGAATAGTGAGTGCAGCTCTGGGGTATAATACAGGATGTAACTCAGGATCAGTAATGTAGTGTATGTACACAGCGACTGCACCAGCAGAATAGTGAGTGCAGCTCTGGGGTATAATACAGGATGTAACTCAGGATCAGTAATGTATGTACACAGCGACTGCACCAGCAGAATAGTGAGTGCAGCTCTGGAGTATAATACAGGAGGTAACTCAGGATCAGTAATGTAATGTATGTACACAGTGACTGCACCAGCAGAATAGTGAGTGCAGCTCTGGGGTATAATACAGGATGTAACTCAGGATCAGTAATGTATGTACACAGCGACTGCACCAGCAGAATAGTGAGTGCAGCTCTGGGGTATAATACAGGATGTAACTGTCATGTGTGCATTGCCACGAAGATCGTCGCGGTTGCACATTTTGACTTCTCACAGCTGAGCTGCTGTTTCTTTGTGTTTGGCAGCTAGGGAGTTAATTCTGTCTGTGCTCGGTTCTGGGACTGGGTGCAGTTTCTCCCGGCTGCAATTGATTATTTGTTGATTGGTTTCCTTTAAATTCCTGGTTGTCTGCTTGGGGAGTTGCCAGTGAAACCTTCATGCAGACCACAGATAGGAATGAATCTGTATAGACTTTAGTTGTGAGCTCCTTAGTTGTTCTAAGCTCAACTTGGTTAGAGTTTATTTCCCAGACCATTTATTTTCCTTTGGTGTTTGAGTGTGTATGCAAGCGAGTGTTATCCTGTCTGTCTTATATGTCTAATCTGTGTATTTAGCTAAGATCAGCCCATATCCCTTTGGTGGTAGTCAGGATCCTTCTTAGGACTGATTACAGGGTTCAGGGTCTGATAGGAGACAGGGTTAGGTTGGAGACTTGGACCTCTGAACCATTATCAGTACCTCCAAGGTGAGGGATTAGTTAGGACCCCAGTTTAGGGTCAGGTTAGATCCCGGTCCACCTCTTTCCTGTTTCAGCTCATCAAGTCCTCAAGATTAACCCTGAGTTCAGCAGATATCGTGTCAGGTAAATCTATTCTATACTTACATGCTGATGTTGCTATACTAGTTGTTGTATAGAGTGTTGTTCCTGTATTAATAGTTTACTGACATTGTATACATATCATTAGACAGCGTGACATTTTCACTGGCCATAAAAATTATCTCCAGTTACCATGGATCCAGTAGCCCAGCTGGCTCTGCAGTTGCAGGGATTATCCATGGAGCTGACGGACATTAAGTCCAAAGTTTTGTCTCCCCTGGAGCAAACCAGAGTTGAACCTAAGGTTGCTCTCCCGGACAGGTTCACTGGTGGGCGAGACAAATTTTTCACCTTCCGGGAGGCATGTAAATTGTATTTTCGGCTTCGGCCTCGATCATCAGGGAGTGAGGAGCAGAGAGTGGGAATTGTTATCTCACTTCTGCAAGGGGACCCTCAATCCTGGGCATTTTCCCTTCCTCCGGGATCCCCGGCTCTACTGTCTGTAGATCAATTTTTTACTGCCCTGGGATTGGTATATGATGACCCAGATCGGGTCTCTCTTGCTGGAGACAAAATTACGTAAGATACAGCAGGGAGATCGTCCGGCAGAGGAATTTGCTTCTGAGTTTCGTAGATGGGCCACAGATACTCAGTGGAATGACCCAGCTCTTAGGAGCCAGTTTTGTCATGGGCTTTCTGATAAATTAAAAGACGTTTTGGCTCAGTATGAGTCTCCTCCTTCTCTGGAGGCTGCTATGGCCTTAGCTATCCATACTGATAGACGGCTTCGGGAGAGGGGTGAGGTAACCCCACTCCCTGTTGTTTCTCCACCTACCACTAAAGTCCCTTATGTTGAGGTTCCCCTTGTCTGTTCGGATGAGCCTATGCAGTTGGGAGGGACATCATTTCGTAGGAGGGGATTGGCGGTACGCCGCAGGACTAGAAGATGTTTTTTCTGCGGGAAAGAGGGACATTTTGTTGGAGAATGTCCATCCCGTGCCTTGTTGAGCCAAAAGTCGCCGGAAAACTGTTAATCCCAGGTTGTGTGGTGGACGACAACCTGGGAGTATGTATTTCATCCGCCAGTTCTTCTCAGTTCCTTGTACCAGTGGAGGTGGTAGTTGGTACGAGAGTGGAGAGATTGTCTGTTCTTCTTGATAGTGGTTCCGGGGCTAATCTGGTTGACGCTCAGTTTGCTCAGGCTCAAGGTATGCATCTGAGTGTATTGGTCAAACCGATCCCTATATTCTCCATTGACGCCAGGCCTCTCGGCCAAGGTAGCTTTGTTCATGAGGTTCATAACATTGACCTTCGGGTAGGGGCAATACATAGGGAACAATTATCTTGTTATGTGTTGGAGGGTCTACCTACTCCCATTGTGTTGGGACTTCCTTGGTTGATTAAACATAACCCTGTGATTAATTGGCAGTCCAGAGAAATAAGCCAATGGGGTGAGTTTTGCAAAAGCAACTGCATGAACACAGTCATCAGTGCGGTCGTGCCTAGTACATTGCCTCCTTTTTTGGAGGATTTTGGGGATGTTTTCTCTGAGGAGGGGTGTCAGGAGTTCCTCCTCATCGCGTGTATGACTGCTCTATTAATCTCCTTCCTGATGCTAAGTTGCCTAAAGCTAGGTTGTATAATCTTTCTGGTCCTGAGAGGCAGGCTATGAAAGATTATATTTCTGAAAGTCTGGCCAAAGGGCATATTAGACCTTCATCTTCGCCAGTAGCCGCGGGGTTCTTCTTTGTGAAGAAGAAAGATGGAGGCCTACGCCCTTGCTTGGATTTCCGCGAACTTAATCGGATTACTGTTCGAGATCCGTATCCACTCCCTCTTATTCCTGATCTCTTCAATCAAATTGTTGGCGCCAAATGGTTTTCTAAATTGGATCTCAGGGGGGCGTATAATCTGATTAGGATAAAAGAGGGGGATGAGTGGAAAACGGCGTTTAACACGCCGGAGGGACATTATGAGAACCTAGTCATGCCTTTTGGTCTGACTACTGCACCAGCAGTATTCCAACATTTTGTTAATGACATTTTTCGTCACCTTGTGGGGCTGTTTGTGGTGTATATTTGGACGACATTTTAATTTACTCGCCAGATATTGTGTCTCATCAGGAGCATGTGAGACAGGTGTTGCAGATCTTGCGAGACAATAAATTATACGCCAAACTGGAGAAGTGTGTATTTGCCGTACAGGAACTTCAGTTTTTGGGTTTTTTGGTGTCAGCCTCCGGTTTCCGTATGGACCCTGAAAAGGTGAGAGCAGTGCTTGAATGGGATCAGCCAGGGGATCTTAAGGCTCTGCAGCGTTTTTTGGGGTTTGCTAACTACTACCGGAAATTTATTTGTAATTTCTCATCTGTCGTCAAACCTCTCACTGACATGACAAGAAAAGGGACGGATTTTTCTAAATGGTCGGACAAAGCTTGCCAAGCCTTTTCCTCTTTGAAGAAATGTTTTGCTTCGGCACCCGTTCTCATCCAACCAGATGCATCTCAGCCGTTCATTGTGGAGGTGGATGCGTCTGACGTAGGGGTGGGTGCTATATTGTCCAGGGTCCGTCCCCTGGTAAATGGCATCCGTGCGCTTTCTTTTCTAAGAAATTGTCGTCCGCCGAAAGGAATTATGATATCGGCAATAGGGAACTTTTGGTCATTAAGTTAGCTTTTGAAGAGTGGCGTCACTTTTTAGAGGGGGCAGTCCACCGGTTACCGTTATTACTGATCACAAGAACCTGTTGTATTTGGAATCCGCTAAGCGTCTGAATTCCAGACAAGCTCGATGGTCGTTGTTTTTTACCAGGTTTAATTTTGTCGTCACTTATCGCCCGGGGTCTAAGAATGTAAAGGCTGATGCCTTGTCTCGCAGTTTCCCAGGGGCCGGGAAAACGGATGACCCGAGTCCTATCCTTCAGGAGGGGGTGGTAGTGTCGGCTGTATTTTCTGAGCTTGAGGAGGAGGTGTTAGAGGCTCAGGGGGACGCCCCTGCAGGACCTCCAGGGAGACTGTTTGTCCCAAATCTGTTGAGACAAAAGGTTATTGAGGCACATCATAATTCTTCTCTAGCAGGACATCCAGGGAGTAAGGCTACTTTAGATCTCCTTTCTCTCCGGTTTTGGTGGCCTAATGCTAATAAAGATGTTATAACTTTTGTCGCGTCATGTGGGGTGTGTGCTCGCTCTAAAACCCCTCATACCCGTCCGTCTGGGACCCTTTTACCCTTGAAACTTCCGGAGCGTCCATGGACTCATTTATCTATGGACTTCATTACGGACCTTCCTCCGTCGTCAGGGAATACTGTCATACTGGTGGTTGTTGACAGGTTCAGTAAGATGGCACATTTCGTTGCTCTTCCTGCACTCCCTAATGCTAAAACTCTGGCGCAGGTGTTCATTAGGGAGATCGTTAGACTTCATGGGTTGCCTTCTGATGTGGTGTCAGATAGGGGGTCTCAGTTTGTGTCCAAATTTTGGAGGGCATTTTGTTTACGTCGGGGGATGCAATTGTCATTTTCCTCGGCTTTTCATCCGCAGACCAATGGTCAGACAGAGCGTCTGAATCAGAGCTTAGAGACATATCTCCGGTGTTTTGTCTCAGAGAACCAAGAGGACTGGTCTTCTTTCTTGCCTCTGGCAGAGTTCGCTCTTAACAACAGGCGGAGCGAGTCCACTGGTAAGTCCCCGTTTTTTGGGGCATATGGTTTTCATCCCCAGTTTTGTACTTTCAATGGGGGGGGCCCTTCTGGGGTTCCTGAGGAGGAGCGTTTCTCGTCGTCACTTGCTTCTGTGTGGAGAGGTGTATTGAATAATCTGAGTGCGATGGGGAACCGTTACAAACGTATGGCTGATAGGAGGAGAGTTTCTGGTCCAGATCTGAATGTGAACGATCTGGTATGGTTGTCTACCAGGAATATAAAACTTAAAGTGCCCTCCTGGAAACTGGGTCCCAGATTCATCGGGCCGTACAGGATCAGTTCCATAATTAATCCTGTGGCATTTCGTCTGGACCTCCCTCCTACGTTTAAAATCACAATGTGTTCCACAAGTCATTACTTAAATGGTATGTGGCACCAGTCATACCGTCACCTCTACCTCCTCCTGTGTTGGTCAATGGTAACTTGGAATTTCAAGTATCAAAGATCATTGACTCACGTCTGAATCGCCGGTCCCTTCAGTACTTGGTGCATTGGAAGGGGTATGGTCCAGAGGAGAGGACGTGGGTCCCTGCGTCTGATGTTAACGCAGATCGTTTGGTTCGGACCTTCCACAGAACTCACCCGGGCAGGCCTGGCCCTGAGGGTCCGGAGGCCCCTCGTAGAAGGGGGGGTACTGTCATGTGTGCATTGCCACGAAGATCGTCGCGGTTGCACATTTTGACTTCTCACAGCTGAGCTGCTGTTTCTTTGTGTTTGGCAGCTAGGGAGTTAATTCTGTCTGTGCTCGGTTCTGGGACTGGGTGCAGTTTCTCCCGGCTGCAATTGATTATTTGTTGATTGGTTTCCTTTAAATTCCTGGTTGTCTGCTTGGGGAGTTGCCAGTGAAACCTTCATGCAGACCACAGATAGGAATGAATCTGTATAGACTTTAGTTGTGAGCTCCTTAGTTGTTCTAAGCTCAACTTGGTTAGAGTTTATTTCCCAGACCATTTATTTTCCTTTGGTGTTTGAGTGTGTATGCAAGCGAGTGTTATCCTGTCTGTCTTATATGTCTAATCTGTGTATTTAGCTAAGATCAGCCCATATCCCTTTGGTGGTAGTCAGGATCCTTCTTAGGACTGATTACAGGGTTCAGGGTCTGATAGGAGACAGGGTTAGGTTGGAGACTTGGACCTATGAACCATTATCAGTACCTCCAAGGTGAGGGATTAGTTAGGACCCCAGTTTAGGGTCAGGTTAGATCCCGGTCCACCTCTTTCCTGTTTCAGCTCATCAAGTCCTCAAGATTAACCCTGAGTTCAGCAGATATCGTGTCAGGTAAATCTATTCTATACTTACATGCTGATGTTGCTATACTAGTTGTTGTATAGAGTGTTGTTCCTGTATTAATAGTTTACTGACATTGTATACATATCATTAGACAGCGTGACAGTAACTCAGGATCAGTAATGTAATGTATGTACACAGCGACTGTACCAGCAGAATAGTGAGTGCAGCTCTGGGGTATAATACAGGATGTAACTCAGGATCAGTAATGTAATGTATGTACACAGTGACTGCACCAGCAGAATAGTGAGTGCAGCTCTGGGGTATAATACAGGATGTAACTCAGGATCAGTAATGTATGTACACAGCGACTCCACCAGCAAAATAGTGAGTGCAGTTCTGGGGTATAATACAGGATGTAACTCAGGATCAGTAATGTAATGTATGTACACAGCGACTGTACCAGCAGAATAGTGAGTGCAGCTCTGGAGTATAATACAGGATGTAACTCAGGATCAGTAATGTATGTACACAGCGACTGCACCAGTAGAATAGTGAGTGCAGCTCTGGGGTATAATACAGGATGTAACTCAGGATCAGTAATGTAATGTATGTACACAGTGACTCCACCAGCAGAATAGTGAGTGCAGCTCTGGAGTATAATACAGGATGTAACTCAGGATCAGTAATGTATGTACACAGTGACTGCACCAGCAGAATAGTGAGTGCAGCTCTGGAGTATAATACAGGATGTAACTCAGGATCAGTAATGTATGTACACAGCGACTGCACCAGTAGAATAGTGAGTGCAGCTCTGGGGTATAATACAGGATGTAACTCAGGATCAGTGCAGCATATATAGGAAAATAATAGAGGGAAAATAATGGGGAAAATCGTCAGCTCACCATCTGTTGCAGCACCTTGCGGGTGAAGTAACATCGCCCGGAGCTGTCTCAGTCTTGGACGTCGGCGAAATAGAAAAAGGTGGGGGAAGAAACCTCCAGCGATGAAATCAAGAAGGAAAGTTATCTTTTTTTGAGAAAGAGTGAAAAAACTTTTATTCGATACAGTAGTACATTAAAAAAGACATGGGAGACATTTCACCATGGTATGATTAAGGCTGTTAGCCGAAATATGTTGGTTGTTCATCCCAGGTTGTGGTGGCCAGGATCCATGGTCTTTTTTAATGTACTACTGTACCGAATAAGTTTTTTTTTTCTTCCCCCCCTTTTTCCAGCATATATAGGAGGGATATCTCTTACTTTTCTATATTACCATATCTTTTCAATTACTGTTAATATAAATATTTTCTGACCACAGAACCAGATAACGGACCTGGAAACGTTAGGATTATCCATTCACTCCAGCAGCACTGATGTTTAGCATGTGAAGTAATGTGGGAGATGACGGCGTCCTGAATAGGCAGGAACAGTGTGGAGTCCATATGTGAATACAGGACAAATAATTGCAATAATCATTAGAGCGGCATCGATGCTGGATGTGATTACACTGCAATGTGGAGGCCAGACAGACTCTGCGTAGAACAGAGCGAGAAGCCAGATAAACTAACGGAGAAAATCAGCAGGGAGCTTCAATATGATTCGGGGCCCTCCGAGGAATCCCGTCAGGGTAATCTTTAACACTACTGATGTGTAGCCCTGGTACACAATACCAGGAGGATGAGTGGAGAGGTAACAGTTAAGGTCTCTTCATGACATCATGTACACTTCTGACACACCCAGCAGGGGTGTGGAAGGGAGTGATTTAGTCAGTCAGTGTCCGGACTTCAGAGTGAGAAGTCAGTTTCCTGTCCTTGGACAGAGTAGACGTGTCCAGTTTAAGTCTATCATCAGTTCAGAAAGTGGAGTCTGGTGTAGGTGTCTGTATACACCTTAGTCTAGTCAGAGCTGTGCCCCACTGGAAGAAAGACTGAACTACCTATTAAGAGACAAGCAAGGCGAAGGGCAAAGTGGAAGGAAGGTAATTGGAAAAGTGCTTTTGACTTGGAAAAGTCCTGCACGTTGCAACCGGTTACTGGGGACCGAAGGATCACTATTGTACAGCATAGTGAAGAGAAAACCAGGAATCTACCGGACCCTAGGTCGCGGCAGACAAGCCCCTTTATAGTCAGAACGTAGCTGGAGTCAGGGGGTGTGAAGACTTTGAGTTGTGCACGACAAGAAAAGGATTCAGCTCCCTCGCAGGAAGGCTTCTAACACAAATTTGACTGGGCAGAATAGCTAAAGACTAGCTGGAATCATAGAGAGGATTACGCTTCAGGCTGGTCGTACTCAGCTTCATTGGAAAGTAAAGGAGGCCCCTAACTTGCTTATCTGTTGCCTCAAAGCTCATCCTCCATCAACCCCATCAGCCTCCCTGGGACCTGCCTTATCATCCTGCAAGTAAAGGTATGGAAAGACGTTGACTGTGTGAGACTGAGTTATTATTGCATGCCTGCACAATCCTCACCTAACTACCGACCTGAGGGAAGAGTCCCACCTGTAGGGGACCCGACATCTAGCTGCATCACCATCCCCTCAGAGATCGATAGCAGCGCTGGTACTAATTACCAGAATACTACAGGTGGCGTCACGAACTGTACATACATCAATCCCCTGTAAATATATCCCCAACATACGCCAGACCGCCCGGGCCACAGACCGAGCCACAGCTACCTGTGACAACCCCATAGACTTCCATGGGCTCGGCTCTGAGTACCCCATTGCCCTGGTAACCCACAATTGTGGTGGCGGGTCGACACAAATACTTGGCGTCACGAACAGGATCCGAAACTTGCAGCATTGCGAGCCCTGTGTGCCTGTGGAGTGTTTTTGTGAAAAAGGACTGTTTGCTATTTTTGGCGCTAAAATCCGCCATTTTGCCGCCATATTCGCGCCCTCAGGCGCTGGAGAAGAAGGTGGGCGGACCTGAAAAAGCGCGCAAAGTCTTGGACACGCCCCCAACCTGCACCCCAAACCGCATCGCAAACTGCATAGCAATCTGCATCGCAAACTGCATAGCAATCTGCATCGCAAACCGCATAGCGAACTGCATAGCAATCTGCATCGCAAACCGCATAGCGAACTGCATAGCAATCTGCATCGCAAACCGCATCGCAATCCGCATAGCAAACTGCATCACAATCTGCATTGCAATCCGCATAGCAAATTGCATCGCAAAATAGAGCGGCAGGTCCTGCAACAGGAAGTGAACGCTCTGACATCAGAGCGCCTGCGACGAAGGTCCTGTTCCCACTGCGGTGCCTGTGAAATAGCAGCGTCTGAAACCGGTAGGCTCCGTTTAACCAAGGGGGCGCTAAGATGTCACAACAACCGGCTGACAGTGCGGCCCCGGCCGGAGTCCCCAATCCCGCACCGTCTGGTATTATAGCGCCAGATGGGGGCACAGGCCCTGCACCCAGCCCGGTAGTCCCGATCATGCCACTAACGCTCCCATATATGCCTGGGGCAAAATGGCTTCCCCAATACAGCGGTGAGCCAGGCACATTAGCAGGCTTCAAGCGGAAGTTATGCAGCATCCTAGAAATGTACTCTATGCCTGAGAGACAAAAAGCTGCTGTGCTAATAGGGCAGCTAACTGGCGCTGCTGAGAGGGAAGTGGAGACTTGGGATACCGTTGATCAGGAGTCGGTGCCTGCGATCTTCCTGAAGCTTCATGCCATATTTGAAGACCGCACAGAAACGGATCTCCGGATGGCCTTCTATCACTGTTCACAACAGCCAGGTGACAGCATCCGGGACTATGCTTGCCGACTACAGGGAGCCCTGAGAGCCCTCAAGCAAATTAACAATTTAAATGCTATCGACGAGAATAGAATGCTGAAAGAACAATTTATACAGGGATTGAGATCCCCAGAGGAACGCAGAACTGTAAATTGGTGGTCCTTAGATCATCCGGATGCTACCTTTGATGCCCTAAAGGACATGGCAATAAAAGGGCTGCGGCCCTGGGCAAACCTGAGGTGGCCACCCAACATCATCAGGGTGAAGTCACTCTGGAACCGGCAGTAACCCCCTGTTCCCCGCTAGTGGCAGAAACCAAAACGCAGGTGACACCTCCTAGTGAATTGGACTGTCTGCGCTCAGAGGTGCGCCAGCTGACTAAAAATCTGGCCGCTGTAATGAGTGCCCTACAGCTGCGGAAAGAGGAGGAAGGGAAGATCTTGTTAGCTGACTGCCCGGAGGATGTTCCGTGGATGCACCGGAGAAGAAAGAAGATGTCGCCCCCCCGGAGGAGGACAACGCCACCCCCAGGAGCAACCTCTGATCAACACCCTTCTCGTCGAGAGATCATCTGTTACCGCTGCAACCGGAAAGGTCATCTGTCTACACAGTGTCCTTTAAACGGGCAGAACCTGGGTCCAAGGGCCAACACCCAGGAGAATACCCGTCAGGCCCCCTAGACTGGAACCGCAGGTATGTGGGCGGGCGACCCTACCTGTCTATTATTCTAGATGGTATTGCTGTTCCAGCATTGTTAGACACTGGGTCCCAGGTGACCCTAATACCTGATGCTCTATATACCAAGTACTGGTCAATGGACAGTCTTAAACCTCCGAGCCTTGACTTTACTGTGTATGCTTCGAATGGTCTTCCTGTAGAAGTACTCGGAACAAAATGTGTAGATGTAAAGGTGGGCAGAGAGGAGTTGAAAGACCAAGGGCTTCTGGTAGTAAAGACTGTAAATGAGGAGAACGGTTTAAATATCATTTTGGGTACTAACATTATCGGTAATTGTTTGGGAGAAGTTGTGTTCTTGCTCCAACAGCTCGCTGAGATTGCCCGACCAAGGCAGAGAGGAGTAATCCAAAGAGAGATCCGGGCCCTGGTGTGTCAGCAGCAAGCGAAGCTTACCGACGGCGAAATTGGTAATGTACGGGTCACTGACTCAGATCCTATTGTGATACCCCCAATGAGTGAAATGATCATTTGGTGCAGGGCGGCCATAGGTCTGAGGGGACAGAATTACCAAGCTGTAGTAGAACCCACCATTCAGAACATAGACCTACACTTATGACTGCTAGGGGAGTAGTAGAAGTGGTGAATGGAAGAGTACCGGTACGGCTTCTCAATTGGGGAGATGATGAGGTAAATTTACCCCGTTATGCAACCATTGCTAAACTTCATGCTGTTGATAATAATTCTATTCTCCCGGCTGAGTCCTTAGACTCCTGTCAAATAGAGGAGGACAATGACCCAGCAACCCAGGTGGCGGAATGGTGTCAGCAACTCCATGTTGGGACGGACACCACTCCCGCTCACCAGAAGCAAGGGGTATTACGGGTGGTGCAAGAGTACGCCCAAGTGTTTAGCAAAAATCCACTTGATTTTGGGACAATTAAGGGAGTACAACATCATATTCCTACAGGCAGTCATCCTCCCATCAAAGAGCGGTATAGGCCCATACCTCCAGCTCATTATCAGAAGGCTAAAGAAATGTTGAATGATATGAAGAAAGCTGGGGTGATAAGGGATAGTTGTAGTCCCTGGGCAGCCCCTCTAGTTCTGGTTAAAAAGAAAGATGGTAGTATGAGAATGTGTGTGGATTACAGGCAGGTGAACCGCATAACACACAAGGATGCATACCCGTTACCACGTATAGAGGAATCATTAGCTGCTCTGAAAACGGCTAACTACTTTTCTACCCTTGATCTGACTAGTGGTTACTGGCAAGTGGCTGTGGCTGAGGAGGATCATGAGAAAACGGCTTTCACCACCCCAATGGGGCTCTGTGAGTTCGACAGAATGCCGTTTGGGCTCAGTAGTGCCCCAGGAACATTTCAGAGAGTAATGGAAAACTGTCTGGGACATCTCAATTTTGAAACCGTGCTGCTATACCTAGACGACGTTATCGTGTATTCCAAGACATATGAGGACCATCTGAAGCACCTGGCAGAAGTGTTTGAGTCCCTGTCCAGGTACGGGATGAAGTTGAAACCCTCAAAATGCCATCTACTCAAGCAGAAGGTACAATACTTGGGGCACATCGTCAGTTCGGAAGGAGTAGCGCCGGACCCAGAGAAAGTCACTGCCATCCAGAAGTGGCCGGAGCCGAAAAACCTTAAGGAAGTGCGACAGTTCCTGGGACTAACGGGTTACTACAGGAGATTCGTGAAAGATTACACGAAGAAGCAGCTCCTTTACAGGACCTCCTGGTAGGACAATCTTTAAAGAGCAGAAACCCTCCTTTCAATTGGGGTAAGGAACAGGCTGAAGCATTTCAAAAGATGAAAGAGATCCTGACAGGTGATGAGATCTTAACCTATCCTGATTACAGCCAACCGTTCCTGTTGTACACCGACGCCAGTAATGAAGGGTTGGGAGCCGTTCTCAGTCAGAAGCAGAATGGACAAGAAAAAGTCATCGCATATGCTAGCAGAAAACTCAGGCCAACTGAAAGGAATCCGGAAAATTATAGCAGCTTCAAGCTAGAGTTTCTGGCGCTGGTCTGGGCCATTACTGAAAGATTTAAGCACTATCTGGCCTCCAATAAGTTCACGGCGTACACAGACAACAACCCATTAACGCACCTGGAAACCGCCAAGCTGGGTGCCATGGAGCAGCGATGGATGGCCCGGTTGTCCAATTATCAGTTTACTATCAAGTACCGGGCAGGTCGAAAGAATGCTAATGCTGATGCGTTGTCCCGAATGCCGCATGACTCTGATACGGAAGAAGAATCGGACGACCTGGAAGAAATTGAGCTACCTGCGTTCCATCGAAATGGGGTAGTCCACGAGCATCGAGTTCACAGAAAGCAGTATGGTGCAACATTAAATCCTTTACCCCATCACAGCTGGAAAGAGACTCAGGACAGTGATCCAGTGGTCAGCCGCATCAAGGAGTTGTTAAGACAGGAAGGCTCCTCTCTGGAAAAGGATGCACCTATGTCAGCCAAGCTCCTGTGGAACGAGAAAAGCAGGTTGTTCCTATACCGTGAGAAGTTGTGCAGAAGATACGTCAACCCCAGAACCCATGAAATGGTCTGGCAAATCGTGGTCCCCAAGGCAGACGTCCCAATGGTGTTGGAAGCGTACCACGATCAAGCAGGACACTTTGGCTGGAGGAAGCTGGAGACCCTGTTGAGATGCCGGTTCTACTGGGTAGGGATGCGCAGCTCTGTCGAGAGGTGGTGTCGGAACTGTGGACCCTGTGGTCTCAGAAGAAAGGACTACGGTAGTCAAAAGGCCCCCCTGCAACCTATTCGGACGACTCGTCCCCTGGAGATTGTGGCCCTGGACCACGTCAAACTGTCGCCGAGTAGATCTGGATACTCATACGCCTTGACCATGGTGGACCATTACTCCAGATTTCTGGTAGTCGTTCCAGTGAAAGACCAGACCGCAGTGACGGCCGCGAAGACCTTTCAAGCAAGCTTCTGCAGACCGCATGGGTATCCCGAGCAAGTCTTAACCGATCAGGGACCTGCTTTCGAAGCTGATTTATTCAAGGAATTCTGTCATATGTACGGGTGCAAGAAAATAAGAACAACACCATATCACCCTCAAACCAACGGTCTTTGTGAAAAGATGAACCATATTGTCCTTGACTTGTTGAGATCCATACCGTTGGAAGACAGGAATCGATGGCCGGATTTACTACCTGATTTGGTTGATTTGTACAACCATATACCTGTAAGCTCAACTAACTGCACTCCAGCCTATCTTATGAGAGCAAGGCCCGGAAAACTACCAATGGATCTAGAACTTGGAGTGGTAGAACCGGAGGCAGACGACGCTGTTGAGAACTGGGACGTCAATCGGCAAGAGCAATACAGAAGAGTACAAATCTGTGTAGAGGAAAGTCTTAATAAGGCACGGGAGAAACAGGAAGATGTTTACAACCGAAATGCTCCTGCCAAGCCTCTGATGCCTGGAGAGGTAGTATTAAAAAGAAAAAGAAAGATGCACAAACTGGATAATCAGTGGGAGCAAGAACCCTACGTCATACAAGATTCTAAATACGACAACAGAAAAGTTTGTGTCGTCAGTAAAGACGGAGGAAGAACAACAACCACTGTGTCCAGAGATCATTTGAAGTTGTGTCCAGAACACTTAAAGCGTTGTGAAAAGAACCCTGTCTTCAATCAAAGAGAAAGAAAGGAAGAGGTCCTACACACCGATCTGGGAGATTTTCCTGCGGATTGGCCCCGACTGGGAGATGCTGTGATAATTCCAGTGTTGCAGTTTTATCAGCCACAAGAGGAAATTCTACCTCCAGTTGTGCCTGTGGTGCCAGTTGAGCCCGCTCAGGAGTTACCCATTCCAGCAACACCTCAACCTGTAGAACCTCAAGATGGATCATCTGAAGCAGCGCCCCATACTATGGGATCCCCTGGTGAAGCTGACTCACACCGCCCAGCCATCAGTACGCTTGCCAGATCCATAGAAAGGTTAAGGCAGTTCTATAGTTTGCCGTTACGCAGTGCAGACAGATCGCAACTTGTTATACCTGAAACTACACCACGTAGATCAGAGCGAATCACAAAGGGAAATTACCCATTAGATATCAGCAGTGATTATAACGAATTTATGTGAATATATTGTGAAAAGTCTATATATATATATGTTTTTTTCTCTATTATGTCTTCGTTTAACAATGGACTCAGAGGCTGAGGACTGAGCCAGCCCAAAAACTGTATCCTGTAAATAGTTGCACTAAAGTGCCTTCTTAATGGTTTCACATGAAACCTTGACTCACCTCTGAACCAAAAACCCGTGTGGTGTGGCACTGAGTGAGGTCTGCATTTGGATGTCCTGCAGCCCACCCAGGACCCACGTTGAAGGTTTGGTGCGGGTCCTTCACAAGTATCTTGTATATATATTTATTAAATGCTACTTGATACTTTTGTATTTCTATATGTAAAATGTTATTGTTCGTAACGTTCAAGGTGTTCTCACCTCCCGGATGGGAAGATGTTATTGTTTCAATGTTTATTGCATAAACAAAATGTCTTTTGTATTTTACAGCCCGGGAGTGCTGTCGTTTACCATGGGGGAATGTGTAGCCCTGGTACACAATACCAGGAGGATGAGTGGAGAGGTAACAGTTAAGGTCTCTTCATGACATCATGTACACTTCTGACACACCCAGCAGGGGTGTGGAAGGGAGTGATTTAGTCAGTCAGTGTCCGGACTTCAGAGTGAGAAGTCAGTTTCCTGTCCTTGGACAGAGTAGACGTGTCCAGTTTAAGTCTATCATCAGTTCAGAAAGTGGAGTCTGGTGTAGGTGTCTGTATACACCTTAGTCTAGTCAGAGCTGTGCCCCACTGGAAGAAAGACTGAACTACCTATTAAGAGACAAGCAAGGCGAAGGGCAAAGTGGAAGGAAGGTAATTGGAAAAGTGCTTTTGACTTGGAAAAGTCCTGCACGTTGCAACCGGTTACTGGGGACCGAAGGATCACTATTGTACAGCATAGTGAAGAGAAAACCAGGAATCTACCGGACCCTAGGTCGCGGCAGACAAGCCCCTTTATAGTCAGAACGTAGCTGGAGTCAGGGGTGTGAAGACTTTGAGTTGTGCACGACAAGAAAAGGATTCAGCTCCCTCGCAGGAAGGCTTCTAACACAAATTTGACTGGGCAGAATAGCTAAAGACTAGCTGGAATCATAGAGAGGATTACGCTTCAGGCTGGTCGTACTCAGCTTCATTGGAAAGTAAAGGAGGCCCCTAACTTGCTTATCTGTTGCCTCAAAGCTCATCCTCCATCAACCCCATCAGCCTCCCTGGGACCTGCCTTATCATCCTGCAAGTAAAGGTATGGAAAGACGTTGACTGTGTGAGACTGAGTTATTATTGCATGCCTGCACAATCCTCACCTAACTACCGACCTGAGGGAAGAGTCCCACCTGTAGGGGACCCGACATCTAGCTGCATCACCATCCCCTCAGAGATCGATAGCAGCGCTGGTACTAATTACCAGAATACTACAGGTGGCGTCACGAACTGTACATACATCAATCCCCTGTAAATATATCCCCAACATACGCCAGACCGCCCGGGCCACAGACCGAGCCACAGCTACCTGTGACAACCCCATAGACTTCCATGGGCTCGGCTCTGAGTACCCCATTGCCCTGGTAACCCACAATTGTGGTGGCGGGTCGACACACTGATACCAGGAATATTCCCAATATACATCAGGCTTTTAGAGGCTACAGAGGGCTATCCCGGCCTCCACTCCTGGCTGATGTGGTGAACGGAGGCTGCTCCTCGGCTTGCAGAATTTCTTCCCTTGGACCAAGGCCAAATCCATTTTCTGCCTTTGTTTAAGCAGAATAACACCAGGAACCGCGGGACGGTGGAGGAAATATGGGGTAAAACAAAGGATTTATGCTCACCGAAAAACAAAAAGTACCTGACTCCGCTATGAGAGGGAGGAGAATTTACCGCCTATGTCAGAGGACAATCATCTACTGCTGGTGTAACGTTTCATAAATAATAATACATAAAGAAACAAAGAACAATAAATAATCAGTAATAGAAACAAAAGAAAAAAACAAAGTAAAGAATTTTAGATAATGACCATGTATCTGTTCCCATGTTCATGTATTCTTTTAATAAGTCAATTATCCAAGATTCATCGATGCCTCTATAGATCAACCAGCACAGCAAGGGCCATAACTAGGCCAAGGCACTGACCAGGGGACCAGGGGTCTTCACATATGGGTCACTACCCCGGTGGGAGATATAACGCTGTCGCTGTCGGTCTCTCTAGATAAGGCGTTACATTTATTGGTCAGTTGTGTGAAAAATAGGACTTCAAACAAGAGGGCAAGTCCAGGACTTTAAGGCCGCGTTCACACATCCGTGTCACACGTGTTAGTGCTGTCCGTTTCTTGTTCTCAGACAGCACGATGACCCGTAGGGACTCAATTATCCACATACACATCAGCTTTAAAAACTTGGTCTATGTCTCCAGACTCAGAAGGGGTCCTATACTCATCCGATTTGCAGATTAGACTCAACCATTAAAGTGTAAGGGGATCCACATAAAATGGATGAAACGCAGAAAACAGATTTTGTACTTCAGAGTCCAATCCAGGGACGTAATTGGGCCATGAGCTGTCCATCACTTTCAGGGTGAAGTCATTTGCAGTCTTCTACGCTTGGTATAGAAGGTAAGAAGAATCATTTTGGGGTTTTTTTTGCTTTTTTTTACATTTGTTGGAGAAGAGCCACAGAACAGGGACATTATTACTAGAAGGGGCCCAGAATGGAGGACATTATACCAGGAAGGGGCACAGGATGAAGATATTATAACAGGAAGGGGCCCAGGATGGAGAACATTACACCAGGATGAGGACGTTATTCCTGGAAGGGGCCCAGGTGTCACGCTGTCTCTGTATACAGGAGAACCGGGGTCTATGCTGACCCTAAGCTGGGGCCTGACTAATCCCTCTACCTGGAGGTACTGTTGATGGTACAGAGGTCCAGGCCGCCAGCGTAACCCTATCTCCTGTGAATCCCTAACCACTGTAATCCAGTCCTGAGAAGTACCCTGATTACCACCACAGGGATAAGGAAGGTATCTGCCTTCACACACAGTATAAGACAAACGAGACAGTACAAGGGGTAAATAAAAGAACACCTTGCATACAAAACTACCAATACAGAGGGAACACAAAAGGGTAGGGAGATAACTAATAAAGCGAGGAGAGGAGAAAACCACAACAGGTATTCTTAGCTTAGACTTCTCAATACGATCCGCTCTGCTGGTCTGCATGAATGCTTTCACCGACACTTCCACAGCAGACAGGCAGGTATTTAAAGGAAACCAATTAACAAAACATTAATTGCAGCTGAGCGAGGCTGGTCAGTCCAGCACAGAGAGAGAAAGAATTAACTCCCTCAGTGCCGAAAAACACCCAGCACCAGAAACTCAGCTGTGCGAAGTCAGGGTGTGCAATCGCGACGATCTTCGCAGCGACACACCCGTGACAGTACCCCCCCTTCTACGAGGGGCCCCCGGACCCTCAGGGCCGGGTTTATCTGGGTGAGTAGTGTGGAAGGCCCGAACCAAACGGTCTGCGTTAATATCCGACGCAGAAACCCACAATCTGATTGAAGAGATCGGGAATAAGTGGGAGCAGATACGGATCTCGGACCGTAATCCGATTAAGCTCACGGAAATCCAGGCAAGGGCGTAGGCCTCCATCTTTTTTCTTCACAAAGAAGAACCCCGCGGCCACCGGGGAAGATGAAGGTCTAATATGCCCCTTAGCCAGACTCTCTGAAATATAATCCTTCATGGCCTGTCTCTCAGGACCAGAAAGGTTATATAACCTAGATTTCGGTAACTTGGCCCCAGGGAGCAAGTTAACAGAACAGTCATACTCGCGATGAGGAGGTAATTCTTGACACCCTTCCTCCGAGAATATATCGTCAAAGTCAACCAGAAATGGAGGTAAGGCCCTAGGAGCGACCGCACCAATGACCGTATTCATGCAGTTTTTATTACAGAAATCGCTCCACTGGCTTATCTCTCTGGATTGCCAATTAATAACCGGGTTATGCTTAGTTAACCAAGGCAGGCCCAGCACTATAGGAGTGGGAAGACCCTCCAACACATAACAAGACAACAGTTCTTTATGTAGCGCCCCCACTTGAAGATCAATGTTATGCACTGCTTGCACAAAACTTCCCTGACCGAGAGGTCTGGCGTCGATCGAGAATATGGGGACGGGTTTAGCCAACCCACACAATCACATACCTTGAACCCGGGCAAAGCGAGCATCCACCAGATTAGCCCCGGCCCCACTATCCAGAAGAACAGATATCCTCTCAGTTCTCACACCCACCACCACCTCCGCCGGTATGAGAAACTGAGACGAACTTAGGGACGAACTACTTACTCCCAGATTGCCGTCCACCACACAATCTGGGATCAATAGTTTTCCGGCGACTTCTCACTCTGCAAAGGACGGGATGGACACCCCCCAATAAAATGTCCTTTTTTTCCACAGAAGAAACAACTTCTTGTTTTGTGGCGCCCCACCGATCCCCTCCCCCGGAATGATGTCCCTCCTAATTGCATAGGCTCCTTTGGACTGACCAGGGAAACCTCCGTGTAAGGGACCCTTGAGGAAGGTGGAGTCATCACAGGGGGCGGAGTTACCCCGCACCTCTCCCGCAACCGTCTATCAATGCGAATAGCAAGGGCCATAGCGGCCTCCAGTGACGTGGGAGGGTCATACTGTGCCAACACATCTTTTAACTTGTCAGATAAACCTTGACAAAACTGGCTCCTAAGAGCTGGGTCATTCCACTGGGTGTCCGTGGCCCACCTACGGAACTCCGAAGAAAATTCCTCTGCCGGACGATCTCCCTGCTGTATCTTACGTAACTTATTTTCAGCAAGGGAGACTCGATCCGGGTCATCATATACAAGACCCAGTGCTGCGAAAAATCTATCCACTGACTGGAGATTCGGGGAGTCCGGGGAGAAGAGAGAACGCCCAGACTGGGGGTCCCCTTGTAGGAGCGAGATGACAATTCCCACTCTCTGCTCTTCACTCCCAGATGACCGAGGTCGCAGCCGAAAGTACAATTTACATGCCTCCCGGAAAGCAAAAAACTTGTCCCGCCCTCCAGTGAACCTGTCCGGGAGAGCTACTTTAGGTTCAGGTCTGGCTTGCTCCGGGGGGTACAAAACCTTGGACTTAACATCCCTCAGCTCCATGGACAAACTCTGCAACTGCTGAGCTAGACTGGCTACTGGATCCATAGTGGCTGGGGAGAATCTTTAATGTGGTCGGTGAAAATGTCACGCTGTCTCTGTATACAGGAGAACCGGGGTCTATGCTGACCCTAAGCTGGGGCCTGACTAATCCCTCTACCTGGAGGTACTGTGATGGTACAGAGGTCCAGGCCGCCAGCGTAACCCTATCTCCTGTGAATCCCTAACCACTGTAATCCAGTCCTGAGAAGGACCCTGATTACCACCACAGGGATCAGGAAGGTATCTGCCTTCACACACAGTATAAGACAAACGAGACAGTACAAGGGGTAAATAAAAGAACACCTTGCATACAAAACTACCAATACAGAGGGAACACAAAAGGGTAGGGAGATAACTAATAAAGCAAGGAGAGGAGAAAACCACAACAGGTATTCTTCGCTTAGACTTCTCAATACGATCCGCTCTGCTGGTCTGCATGAATGCTTTCACCACACTTCCCCAGCAGACAGGCAGGTATTTAAAGGAAACCAATTAACAAAACATTAATTGCAGCTGAGCGAGGCTGGTCAGTCCAGCACAGAGAAAGAATTAACTCCCTCAGTGCCAAAAAAACACCCAGCACCAGAAACTCAGCTGTGCGAAGTCAGGGTGTGCAATCGCGACGATCTTCGCAGCGACACACCGTGACACCAGGATTGAGAACATTACACCAGGATGAGGACGTTATTACTGGAAGGGGCCCAGGATGGAGAACATTACACCAGGATGAGGACGTTATTACTGGAAGGGGCCCAGGATGGAGAACATTACACCAGGATGAGGACGTTATTACTGGAAGGGGCCCAGGATCGAGAACATTACACCAGGATGAGGACGTTATTACTGGAAGGGGCCCAGGATCGAGAACATTACACCAGGATGAGGACGTTATTACTGGAAGGGGCCCAGGATGGAGAACATTACACCAGGATGAGGACATTATTACTGGAAGGGGCCCAGGATCGAGAACATTACACAAGATGAGGATGTTATTACTGGAAGGAGCCCAGGATAGAGAACATTACACCAGGATGAGGACGTTATTACTGGAAGGGGCCCAGGATAGAGAACATTACACCAAGATGAGGACGTTATTACTGGAAGGAGCCCAGGATAGAAAACATTACACCAGGATGAGGACGTTATTACTGGAAGGGGCCCAGGATAGAGAACATTACACCAGGATGAGAACGTTATTACTGGAAGGGGCCAAGGATGGAGAACATTACATCAGGATGAGGACATTATTACTGGAAGGGGCACCGGATTGGGAAAAGTATACCAATAAAAATCTCAGGATAGAGGACATTATACCTGGAAAGGGCTAAGAATGGGGGACATTATACTAAGAAGGGACCCAGGATGGGTGACATTATACTTGGAAGGGGCCAGAATAGAGGACATTATACCCAGAAGAGACCCAGGATGGGGGAAATTAGTACTAAAAGATGCCCAGGATAGAATCATTATTACTGGAAGGAATCAGGATTTGGAACATTATTACAGGAAGGGATCCAGGATGGAGGACATTACTACAGGAAGGGGCCCGGGATGGAGGACATTATTACAGGAAGGGGCCTAGGATGGAAGACAATATTACAGGAAAGGGCCTAAGATGGGGGACATTATTTCAGGAAGGGGCGAGGATCGGAGACACTATTACAGAATGGGAGACATTATTTCATGGGGTGGAACACGTATGTCTTCACAGGATCTGGAGTGCTACAAGGGCTGATACATCTGACAAATATGCAAGTGGGTGCTCAGGTCCAAACTTTGTACCGGGGACCATCAGACTCTAGTTACGCTGCTGATTCAATCCATTTTTAACCGATAAATTTTTAAGTGTCAATGAATAAAAGAGTTCTAACAGTCTAGACTTGCTTCTGTAAAAAAAAAAAAAAGGATGAGAAAAAGACAGAACTAAGATGACACCAGGCAAAAAAAAATTGGCCAGAGAAAAGAAACTGGTCCGTTTCTTTCAGATGGTAACACTCACACTAATGTGTGAATGGAGCCTTATTCTGAGTGATTTATATCAACATGACGTGAAAAAAAACATCCCAAAAAAATATAGAGTGATATGTGTCCAAGAACCATCCCCCAAAATAGAGCAATGTGTCCAATAACCATCCCCAAAAATATAGAGCAATATGTGTCCAAGAACCATCCCCAAAAATATAGAGCAATGTGTCCAAGAGCCATCCCCAAAAATATAGAGCAATGTGTCCAAGAGCCATCCCCAAAAATATAGAGCAATGTGTCCAAGAACCATCCCCAAAAATATAGAGCAATATGTGTCCAAGAACCGTCCTCAAAAATATAGAGCAATGTGTCCAAGAACCATCCCCAAAAATATAGAGCAATGTGACCAAGAGCCATCCCCAAAAATATAGAGCAATGTGTCCAAGAACCATCCCCAAAAATATAGAGCAATGTGTCCAAGAACCATCCCCCAAAATAGAGCAATGTGTCCAATAACCATCCCCAAAAATATAGAGCAATATGTGTCCAAGAACCATCCCCAAAAATATAGAGCGATATGTGTCCAAGAACCATCCCCAAAAATATAGAGCAATGTGTCCAAGAACCATCCCCAAAAATATAGAGCAATGTGTGTCCAAGAACCATCCCCAAAAATATAGAGCGATATGTGTCCAAGAACCATCCCCAAAAATATAGAGCAATGTGTCCAAGACCCTTCCCCAAAAATATAGAGTGTACCCTATCTTTAACATTGGGTACGCGGGCCATGCGGATGTATGCTGATGCTACATGTTGCATATTGTTGAGGTCGGCGGGCGCGTCAAAACAACGCATGCGGATCCGTCAGCATACATCCGCATGGCCCGCGTACCCAATGTTAAAGATAGGGTACGCAGGACGCATGCAGACGTAGGCGGAGCTGAAGGAAGAGGTGCGGCAGTGGGCGGGGCTTAACGGAGGAAGAAAGGAGGACGTAGGCTGCCATCCGCGGCGCTACACAATGCAAGTGTGAAGCCAGCCTAAGTAAGCGTAAAGGAAAAGTAAAATCAGCATTCGCCAGTGCTTATGGTTTTTTTCTCTGTAAAATACATAGTTGTTTAGTTTTTTGCATTTTTTTTAATAAATGAAATCAGATCTTTCCTTGACTTCACCCTGGGATCAAGAAGACACAAAATAAAGCATAATGTTTTAGCATAAAACCAGAAAAAAGGGAAGAATTGTAAAATCTCCAATAAAAACAGAAAAAAATAACAAATTAATAACATAAAACAGTCACTTTATGTATAAACACAATTTTACATTTCAAAGTAAACTTTTGACAAATATTAGATACCCCAAAAAGTTACAGTTGGTTTCAATGACAACACTGGTGATCGGACTGACGTCTGCCCGGGTCTTTATCATCCGTCATTTCTAGTATCATTTCATATTATTCTCAAATGATACGACTCTAATAAAGTCTAGAGGTCGCCGTGTGACTATTATTATCGCGCCTCGGGCAGCGAGATGATAAAAGATGGCTCCCGGAGACCCCATAATGGACTTCTCTTTATTATAGAAGCAAAAAAGAAGGAAAAAAAAAATCAGCTTACTATTGGAGGAGGTATTATAGGAGTCTGAAGTGGTGTCCAGCGAGGCAGAACACATCTATTGCTGTCACTTATTGCTGCAGGGAACTCTCACCAGAAGGACTGGATGTTAATAGGTGTGAGGACAAGGGCCGCACTTGTCTGCTTGATGTTGTGGTGAGAATGAACTGAAAGGCTGAACCCAACATTCAATCGCTCCTCTTGTCCGGATTGTCCTCGCCGCCTCGGCGACTCCGCAGTTTCTCGCTAACTAAAATCCTAGCGCTATAAATTGGCTGCCAAGGCGTCTTCTCTATTATACAGGTGCACCGCTGCCAGGGATGTGACGCCAAGAACACAAGAAAAGTCCATCTTACAAAGCCTTTAAGATGCCGGTGTCCACCCGGACTGGAAATTAACAGCTCGTACCTTCGGCGTGAAGTCCTTCATGGCGCCATTGAAGGCAAAATCGGAAAGATGTCACATAAGAGGATCAATCACTTAAAAGGTCGTTCTTAAAATTACTGATAGGGAAGAAAGAAATCATCTTCCATCTGCTGAAACTGTTTGACAAAAAATGGTATAGAATTTTTAAAAATTTTAAGACAAATATTTTCCATGTGCATGAGAGACGTGGCCAACAGATATCCCTCGCGAGGTTCTCCCCGGTACACATGCATGCTCAGCCGAGCGTGCATATCGTTGTATATTACAAAAAAATAAAATGAATGGCCCCTTCCTGCAAAAGGAGTCAAATGTGAACTGCTGTGACCGCAATGATATGCAGAAAACAAGTGCAGGAGGCGCTGAGTGCGCGAAGGTAGACGGAGCATGGAGTTTATGAGTTTTGTTTGGGGGTAGTCACTGCTTCTACATTGAGCGCTCCTCCTATCTGTCTAAGGATGTTTTTACAGGGATTGTCCACTTTTAGGAAAGTGGACCCCAACCTGGGCCAAATACCTAAAATTACAATCTCAGCAGGTACTCGCCCTCCCTGACTGCAGCGCCGGCTTCCTACCACTGATCTTGACCAGGTATGTTGGCTGCAGCAGTGACGTCATGTCAACAGCGCGCCTCACCGCTCCATGCAGTCACCGAGCTCTTCGTCACGTGCCGTCAACCTCGGAACAGCCACTGGCCTCAACACATGAGCTGCTGAGTTCAGTAATCGGCTGGAGCGGTGCCAGTGACGCTTGCTGTTGACATGACGTCACTGCTGCAGCAGACAAAACACCGAAAAGGGAGCAGCGGTGGGGAGATTTCTTTATTTTAGGTATTTTAGACAGTTTTTTCATGAAGAGGGACAAGCCCTTTAATTGTTACTGGATCCTTCTTGCCCTTTAAACTTGTAGGCCTTGACCCAGGGTAGGCGAGATTGATATTGTAGGTTCCCAAATAATGGGGTACGGCTTGTTGCAGATAGGAGCAGAAAAATTAGTCAACTTGTGTGCCCAGTTCCTCTGTTTTATAAGTATTGTCGATAATGCAGTCCAAAAGTGATACATCTAAAAATCACATAGACCTAGGCGCTTGTTTGTATCCATGTGTTCTGGAAAAAAAAGTTGTTGTTAGACACCTCTAGTTGCTCATATGCCCTGAGAACAAAAGGATGGGACATACTGTAATCTAACAGTCTGATCCCCAACATCCTTATTCTCTCCTTCTTGAGCTGCCATTGGAGAAGAATCAGGAGGATCCTATAAACATTAGGTGGTTGGTCGACATCAGTCTCATGTGTAGCCAGTTCTGTTGAAAGTGTAGGACGGAAGAGAAGGATAGGGCAGTTAGATTTCAATATGCCCAATCATTTTGTTCTCAGGAGAAATAAAGCACCACCAGACATCTGTAATGCATAGGGATGAGCGAGCAGTGAAATATTCGGACTCGCTGTACTCGTAACAAGTGGGTCTTAATACTCGGGTATTCGTAACGAGTAGCGAGTCCGATGCAAGTCACTGGGAAATGTGAGTAATTTTATGCTGGACCCTACAAAGAGGTCTGGGGGCCTGAGGAAAAGGCTGAAATGGGTGCATGATTGTTTAAAAGCAGCCGGTAAAAAGCTGTGTGTGGGCAGGAAGAAGCCACCCATCATCATCATCACAAGGGGTTCACAACTCTAAAGGTTGGACTACAGTCACCACAAAAGACAACGGTGCTGGCTGCGTCTCAGTTGTGCAGTACCGCGCATGCTATTTGGTGTGCAAACAGCACCGCAAGAGCAAAAAAAATTGGCCTGCAGGGGTAAATGTGACCCCAAAAATATCTGGGAAAATTGCCACTACTACCTGACCTTATACAGTATTTTCAGCAAGAGCTGAGATATTGAGGTACTATGTATGTACTGTAACTCTCCTGCGTGTCATGGCTCCAGCGATGGTTGCTGGTGATGAATTCAGAGTGTCCAGACGGGAATTGACGTTCCGCAGGTGACCCAGGATGGCCTCCTGTTGAGACCTCTGGCGAGACAGCTCATGACACAGTTCCGGGAGTGAAGGGGTTTGGGTGCCACCGGGTTCCATGGCCCGAGCAAACTGTAACGGGTCTGGTGGGTGGAACTACTGACGAGACAGGTCAGGTTGGTGGAACCACAAAGCTTTATTGTACAAGAGAGTTTACTTGTAAGAGAGCGGGTGGCACCCGGGAAAAGGGCAGGGAATCACGGCAGGGGATATAGGTAGTCTCTGGACAGGCAGGTTTGTCACAGCAAGTGACCAAGGAAGTCTCTGGGCAGGCAGGTTATAACGGTAAGTGACCAGGCAGTCTCTGGACAGGCAGGTTGTCACAGCAAGTGACCAAGGCAGTCTCTGGGACAGGCAGGTTTGTCACAGCAAGTGACCAAGGAAGTCTCTGGGCAGGCAGGTTATAATGGTAAGTGACCAGGCAGTCTCTGGACAGGCAGGTTGTCACAGCAAGTGACCAAGGCAGTCTCTGGGACAGGCAGGTTGTCACAGCAAGTGACCAAGGCAGTCTCTGGGACAGGCAGGTTGTCACGGCAAGTGACCAGGCAGTATCTGGGCAGGCAGGTTGTCACAGCAAGTGACCAAGGCAGTCTCTGGGACAGGCAGGTTGTCACGGCAAGTGACCAGGCAGTCTCTGGACAGGCAGGTTGTCACGGCAAGTGACCAGGCAGTCTCTAGAACAGGGCAGGCATATACGACCTGATATGGTGGAGCCTCCAGGTAGGCTGCAGTCGGATGGCAGATGATCGCTCCCAGGTGAGCAGGCAAGAGCCGTGGATCTCTGCAGATGATGTCCGAACTTCCGGATGGAGCTGCAGTCGGATGGCAGATGATCGCTCCCAGGTGAGCAGGCAAGAGCCGGGGATCTCCGCAGATGATGTCCGAATTTCCGGATGGAGCTGCAGTCGGATGGCAGATGATCGCTCCTAGGTGAGCAAGCAAGAGCCGGGGATCTCTGCAGATGACGTCCGAACCTCTGGATGGAACTGCAGACGGATGGCAGACAGGCAAGCCGACAGGTAACAGGCAGGTAACTGGAATCAGGAGCTGATGGCTGAAACAGAGTTAGACTGCACAGGAACAACATTGCTCGGGCACCTACATTAAGGAGGAAGCCCTTAATATAGGGTGGAGTCCTCCAGCATTGGCTGGAGACTGATTTGGAAAATGCGCGCGGCTCCTTTAAGAGCGGGGGAGGGTGCGGGCGCGCGCCCTAAGGCCAGTAGCAGGGAAGGAGCGCGCGGGACCAGCAGGGCGGAAGGAGGACACCGAGGATGCCAGAGGCGCAGAGGAGGCTGGGAGCACTGAGGACGCTGAGCGCAGGTGAGGAGAGCGACGTCCCTGTCTGGCAGCAGGCAGGGACGCGGGCGCTACAGTACCCCCCACTCTAGGCCCCCCCTTCTTTAGGCCAGAAAGAAATTTAGCTAGGATAAGAGGGGCATGGATGTTCTCCCGAGGCTCCCAGGTTCTCTCCTCAGGACCAAACCCCTTCCAATCCACCAAAAAATAAGTCTTTCTTCCTACCCTTTTTGTGGCCAGAATGTTCTCTACCTCAAATTCATCATCAGCAGACACTGGAGCAGGAGGTGTACCTGTAGACTTAAAAAAAGAGTTAAGAACCACAGGTTTGAGGAGAGATACATGAAAAGAATTAGGAATTCTCAAATTGGCCGGGAGTTTCAATTTATAGGACACCGGATTGATCTGACTGATGATCTCAAAAGGACCGATGAACCGAGGACCTAACTTGTAGGACGGAATTTTGAGTCGAACATATTTGGACGAAAGCCAGACTTTGTCCCCAGGACGGAATTGAGGAGGATCCAGACGTTTTTTGTCAGCATGTCTTTTCATGCGCTCGGATGACTGAATGAGTGCGGACCGGGTACTCTCCCAGATGGAGGAGAATTCTCTAACCAGAGATTCCGCAGCTGGATTGTCCACAGAGATGGAAACGGGGACAGGAATCCGAGGGTGCTGACCGAAGACTATAAAAAACGGAGACTTGGTGGACGATTCGCTCTCGTGATTATTGTAAGAGAATTCGGCCCAAGGCAGGAGTTCCACCCAATCAGAATGATGAGCATTAACGAAGTGTCGGAGATAGCTGGTCAGATTCTGATTTATTCGCTCAACTTGTCCATTGGACTGTGGGTGGTAAGCGGAGGAGAAATCCAAGTGACGTCTAGTAACTTACAAGTAGCTCTCCAGAAACGTGAAGTGAACTGTACCCCACGATCCGACACAATGTGACGAGGCAAACCATGGAGACGGAAGATGTGGCGGATAAAGTCTTTAGCCAACTCGGGTGCAGACGGAAGACCTGGCAGAGGAATGAAGTGAGCCATCTCGGAAAAGCGGTCAGCGACCACCCAAATGACTGTACAACCAGCAGAGACGGGAAGATCAGTAATGAAGTCCATGGCTATATGCTGCCAGGGGGCAGCGGGTACAGGAAGCGGAAGAAGACGGCCGGCAGGCAGGTGTCTCGGAACTTTGTTGCGGGCACAGGAAACACAGGCAGAAACAAAGTCTATTACGTCTTTGTGCAGGGTAGGCCACCAATAATGCCGGGTAATGAGTTGGAGGGTCTTTTTTTGACCAGCGTGGCCAGCGAGTTTAGACGAGTGACCCCAATGTAGGATTCTCTTCCGATCGGTTTCTGATACGAACGTCTTACCAGGAGGGAGACGATTTAGACTCACGGGAGCCACCTGCATCACTCTGGCGGGATCGATGATATGTTTAGGCTCATCTTCGAGATCCGACACCAGGAAAGACCGAGACAAGGCATCCGCCTTGACGTTTTTATCAGCTGGGCGAAAATGCAAAAGAAAATCGAAGCGGGCAAAAAACAAGGACCACCGGGCTTGGCGAGGATTAAGTCTCTGTGCCTGCTGGAGGTATGCCAGATTTTTGTGGTCCGTGTAGATGATTACCGGATGAAGAGCCCCTTCGAGTAGGTAACGCCACTCCTCCAATGCCAACTTAATGGCCAATAACTCTCGATCTCCTATGGAGTAGTTGCGCTCGGAGGAGGAGAAGAGTTTGGAGAAGAAACCGCAGGATACCATCCTCCCGGATGGCGATTTTTGGGTAAGAACCGCTCCGGCTCCAGCAGAGGAAGCGTCCACCTCCAGGAAGAACTGCTTGTTGCCATCTGGGCGATGCAGCACTGGAGCGGAAGAGAAGGCCTGTTTAAGAGAAAGGAAGGCCTCCTCTGCTTCGGTCGTCCACTGTTTGGGGTTAGCATCCTTGCGAGTGAGCGCTGAGATTGGAGCAGTCCTGGAAGAGAAGTGCGGTATGAAGAGACGGTAATAGTTAGCGAATCCCAGGAACCGCTGAATGGCCTTCAACCCCTCTGGTCGGGGCCATTTCTCGATGGCAGACAGTTTCTCTGGATCCATTCGTAGGCCTGTCTGAGAAATAATGTAGCCCAGAAACGGAAGCGAAGTCTGCTCAAAGAGGCACTTCTCATATTTGGCGAAGAGGTGATTCTGCCTGAGCCTGAGCAGAACCTGACGAACATCCCTCCGGTGAGACTGAAGATCCGGAGAGAAGACCAAGATGTCGTCAAGGTACACCACAACACAGGAGTAGAGGAGGTCCCGGAAGATGTCATTGACCAACTCCTGAAAGACTGCTGGAGCATTACAGAGACCAAAGGGCATCACCAAGTACTCGTAGTGGCCGTCCCGGGTGTTGAATGCCGTCTTCCATTCATCTCCTCGACGGATACGAACCAGGTTGTATGCTCCACGAAGATCTAGTTTGGTGAAGACTCTAGCCCCTCTAAGACGATCAAACAGTTCTGGAATGAGCGGAAGAGGGTACTTATTCTTCACCGTGATCGAATTTAGGCCTCTGTAGTCAATACAGGGACGGAGAGATCCGTCTTTCTTTTTAACGAAGAAGAAACCTGCTCCCGCTGGGGAGGTAGATTTCCGGATGAATCCCTTTGCTAAGTTCTCCTCGATATATTCGGACATCGACCTGGTCTCAGCAGCAGACAACGGGTAAATACGCCCACGGGGAGGCGTAGTACCGGGCAACAGGTCAATCGGGCAATCATATGGTCTATGCGGGGGTAATGTCTCTGCTTCCTTTTTATTGAAGACATCAGCAAATGACCAATATGGAATCGGGAGTCCAGGTAGATTAGCAGGTGTAGGAGAAGAATAGACAGGATGAACAGGCACCAGACACGTTTTATGACAGTCCTGTCCCCAGCGAAGAACCTCTCCATTCTGCCAGTCGAGCACAGGTGCATGTTTTTGGAGCCAAGGCAGACCTAGTAAGAAAGCATGAGAGAGTCCGGGTAAAACATGAAACGAGATGCTCTCAGAATGCAACATTCCCACCTGCAGGGTTATGACTTCGGTGATAAGTCGGATGGGACGAGGTAGGAGGCCCCCATCCACAGCAGCAACAGATACAGGTTCAACAAGAGGTTTGGTGGGAATGTGATACTTCTCTACTAGAGCCTGTGACACGAGATTCCCAGCTGCTCCAGAATCAAGTTGGGCCATTTCGAAGTGGCGGTTCTTACCGAGCAGAATTGAAACCGACAGCAGCAGGGATGAAGAGGATTTATTTTTGTCTAGATTGACCTCTCCGAGCGAACCTAGACACAGGCGTTTCCCGACCTCTCCGGACAGGTTTGGATCCAGTGCTCCTTACTGCCGCAGTAGAAGCAACTTTTCTCGGCACGGCGTGAGTCCTGACGGGCTTTGACCATCTTGGTCTGGTCGACCTGCATAGGCTCAGCAGTGTGCACCTGAGGAGAAACGGAAGAGGTTATGGATCTCTGACACGAGGGTGCAAGATGGGAAAATTTTTTTTTACGGGTGATCTCTTCGGCTCGTTCCTGGAACCGTAGATCAATTCGATTGGCAAGATCTATTAAATCATCTAGAGAGGTTGGAATGTCCCGACCGGCAAGTTCGTCTTTAATACGGCCGGACAGACCCTCCCAGAAGACCGAAATTAGAGCTTCATTGTCCCAAGCTAGTTCTGAGGCTAAAGTCCGGAACCGTATGGCATATTGACCAACGGTGAGGCTCTCCTGACGGAGACGCAGCAGAGATGATGCAGAGGAAGTCTTCCGTCCAGGTTCGTCGAATACCTTCCGGAAGGCCGAGAGAAAAGCAGGCAGGTCAGATACCAGAGGATCCTCTCTCTCCCAGAGAGGATTAAGCCAGGCCAGGGCCTCTCCGGTGAGATGGGACATGATGAAGGCAATTTTGGCCCGGTCAGAGTTAAACTGGTGTGCCAGGAGTTCAAAATGCAGGGTGCACAGATTAATGAAACCCCGAGCCAGAGCAGGATCGCCTCCAAACCTAGGAGGAGCTGACAGTCGGGGTCCGGGAATGGAAACCACGGAATTGGGAATCAGCGGGACTGACGGATTATGAGTCATGGCTCCAGCGATGGTTGCTGGTGATGAATTCAGAGTGTCCAGACGGGAATTGACGTTCCGCAGGTGACCCAGGATGGCCTCCTGTTGAGACCTCTGGCGAGACAGCTCATGACACAGTTCCGGGAGTGAAGGGGTTTGGGTGCCACCGGGTTCCATGGCCCGAGCAAACTGTAACGGGTCTGGTGGGTGGAACTACTGACGAGACAGGTCAGGTTGGTGGAACCACAAAGCTTTATTGTACAAGAGAGTTTACTTGTAAGAGAGCGGGTGGCACCCGGGAAAAGGGCAGGGAATCACGCAGGGATATAGGTAGTCTCTGGACAGGCAGGTTTGTCACAGCAAGTGACCAAGGAAGTCTCTGGGCAGGCAGGTTATAACGGTAAGTGACCAGGCAGTCTCTGGACAGGCAGGTTGTCACAGCAAGTGACCAAGGCAGTCTCTGGACAGCAGGTGTCACAGCAGTGACCAAGGCAGTCTCTGACAGCAGGTTGTCACGGCAAGTGACCAGCAGTATCTGGGCAGGCAGGTTGTCACAGCAAGTGACCAAGGCAGTCTCTGGGACAGGCAGGTTGTCACGGCAAGTGACCAGGCAGTCTCTGGACAGGCAGGTTGTCACGGCAAGTGACCAGGCAGTCTCTAGAACAGGGCAGGCATATACGACCTGATATGGTGGAGCCTCCAGGTAGGCTGCAGTCGGATGGCAGATGATCGCTCCCAGGTGAGCAGGCAAGAGCCGTGGATCTCTGCAGATGATGTCCGAACTTCCGGATGGAGCTGCAGTCGGATGGCAGATGATCGCTCCCAGGTGAGCAGGCAAGAGCCGGGGATCTCCGCAGATGATGTCCGAACTTCCGGATGGAGCTGCAGTCGGATGGCAGATGATCGCTCCTAGGTGAGCAGGCAAGAGCCGGGGATCTCTGCAGATGACGTCCGAACCTCTGGATGGAACTGCAGACGGATGGCAGACAGGCAAGCCGACAGGTAACAGGCAGGTAACTGGAATCAGGAGCTGATGGCTGAAACAGAGTTAGACTGCACAGGAACAACATTGCTCGGGCACCTACATTAAGGAGGAAGCCCTTAATATAGGGTGGAGTCCTCCAGCATTGGCTGGAGACTGATTTGGAAAATGCGCGCGGCTCCTTTAAGAGCGGGGGAGGTGCGGGCGCGCGCCCTAAGGCCAGTAGCAGGGAAGGAGCGCGCGGGACCAGCAGGGCGGAAGGAGGACACCGAGGATGCCAGAGGCGCAGAGGAGGCTGGGAGCACTGAGGACGCTGAGCGCAGGTGAGGAGAGCGACGTCCCTGTCTGGCAGCAGGCAGGGACGCGGGCGCTACACCTAGTAATGCACTTTTTTTGGGTTAGTACTTGTTAAGGCTGGCGGATATCGCACAAAATAATATAAATAATAAGTGCGTTTCGCAGCCGGGGTCCACGTGCAGGCGAAGCCCGCTGCTGACAAAAAAGGCGCAAGAAGCAACTCTGTTATCCCGCAAGAGCTGCCAACATAAACGGCGTAATGGTCTGTGGCAATGAGTGCGAACTCTGTTACTCCACAGAGCCGCTAGAAGAAGGACGCAACGCTATATGGCGATGTTGTGCGCACTCACTAGACACAAATGAGTGGCAAAGAAAGAACGCTAGGGCGCTGACTAGCGTTGAAAGCGAACCCTGTTACTGTCACAGGGCCGCTGAGAAAAAGCACTGTGTCCTGTAAGGCTCCCAGATACACAGTTAAGTGCTAAGCGCACATAAAGCGTGACATGCGCTAATGTCCTCGCAGGAGTCCACGCAATCTATTGCGTCTGAACGCCAGGCCCTGATACGGCAATCAAACTCCTCACCGGTTATGCCGGTAATCTAGGGCATCTAGGACACCGACCCTGACCAGCTACCATACCAAACTCCTCACCGATTAAGTCGGTATTCTAGTGGCTTATTTCCAGCCGGGTCCCTATCCACATATACACATGACCACACTGGCGCATAGCATACAATGATTGATATTAGCGCATGGCGGCCCAGCCATCTACCCTTTTATAGCAACAAGCTACAGGAACCTTTCCAGGAACAAGACCATGAGAAGCGTTACAAACAAACGTAGCTACATGACCTCCGGCGAGACCAATAGAGCCGCTGACGCACCTGAATATGTGACCCCTGATCTCCAATGAGAGATCTCACTCTGGGCATGCTCAGATGGGAAAACGCAGACTTTGTCTCAAAGACGACTGCTCCAGCACTGGCTATAATAGCAGATCCAGGAAAGGCAGCAGCAAGTCACTGCACAGTAGAGGAGTGGGCAAGACGCCTGGACCGACGTCTCTGCTGAGCAGACTCCACTGCGGCCGGAGATGAATGGGAGACCGCAGCGGAACGGGTTCGAGACTCCCCTTGTGCAGCAGCGGGAAATCGAACCCTAACATTACCCCCCTCCTAGGGCCCCCCCTTCTTTGGGCCTCGCTGCGCTCAAAGGCAGCAATGAGCTGCGGAGCGTGAATATGCTCGGCAGGCTCCCAAGACCTATCCTCAGGCCCATAGCCCCTCCAGTCCACCAAATAAAACTTTTTGCCCCGTACCACCTTACACCCTACGATGGCGTTCACCTCATGGTCATCCGTAGATGAACCCGATGTCCTGGCAGATGACTCAGAAAACCGGGACATGAGCACGGGTTTCAGGAGGGATACATGAAAGGTGTCGGAGATACCCAGGCGTGGTGGAAGAGCCAAACGGTATACCACAGGGTTAACCTGCTCGAGGACCTTGAAAGGACCCAGGTAGCGGGGTGCCAACTTAGTGGACTCAACTCGCAGCCTGATGTTACGGGCGGAGAGCCACACCAAGTCCCCAGGAGCAAATGTTGGAGCGGGGCGCCGATGTGCGTCGGCGGAGGACCTCATCCTCTCCTTGGACGCCTGAATGGCATCCTGGGTACGGTCCCAAATGTCCCGTGCCTCCACAGCCCAGTCTGCCACCCTGGAGTCGGCGGAAGACATGGGCATGGGCACCGGAACCCGCGGATGCTGACCGTAGTTCAGAAGGAAAGGAGTCTGTCCGGTGGAGTCAGCCACAGCATTGTTTAATGCAAACTCAGCCCATGGTAGCAAGGATGCCCAGTCATCCTGCCTGGCAGAGACAAAATGTCGTAGATAGGTGACCAAGGTCTGTTTGGCCCTCTCTACCAACCCATTCGTCTCAGGATGATACGCTGAAGAGAGATTTAACTCAATACTGAGTAGACGACAAAGCTCTCTCCAGAACCGAGACGCAAACTGGGGACCTCGGTCACTGACAATTTTGTCCGGCATGCCGTGTAGACGGAAGATGTGCCTAACGAACAACGCTGCCAGAGCCCGTGCAGAAGGTAACCGTGGAAGCGGCACCAAATGCACCATTTTGGAAAAATGGTCGGTGATTACCCAAATGATGGTGCAACCCCGAGACTTGGGCAAGCCCACCACAAAGTCCATCCCAACCATCTCCCAGGGCCTGTCTGCCACCGGCAAAGGGTAAAGTAACCCAGCTGGCCGTTGTCGTGGAGACTTATTCTTGGCGCAGGAGACACACGCCCGAACATAGTCCCCAACGTCACGGACCATATGCGGCCACCAGTATGTCCTCGCCAGCAATTCAGATGTCCTCTTTGTCCCAAAGTGTCCACCCACCCTGGACGAATGTGCCCAAGAGAGTACCTCCGGTCGTAAATTGGTAGGCACAAAAGTCTTGCCCGGGGGCACAGACTCTAGCGAAACCGGGGCCACTGTTCTCAGGCTCTCTGTAGGGACGATAAGCCGAGGCTCCTCCACCTCCTCCTCCGAGGACACCACAGAGCGAAAGAGAGCGTCGGCACGAATGTTCTTCTCTCCCGAGAGGAAATGCAGTGTGAAATGAAACCGGGAGAAGAACAAGGACCATCTGGCCTGGCGAGAATTAAGCCGCTGGGCTGTCTGAAGATATACCAAATTTTTGTGATCCGTGAAGACTTGGAAGGGAAAGCGAGCCCCCTCCAACAGATGTCTCCACTCCGAGAAGGCCAACTTCATTGCTAGCAACTCCCTGTCCCCGATGGAATAATTCCTCTCCGCTGGTGTGAAGGTCTTGGAGAAAAAGAAGCATGGATGCTTCCGACCTTGAGCATCCTTTTGGAAGAGACTGCTCCAGCACAACGGATCGAGGCATCCACCTCCATATAAATGGCTTATCAACATCGGGGCGATGTAGATGGGAGCGCTAGCGAAATGGGACTTAATAGAGAAGCCTTGGAGACCTCTCAGACCACAATTTGGGATGAGCTCCCTTTTTGGTGAGGGCAACCACGGAGCTACCAAGTGAGAAGTGAGGATAAACAGGCGGGAGAATAATGAACCCCATAAAGCGCTGCACCGCTTTAGAGAATGGGTTCTTGCAGTCATCACCGCTTGTAGTTTGGCAGGATGCCATAGCCAATCCCTGGGCAGAGATGATATAGCCCAGAGAAAGGTAGGACTCCTGCTCAAACACACATTTTCCAACTTTGCGTAGAGGGAATTTGCCCGAAGGAGGTCGAAGACTCTGCAAACATCTACCGGTGGGAGTCAATATACTGGGAAAAGATGAGAATATCATCCAGATAGACTACGACTGAGGTGGAGAGCATATCCCGGAAGATGTCATTAACAAAGTCTTGGAAACGCTGGGGCATTACAGACCGAAGGGCATCACCAATATTCATAGTGCCGTCCCTGGTATTAAAAGCCGTCTTCCATTCGTCCCCTCACGGATGCGTATAAGGTTTATAAGCACACCGCAGATTAACTTCGTAAATATCCTTCCCCCGTAGCTATCAAATAGCTCAGAAATTAGAGGCATACTGGGTATTTATTCTTAACGGTGATGGCATTAAGACCCCTGTAATCGATGCATGGACGTAACTCTCCGTTCTTCTTCTGCACGAAGAAGAACCCCGCTCCTGCAGGTGACACTGACTTCCTAATGAATCCTCTTGCCAAGTTCTCCTGGATATATTGGGACATAGCCTCCGTCTCCGGGAGGGAAAGGGATAGACCAGTCCCCGAGGAGGTTCTGCTCCAGGCAAGAGGTCAATAGGACAGTCATAGGGACGGTGAGGTGGAAGGACTTCTGCAGCCTTTTTGGAGAATACGTCTGCATATGACCAATAGTAATTAGGAAGAGAAGTAAAATCTGCGGGCATCTCTGTAGTGGCCACCTGAATGCATTCCCTCATACATCTGCCTTTACATGACTCACCCCAACCCAATATCCTCCCAGAGTTCCACTCAATGTGTGGGGAATGGAAATGGAGCCAGGGCATCCCTAACAAGATCTCGTCTATTCCCTCGGGAATGACTAAAAGTGAGATAATCTCTTGATGGGAAGGTGACATTGACAACGTGAAAGGGATGGTCTGATGTGTGATTGGTGAAGGCAGTGTCGACCCATTCACTACTCGAACAGTCACGGGTTTGGCGAGCATCACCAGAGGTATAGAGTGGCGGAGAGCGAAGGTAGAAGACATGAAATTTCCTTCGGCTCCAGAATCCACACAAAGCGTGACTGTTAAAGTGGATGAGCCAAAATTGATTGTCCCCCTAAAGGACAACTTGGAGGCGTGTACTGCTGTGTTTAGTGAACCCCCTCCAATGGTTACTAGACGCGGTCGTTTCCCGACCGCCGGGGACATTTGTTAGCATAATGCCCTATTTGTTGGCAGGCATTACAGGTCACAGATACTCGAGCAGCCCGAGATTTAGGTCTCACTCGAGAAAACTCCATGGCCTCAGGGGAATCGGACGCCTGAATGGAAGATTCCAGAGGTCTGGCGAAGGTGGGCGCCAGCCGGAAACTCTGCCTACACTGGGCCCGCTCCAACCTCCGCTCGTTAAAACGAAGGTCGATGCGGGTAGATATGGTAATGAGCTCCTCCAGTGTGGCAGGAATCTCCCTGGTGGACAAGGCGTCCTTCACATGGTCTGCCAGTCCCCTCCAGTACACAGGTATAAGGACTTTATCTGGCCAATCCAGCTCAGAGACCAGAGTCCGAAATTGGACGGCAAACTGGCTGACCATGGATGAACGCTGAGTGATAGCCAACAATTGAAGAGCCGTATCGTGGGTGACACGAGGTCCTAAAAAGACCTGTTTAAGAGTGTCCAAGAAGAGAGGAGCACTCTGCACCACACGATCATCGCGCTCCCATAACGGTGTTGCCCACTCCAACGCCCTGCTCGACAAAAGGGATATGATAAAACCCACTTTCGCCCGCTCCGTGGGATAACGTGCAGCCAGAAGCTCTAGATGTATGGAGCACTGACTGACGAAACCCCGACATTGTTTACTGTCACCGGTAAACTTGTCTGGAAGTGGGAGGCGGGAAATAGTCGGAGCAGGGGTAGCAGAGGACAAACTGGCGGCGGCCACACTAGCAGCCTGAACCGCGACTGCGGTAACATCCACCGCTGAGGTTGTGCGCTCTAGAGTCGCCAACCTACCCTCCAGCTGCTGGATATACCGCTGCAGACGCTGGTCGTCCGCCATTTTACCAGCCAGACCCTGGCGCTAATATTATGTTAAGGCTGGCGGAACGCACAAAATAATATAAATAATAAGTGCGTTCGCAGCCCGGGGTCCACCGTGCAGGCGAAGCCCGCTGCTGGCAAAAAGGCGCAAGAAGCAAACTCTGTTATCCCGCAGAGCTGCCAACATAAACGCCGTAATGCGCTGTGGCAATGAGTGCGAACTCTGTTACTCCACAGAGCCGCTAGAAGAGGAGCCGCAACGCTATATGGCGATGTGTGCGCACTCACTAGACACAACTGAGTGGCAAAGAAAAGACGCTAGGGCGCTGACTAGCGTTGAAAGCGAACCCTGTTACGTCACAGGGCCGCTGAGAAAAAGCACTGTGTCCTGTAAGGCTCCCAGATACACAATTAACTGCTAAGCGCACATAAAGCGTGATCATGCGCTAATGTCCTCGCGGGAGTCACCCGCAATCTATGGCGTCTGAACACCAGGCCCTGAATACGGCAATCAAACTCCTCACCGGTTATGCCGGTAATCTAGGGCATCTAGGACACCGACCCTGACCAGCTAGCATACCAAACTCCTCACCGATTAAGTCGGTATTCTAGTGGCTTATTTCAGCCGGGTCCTAACCACACACACACATGACCACACTGGCGCAAAGCATATAACGATTGATATTAGCGCATGGCGGCCCAGCCATGCCACCCTTTTATAGCAACAGCTACAGGACCTTCCAGGAACAAGGACCAATGAGAAGCTGTTACAAACAAACGTAGCTACATGACCTTCCTGGCGGACCAATAGGAGCCGCTGCAGCACCTGAACATGTGACCCCTGATCTCCAATGAGAGATCTCACTCTGGGCATGCTCAGATGGGAAAACGCAGGACTGTCTCAAAGACGACTGCTCCAGCACTGGCTATAATAGCAGATCCAGGAAAGGCAGCAGCAAGTCACTGCACAGTAGAGGAGTGGGCAAGACGCCTGGACCGACGTCTCTGCTGAGCAGACTCCACTGCGGCCGGAGATGAATGGGAGACCGCAGCGGGACGGGTTCGAGACTCCCCTTGTGCAGCAGCGGGAAATCGAACCCTAACAGTATCACAGTTAAACCTGCCTAGTCACAAAAGGGCTAAACGTTCATCCGGCAGAGAACTGCCTCCCCGTACTTTCCCATACATATCGGCCAAGCGGAGAAAGACGCTGCCAAAGACCTCTGGCAGCAGGTTATGTCTCTAAAAAAAAAAGGACAGTCTGCTAAAAATCCAACAAGCCGATCCTTTTCCTCTGTGGAGAGACTGGAGAGCCCCATACATATCTGGTGGTTGATCAGATCTGATTAAATCGGAAGGCTTAGTGAACTTTCACCCAATGTGTTTTGGAAGCTTTGTACAATCACAGATCACAAGCAGCAATTAGTTATCGACTTTACTAAACTTTGTAATGAAGTTCTGAGATCACAAATGGGAACAAATCTCTGCTGGAGCGATCAGAGAACACAACAAAGACTCCAATGCACTAGGACCTGGAAGGAGCCAGCCAAGGAGCCCATACTTGAGTCTCTCTGCCAAGCCTGATTACCCCCTGATGGTGCAGCCCTGACAGGGCTGTTTTAACAGTTCTGATTGAAGCTGGTTTCCTGCTGTCATCTGTGCTCCCTTATCATTATCAGTGCCACAGCCTCCCACCAGTGAGATAAGAGGAGAAATAAATAAGGAAAAATCAAAAGCTGTGTCATAAATGCCAAGTGAAGATGGGCTGAAAGTGAAGGGAGCTGGAGCCGCTCCCCAGAAGGAAACTTATTTTAATCAGTGTACACACGAGCTGTCAGCAGCAGAAGTCACCCAGTCTGTGCTCTCCAAAACTGAGCAGTCACTGAGCGAACTGTGAACGGAAACACGGGCGACTGCTCCGGGAACAGAACGTCATATCAGCCACAGAAATGAGTCGCCCGCCAGGGCCTGTGGGGTACTCGGCACCGAGCCCGTTCACTTCTATGGGGGATGTCATGGCGACACAGCTCGGTCCGTGGCCCTGGGTGCTCACTGAAAAGGGGGATATTTACAGGGGATTAAAGTATTTGTAGGATGTTCGTGACGCCACCTGTGGTGCCTGGTCAGGGTGACCAGCGCTGCTATGCAGATCCGCTGAAGGGTTGGTATTTGGCAGCAAGGTGTTAAGCCTTCCACAGGCAAGGCTGGGGTCCTTCAGGGTAAACGGGGTGTAGGGATGGAGGATGGGAGTTCAGCCGTAGAAGCAATAATGTGAACACACACACACAAGTCTCTTTCTGTACCTTTACTGATGGAATTGCAGGCACGTCCCGGGGTGCTGGCAGGGTGAAGGATGCACGTCCAGTTTTTCCCACTGAGTAGGTGTAGAGCGTCCTTACTCCTGTAATGTGAGTCTCTGACCTGTATGAAACGAGGCCTAACTCTGTCTTCAACTTTACACACCCGGCTGACTTTGTGGTAGGGCCTTCTCTTGGATAGAACGGTGTCTCTGTTTGCAGGGCCCTGCTAGACTCCGTCTTCCTGACCCCGGTTACGTATCAACACTCGTGGGCCCCTGCGACCTGTAGTCCCGCAGGGTCTCCGGTATCTCCTACTAGTCGTGTAGATTCTAGCAAGCTCGGACCCGGTGTCCGGTTATTCAGAGTAGAGGTAAGCTATCAATGCTATTTCCACCTCTGTCACTCTCTTATTCTCTTCCACTCGCCTTTCGTCCTACTCGACCCTCACACTAGCAGATGGTGGACTGCTTCTCGTTTCTTCACCGCTCTCAAAGTGACGGCACGCTTGCTCACTGAACTGAACTCAGTTGAATCAGTTCTGACTAGGCTGGAGTGGCTATCTTTCCACTGGTACTAGCTTCCACACGTTGTACTAAGCTCAAAGCTGCAGTCTTCAGGTTCTTTCAACAACTGCTGTTCTCTCTTTCTCTCTCTCTCTTCCAAGCTCTACCTGGAATGGCTATCAGTCTTCTCCGTCTGTCCTGCACCTGGCTTTGCAGACTAACTGATCTGTGCTCGCTCCTAGAGCTAACTCTCTACTTGCTTCTCTCCAAGACAACTAACAACTCTCTTCTCAACTTTCTGAGGTGTCACTGCAGGCTGCAGCCCTCAGACTACTCTCCACGTAGACTCAGACTAATCTGCTCTCTGTGGCTTCACCATCCTTATATACACTAAAAAGGCTCCCTCTGGTGGCTCTAGGGATTGGTGAAAATGTGTGTATGCATATTGGGTCCTCTAATGGTCATTACCTTCGGTGCATTCCTCTGGGAAATGAGATTCCAAGCGCAGCTGGGCTCTACAGAAACAAGAACCCTACTACAGCCAGCAGAATAGTGAGTGCAGCTCTGGAGTATAATACAGGATGTAACTCAGGATCAGTAATGTAATGTATGTACACAGTGACTGCACCAGCAGAATAGTGAGTGCAGCTCTGGAGTATAATACAGGATGTAACTCAGGATCAGTAATGTAATGAATGTATACAGTGACTGCACCAGCAGAATAGTGAGTGCAGCTCTGGAGTATAATACAGGATGTAAATCAGGATCAGTAATGTAATGTATGTACACAGTGACTGCACCAGCAGAACAGTGAGTGCAGCTCTGGAGTATAATACAGGATGTAACTCAGGATCAGTAATGTAATGTATGTACACAGTGACTGTACCAGCAGAATAGTGAGTGCCGCTCTGGAGTATAATACAGGATGTAACTCAGGATCAGTAATGTAATGTATGTACACAGTGACTGCACCAGCAGAATAGTGAGTGCAGCTCTGGGGTATAATACAGGATGTAACTCAGGATCAGTAATGTAATGTATGTACACAGTGACTGCACCAGCAGAATAGTGAGTGCAGCTCTGGAGTATAATACAGGATGTAACTCAGGATCAGTAATGTAATGTAATGTACACAGTGACTGCACCAGCAGAATAGTGAGTGCAGCTCTGGAGTATAATACAGGATGTAACTCAGGATCAGTAATGTAATGTAATGTATACAGTGACTGCACCAGCAGAATAGTGAGTGCAGCTCTGGAGTATAATACAGGATGTAACTCAGGATCAGTAATGTAATGAATGTACACAGTGACTGCACCAGCAGAATAGTGAGTGCAGCTCTGGGTATAATACAGGATGTAACTCAGGATAGTAATGTAATGTAATGTACACAGTGACTGCACCAGCAGAATAGTGAGTGCAGCTCTGGAGTATAATACAGGATGTAACTCAGGATCAGTAATGTAATGTATGTACACAGTGACTGCACCAGCAGAATAGTGAGTGCAGCTCTGGGGTATAATACAGGATGTAACTCAGGATCAGTAATGAATATTCACAGTGACTGCACCAGCAGAATAGTGAGTGCAGCTCTGGAGTATAATACAGGATGTAACTCAGGATCAGTAATGTAATGTATATACACAGTGACTGCACCAGCAGAATAGTGAGTGCAGCTCTGGAGTATAATACAGAATGTAACTCAGGATCAGTAATGTAATGTATGTACACAGTGACTGCACCAGCAGAATAGTGAGTGCAGCTCTGGAGTATAATACAGGATGTAACTCAGGATCAGTAATGTAATGTATGTACACAGTGACTGCACCAGCAGAATAGTGAGTGCAGCTCTGGGGTATAATACAGGATGTAACTCAGGATCAGTAATGTAATGTATGTACACAGTGACTGCACCAGCAGAATAGTGAGTGCAGCTCTGGAGTATAATACAGGGTGTAACTCAGGATCAGTAATGTAATGTATGTACACAGTGACTGCACCAGCAGAATAGTGAGTGCAGCTCTGGAGTATAATACAGGATGTAACTCAGGATCAGTACAGGACAGTACTATACAGCACTTATCACAGGAACGCTGCCCTTGTACCCATTGTGTCATGGTCACTGATTTCTACGTGGATTTTCTGTTGTTAGCCAAGTACCGTATTTGGAAACTCACTAATGCTTTGGCATCAGGCCTTTTGTGCCACTACGACAACATATCGCCACTTCTGCTTCCCGAGTTATTTTGTTGCCTTGATATAAGGCGTTTGTAGTAATTGATATTTGCTTGCGACAGTCTAAAATGACAGGAAGACGGATTTATGAACCATTTTTATTACAAGTCTCATTTTTGAACTCGGTGAAAGTGATTGTAATAAAATTAAATTAAGATTTCGGAATATTTTCATTCCAGGGAACAGCTGTATAAATCCAGTTTATGATTGCTGGGAGAGAGACACAGATACAGATATATGATTATTAAAAATGCTGCAACTAAATTGAAACAAAATAAACCCCCTGATATAGCAGCGAACAGCGGGGAAGTAATGAGACAATATCAGATGACAAGAAGGAAAATACAACCAGGGGAAAAGGACAGAACAACAGTAGTTCTTTATACCAGAACACAGCACCATGGGCGGACTTCAGAAAAACTCCCGGAGGCACGGGGACGACAGCGACCGATTCAACATTACACACTGGAAACAATGCAACGAATACGAATCTTTCATATTCTACTGTTATTTTCCCACATTTCCATACACAGCAAAAGGTCCCAAACATTTACAACCGGCAAGACATAGGCACGAATATACAATTTTTCTCCAAATTTGAAATTGTATCTTAGAAATCTGCTTTTTTTTTCCACTTATGAGCCACTTCCTTCTGTGCCCCTCATCAGTTACTAAAATCAGCAAACAGGGGATTACCAGATTATTGAGGAATCAGTTTACAGCTGCCTAAGTCGATGCAGAGAGCAGCGGCTGGGGAGGGTGGGAGAGAGAAGCAAAGAGACACATAGAGTTACTGTTGCTTAGTAATCATTTATCTCAGCACAGGTCTGGATTCACAGCTACAATGCTCAGTCCTGCTGCATAATGTCCTCCATGCTGTTGCTGCTGTGTCTGAACATGTGCTACATAAACACAGGAAAGCAGAAAGCCTTCATGTCTGTGTGTGCTGTGTATGGGAAATATCCTAGCACCCAGTCTCTACCCACTAGCTCAGAGACAACTACAAACAACCGAAAATTAGACATAGACCCTGCAGGCAGGAAAACTGGTGAAAAAATGCAGCATACAAGTCACATAATGGCCATAAATAGTGTTATTCTTCATTTTACTCACTATAACAGACCAATATGGACATGGCATATCCTCAGGCCTCAGAATCTTAGCTTTTTGTGCTTTTTATTGGTAAAAATAATTCAAAAAGGTTATAAAAGAAGACCCCCATTCTTTTCTAAGTTGCCCTGAGCTTATAAAATCAATGTACGCCCACGTCATATCTGATAATCTAACAGCTGCAAAAACCCAACAAGCTCTTATGCCTCATTTTTCCATATGAATCTGACACGAAACGATAGAACAGATGCGTCCGAATGTCTAGGTCTATATATGAAAGGCGCGGAGAATAATGGGGTCTGTGAGGTTCGTATCTCCTTAGACTCACATTGATCTTCTGCCTCGTGGAGCAAGGACTCGTTAAAACACCAGTAATCGCACAGAGGCCATAAAATATGAGAAACTTATCCGCGAGGATCCCAAGAGGACGACTCCATTATTTTAAGAGTCTGGGATTTACCTTCACAAGGGTAAAAAATATTGGCAATGTTAGAAATATCGGAGTTTTCCGAAACTACCCAAGAAGACAATGAAACGACGTCTGGAATCTCATTCTATCATTACAATGAAACAATATATCAAAGTTCTATTATTATAACACGCGGGATAAATCCTTCACCTTTCAACAAAGGCGAAAGCAAATGCTTCTAGAAAAAAGAAACGAGCTGACATATTCTTTAGAATCCAGGCCAAAAAGGGGGATTTCTTGTAATGTGCCTTAAATGATACATTAATTGCACAATTTTCTGCAATAACCCAAATGTAGCTGAGTGCAGGGGGCCTTCTCTTTTGTGCGGAGTCGGAACCCTTGAGATTGTTACATTGTTGTCAGCCCCTGTGACTGCGCTCCGCTAATTGGAGAGATTCAATGCCACATTTTGAGAAGAAGAGGGGAGGTGGAGGAGAGGGCACCGGCACCTATTACTGGTGATTTTGTGCTCTAGAAAAATAGAGGTAATAGAGTATTTAACAAGCCATTAAAGTAAACTGGATGAGGTGGGGGCATGTAATGTAAAAAAAAAAGGAAAAAGAACTCTGAAAAAGAAAGAACTTGCAGAAAACACACGAATGACATCCGTAGGTTACACCGAGGTCAGCGTCATTTTAGATCTGTGGTCCGGCCTTGAATTTTATTGAAATGAACCTAAATAAATCCCTGTAGTGATCTAATTTCACAACGGTGGAACCGCAGTGTTATTCTGGGTGTCGGGGCTGAGCCAGGACTCTTATTAGGGTATTTGTATATGTTACGTATTTGGTGAAGACATTTCTGCCCCATTTCTGCATGTCTTGGCAGGAAAAGCACAGAATAAAATAGATGCATTTTTTATATGTTTTTTTATATGCATTTGTGGTGCAGATTTCCCCCCCCCACATTTTTAGTAAGGCCGGGGTCACACATGCGAGAAACTCGCCCAATTCTCGAGCGAGTGTCTCACATGAACAGCCGGCACTCAGACCGGAGCATGTATTTCTATGCAGCCGCACGCTCCGGTCCGAGTGCCGGCGGCAGTGCCGGGTGTTCATGCGAGAGCACTGGCGGACACAGAGAGAAAAGGGCCCCTGTGCAAGAATTATACATGGGCCCATTACAGCCCAAGAGCTCCTAAAAATGCAAAATTGCATCAGCTTTGGAGGTAGAAATGGGCCCCCTTAACCTCTTGCACCAATGATATGTTCGCCCCTGTGCGAGAGACTCGTGCGAGTTTCTCGCATGTGTGACCCCGGCCTAATTGTGTACACAGGAGATGTGCTGCAGACAAGTTGCACGCGGTATGGGACAGAACGAAAGTATTATCATAGGAAAAACTGTTCTGTACACTATAATTAGTGCTGAACAGGACTTAATAAAGGATCTTTAATGTCATTAAGGGGGTTTTACCCTTTCAGAAAATCATGGTCTCTGGCTGCAATTTGCTATAAAAATCAAACTGTTCTTTACTCACCTTCCTCAGGTCCAGCGATGAGCCTCCACCACTGCTTCCGGTATTTGATAATAGCTGCAGCGCTAACATCTCATCGGCATCCAATTAGTTAACTCAGCGGCTCCGAGTGGATTGTTCCCTCTACATGGGCAGAGACACCAAGCTCAGTGACTGGCTGCCACAGTGGCGTAATAATATTTGTGCTGATACTGAAAGAAGAGGGGGACACTCAGCGGTGGACCCCAGGAGGGCGAGTAAAGCTCCATTTGTGCCCAGGAACCTGGATTTTCTTAAAGGGGACAGCTCCTTTAATATATAATTTGCATTGATCAAAGGTCGAGCATGAGCATCTCCGCTCCATTCAGGGATCTGACTGATGTGATCCAAGGGGTCGCAAGATAGGAGTTTTGGAACCCCAGAATGGTGCTCTGCAGCCCTGCCCTGAACGGAGTGAAAGCGCGCATTCTCGGCCTCCTCTCCATTCATTGTCCAAGGAGCAGCTCATGCATTTCTGTCATTCTCTAAGACAAAGCACGGAGCAGAGGCCAAACATGTGCGCCTTCACTTCATGTAGGACCGGACAGCGGAGAGCCATTCTTGAGGGTCCAAAACTCCAATTTTATGATCCACATCAGTTGGATTTCGGAATGGCGCGGAGATGCACATGCTCGGCCTTTTCTCAATGCATTCTCTGAAATAGCCGAACATGGTACTCAGGCGTGCTGGGGCCGGGAGCTTTCTCTGAGCTCTGTGCACCTAGTCGGCCGGCTGCGCAGCTCCTGCTTGGTTGTAGCTAGAATGTATGGGCTTCCAGCAGGTCCATTGGTACTTAATAGTCCCTTGAAGAAGGAATGGGGCAGAGATCGAGCATGCGCACTGCCGCTACACTCAGTCCTATTCTCAGCATGGATGGGGGTCCCTTATCCTTCTTTTTGGGGGAATAATCCTTAAAAACTGCATCAAACCCCTCTCTATGACCTTGGCTTCAATAGAAGACTTGTTTTTTTAGCGGCACAGTTCATATAAAATATCCTTTATTTCAGATAAGAGAGATGTATCCGTCCTGTCTAGCAGAGAGATGATGTGATGATAGCTCGCCTAATGACTGTGTAATTGCCTCTCTCACCTGACATTAGAAGCCTTCAGAGCCAAGAAAAAAAGGCTGCAGACTATTCCCTCCGAGACCGACTGTCAGACACTTCACTGCAAGCGTGAGATGTTTATCCTGACGATTTCCACCAGACTGCAGTCTAATTTCCCAGTTCAGCTGACTGACCGTCACACCTATAATCAGGTCAATGACGAGAACGTGTGACAGCCGCGCTCTGGGGGTCTCGTCTCGCTCCGTAAAGACGACATCATCATTTCCATGTGTTAATGTAGAGATGGACAGAAACGCTGAGAGGGAAACGTGTTTCGGTCATATCGGACACGTTGGGGGTCAAACTGACTTTACTGTTTGCACTGACATGTCATGGCTGCAGATGGCCGACACTTAAAGGGGTATTCCCATCTTCAAGATCCCATCCCAACATATAGTAGGTGTAATAATAACAATATTAGCAAATCCCTCCAATTAGAAATGTAGTACAGTTCTTCTGATTCATTAGGTCTCTTTCCTGATGTACAGGTATTACAGGACCTTAGGTATCCATGGTAACAACCAGTGATATAATGACAAGTTAGTTCTTTAGTTGCTAGTGGTCGAAACCATGTGCAGGACCTTAGGTATCCATGGTTACGACCACTGATATAATCACAGTTAGCTAGTTGCTAGTGTTTGTAACCATGTGCAGGCATTGCAGGACCTTAGGTATCCATGGTTACGACCACTGATATAATGACAGTTAGCTAGTTGCTAGTGGTCGTAACCATGTGCAGGCATAGCAGGACCTTAGGTATCCATGGTAACAACCAGTGATATAATGACAGTTCGTTAGTTGCTAGTGGTCTAAACCATGTGCAGGACCTTAGGTATCCATGCTTACGACCACTGATATAATGACAGTTAGCTAGTTGCTAGTGTTCGTAACCATGTGCAGGACCTTACGTAGCCATGGTTACGACCACTGATATAATGACAGTTAGTTAGCTAGTTGCTAGTGGTCGCAAGCATGTGCAGGACCTTACGTATCCATGGTTACAACCACTAGCAACTAGCTGTCACTAAATCAGTGGTTGAAACCATGGATACCTAAGGTCCTGCAATGCCTGCTCATGAGGAGAGAGACATAGCTAATCAGAAGAACTATACTACATTTCTAATTGGAGGTATTTGCTAATATTATTATTATTACACCTACTACATATTGATTTAGGATCTTAGAGATGGGAATACCCCTTTTAAAGGGCAGCTGAGACAAGGTCTAGAATCCATCATGTCTTACCACCGTTGTAAATGAGAACACAAGTTTATATCAGGGCAGGATCTACACTTTATACAACTGACTACACTCAAGAGGCAAAGTGGCCGCCATGGGGCCCCTGGAGAAAGAAGGCCGAGCCTTGGTTGGCTCCATCCTTTTTGCTATTTCATGGTAGGAACCTGTGCCGGATTCCACTCTGCGGTGGATCTGCATCGGATGCAAACAAAGGTAGCGGGCGATGGACAAAAGGGTCAAGAAGGGGGAAATAAACACCATGCCCTTCAGTCCTGGGTGACCAAACCCAGCACTAAGAATGAAAGCAATGTTAAAACGACATTACTCCGCTCACGTACCGTGTTCAGAAACTTAGAAGTGATTATAAGAAGTAACAAGTGCATGCCTCGGGCAGCTTTGTTTGGAAAGTCTTTTTGCGGAGTTTACGGAGCAGAAACTCTACGTTTTTGAGATTTGGAGAATTTCCGCTCAGCATTTGTTTAAAAAACTTCTCATAAAACCCTGTGGGCATCCTGAAAGAATCCTCTCCAGAACTAGGCACTGTCCAATCAAAAGGGTGAAAAAGAAAATCTTCAGGAAAAATAAAAAAATCTTCCAGGTTTCTTCAAAACCGCCGCGGGAAACTAAAAACTCCAACAACTCCCCACGTTTCCTAAAGTGTTTTCCGTTCCATTCCAAAATAAAACTCGAGAAACTCTGCGTACACAAAGCCTAAACCTAAAAAGGAGGAAAAATAAAATCTGATTTCCAATGGGAGAAGTTCACTTTTCGTGTTTTCCTAAGGCAATATGAGTGCTCCAGAGCAAACGTTGTCCCCTGGTGTCTACTAGATCCCACGGTGACCTTCCAGTTCTGAAAATCTTGAAATAACCTCTTACGTATGATCACCTTTGTCGCTGCCACCAGAGAACCCTTTTCCTGCTGGAATTCAATGTATCCATTCATTCACTTAAGTAGCACTTGGAGCTTCCTAAGACTCTAATTAGCTACAAAGAAGGGCATGTGAAGCCGCTCCTCTACTGACGGGACCCCTCGAGTCCCAGCTGCTGGACCACCATAGGCGTCATGGGTCTGATTGACATGTCATAAAGATCTGAAACATTTCATAGACAGACCCGTGAAAAATGCAGAAAATAAATAATCATTCATAAACCTATCAAGTTGGTTGCATGAGATAAGAAAACATGGCTGCTCTTTTTTTTGTTGTTCTTTTTCTGCATGGGGTATAAAGGAGAATGAGAAACGCTAAGCAAATGCTTCACCTATTATAGCAGGTTTCTCCAAGGAAAAAATAAAATCAAAGTAACCTTTAGGCTTCATTCACAAGTTGCAGCCATGGTGGTGCTTTTTTTTTTTCGGTAAAACTGCAAAGTTACAGTTTTGCAATGTTGCAACATGTGAACACAGCCTGATAAAGAATAATACAAAAAAAAAAAGCGTAGACCACATGAATGGCACTATGGGGTATCGTAGTAAGGAATCCGACTAATTCCAAATTTTTGGGACTTGAAGATTGCGATGAAACCCCATTCTCGTCTCGTGCGCTATGCGGCCATTTAGCAGTGGTATATAGCGGAATTTGGCAACATTGCAGTATAGCCCCCCCCAAACGAAAAGTATACAAAGGATCAGAATTGTGGTGGGGGGGGAAGCACCATCTGCAGAAGGAGTTAAAGTCTCCGACCACCTCGGACTGGAGAGGAGAGATCTTGCCGCGCTCTCATGGATGGGTGCGGCACTTTATGACCAAAATATAAAAAGATGGGAACTTTTTTATGGCAACAAGAAACGTGTAATTACAGCCAGCGAGTCTCTCCTAACTCAGGACACGGCGCCGGATATTCTCATTTAGCTTCGGGTACATGATTGCTACATTCAGAATAACATTCCTGCTTTTAAGAAACTCCAAATCTATAAAATGCAAAAGGAAAAAAAAAAAAGAAACCGAAAAACAAATTCTTACGGCTCTGAGCACACGGAGTCATTTTGCTCAATTTTTGGAGAAGAAATTGGAGGAAACTAAAAGTTTTTTGAGGAGTTTTGAAGTTTGGAGGAGGATGCGGGGAACTTCCGCTCAGTATCTGCTCCAAAAACAAATGAAAAAGACGCCATCTGCAAATAGCCTTAAAGGGGTTGTCTGGCCTTGGGGTACATGTTGTCAGTCATTCTATGTGAAGGCAGATTTATGGATCCTCCATCTTTCTTTGGTGCCGGCACCAGGAGCAGCAGGCCCATGATCACTGGTACGCAATTTACATACATGCGGTCACGTGCCGACTAGACGTGCGGAGTCTCGCTCAATACAAGGCTGGAAATGACTAGTCGGAATGTGGCTGGGAGTAAACAAAATGCATTCTGGACGCTGCTGGAGCCGTCACCGGAGAATCCTGACAGCGCGCACATAAAGTGACTGCAGACTTGTACCCCAAGGCTGGACAACCACTTAGAGACAGTCTCATCTTCTGCTGCTTTCCGGGGGCGACAGTTTGGATCAGCAGCATGGAGGATGCCCCACTCTTCTGAACTGTGCACGCTCCCAAGCTTTGCGATCTGATAAGCTTCAGAGTAGCGCTTGCAAACTTTACAGCTTGAAAGAGCTGTGCTCTCTTTCCCTAGGAGACTGGCCACCACTGCTAGATTGCAGAGGTGGTCGGTAACCTTGACAACGAATAATAAACAATCAAATTAAAAATCTCACCATTCTCCAGAACGAAGAGAAGCGGCAAATTGCCTTTTACCCATGTAAGAAGTTGAGACAACAACCCCTTTAATATTCTTTTGTCCTAGATACATTTCTCCCTTCTCATAAACCTTTGCTCTCCCTAGCTGTCAGGATGCTGGCTGCAGCAGGAGCCTCCCCCCACTCCTAAACTTCCCCGTAATTCATCTACCATCTAACGCTCAGGGTAAATGTATTATGGGAAGATATTGAGAAAGTATTAAAAGGAAGTTGTGAGTTTACAACCTTAATATTCTTTTTTCACTGTTCTCCAGATTTCGGCCGTTCATTGCCTTTCCAGCTGCACGCGGAGCCAATTACATAACATTTTCCTTGATGGAATAAGGTTTATGGTGCATTTATAATGCAGAGTATAACATAGATCGGCAGAAGGCCCCGCTAAGGTAAGTTGGGACCACATCCTGCCCACTCGCCATGAGTCAACCTGCAAACAGCTGGGAAATAAGCGCAGGTTTTCCTTTACCTAAAGTGATCATTATCAGCTGATAAATGCTGGCAATAAACCTTCTACTCATTTAGACAAGTAATGGCCGACGTAAATTGGTCAAATCTGTGATTTGTGCTTTTATGATATAGTCTGGGATTGCAGGAGATTAATGAGGTGCAGATTTCCAAGCAAAATAATAAGAGATTTATTACCGTATTTACTCTAGATTTCTGGAAAAAAAAATGAACAAAATACGGATTTTATTCCAGAACCAAATTTACATCAATGTGTTGGAAAAAGAAGGCGTAAAAGCAATAGGATGGATTATTTATTACTTCTGGGCATGCTCTGATCTGGGCAATGGTCATTGTACAGGAGGGGGAGGAGGTGATCTGTGACATCACCTATTGTGAATAGTGGATCCTGTGTTATCTACTGTATATAGAGGTGTTATCAGTCATTGTACAGGAGGAGGAGGTGAGCTGTGACATCACCTATTGTGAATGGTGGACCCTGTGTTATCTACTGTATATAGAGGTGTTATCAGTCATTGTACAGGAGGAGGAGGTGAGCTGTGACATCACCTATTGTGAATAGTGGATCCTGTGTTATCTACTGTATATAGAGGTGTTATCAGTCATTGTACAGGAGGAGGAGGTGAGCTGTGACATCACCTATTGTGAATGGTGGATCCTGTATTATCTACTGTATGTAGAGGTGTTATCAGTCATTGTACAGGAGGAGGAGGAGGTGAGCTGTGACATCACCTATTGTGAATAGTGGATCCTGTGTTATCTACTGTATATAGAGGTGTTATCAGTCATTGTACAGGAGGAGGTGAGCTGTGACATCACCTATTGTAAATGGAGGATCCTGTGTTATCTACTGTATATAGAGGTGTTATCAGTCATTGTACAGGAGGAGGAGGTGAGCTGTGTCATCATCTATTGTGAATGGTGGATCCTGTGTTATCTACTGTATATAGAGGTGTTATCAGTCATTGTACAGGAGGAGGAGGTGAGCTGTGACATCATCTATTGTGAATGGTGGATCCTGTGTTATCTACTGTATATAGAGGTGTTATCAGTCATTGTACAGGAGGAGGAGGTGAGCTGTGACATCACCTATTGTGAATGGTGGATCCTGTGTTATCTACTGTATATAGAGGTGTTATCAGTCATTGTACAGGAGGGGGAGGTGAGCTGTGACATCATCTATTGTGAATGGTGGATGATGTGTTACCTACTGTATATAGAGGTGTTATCAGTCATTGTACAGGAGGAGGAGGTGAGCTGTGACATCATCTATTGTGAATGGTGGATCCTGTGTTATCTACTGTATATAGAGGTGTATCAGTCATTGTACAGGAGGGGGAGGTGAGCTGTGACATCACCTATTGTGAATGGTGGATCCTGTGTTATCTACTGTATATAGAGGTGTTATCAGTCATTGTACAGGAGGAGGTGAGCTGTGACATCATCTACTGTGAATGGTGGATCCTGTGTTATCTACTGTATATAGAGGTGTTATCAGTCATTGTACAGGAGGGGGAGGTGAGCTGTGACATCACCTATTGTGAATGAGGATCCTGTGTTATCTACTGTATATAGAGGTGTTATCAGTCATTTACAGGAGGAGGAGGTGAACTGTGACATCACCTATTGTGAATGCTGGATCCTGTGATATCTACTGTATATAGAGGTGTTATCAGTCATTGTACAGGAGGAGGAGGTGAGCTGTGACATCACCTATTGTGAATGGATGGATCCTGTGTTATCTACTGTATATAGAGGTGTTATCAGTACAGGAGGGGGAGGAGGTGAGTTGTGACATCACCTATTGTGAATGGTGGATCCTGTGTTATCTACTGTATATAGAGGTGTTATCAGTCATTGTACAGGAGGAGGAGGTGAGTTGTGAATCACCTATTGTGAATGGTGGATCCTGTGTTATCTACTGTATATAGAGGTGTTATCAGTCATTGTACAGGAGGAGGAGGTGAGCTGTGACATCACCTATTGTGAATGTGGATCCTGTGTATCTACTGTATATAGAGGTGTTATCAGTCATTGTACAGGAGGAGGAGGTGAGCTGTGACATCACCTATTGTGAATAATGGATCCTGTGTTATCTACTGTATATAGAGGTGTTATCAGTACAGGAGGGGAGGAGGTGAGCTGTGACATCACCTATTGTGAATGGTGGATCCTGTGTTATCTACTGTATATAGAGGTGTTATCAGTACATGTAGGGGGAGGAGGTGAGCTGTGACATCACCTATTGTGAATGGTGGATCCTGTGTTATCTACTGTATATAGAGGTGTTATCAGTACAGGAGGGGGAGGAGGTGAGCTGTGACATCACCTATTGTGAATGGTGGATCCTGTGTTATCTACTGTATATAGAGGTGTTATCAGTCATTGTACAGGAGGAGGAGGTGAGCTGTGACATCACCTATTGTGAATGGTGGATCCTGTGTTATCTACTGTATATAAGTGTTATCAGTCATTGTACAGGAGGAGGAGGTGAGCTGTAACATCACCTATTGTGAATGGTGGATCGTGTGTTATCTACTGTATATAGAGGTGTTATCAGTCATTGTACAGGGGGAAGGTGAGCTGTGACATCACCTATTGTGAATGGTGGATTCTGTGTTATCTACTGTATATAGAGGTGTTATCAGTCATTGTACAGGGGAGAAGGTGAGCTGTGACATCACCTATTGTGAATGATGGATCCTGTGTTATCTACTGTATATAGAGGTGTTATCAGTCATTGTACAGGGGGAGAGGTGAGCTGTGACATCACCTATTGTGAATGGTGGATCCTGTGTTATCTACTGTATATAGAGGTGTTATCAGTACAGGAGGGGGAGGAGGTGAGCTGTGACATCACCTATTGTGAATGGTGGATCCTGTGTTATCTACTGTATATAAGGTGTTATCATTCATTGTACAGGAGGAGGAGGTGAGCTGTGACATCACCTATTGTGAATGGTGGATCCTGTGTTATCTACTGTATATAAGTGTTATCAGTCATTGTACAGTCGGAGGAGGTGAGCTGTGACATCACCTATTGTGAGTGGTGGATCCTGTGTTATCTACTGTATATAGAGGTGTTATCAGTCATTGTACAGGGGGAGAAGGTGAGCTGTGACATCACCTATTGTGAATGGTGGATTCTGTGTTATCTACTGTATATAGAGGTGTTATCAGTCATTGTACAAGGGGAGAGGTGAGCTGTGATATCACTTATTGTGAATGGTGGATCCTGTGTTATCTACTGTATATAGAGGTGTTATCAGTCATTGTACAGGGGAGGAGGTGAGCTGTGACATCATCTATTGTGAATGATGGATCCTGTGTTATCTACTGTATATAGAGGTGTTATCAGTCATTGTACAGGGGAGGAGGTGAGCTGTGACATCACCTATTGTGAATGATGGATCCTGTGTTATCTACTGTATATAGAGGTGTTATCAGTCATTGTACAGGGGAGAAGGTGAGCTGTGACATCACCTATTGTGAGTGGTGGATCCTGTGTTATCTACTGTATATAGAGGTGTTATCAGTCATTGTACAGGAGGAGGAGGTGAGCTGTGACATCACCTATTGTGAATGGTGGATCCTGTGTTATCTACTGTATATAGAGGTGTTATCAGTCATTGTACAGGGGGAGGAGGTGAGCTGTGACATCACCTATTGTGAATGATGGATCCTGTGTTATCTACTGTATATAGAGGTGTTATCAGTCATTGTACAGGGGAGGAGGTGAGCTGTGACATCACCTATTGTGAATGATGGATCCTGTGTTATCTACTGTATATAGAGGTGTTATCAGTCATTGTACAGGGGGAGAAGGTGAGCTGTGACATCACCTATTGTGAGTGGTGGATCCTGTGTTATCTACTGTATATAGAGGTGTTATCAGTCATTGTACAGGAGGAGGAGGTGAGCTGTGACATCACTATTGTGAATGGTGGATCCTGTGTTATCTACTGTATATAGAGGTGTTATCAGTCATTGTACAGGAGGGGGGAGGTGATCTGTGACATCACCTATTGTGAATGGTGGATTCTGTGTTATCTACTGTATATAGAGGTGTTATCAGTCATTGTACAGGGGGAGAAGGTGAGCTGTGACATCACCTATTGTGAATGGTGGATTCTGTGTTATCTACTGTATATAGAGGTGTTATCAGTCATTGTACAGGAGGAGGAGGTGAGCTGTGATATCACCTATTGTAAATGGGGATCCTGTGCTATCTACTGTATATAGAGGTGTTATCAGTCATTGTATAGGAGGAGGAGGTGAGCTGTGATATCTCCTATTGTGAATGGTGGATCCTGTGTTATCTACTGTATATAGAGGTGTTATCAGTCATTGTACAGGAGGAGGAGGTGAGCTGTGACATCACCTATTGTGAATGGTGGAACCTGTGTTATATACTGTATATAGAGGTGTTATCAGTCATTGTACAGGAGGAGGAGGAGGTGAGCTGTGACATGAGCTATTGTGAATGGTGGATCCTGTGTTATCTACTGTATATATAGGTGTTATCAGTCATTGTACAGGAGGAGGAGGTGAGCTGTGAATCACCTATTGTGAATGGTGAACCCTGTGTTATCTACTGTATATAGAGTGTTATCAGTCATTGTACAGGAGGAGGAGGTGAGTTGTGACATCACATATTGTGAATGGTGGATCCTGTGTTATATACTGTATATAGAGTGTTATCAGTCATTGTGCAGGAGGGGAGGTGAGCTGTGACATCATTTATTGTAAATAATGGATCCTGTGTTATCTTCTGTATATAGAGGTGTTATCAGTCATTGTACAGGAGGAGGAGGTGAGCTGTGATATCATTTATTGTGAATGATGGATCCTGTGTTATCTACTGTATATAGAGGCGTTATCAGTCATTGTACAGGAGGAGGAGGTGAGCTGTGACATCTCCTATTGTGAATGGTGGATCCTGTGTTATCTACTGTATATAGAGGCGTTATCAGTCATTGTACAGGAGGAGGAGGTGAGCTGTGACATCTCCTATTGTGAATGGTGGATCCTGTGTTATCTACTGTATATAGAGGCGTTATCAGTCATTGTACAGGAGGAGGAGGTGAGCTGTGACATCATTTATTGTGAATGGTGGATCCTGTGTTATCTACTGTATATAGAGGCGTTATCAGTCATTGTACAGGAGGAGGAGGTGAGCTGTGATATCATCTTTTGTGAATGGTGGATCCTTATCCACCATACATTGAGTTGTTACTTTCACTGTAATCCTTTCTGTGGTGATGATAAAACTTTTGGACAGCCCTCTGCACAGAACAGAATGCTTGGGTCTAGTATTAGGCTTTGTGGATAGTGTGAAAATTTGAAGATTTTTGCAGGTCAGAAACGTGAACCCATATTGTCTCCATACTTATAGGTATGAAATTTGGAGCTGACGATAAACCCCGAGACGTCAAGTCAACACTGAAAATGGTAACCACTAGCAGACCACCCATAGAGTTAAATGGGGTTTCCACCACTTGCTCACTAGAAGTAAATGGCGCTGTAGATTACTATGCACTTTACGGCTCAGGGGCCGATGGACCCCCATTATCAGGATCAGTGAAGGGTCTTAGTGGTTGGACCCCAGCGATCAGACATTTATCACCCATTCTTTTAATATATAGTGGGACAACCCCTTTGACCATTAATGCTAATATTTACGAACATGCTTTATTTTCCCTCCAGTCATCAGAATTAAGATTATAAAGAAACAAGTAGATGTCAGAGGACGAGCCGCGTCCTGAGTGTGAAAACCTGGGGATCAATCCGTCAGTGCCGGACCGGACTGCTATGGAGGAGACCCCAATACAGGAGTGTTTGACTTGTCAGATCAAAGCTGTCGATGGACTGATGATGGGGTGAGGTGAGGATAATCTAATATATGAACAAATCTGGCACTCAGGAAATGATGCTTAACCATAGATAAATATTTATTAACATCCAAGGTAACGTTTCGGTCGAAAAACCTCGACCTTCATCAGACCGGAGAGGAGTTTTCGAAATGAATGGAATTGGGCTAACCCGACCGTGAACTTAGAACTGGTGATTTTTGTCACGGCAAAAATATTGTATATATCTACAGCAGGAATCCTCAGATATAGCGCTCCTTTAGTGACTTTTCAGCTTCAAGAAATAGCGCTTTCCCACATGGAGCTTCACATACGTCAATAATGGAGCTGGTTAAAGGGCCAAAAACAGGAATCCTACAAGCGCTTCTTATCCTAAGGCTTTACAGCATGTATTTAGCGCTGTTCCGGACTTCCCGTGTGGTGAAAACAGAGGTGGTAGCGCCGAAGTGAAACGGCAGGTCTGCCAGTGAAGTGCGCACTTCGGGAAGTCCGGAACAGCGCTAAATAGTCACTAAAGGAGCGCTATATCTGAGGATTCCTGCTGTAGATATATATAGAAATAAATATTTATCTATGGTTAAGCATCATTTCCTGAGTGCCAGATTTGTTCATATATTAGTTTATATTACGGGCATGGTACCCCTTTAATCTAGGCACCAATTCACCCTGTATGAGGGGAGTGACGTGTATATTTACTTGTAATTGAGGTGAGGATAATGGCCGGCTCCATTGTGATGACTCAGGCACACGACATTACTGTAGTCAGGGAGTAATTGCAGCAGCTGCAACATCAGAGAAAACGCTGCATTATCCAGGTGTTTGCCATCGCCCGCAGCATGAGCAATCGGGAATGTTAATTTGAGGATGGGTCGTTTGTAGGGTTGTGTTTAATTAAAAGAGAAAAATCAATGACGGTCTATACGTGACCACAGATCAGTGCTTCAAGAGGAGAATGTTATGATTTGGTAGCTGAGGAGAGCAGGCAAAAAAGGCAATACTCCAGAGAGGTTGGAAGCTAGTGGATTGCAGTACCCTGACTAACCACCACAACTAGAGGCAGCCGTGGAGCGTACCTACGTTGGTCCTAGACGCCTCGTCACAGCCTGAGACGCTAACTACACCTAAAAATAGAAAGAGGAAAGCTATCTGCCCCGGAGCAGATCCCAAAGAACATAGGAAGCCCCCAAACATGTAATGGCGGTTAGACAAGAGGAAATACAGACACAGACAGAAAATAGTATGAGCAAACGTTGGGGCCCAATCTTCCTAGAAAGAAAAGGATAGAAAGGATACTTACTGCAATCCAAAAAACCCTAAAAAAAATACCAACTCACTAATTGCAAAAACACCTGAGATCACACGACCTCTACCACCTAAATTAGTTCTCTGGTGTAACAAAACTAAGCAGCAGCCACTGAAAAAACTGGAAAAGGCAAATGAACAAATAACAGTGGCTTCAGATAAACTGAGAGGAGCACAAGCCCCAGAGGGGACCTGGCTGACGTCCACAGAAGTGCAGGGAAAATGCAAAAAGCAAGCACAAAAATAAAAGCAGAAAATATCTTATCTGTTAGCAGAAGATGCAGGCAAGACACAGCAAGCTTCCAAGTGAACCAGGAACCAAAGTTGAGACAAGAACAATTGATCACCGGCAACCCTGATGGGAGGGAACCTCCCTTATATAAGACCAGTCTGTAACACCTGATTGCCAATCTTCACAATCTTCATTGAATAGTTCAGTACTGTTTGTAACCACCAGAGGGAGCTTCTGCTCAGAATTATTTCTAACACATTCACAACAGGAGAATATCTCTAATGCCGCGTACATTCACCCACAAGAAAAAAAAATATCGCACAGTGGAGTGATCGTGTGTATACAGGTAAAGGGGTCACCTACTAAAATTCTGTGCTGATAGATTACTTAATATATTTGGGGGGTTTTGCTCCTTTTTTAAAGTTACAGACATGTTGTAGCTTTATAAGATATTTACTAGCAGCCACCACTAGAGGGGGCTAAGTCTTAATATGGATTTCAATGAATTTGTAGTATGCAGAGTGCTCATAAGCTCCCCCTAGTGGCCACTATAGGCAGCAAGAATGTCTTGATTTAAAGAATATTTCCTATAAGCACAAATGCATGATATCTACAGATTTGATGGTTGAGACCCCCACCGGTCATGAAAATGAGGGTACTTTAGTCTCTTGTGTATGTGCATCCACCACTCCATTCACTGTCTATGGACAGATGAGCACTGTTCTTGGTTTCCTCTTTGATTTCCGTAGGTCCGCAATGGAGTGATGGTCGAACATGAACGCTAACATTCCATATACTGTAGACAGGAAACTTAATTGGGACCTGTGGTTGGACCAACATTGATACATTTTGTAGGACATGGTTCATCGGCAACGTCAGTCATCTGTGCCTGCTGAATGGGAGCCCTGAGAATCGCCTTCTTTCTTCTGGCATCCGTGGCTCTTCTTTTGATTAGTCAGCCTGGCGCAATGCCATCGTTGCGGTCTGCCACACATGTGACCTTGAGCCAGATCGGCTTATCAAAAGAAGAGCCGTGGACTCCAAAGAATTAGAGGCGGTTCTCAGGGCTCCCGTGGTCCAGCAGCCACAGATTACTGACGTGATCGACGGACTGGGTCCTGCAAATCGATTCGCTCTAACTCTAGCGCCAATTTCGGGGCCACCACAGAATTTATCAAACGACAGAGCGCTCCAACATGCTGCACAAGAAACCTTCTGGAGGCGGTGCTTTCCAAGAGGTGTAAACAACACTTATCACCAATCCAATCCCAACCAATTCTTCAGGACTGTCCGAGAGGTTCCTAAAAAAAAAAAGGGAGACCTCCTGGTTTCCAGGAAGAATTGGAACATCTTCTAGACCAATGTTCCCCAATTTCAATCCTCAAGAGCCACCAACAGGTCATGTTTTTAGGATCTCCTTAGATATTTCCATCACCTGGGCAATACTTGTCACGGGTTTACCGTGAAAGAGAGGGGCCAGAAGACCGTGAGGTCTGATTTCACGTACTTCTCAATTAATTACAAGCACTTCACCATCATATTAAACAGTGCAGTTTTCTGCTATCAGTGCGGGGGTTAATCTGTACAGTTGAGAACTCCTGGAAGCTTTCCTGCTTTGAAGGTCTCAGCTGTTCAGTGTTGGCCATTCTCCTCTGCTGCGTATACTTCCTCTGGCAAGCAGGCATTGCCGGTGTTAGTTTCATAATGCCTGGTTCTGGAATTGGAGCTACTGGTTGTTTGAGGAGGCGTTTGAGTGTTGTTTAGAAGACTGTTGCTTGGTGATTTGTCTGTGTGCATATCCTCATCCTCTCCTATTTGGTTTTTCCTTCCTTTACTTCCCAGTGTCTCACTCTTGTTTTTGAGAGCAAATTTGTATGATATTTATTCTCATTTATCCCTGTACATCTTCCCTTGTTAGTCTGGTTTGTGTATTCTTATACACTACAGCTCCTCACTTCCCTGGGTGGGGGAGGGGATAGATGAGGGCTTAAATAGGAGCAAGAACCTGGAGTTTTCAACATCAAATCTGGGGAACCCTATCTTAAGGGATAGGGATGGAGCTCCCAATTCAAGGATTTAGTGCAACAGTGCTGTGATAATACTAAGGAGATCATGAAAACATGATCTGTTTGTGGCTCTTGAGGATTGCAGTTGGTGAAAATTAGTCTAGAAGATTTTCCAATTCTTCCTGGAAACCAGGAGGTCTCAGATTTTGAGCTCAGGAACCTCTTGGACATTCCTGAAGAATCAGTTAGGATTATAAGCATTTTCTTACGGTAAAAATCCATAGATATGTAATGAAAAGGAGCTCTCTATCCCAAAAATGGAGCTCTGGCCACAATAAAGAAATAACGGGAGCATAGCATTTACCTATTTATATGCAAATAAACCAAAACGAAAAAGGCGGACATGACGCCCCTTATTCACACCAGGGTTTAAAAGAAGTTTATCAAAAATGAAATCTGAGCAAACTTTTTTACAAAAATATTAAATTTACTGCCCGAGCTCGAGAAGAAGTCGTTCCCACCTATTGAAACAGCTGGAGCTCGCCTTTGGCAAAAACACATCTGACACTTCTCGGGCTAATGGCCCAAAACACCTATAATTGTGCGCCGGTAACACTGGAGGAAACAAAACTTCTCCGACAAAATAAATACAACATAAAATTAGTGCTGGAATTCACAGATCTGCCCAAAATATACACAGACACGTGAAGAAAGGGTCCCGCCAAAGAAACATTGGCCCCTAAAAAACCCGCCAGGAGGTAGTAAGGTAGAAAACATTAAACCGAAACCGGAGTGCGGGTCGGCGGTGACACGACGCGGAGCTCAATGTGACGAGTCCTACAGCACATGGTTTGTAGCTGATGGTGCAGGAGCAGCGGAGGATTGGATTACGCTGTGCAGATCGCTCGGGGCAGCGAGATCCCCCATAGTGAGTGACACTACTGTGTGCGAGGCTATCATGGCTCCCACTGTGCAGTCACACATCCCGCGACTACGTATCATGGAAGCACTCAACAATGCGACCTACTCGTTTTCCACCCGGCGCCATCAGCAATAATTCAGAATAATTATCCCACTGATGATAATGATCAGCAGATTGAAGGTCGTTTCACACACAGCGCTTTTCATGACGTTTTTCTACACAGTTTCCAAATGTGCATCATGATGTTCTGCAGCTGCTGAGGTGTATTATGAGGTTCTGCAGCAGCTGAGGTGTCTTATGAGGTTCTGCAGCAGCTGATGTGTCTTATGAGGTTCTGCAGCAGCTGATGTGTCTTATGATGTTCTGCAGCAGCTGAGGTGTACTATGAGGTTCTGCAGCAGCTGAGGTGTACTATGAGGTTCTGCAGCAGCTGAGGTGTATTACAAAGTTCTGCAGCAGCTGAGGTGTCTTATGAGGTTCTGCAGCAGCTGAGGTGTCTTATGAGCTTCTGCAGCAGCTGAGGTGTCTTATGAGGTTCTGCAGCAGCTGAGGTGTCTTATGAGCTTTTGCAGCAGCTGAGGTATCTTATGAGGTTCTGCAGCAGGTAAGGTGTCTTATGTTCTGCAGCAGCTGAGGTGTCTTATGAGGTTCTGCAGCAGCTGAGGTGTCTTATGAGGTTCTGCAGCAGCTGATGTGTCTTATGATGTTCTGCAGCTGCTGAGGTGTACTATGAGGTTCTGCAGCAGCTGAGGTGTATTACAAAGTTCTGCAGCAGCTGATGTGTCTTATGAGGTTCTGCAGCAGCTGATGTGTCTTATGATGTTCTGCAGCAGCTGAGGTTTACTATGAGGTTCTGCAGCAGCTGAGGTGTATTACAAAGTTCTGCAGCAGCTGAGGTGTCTTATGATGTTCTGCAGCAGCTGAGATGTGTATTAGGCTATGTTCTCACACTGAGCTTTTGATGAGTTTTTGATGTTGCAGATTTTCTGCACCTATTAAATAAATTAGGTTACTTGCATTTTTTTAAAAATATGTAGCGTAAAAAACTCATTGTGAGAACGTAGACTTACAAGGTTGTGCAGCAGCTGAGGTGTGTTACGAGGTTCTGCAGCAGCTGAGGTGTGTATTATGGGGTTCTGCAGCTGCTGACGTGTGTATTATGAGATTCTGCAGCCTGTGAGAGCTCTGTATTATGGGGGTCTGCAGCCTGTGAGGTGTGTATTATGGGGTTCTGCAGCAGCTGAGGTGTGTATTATGAGGTTCTGCAGCCTGTGAGGTGTGTACTATGGAGTTCTGCAGCAGCTGAGGTGTGTACTATGGGGTTCTGCAGCAGGTGAGGTGTTTTATGGGATTCTGCAGCAGGTGAGGTGTTTTATGGGGTTCTGCAGCAGCTGAGGTGTGTATTATGAGGTTCTGCAGCAGCTGAGGTGTATTATGAGGTTCTGCAGCAGCTGAGGTGTATTATGATTGCCTGCAGCAGCTGAGGTGTATTATGAGGTTCTGCAGCAGCTGAGGTGTGTATTACGATTGCCTGCAGCAGCTGAGGTGTATAATGAGTTTCTGCAGCAGTTGAGGTATATAATGAGGTTCTGCAGCAGCTGAGGAGTGTATTTTGATGATTTATTATGATCTGCAGCAGCTGAGGTGTATTATGATTGCCTGCAGCAGCTGAGGTGTATTATGAGGTTCTGCATCAGCTGAGGTGTATTATGATTGCCTGCAGCAGCTGAGGTGTATTATGAGGCTCTGCAGCAGCTGAGGTGTATTATGAGGTTCTGCAGCAGCTGAGGTGTCTTATGAGGTTCTGCAGCAGCTGAGGACGATTATGTTCTGTAACAAATGAGGTATGTATTATGAGGTTCTGCAGCAGCTGAGATATGTACTGTGAGGTTCTGCAGTAGATGAGGTTTATATCATGACATTCTGCGGTTGCTCGGACAGACTACTGTATAACACGCACTGCAGCTGCTGAAGAACCTCTTTTTGAAACCTCAGTCACAGAGTGTCTGTCGCAGCAGATATGGGACGAGATCAGCGGCGTGGACGTGGTGCCGCTCATCTCTGCACGCTCCTCAGCTCCTGACCCCAGAATATGAGGGAGATTGACAAACATGTCTCCCTGTTTTCTATTATTGATACTGTGAGATTCTATGTCGCCGGCTCCGCAGCCGCACGCACCGATGCATCTTCAGCGGTGATCAATGGTAAAGTATCGCTCCATCATCTTTACCGTCTGGCATTAGATGGGTGTGAGGAATAAAATCAGCTTCAATTTGGCGCATAAATGTCCCTTTTTTTGGGTCGAGCGAAGTCTCTGAAGGAGACAAATTGGATCCTTTATGTCACCACAAACCTTAAATTACTCGCTCCCCCCAAGATCGGCTTGATAGGGAATCTCATCAATAATTTGAGAATACAAATGAGAATGTCAGCCGTCCCCCCGCATAAGCTGCCAATTCCCCTGGGGGCCAAAGGTAAAGCGTAATCTTTATTATTAATGTAACGTCGGAGAGGAAAGCGAATAAATATTTCAGTAGGTGTCTTCCCGGGCAGTCGTTCATGGCTGAATCTTCAACATGGGTTTTACACCTCACAGCCGGGGCTCCCGGGATCCATTGTCGCCACATTAAAGCCCCAGGTGCATTAACTGTTCATCGTTTTTGTGATACATTTTCAGTAGAATCTACTTTTGCCGAGACGACATGTAATAACGCATTCACGATGTCTTTCCAAAGTAATGTACGTCCAAGAAATCTCCCCACGCATACGTCAAATGTACATTCACACAATGCATACAATCGCCAGCGCCACTCTTGTCCAGTGGCCGTGTCTGTATTGCAGCATTCAGATGGGGCTTACTTGTACGGTGCCATTTCAAATCTCAGCATAGAAATTGATGTTTGCTATGACGCCCACTGATCACGAGACCAAGGTCCTGATCCCTATTTTAAGGGAGCGGTGGTCGAGTGCGCAAAGTGCTGCTCCAGGTGGTCGAGTGTGCAAAGTGCTGCTCCAGCTAATGAATGAAAGCTCGATCACCGTTCCTATCACATGCGAATCAGGACCCTGTTCACATGATTGTTTGGGGGACCCAGCAATTTATCAACTATACAGTGGACAGGTAATAATTTACAATATTGGTACAACCCTCTAAAGGAGTTTTCTTAAGTTAGAAAGTGCACAGTCCCGTTTAAATGATGCAATACCTGACACAGCCTGCAGGCAACAGGGGTACCATTTCTTAAACAAAAAATAAGTTGATATTCCCACCTTCTCCATTCATGGCTAAGACACGGATAACAGCGACCGAGAATCGATCCCATTAGGTTGGGCTCAGCTATATTTCTGTATCTCTCATAGAAGTGAATGGGAGTCACAGAAACATTGTAGGGCATCCGTGCTCAGAAAAAAAACAAAACTTTAAAGCTTGAATAACGTGTGAGGACACGAGAGAGTAAATAGGAAAAAGCTTTTACTCTTCAGCTGAATGTATGTCAATCTTTACTGTAGAGCGTTCATGAACCAGGAGGAACAGGATGTGTAGTGGTAAAGCTCCTGCCTGGAAACATGATTCTGAAACTGTGTGTAGCGTGCAGAATTTTTCACACGAGAAGGGGTTGCAAAGGATTTTCATGTTTTCCATGTGATTTTTTTATGCAGATGGATTTCACCTTATGGATGGCAAAAGGAAAACCTCGAAGTGGAAGTTTGCAACATGTTATTATGTTGAAGATCCGGAATGCAAGTCTGATTTTTTTTTAGATGAAGCGTGTAGTTGACATTTGATAGAATCTCATCCACTTTGCTCCCACCCTTATATGCTGCTGATTTTCCTCCTGCAAAATCTAGATAAAAAAAATCTGCTGTGCATCCTCCATGTGCGAAAGATACATTAAGAGAAGAGAATGCAATAGAAACACTTGAGTTGCTGTGCATCCTACATGTGCAAAAGATACATTAAGAGAAGAGAATGCAATAGAATACACATTGAGTTGCTGTGCATCCTCCATGTGCGAAAGATACATTAAAGAAGAGAATGCAATAGAAACACTTGAGTTGCTGTGCATCCTACATGTGCAAAAGATACATTAAGAGAAGAGAATGCAATAGAAACACTTGAGTTGCTGTGCATCCTCCATGTGCGAAAGATACATTAAGAGAAGAGAATGCAATGGAAACACTTGAGTTGCTGTGCATCCTCCATGTGCAAAAGATACATTAAGAGAAGAGAATGCAATAGAAACACTTGAGTTGCTGTGCATCCTACATGTGCAAAAGATACATTAAGAGAAGAGAATGCAATGGAAACACTTGAGTTGCTGTGCATCCTCCATGTGCAAAGATACATTAAGAGAAGAGAATGCAATAGAAACACTTGAGTTGCTGTGCATCCTCCATGTGCGAAAGATACATTAAGAGAAGAGAATGCAATGGAAACACTTGAGTTGCTGTGCATCCTCCATGTGCAAAAGATACATTAAGAGAAGAGAATGCAATAGAAACACTTGAGTTGCTGTGCATCCTCCATGTGCGAAAGATACATTAAGAGAAGAGAATGCAATGGAAACACTTGAGTTGCTGTGCATCCTCCATGTGCAAAAGATACATTAAGAGAAGAGAATGCAATGGAAACACTTGAGTTGCTGTGCATCCTCCATGTGCAAAAGATACATTAAGAGAAGAGAATGCAATAGAAACACCTGAGTGTCAGACCTATAGATTATAGAACACTTCTTATACTTCACATTTACAAAAAAGAGACCGGACGGAATCAACATCAATTTCTGAACCGCAAACTCCAGATCATTCCCTCTGTAGCCGAAGGGAGGAAAGAAACGACATCTCTAGATAAATATCCCCCCTGGAGGCACAGCAGACTGGAAAATATTTTATTAAGCTCGACCTGACGTGAATCCGACTTCTTCACCCCTTCTGGTACAGAACCTTATCTATCCTCATTTAAAGTGCAGGGTTAGTCCCAAAGTTACTGAAACTTCTGAGGTCATGGCTCGACCATCCATCTTACACCGGAGGAAATGATATAAGGCCTGGAGATCACTCATCTGAGTATAATAAATGGTATAAAAATACTTTTTCACCTTCACTCATTAAATATTTTTTTATCAGATAGTGGTCGTATTCGACCCCACGTCCATTATCTGTATCGATTGTTAGAAATGTGCCCCGAAAAGTCCAAGTTATAAAGCAAATGGTCCCTAAAGGTTGAACCTCAACATTAAAATGGATCAGTTATCCAAAGGACTCACTCATTCAAAGGGCACCGAAATGCCCGGAATAGAGTGGTGGCTGCTCAGCTTTTTCCCCGCAGTAATTTTTTTTTGGCATGTTTACTGTTCCAGTCCATTGGGGTATTTCAGAGCCCCAATTTTGGAATTTGTGGGAGTCCAAGAGGTTTGGTAAGTGATAACTCAATACTGTAAATAGCCTTTAATTTGTAAGACATAGAAGATAGGGTCAGTTTTACCAATTAGCAATGAAAATCAGAGTGGAGGGTCTGCTATGGGGGACCCCCTTCTTCAACCCAGACCTCAGAGTCACTCTGTAAAAGTAGTTCCAGTTTAGGGAGAAAAATTGCCATACCTATAAAAAAGGGTTGTGTGTGGTGAGACGAAGGGCTATTATTACCTGTCAATGGGACGAATGTGGATGAGATTGCAAAGAGTCAAGTGGGTGGTGCTATGCTATGAAAAAACTCTCATTCACTTTTATAGAAGTTCTGGAAACAGAATAGCACGGCCATTTCGTTGTTCCTGTTACTTCATCTTCCTCTATTGCAAAAAATGACAAACATATACAAGCATATAGACTCATAGTCATGGCCGAAAGGGTTGGCACCCTTGACTGTGACTGTGGACAAAGGAAAATCAAGATCTCTTGAGATAGAATTGTAACCTTGAGATTGTTCAACAATCTTTTTTTCTCAAGTCCTCAGACAGTTCTCTTCTCCTCTTTCTGTTCTTCATGCTTAGTGTGGCACACACAGACACACAATGCAAAGATTGTGTCAACTTCTCCCCTTTTTATCTGCTTTCAGGTGTGATTTTCATATTGCCCACGCCTGTTACTTGCCACAGGTGAGTTTGAACGAGCATCACATGCTTGAAACAAAGTTGTTTATTCACAATTTTGGAAAGGTGCCAACAACTCTGCCCAGCCCAATTTTGGGGTTTAGTGTGAAATTATGTCCAATTTGACTTTTTTTTTTCAGTTTTTTTTTGTTGTTCCAATAAACACAAAGGAAAAACATATGTAACAATCCTGTGTAATTGCAATAATTTGGAACACTCATTCTGAATATTCAGCCATGACATAGTCTATACGTTGATTTTTGGCATTTTTGCATACAAATGATAAGTATCACCTAACCCACAAGAAAAAGTGATTTTTGTGATCGTGATCTACTACTGGGACCCCCACCAATTTTGACAAAAGGGCTCAGAAATACCCCAACAGGATGGAGTTTTTGCTCATCACTTTAGTCATTCACAATGGGATTGTTGGAAAAAGAGTTATGCACCAAAGATCCATTCCAGTGGGAAGTTTCATAGCCGCGTTCTCGGGATCGGTGGGGGTCTCTGAGATCAGAGCACCACCGATCCGCATAGTTATCATCTATCCTATGGATAGATGGTATATTCTACTCCACATCCATTCTCTGTATCGATTGTTAGAAATGTGCTCCAAAGTGTCCACGTTTTGTCAAGTTTATAAAGCAAATGGTCCCTAAAAGTTTCCTCTCAACATTAAGATGCATCACTTATCCCAAGGACTCATCTGTATATCTATACAATGGCACATACCGGAGCCTTACAAGGAGGTATAACATGGCCATGTAGACCGTGTGAGCAAAGTCATAGAAGGCCATGTAAGTAAAACTTCTTGGTGCGTGAACTTAGTGATGATCTATGCAAAGTCCCCAAGAAATAAAAAATACTATTTGCTTTACTTAATTTTATTTAACAAGTGAAAAAAAAAAATCCAATGCAAAAGGTTAAAAACAAATATTTTCTTCATCAGAATTTCTTTTGATGATTTGCAGTGAAAAATGTAGTAGAAGTCCGTGATGTAACGGATGTCACTGGGTTTTATGCACAATCTTTTTGCTCGTTTTTCTAACCAACGGGCTAAATTTGCATCGTCAGAGATGCACCCTGCCGAAGATCCAGGCACCGACGCGCGTGCGGTTGGGAATGGTTGCTAAGACACTGAGGATGCCCAGCTGGAATTGTGACTAAGGCGTCTCGTTTGTGCATCAGTGAGCGAAGGACGGGAGTGTTCGGTGCGTTTATGATGACTCTCATCCTCGGTCAGATGCTCCCATTGGGATGAGAGATTGCGCACAAGATTATCAGACAAATGCACAGCTCAGCCTGCAGGATAATGAATCACATCAGTGATTATATATATATATATATATATATATATATTATATATAAATACTGTATATATTAGAACTGTATTTTGCAGCACTACTTTCTACATGTCCACCAGCCAACTCTTTACTGTATCAGAGGCTTCAAAGTAATCTTTCGCCAAGTTTGTAGCAAAGTCAGAATGAAACAAAAATCCTAAAAGCAACCCAGAATTTATATCAAATTCCCTTTAAAGGGTTAATTCCAAGATACGTTATCTCATAAACATATGACAGGGAGTAACCTACTGATCGCTCCAGGTCTGTCCACAGGGACCCCCAAAGAGATACACAGAATGTGGCGCTTGACTCTGCATAAGGCGTTTCGCATGAAGCAGAGATGTGAATGCTTGACCTCCGACACTCCATTCATTGTCTATGAGACTGTTGGAGAAAGCCGAGCACAGCGCTCTGTTATTTTGGGCAGTCCAACAGACAATTAATGAAGTAGAGGTCGAACATTCAAAGGAAGCATTGCAGATGCTGGTTTCTGGGTTCCAGAGCCACAATCTCAGGATGGCAGGGGGTCACAGCACTTGATTCCTCCACCCTGTGATCTTTAAAGAGATGGAATCAAGTAATCACTAATCAAGAAGATAGGTGATAACCTATAGATCAATGGGGACCTGCACCGATTGGCAGAACAGGGCACCTTTATCCCCGCTAGAATGGAGCTCTAGTACTCATGCTCGACCACCGCTCTATTTATCCCTATGGGACCCGCTATGCCTTTCTCCACCAGACTCATAGAGTCGATCAATGGTCAAGAACCAACCTGCTCCGCCGATGGGTGAGGGTCCCAGCGCTTGGACACACATCGATCATTAATAAGAGTTGTCTAGTAAAAACAAGCTTACTTTTACTCTATCCTATGGATGGGGGATAACTTAAAAACTTTCCTACATACCATTAATCTTTTTCATACCTACAGACAGACATATCAGGCGCAAAAATAGATTTTGTTTTAGAAAAAAAGAGGAAATAAAACATCAATTTCTCAGTTCTAAAACAGACAATGAAAAATGTGGGTCGTTACTAAAACAGTTGGGTCTCAACGTGCCGGGTCTCACAACAGTGAGGACGATAGCAGAAGGTTCCTGATACAGCAAGCGCCATCCTGGTAGAGAAATATCGCTGTAACCCTTTCCTAGCACTTGTGAATCATATTTTTTCCGTCTGTTATTTATTTAGTGTTTAATTCTATTTTTCACTATTTGGATTGAGACATACATACAGTACATGTCTATATGTACAGTGATTAGTGTCCAAAGGGAAAGGGGAGAGATGACAAACAATGGCGACTGTGCCGAAACAGTAATCTATGTAAAAAAAAAAAACACTTTGCTAAAATTATTTGCAAATGTAACCTTTAATATCGATGATTAAAAACAGTACAAAACCCGATACTAATGTACAGATCACTAGATCGTCTTTCAGGCTTGTCACTCTCTATAAGGAGAAACGTTACCCCTTAGACACCAAGCAGAGGCCTCTCGTACAGACAAACCAGATCTCTTGCTTTGCGCTGAGGAGGGGCAACAACCCGAAACACGTGTCTGAAAATAGAGATTCAGGATTGGCTTTTATCCTAAGTCATACAGCAAGGCTCGTTAAAGTGTAACGGCTTCCCATAGGTGACAATAGAGTTCCAGTCCTCTTCCTCTTTGAAGAGACAATTTGAAGGAGCATTGCACAGCCTATGAGTCTCCTTACGCTGACATGAGGCTCCTTACAGGAAGTGTAATAAACTCAAGGAGAAAAAGCAAAAACAACTTTTTTTTTTAAGATTCATGTTTGTAACAGTCTTTCTGCACCATTAAACATCTGGAATTGTGTAAGGATGTTTTCTGTCTGTGCGTTATCTGCCTTTTACATCTGCTGCCTTGTTTTACACCAAGTTAAACAAATGAAGTGACTAAAGGTTTATGTTTGGGGAACTGCCGAGAGGTTATAACATACACTAACCTGCACATCATACTGCAAAACCTAATAAAAAGCACAAAGGGATACAATAGTATTATATAATCAAAATAGTATCTTATTTCCATGCACTGTGTGACTCTTAATAGAACGGTGGTGATTATCCTTCGCGCCAGATTTGATGGACATTGGCTTTATAATCAAGAAATGTGAATTCCAGCTTCTTTTAAATATATCTTTATTTTTTTGCTATATGTAGTTTTTTTTTTTTTTTACTTTTGACACAAATAGTTTTGGAAATAAACTTTTTACTTTTTGTAACTTGAAACATTTTTTTGTAATATTTATACTTTAGATTTTTAATATTGATTTATTTTTTTTAATTCCTAGCCTTACATTCTACCTTCTCCAACTTCCTTTTTTTTAATAAGTGGTTTTAAAGATTTTTGCAGCTGTTATATGTGACATATTTCTTTCATGATGGTGATATTTTTTTATATAAATGAAATGAATAAATCGTTAATTTCAACTGATGAATGTTCATAATCATTTAAAACGCCAGTTGGGAATGTTGGATTTTTTGCCCCTACTTCATCAGCACTGGCTGCATTATTGGCCAAAATGTCTGATATATTTGGGTCCAACAACTGTGCTCGGCGTAAACCCCGAGCACGGGGCTCAGCGTCAACACTGAGCACAGGGCTCGGCATCAACACCAAACACGGGGCTAGGCGTCAATCCTGAGTACCATATTCAAAGGCAGCTCTGAACACCGGACTCAACGGCAGCTTCGAACATTTTTCTCAATGGCAGCTCCGAGCACCAAACTCAATGGCAGCTCAGAACACCTTTCTCAATGGCAGCTCCGAGCACCAGACTCAACGGCAGCTCAGAACACCAGACTCAACGGCAGCTCCAAGCACCAGACTCAATGGCATCTCCACACACCGTACTCAACGGCAGCTACGAGCACCAGACTCAACGGCAGCTCCGAGCACCAGACGCAACGGCAGCTCCGAAAAACGTAGTCAACAGCAGCTCCGAGCACCAGACTAAACGGCAGCTCCGAACAACGTACTCAACGGCAGCTACGAGCACCAGATTCAGTGGCAGCTCGAACAACGTACTCAACGGCAGCTACGAGCACCAGACTCAACGGCAGCTCCGAACACCGGACTCAACAGCAGCTCCGAGCACCAGACTCAACGGCAGCTCCGAACAACGTACTCAACGGCAGCTCCGAGCACCAGACTCAACGGCAGCTCCAAACACCGGACTCAACAGCAGCTCCGAGCACCAGACTTAACGGCAGCTCCGAAAAACGTACTCAACGGCAGCTCCGAAAAAACGTACTCAACGGCAGCTCCGAGCACCAGACTAAACGGCAGCTCCGAACAACGTACTCAACGGCAGCTACGAGCACCAGATTCAGCAGCAGCTCCGAACAACGTACTCAACGGCAGCTACAAGCACCAGACTCAACGGCAGCTCCGAACACCGGACTCAACGGCAGCTCCGAACAACGTACTCAACGGCAGCTACGAGCACCAGACTCAACGGCAGCTCCGAACACCGGACTCAACAGCAGCTCCGAGCACCAGACTCAACAGCAGCTCCGAAAAGCGTAGTCCACGGCAGCTCCGAGCCCCAGACTCAACGGCAGCTCCGAGCACCGGACTCAGGGTCAACTCCAAGCCAACAAAAGGTTGATCTAAAAGAAATATATTTTACATTTTTCGGGCAATATGTTAGGTATAAAAATTGTCCTGAACAAACACTTGACTGAATGGATTATGAAATTGTTAAGACAAACATCACATTAACTTTTTATTTTTTTTTAATTTTTTTATTTCTGAAAATAATTTTCCTCTACTCATTCATTGTTATTATCAAAATATACCATAAATTTGTATGAAGAACTATTAAATGAGGATTACTGTCACATTGTTCGCCTGGGTGTAATCACCATGACACTAGCTGTTGACCAGATCATCATTGAAAAGGTTTTCCGAAGGGCGTTTTAAGCTGAACTTGATAAAAAAAGGATGGGCCCGGCCCCTGATCTTTGCGGTCCTGGACATCAGTGTTTATTTGATGGAGGATTCACACTGCATTCACCATAAAGCTCCCGATCTTGGCATAGACTTCCACCAATGAAAACTCTGTTACCCCCAGAGACCAAAACCATTTTGCCTGAGTAAATGCCAAAGGGATAAAAATGAGGCCCTGAGCAAAAAGAATCCCCGGCAAGCTAATATTTGTCTTTCCTCATCAGCTGACCCTCAATACATTCGCAAGGTCAGAGGTGACCACCTGCTCTTCTCCGCTGGGTAAAAAAGGCCTAAAAAAATGAGATGCCTGAGAAGTTCAAATATAAGAGCAGAAACCTTCAGTCTCAGAAAGAATGAGCATCAAAAGGGATGTCCTTTTAAAGGGAATATTCAATAATGTAAGCACGAATATAAGAACAGACGATCACATTGAGAGAAGTGATCGAAGAAAAATCAATCTACAATGAATTACAACCAGATATTGCCATTGTAACAGCAGCACAGTAGCACCATCCATGAAAATTAGATGAATGCCGATGGGCAAAGCATGGTGAAAAGAGACACAAATCCCATATTAATAGACAGTCACTGGCTCCATGTTCTTGAGGACTGGTACTCACCTACATGTCACTGCATTGCCTCCCCTCTCCTGTAACCTGACATGTATTTATGGCGTCTTCCACTTGGATCATTTAAACCCGGCTCAGGCAGCGGGACACCTCCTGAGTATTCAGGTAGTCAGAGTCCACCCCTATATTGTTACATCATACCAGAACTGCTACATCCACACCATCACTGCAAACACAATTCGGCAGTTCCACTGATTGTCATACTGCTAATCCAGCCATGGTTTTACCAGTCCTGCTACATCAGCCTCCTCCATTACAACATCTATCATCAGTACCAGCTCTGTTACGGCAGTATCATCAGCAGCAGCCGTGGATATTACTGTTCCAGCTCTGCTACATCGGTTTCTGCTTAAACAACCTCTTTGACCCGTCTTGTCAGCCCTGCTGCACCGGTGCTACCAGTCCGTGTTGCCTCAAGATCTGCTCACCAGTGGTTTTGTGAATCCATCTTACCAGGTAAGACATGGCAAAAACAGATGAATAGCGATGACCTTCAGACAAGAACAGATCATTAAGAAGGAGGAAAAGGACAAACATCGATTTAATGTCAAAAGAAGCCAGGTTCACCCAAAAATTCACCATAAAGGTAAAAAAAGGCATTTAAAATCAGCAGTTTGAGTCACACTCATGGCAATGACTTTCACAATGACTTGTGACCTTGCAGTGAAAAGACACCATATCATATAAGATATCATCTTCGTCTGCGGATTAGTGTTGTATTAGATATGATCCCTGAGGCATGGAGTTGGATAGTCATAAAAAATTGTATTATCTCAATTAAAATTATTTTTAAGCCTCTTAAAATGTGATGGATTGCATTACAATAGAAGATAGATTGTATAAATAAAGTTTATTGAAGACCGTAGAGGCTGTGTTCCTACTTTGTTATATGTCCTGTAGTTCCATCCTCCGGTGTTTGTTGATGGTGTGTGCGTCCATGGACCAGGAATATTTACATTTATTATTCCTTATGTATGGATGGGCTACAGTGGTATTTACAAGGACCTTTTTCCCCCATAGAGAAACAATAAAATTGTGTAATAATTGCAGTTATAATGGCTATGATAATAATAATAATAATTTTATTTCTATAGCGCCAACATATTCCGCAGCACTTTACATTATGATACAACCCAAGTTTCAGTGTAAGCCTAGCCTTCATTAGCAGTTAGCCAAAGATTCATATAACCTTAATGCACAAGAGAGCATGAATTGGAGATAGCTTTAATGGAGAAAGGGGAGTAAGCTGCCGCCAGACACTTCTGCCAGAGGCTTATCATTTTGGGAAAAGAAGGATCAAGAGTTGGAATTTAACATGTCCAATCTTTTGGGGAACGTTGGTAAGCCCTCCAACACATGAGATAATTGCCAAGTCTCCCCAAAGTCGGCCAACTTTGCTTAATGTGTCCGGTCACCAGTAGTGTTGCATTCGGGAACGATATCTGATTGCTACAAAAACTATATATAGAAGAGGAAAACATCTTTAAACCGTAGACCTTATGTTAAAGGGGTCTTTAATACTGGAAAACTCTACCTAATAGGGAACCTAGTTGTCATAGTGAAGGGTCCACCACATTCATTTGCCTTCAGAGGACTTGTGGCAACACTGGTGGACACAGAAAAGGGCCCCTTTGTAAGGACAGTATATGGGCCCTTTGCTGTCCAACAGCTCATCATAGAATCATAGAATGGTAGAGTTGGAAGGGACCTCCTGGGTCATCTGGTCCAACCCCCTGCTCAAAGCAGGATTCACTAAATCATCCCAGACAGATGTCTGTCCAGCCTCTGTTTGAAGACTTCCATTGAAGGAGAACTCACCACCTCTCGTGGCAGCCTGTTCCACTCATTGATCACTCTAACTGTCAATATCTAATTTCTAATATCTAATATCTAATCTGTGTCTCCTCCCGTTCAGTTTCATCCCATTGCTTCTAGTCTTTCCTTGTGCAAATGAGAATAAAGATGATCCTTCTACAAATCATAATGCACAATTCCACTTGTTTCGGGGGTGGTAATGGGCGTCCTTACTTCTTGGCCCCCGTTGGCGACTATGTATTACACTCCTGCCTCTCGACTTCAGTGTAAAATATTTCATGGAACATTTTGGACCCCAGAGGAGAATTTCTTAGATGGATAATCCCTTTAAAGTTTCCACTCTACTACGGTAGTAAACATCATAACAAAAATACTTATTTGATGGCACCTATAAAATAAAATGGGTTTTCCAAGATTAAAACTTATCCCCAACTAACGTCCACTGGGCCCCCCAGCAATCCTGATAACAAGGCTCTGCAGAGCCCCGTCTGAATTTAGTGGAGGTCTAGCATGCGTGCCTCCGTGTCATTCAATTTCTTTGGTACAGTGCTCAACCATTTCCGCCAGTCCCATAGACAATGAATGGAGCACAGCTGCATATGATGGACCTCCATTACAATCAGCTGGAGCACTGCAGAGCCCCGTTCTTGGGATCAGTGGTCAGACCCCGAGCAATCAGTAAGTTAATCCCTGTATTAATAGGATTTACCTTATATTAGTGGGACAACACCTTTACAGAAGTCAGTAAACCATTTCCCGTCATTTAATATTTTGCAGCTGACTATGTGGTCTTTTCCCGGGAGCCCGCTGCGCATAATTTTGCATAAAATAATAAACGGCGGAACAGAAAAATGTTCCCTTTTTTTGCCTAATTGCAAGAAATGAACAGGAATAAAGCAATGTGACCCCGTAAGCTGGACCAGAGAGTGAAGGATCATCTCTCAGGTTGCACGGAGCCAGCCATCCGTAACAAATCTTCGCGGAGTGGTCCTTTTCTGCATTCTGTCGACGACGCGTGGCCCTTTGTCTCAACCTCACGTTTAAAAAACACATGAACCAGCGCCGTACAATAAGCAAATCACTGAAGCTATTTGAGGCAGCGATTTTCTGGCCTCCTCCTGAAAATGGAAAATGTCATTCACTCCACGCTCGTTCTGAAGCTGCGGCGGAGAAAGATAAAGCGGAGCGCGCGCCATGGAAATGAATCGTGTCATTGGTTCACGACTGAGCCGTTGGCTAAACACTTTTACTTATCTCCAGCTCTTGGGTTTAATCTTCCCGGGATCTTTGCATATTGTGTATGCAGGAAACGGCTGCCATCGGCATTCTTCCTGCGATGTGAACGGATACGATGCGATCTGACATTCCGCGTTGTCATCACCGTGTTCTCTTATAAGACAATTCCCATCCTATTTGTTTTCTGCCAGTTTCACGACTATAGGAAAGCCGAGCGCTGGCTTCTGCAGCTTCCCTGTGTTTAGTCATCCTAAGAGGCTGCTGATAATATAATAAAGGTCAATCTTGGATATCTGGTGACTTCAGAATAAGCAGTCATGTTTGTACAAGAAGAATGACATTATTTCTGGCCCTAATATGACTCATAGTCTCCAATTTCCCTTTGCAGTCTTTTGCTTTCAGTTGTTTCCAAGCTAGAGAGTAGAGACTAACCGTAATGTAACAATCGCGATCGCAGAGGACGTAAATGCAATTTGTAATCAGATCTGGGAAGGAGCAGATCTGCGTTGGAATATGGGAGCGGGGTGAAGTGACTTTCACTGTATTTCTTTGTTTTATAGGCACAAATAGGGTATGGAAGTTTTATTCTATAGGGGCACAAAGGGGATGCTAGTGATATATGGATGCACGTGGGAATCTTTCATTTAATCTGAGTGCAGCATGATCTAGGGGAAGAGATCCTGATTCCAGCGATGTGTCACTTATTAGGCTGTGTTCTGTTGGCTCAATAATAAAATCAGTGTTTTATCAGCAGGAGATTATCACTACAGGACTAGGTGTCTCGTGCCTCTTAGTCCTCCAGCTCTATGTAACCCCGCCCCCACCAAGGTAGCTGCCAGTGGTGTGGGGGGTTATACAGAGCTCAGCATTGAGAGAATTGATAGATCCGCAGCAGAGAAAACTGTGATTTTATCAAAACTGCAGCAAGAAGCCCAATCGGTTACACATCTCTATCCCTACACTATGCTGCTCTCAAATGGGGTACCAAAAAGCTTGTGACAGATTCCCATTAATAATATGTGGGGGGCATTATTACTATGGGAACACAATGGGACATATATATACTTACATATATATATATATATATATATATATATGTTGGGTTTTTTGGAGGTATGAAGTGCATATTTACAGTTCTGGCAAAAATTAAGAGACCACTGAAAAATGTTCAGTTTGTCTGATTTTTCTCTTTATAGGTAGATTTTTGAGTAAAATGTAAATTGCTCTTTTATTCTATAAACTACTGACAACATGTCTCCGAATTTCCAAGCAATAAATTTTTTATTTATTTTCAGAAAACGAGAAATGGTCAAAATAACAAAAAAATGCAGTGCTTGTAGACCTCAAATAATGCTAAGAAAACAAGTTCATAATCATTTAGAAACAACAATACTAATGTTTTAACTCAGGAAGAGTTCAGAAATCAATATTTTGTGGAATAACCATGATTTTTAATCATATCTTTCATGCGTCTTGGCATGCTTTCCACCAGTCTTTCACACTGCTTTTGGGTGACCTTACGCCACTCCTGGTACAAAAATGTAAACAGTTCTTTGTTTGATGACTTGTGACTATCCATCTTCATCTTGAGTACAGTCCAGAGGTTTTCAATGGGGTTCAGGTCTGGAGATTGGGCGGCCATGACAGCGATTTGATGTGGTGGTCCTTCATCCACACATTGACTGACCTAGCTGTGTGGCATGGCGCATTGTCCTACTGGAAAAACCAGTCCTCAGAGTTGGGGAACTTTGCCTGAGAAGAAGGAATCAACTGTTTTTCCAGGATAGCCTTGTATATGGCTTGATTCATACGTTCTTCGCAAAGATTAACCTGCCCAATTTCAGCCTTGCTGAAGCATCCCCAGATCATCACCGATCCTCCACCATTAACGGCATTGACTCAACTCGCCGTGTTTGGAGGAAGAGAAATGCTGCCTATGACCCAAAGAACACCATCCCCACTGTCAAGCATGGAGGTGGAAACATTATATTTTGGGATGTTTCTCTGCTAAGGGCACAGGACTACTTCACCGCATCAATGGGAGAATGGATGGAGCCATGTACCATAAAATCCTGAGTGACAACCTGCTTCCTTCAGCCAGGACATTAAAAATGAGTCTTGGCTGGGTCTTCCAGCAAGACAATGACCCAAAACATACAGCCAAGGCAACAAAGGAGTGGCTCAAAAAGAAGCACATTAAGGTCATGGAGTGTCCTAGCCAGAATCCAGACCTTAATCCCATAGAAAACTTATGGAGGGAGTTGAAGCTCAGAGTTGCCAAGCGACAGCCTCAAAATCTTTCTCTCAATGTTAAAATGAACCTACCCTTAAAATTATAGACTGTTCATGTCTTTGTCAGTGGGCAAACTTACAAAATCAGCAAGGGATCAAATAATTATTTCCCCCACTGTATTTACAGTATACTGTATATATATAGATCCTAGCAACAGTACTGGGGCACTCAAGCAACAAGCTAGTGACAGAAATGCTTAGGTTGAGAAGATACCCTGGGCCCCTTATAACTCTAGTTGCACCCTTGGAGACGTGCAGCTATACTGTCTCCTATATACAGTGCACAAAGACATGGATGATTCCTGCTTCCCTGTGTCTGTGTGGCACAAGTTCATGAGTAGCAGCAGCATGGAGGATATTATACAGCAGTACTGAGCAGTGTAGCTGTGAATCCAGCTCTGGGAATGAGATAAAACCTCTAACTGAGAGTAGGAGCACCATACATGTAAGCGTGTGCATCTGGTCCTCCCTGGAAATGGCCATTTATAGAGGTGAGAGGCACATGGTGGTCACTCTGTCTATAAAAGGTCTATGGGAGTTATGTTGATTGCCAAAGACCACCTTGGCTTGCCCAACATGGGACACCCATTCTCCCGATAAATGGCACCAATACCTGGCGCTATTACGGTGTCATTTAAATGGCAGATGCGTCCGGCACCGGCTTGCTCCTGAACATTTATACATTTGCACATATGGATATTCTACCAGGTCTAACGACCCTGTATTATAAGCGTTGGCTAAAGAGGTCTTTGAGCTATAAAATAATGTCGAAGGTCGACCACAATTGAGCCAAAAATACCTAACTCTGCTGCAAAAAATGTCATTAGATTATTTAATAAGCTAAACTATTAAAATCCTTGCGTGGTTTTCGACCTACACGGAGTAAAGGCCGCTGAAGGTTGTAAAGCTGACACTTTATATGATAAAATGACAGGATAGTCTTCACGCTAAGACATTAAGCCCTAGTCCCTAGCGTCAAACTCCCATAAAATAATGTGCAATAAAATGAATGTATCTCCATAGTAAATGTTTTATCTGCAGTAATAATTTAATTACGGCTTTTTTTTGTGTTTTTAAATATAAAATACTATAATTTAGCTTAAGCACATCGTAAAAATGGAAAAAAAAAAGATTGATCAAGAGTACAGTCTGCGGAAAATTCTCTTTGATCTTCTTCGTTTTCGGTACTAATGAATTATAAAATCGTGTAAGTGGAAACTAATCTCTTTTATATTCCTCCATCTGTGCCAGCGCGATTCCTTTAATGTTCTCGCAGAACAATATGCGCTATCCTGCATGATAAGGAGCGTGTGACGTGACAGAAAATCAAGCGGGAGCCGTAGATAACAGCGGAAAGGAGAATGATTAGACTCGCTGGATGCGGATCCCGCCTTTGTAGAGCGGAGGGTCGTCTGTTTTTAAGGTCTACTACAGCCATAGATGAAGCAGTTCTTGGACTTTCTGAGGTTCTAAAAGTTTTTTTTTATTACTTTCTTCACGTTTTGCTACATATCAAGCGATGACTGGAAGGCACTATTATATCTGCACTCTGACTCTACTGTTTGAGCTTTAAAATGCATACAAAGTAAAGACGAGCAAACCTTTTCACATTCAAATTCCTCAGATTTGCCAAATTTTGCAAATAAATTGACTTCCAGCCAATCGAAAGTACTCCAAATCCTCGAATAGTCCTAAAACGTTTGTGACACTGTCTCCTCTTCTCCTTAAACACCAATCTTTTTCACTGTTGTGCTGTCACTCACTATCTGTACAGTTTCCTAAGTGTTTTATGGCTATCTCCCCCTATTTTTATGGCTAAGCTGTAACGGCCTCTCACTATTTCGATTCATGACAAACGGGCTGCTGCATTCCCTGCCTTGGCTTTTATACAGTGCTTTTATACAGTATCTCCATGGCTAAGCTGTGATGTCCTCTTAATGCCCAGATTCATCACAAAGGGGCTGCTACATTTGCTGCCTCAGATTTTATATAGGCTTTTATAGCTCTGTGTTTAAGCTATGATGTGCTCTTACCATCCAGATTCACCACAAACTGGCTGCTCTATTTCCTGCCTCGGCTTTTATTCTGGATTTTTTATATCTGTGTATAAGATGTAACATCCTCTTACTATCTAGATTCTCCACAAACGGGCTCTGCTGCATTCCCTGCCTCGGCTTTTTGAACAGGCATTTATATTTCTATGTCACGCTGTGACGTCCTTTTACTATCCATATTCATCACAAACTGGCTGCTGCATTTCCAGCCTCAGCTGTTACACAGGCTTATATATCTCTATATCTAAGTTGTGAAGTTCTCTTACTATCCAGAGTCACCACAAACTGAATGCTGCATTCCCTGCCTTGGCTTTTATACAGGCATTTAGGTCTCTATGTCTAAGCTATGACATCCTCTTACTATCCAGATTCACCACAAACTGGCTGTTGCATTCCCTGCCTCGACTTTTATATCTCTAAGCCTAAGCTGTGATGTCTTTTTACTATTCAGATTCACCACAAACTGGCTGTTGCATTCCCTGCCTCGGCTTTTATACACGCATTTAGATCTCTACAGGTCCTTCTCAAAAAATTAGCATATAGTGCTAAATTTCATTATTTACCATAATGTAATGATTACAATTAAACTTTCATATATTTTATATTCATTACACACCAACTGAAATTTGTCAGGTCTTTTATTGTTTTAATACTGATGATTTTGGCATACAACTCCTGATAACCCAAAAAACCTGTCTCAAAAAATTAACATATCAAGAAAAGGTTCTCTAAACGACCTATTACCCTAATCTTCTGAATCAACTAATTAACTCTAAACACATGCAAAAGATTCCTGAGGCTTTTAAAAACTCCCTGCCTGGTTCATTACTCAAAACCCCCATCATGGGTAAGACTAGCGACCTGACTGATGTCAAGAAGGCCATCATTGACACCCTCAAGCAAGAGGGTAAGACCCAGAAAGAAATTTCTCAACAAATAGGCTGTTCCCAGAGTGCTGTATCAAGGCACCTCAATGGGAAGTCTGTTGGAAGGAAACAATGTGGCAGAAAACGCTGTACAACGAGAAGAGGTGACCGGACCCTGAGGAAGATTGTGGAGAAGGACCGATTCCAGACCTTGGGGGACCTGAGGAAGCAGTGGACTGAGTCTGGTGTAGAAACATCCAGAGCCACCGTGCACAGGCGTGTGCAGGAAATGGGCTACAGGTGCCGCATTCCCCAGGTAAAGCCACTTTTGAACCATAAACAGCGGCAGAAGCGCCTGACCTGGGCTACAGAGAAGCAGCACTGGACTGTTGCTAAGTGGTCCCAAGTACTTTTTTCTGATGAAAGCAAATTTTGCATGTCATTCGGAAATCAAGGTGCCAGAGTCTGGAGGAAGACTGGGGAGAAGGAAATGCCAAAATGCCTGAAGTCCAGTGTCAAGTACCCACAGTCAGTGATGGTGTGGGGTGCCATGTCAGCTGCTGGTGTTGGTCCACTGTGTTTCATCAAGGGCAGGGTCAATGCAGCTAGCTATCAGGAGATTTTGGAGCTTGTATGCCAAAATCATCAGTATTAAAACAATAAAAGACCTGACAAATTTCATTTGGTGTGTAATGAATCTATAATATATGAAAGTTTAATTGTAATCATTACATTATGGTAAATAATGAAATTTAGCACTATATGCTAATTTTTTGAGAAGGACCTGTATGTCTAAGCTATGACATCCTCTTACTATTCAGGTTCACCACAAGACCTCGGCTTTTATATCTCTATGTCTGAGCTATGACATCCTCTTACTATCCAGATTCACCACAAACTGGCTGTTGCATTCCCTGCCTCGACTTTTATATCTCTAAGCCTAAGCTGTGATGTCCTTTTACTATTCAGATTCACCACAAACTGGCTGCTGCATTCCCTACCTCGGCTTTTATACAAGCTTTTCTACAGTGTTTAAAATGCTTGCAATCATTTTATGCAATTTGCCCAAAATTGAATCATAAATTGATCAAGATTACCAGGTTCAGACACAATTCCTTCAATTTCAACCCAAATATAATTTCCATAAAATCAATTTGCTCATTTTTAATACATAGGTAACAACAACAACAAAAAAAAGAATCTGGAATAGGAAAGTCATGTCTGCAATATATAGTACTGAAAAGCTTTCATATATGTAACCTCAACAAAACAACTCAAATTTGGCCACATGAGGTCCGCTCTACAACAAACATGACCTCATCCTGAAGCCCAGACCCTACAAAGACTGATGAGCTGGAGGGCCACAGGGGAGAGCCCCTCGCGCTCGGTGATTCTGATCATTTTTTATTTTTCTCTCCTTCCATCCTGAACGCCGTAGTCATAAAGGACACAGCACATCGTCCTTGACTTTTCAAAGGTAAAGCTTCTCGCTCATTAATGTATTGTGTCGATATGTTTATGTAAATGCAAAAGTATAAAAAAAGTATAGATAAGTACAACTATAAAATTATTCCATTAGTGCACTGTAAAATGTTTGTAGGCTATATCCCCCTTCTCATAAAATCTGAAAATGACACACTAAATTCATAATATAGCAGCCCCTTGTGAATTGAACCAGCCATGACTCATTCATACCTTCTGCAAATGCTCCTGATTTTTAATGCACTCCATCAACTCCCAACAGGATTTTTTATTTTTTTTTTCTAAGCCCAACATCTTTATAACCTCTGGTGCAATTCTATCCGCCCCCACGATCGGTTTTGTACCTTGTATTTATTTAATGAGCAGATACTTTGAAAAACAGTTTTGAATAATAAGCATTATGCAAATCAGCGAACAGGCGAAATAAAAAAAAAAAAAAAAAAACGAAGCCGCCAGATGTTCTTCAAGTTCCTTCCTGGAGTGTCGATCCATAAAGCTCTCCGGCTGCTGAACGTGTATTGGCAAATGTCACACTTCTTACAGAATCATTTGATTAGAAGGACGCGATGTTAATTACGCCTTATTATTATTTCTTTTACTTAGTTGATGTAACAGATTTTATTGTTTGTAAAAAACCAACTCTGGAATTTACCGATATCTCTTCTTAAAAATCCTCTCCGTTCTCAAGAATAGAGGGATTTTAATTTCTATAGTGTGGCGTTCATTGCCTTGATTATCGGTCACCTCTGAGGTCTATCAGTAGTGGTCATTTTCCGAGGCAAGCTTTTTCCCTTTAGACCTTGCAAACATTGCTCTGAAGGTGGGTCAAGTCATCCTCAGCGCCCCTGCACTCCTCCGATGCTGCCTTTGCTTGCACCATCGGAGAGTACACAATTTAGAGCAGTGGTTCAACCACGTCATTTGCCGAACTGTCAATCATCAGGAGCACACCCTCCTAGGCAAGTAGGAAGCTGGGAGGCAGGGGAGCAGTGCGCTCCTGAACATCTATGCTGAGAACAAACAGTAAAAATTAAGTGACATAACATTATGTATTCCTTTACAAATGGAAAGGAAATCTGTTAGCACAAAATGACTGTTCAAACCAAGCACAGGCACTCTGCGAAGCCTTGGCACGGCCAAACCGTTCAGTACACCTTCCAACCTCTGCCTTCCTCTTTTCCTGGAAATCTAGTGCTGATAATCAAGGTAGAAATAGATGCATGAGAACGTGCACTGGATTGCAATGAGGAACAATTTCATAGAGCGTCTCTCGCTCTGTTTGACCAGTCCTATTCTGCAATACACAGACAGTTCATTGATATGATTCTGCACAAAAAAAAACAATTAAATGACAGAATTGCTGTTCTTTTGGATCTTGTGGAATAAAAAAAGAGATCAGAAAGTCGTACAGACCCCTAAATGATACTGTTAAAAACCATGGCTTGCTCTTCGAAAGAAAGCACCGACACAACTCTGTAGACTAAAAAATAAGTTAGGACTCTCAAAAAAACTAATTTTTTTTGCAACTTTCTATTTTGTAAGTAGTAAAACAAAAAAAAACAATATAAATTTGGTATCACCATAACCGTACTGACCCCGAAAACAGCGACCAAGTCATTCTTACCGCAAAGAGAAAATCGTAAAAACAAAACTCAAAAAACAACAGTAGAATTGCTGTTTTTTTTTTTTATTAAAACTTAGGACTCATACTCACATGCGAGAAACTCAAGCGAGTCTCTCGCCTCAATACCCGGCACTCGGATCGGCGTGTATTTCTATACAGCTGAACGCTCCGATCCGAGTGCCGGCGGCAGTGCCGATATTGACGTGCGAGACTGGTCCGAGTTTCTCGCATGTGAGTATGAGCCCTTATTCTGATTTTCCTACAGTTTTTTTCAGTACATAATATGCTAGAAAGATAGAAAGAATGGCGTCATTCAAAACTTCAAAAGTCCAGCAAAAAAAAAAAACAAGTCTTCATGATATAAAAATACAAAAAGACGAGGAAGAAAACAAAACAAAACAGAAGTGCAATAAAGGCAGGGTTCTTCATATTTCAAGGGTTTTTCCATTGGTAAATTGTTTTGTAACCACTGCAAACATGACAAATAAAATAGGAAAGTTCACGTTCTTGTGTTGCAGAAAACTTCCTGTATTTGTAAACAATGTGATACCTGGTAATAAAAGTATCACTGATGGAATAGGAAGGGAGTGAAGATTGTGATGACCTCTCATCTATACAGACAGGCTCGGGGGGCATGTAATATACAGGTGGGACGGAATATATTGACCTGCGGTGACTGGAGTCGGAATCCATCTTGTTCCGTTTAATTACTTAACATGTTTATGTTCTAGCGATTCAGCCCTTTCAATAGCCATATAGTCTCGCTACTCTCCCCTCCGCTGACATACCCCCTTCTCAGTGCTCCTCAATAGATACTGGGGGCTAAAATAGCCTGACAAATGACTGAGGAGGTCCCGAGGATGCCCGTTTCATTCTGCCGTCTTTATTGTGGCTGACCTAAAACCAAATACCCAGGCCCCGGTCTCCCTGGTGACACCTGAAGTCTTCAAGTCTCCTAGTAACTCCGAACAATAATCCCTGGGAAAAGCCCATGCAGTTTGGAAAAGGGCAGTGCTTTCTCTCCGAGCTCCTCTTGGGAGGGAGAAGAGGGGATTTTTTTTCGGATCCCGCTGGCACACCACGAGCAGGAACGAGAGGTGTAAATGCATTCGCTTATTTCTTCTGCCTTAAAAAAAAAAAAGTTTGCAAAAGTTTTAAAAAGTTTTAGCCTGTATAGTCCCAAGAGGCAAAGAAGCGGCTCCCCACCTGTGGAGTTAGGAGCTGGCTTTTAAGGGGACAAAAGCTCCTTTCACATCTCCCCGGCCTCCCCAACCCTCTCTATGGCCACTCTTAAACACTACGGGGATCCCAATCCAACTGCAAATTCCACTTTTATTGAAGGGGGGAAATGGCCCTGTTACACAGAAGATATTTCCTGCTTTCTTTAGGGATTACATGCACAAGCTGAACGTGTTGTAATTGCAAACATAGAGAATATCAAGTGTGATCTGGGGGCAACCGCTCGTCCCCACTAATAGCAGCACAGAAGCGGTAAAGAACCGGAAACCATCTGTTTAGCTGCAGGTAGAAAAAAATAAAAAAAAAGTAGATATATATTTCTTCTACTTTCATCTCAGAAGTTCAAAAGTTTTATTCATTTTAATGACTCTTAAAAGACCTGTTTCAGGTGCGGAGGTTGGGAGTTGTAGTGCTCTATGAATAAAGTATGATAGGATTTTTAGAGTTTCATAGTTTTTAAGGTTGAAGGTAGACTTACGGTAAGTCCATCAAGATCAATTTATAACCTAACACGTTGATCTAGAAGAAGGTAAAATCCCCATGGGGCAGACATCAAAACCTCCATATTAGGGGAAAAATTTCTTCCCAACTCCACTTTTAGCAATCAGACTAGTTCCCTGGATCAACGTCCCATCACAAAATCTAGTGCCCATAACCTGTAATATTATATTCATCAAGAAAGGAGTCCAAGACTCCTAGTACTTTTATAGTGAATCAGCCATTACAACATCATGTGGAAGAAAGTTCCATAATCTTGCTACTCTTACAGTAAAGAATCCATAATCTCACTCCTCTTACAGTAAAGAATCCATAGTCTCACTCCTCTTACAGTAAAGAATCCATTGTCTCACGCCTCTTACAGTAAATAATCCATAGTCTCACTCCTCTTACAGTAAAGAATCCATAGTCTCACTGCTTTTACTTTAAAGAATCCATAGTCTCACTGCCTTAACAGTAAAGAATGCATGATCTCACTGCTCTTACAGTAAAGTGTCCATAGTCTCTCTGCTCTTACAGTAAAGAATCCATAGTCTCACTGCCCTAACAGTAAAGAATCCATAGTCACTGCCTTAACAGTAAGAATCCATAGTCTCGCTGCTCGTACACTAAAGAATCCATAGTCTCACTGCTCGTACAGTAAAGAATCCATAGTCTCACTGCCCTAACAGTAAAGAATCCATAGTCTCACTGCTCTTACAGTAAATAATCTGTAATCTCATTGCTTTTACTACAAAGAATCCTAGTGTCACTGTTCCTATAGTACAGCATCCACTTCTCTTACAGTAAATAATCCATAATCTCACTGCTTTTATTATAAAGAATCCATAATCTCCCTGCTCGTACAGTAAAGAATCCATAGTCTCACTGCTCGTACAGTAAAGAATCCATAGTCTCACTGCTGTTACATTAAAGAATCCATAGTCTCACTGCTCGTACAGTAAAGAATCCATAGTCTCACTGCCCTAACAGTAAAGAATCCATAGTCTCACTGCTCGTACAGTAAAGAATCCATAGTCTCACTGCTCTTACATTAAAGAATCCATAGTCTCACTGCTCTTACATTAAAGAATCCATAGTCTCACGGCTCTTACAGCAAAGAATTCATGATCTCACTGCTCTTACTTTAAAGAATCCATAGTCTCACTGCCCTAACAGTAAAGAATCCATAGCCTCACTGCTCTTACAGTAAATAATCCATAATCTCACTGCTCGTACATTAAAGAATCCATAGTCTCACTGCTCTTACAGTAAATAATTCATAATCTCACTGCTCGCACAGTAAAGAATCCATAGCCTCACTGCTCTTACAGTAAATAATCCATAATCTCACTGCTCGTACAGTAAAGAATCCATAGTCTCACTGCTCGTACAGTAAAGAATCCAGTCTCACTGCTCGTACAGTAAAGAATCCAGTCTCACTGCTCGTACAGTAAAGAATCCAGTCTCACTGCTCGTACAGTAAAGAATCCAGTCTCACTGCTCGTACAGTAAAGAATCCATAGTTTCACTGCTCTTACAGTAAAGAATCCATAGTCTCATAGCTCTTACATTCAAGAATCCATAATCTCATAGCTCTTACAGTAAATAATCTATAATCTCATTGATTTTACTATAAAGAATCCATAGTCTCACTGTTCCTATAGTAAAGCATCCACTTCTCTTACAGTAAATAATCCATAATCTCACTGCTTTTACTATAAATAATCCATAATCTCTCTGCTCTTACAGTAAAGAATTGCCGCCTTTGATTAACATTTAACAATCTTTCCTCTAGATGCAGACGTTGGCCCCATGTCATCATTGCAGGGCTAAGTGTAAAAAGATCATAAGAAAGATCTCCGTACTATCCTGTCATATATTTCTACATTGTAACTGTCATGCTGGGAGCTGTAGTGCACAAAGAGCATGATAGAATTGTAGTTGGTCATGTTGGGGGTTTAAGTCTTTTACGTGGAGAGTATAAGTGAAGTGTATTATGGTCATGTACAGTGATCAGGTTGTGCTGGGAGTTATAGTACTCTATGTATAGCACAGAATTATTTCATGGTCATGTTCATTGGTTGGGTCCATGCTGAGGGTTGTAGTGCTCTCGCTTTTATACATACAGTGCCTACAAGTAGTGTTCAACCCCTGCAGATTTAGCTGGTTGACACATGCGGAATTAACTTGGCATTGTGACATTTGTACTGTAGATCAGCCTGGAAGTGGGAGATGCACTGCAGCAAAAATTTTTGTTGTAATTTTTTTATTTTTTTTTTAAAAACGTTAAAAGTTAATTCAGAGTGTCATTTATTATTCAACCCTCAAACCACAAGAATTCTGTTTGGTCCCCCTAAAGTATTAAGAAGTAGTTCAGGCACCAAGAATAATGAGCTTCACATGTGTGGATTAATGATCTCTTTTGCCAGCCTTTTCTGACTATTTAAGACCCTCCCCAAACTTGTGAACAGCACTCATACATGGTCAACATGGGAAAGACAAAGGAGCATTCCAAGGCCATCAGAGACAAGATCGTGGAGGGTCACAAGGCTGGCAAGGGGTACAAAACCCTTTCCAAGGAGTTGGCCCTACCTGTCTCCACTGTTGGGAGCATCATCCGTAAGTGGAAGGCTTATGGAACTACTGTTAGCCTTACACGGCCTGGACAGCCTTTGAAAGTTTCCTCCCGTGCCGAGGCCAGGCTTGTCCGAAGAGTCAAGGCTAACCCAAGGACAACAAGGAAGGAGCTCCGGGAAGATCTCATGGCAGTGGGGACATTGGTTTCAGTCAATACCATAAGTAACGTACTCCACCGCAATGGTCTCCGTTCCAGACGAGCCCGTAAGGTACCTTTACTTTGAAAGCGTCATGTCAAGGCTCGTCTACAGTTTGCTCATGATCACTTGGAAGACTCTGAGACAGACTGGTTCAAGGTTCTATGGTCTGATGAGACCAAGATCGAGATCTTTGGTGCCAACCACACACGTGACGTTTGGAGACTGGATGGCACTGCATACAACCCCAAGAATACCATCCCTACAGTCAAGCATGGTGGTGGCAGCATCATGCTGTGGGGCTGTTTCTCAGCCAAGGGGCCTGGCCATCTGGTCCGCATCCATGGGAGGATGGATAGCACGGCCTACCTGGAGATTTTGGCCAAGAACCTCCGCTCTTCCATCAAGGATCTTAAGATGGGTTGTAATTTCATCTTCCAACAAGACAACGACCCAAAGCACACAGCCAAGAAAACCAAGGCCTGGTTCAAGAGGGAAAAAGTCAAGGTGTTGGAGTGGCCTAGTCAGTCTCCTGACCTTAACCCAATTGAAAACTTGTGGAAGGAGCTCAAGATTAAAGTCCACATGAGACACCCAAAGAACCTAGATAACTTGGAGAAGATCTGCATGGAGGAGTGGGCCAAGATAACTGCACAGACCTGTGCCGGCCTGATCAGGTCTTATAAAAGACGATTATTAGCTGTAATTGCAAACAAGGGTTATTCCACGAAATATTAAACATAGGGGTTGTATAATAATTGACCCACACTTTTATGTTTAAAATGTATTAAAATTCAACTGAGCAACATAACTTTTTGTTTTGTAAGATTTATGCTTCTGTTAATAAATCCTACTCTCGTTTGCAGTTTGAAGGCTCTAACTTATTTGCATCTTATCAAACCAGCTAAATCTGCAGGGGGTTGAATACTACTTGTAGGCACTGTATATATATTCTATGGTCAAGTCGGGTCATGCTGGGAGATGTACTGATCTGTATATAAAGTACAGCAGAATTACATCATGTATCCAGCATTCGGGTCATGCTGGGACCTGTAGTGCTCTGTACAGAATAATACGATTATATAAGAACCCTGTCTCCTGCAGGAGTCTGATCCCGTAGTCACACTTTATATGTTTGCCCCGGGTCTGCATACAGTAAATGGCAAAATATTTTTACATTTTATCTGCAAACTTCTATTTATATATATTTTTATTCTAGAAACATTCAATCGATAAAAATAAAAGTTATTAGTAAAGTTCTCCGAGACTGTGAAATGATGACTACTGAAGACACTGTACATAGAGGATTGTAGCTGTGCGAGCTGCACTACAATAACCAGCATTATCGCCCAATACTGGGGACAAGCAGGGTTTCACCAGCGCAGAGACACAAACCTCTGTTCACACATGATATTGAGAGCTCGTTCTTCAGAGGATGGACGGTAGAATGGTAAGAACACGTCCAGCAGAGGATGTAATCCGGGAAATTGATTTCTTTGTGTTTGTGACACGAGGTGATCGGATGTCAATAATCCTTTACTTAAAAGGGATATTGTTCTCACCTGCGGCTGCGGCTGCAGACACCGAGGTCATGTATAAATATACAGCTCTGGCAAAAATTAAGAGACCACTGCAAAATTTTCAGTTTGTCTGATTTTTCTCTTTATAGGTAGATTTTTGAGTAAAATGTAAATTGCTCTTTTATTCTATAAACTACTGACAACATGTCTCCGAATTTCCAAGCAATAAATTTTGTATTTATTTTCAGAAAATGAGAAATGGTCAAAATAACAAAAAAATGCAGTGCTTGCAGACCTCAAATAATGCTAAGAAAACAAGTTCATAATCATTTAGAAACAACAATACTAATGTTTTATCTCAGGAAGAGTTCAGAAATCAATATTTTGTGGAATAACCATGATTGTTAATCACAGCTTTCATGCGTCTTGGCATGCTTTCCACCAGTCTTTCACACTGCTTTTGGGTGACCTTACGCCACTCCTGGTACAAAAATGTAAGCAGTTCTTCTTTGTTTGATGGCTTGTGACTATCCATCTTCCTCTTGATTACATTCCAGAGGTTTTCAATGGGGTTCAGGTCTGGAGATTGGGCGGCCATGACAGGGATTTGATGTGGTGGTCCTTCATCCACACATTGATTGACCTAGCTGTGTGGCATGGTGCATTGTCCTGATGGAAAAACCAGTCCTCAGAGTTGGGGAACATTGCCTGAGCAGAAGGAATCAACTGTTTTTCCAGGATAACCTTGTATGCTGCTTGATTCATACGTCCTTCGCAAAGATTAACCTGCCCAATTCCAGCCTTGCTGAAGCATCCCCAGATCATCACCGATCCTCCACCAAATGTCACAGTGGGTGCAAGACATTGTGGCTTGTACGCCTCTCCAGGTCTCTGTCTAACCATTAGACGACCAGGTGTTGGGCAATGCTGAAAATTAGACTCATCAGAGAAGATTATCTTACTCCAGTCCTCTATGGTCAAATTCTTATGGTATTTGGCAAACTTCAGCCTGGCTCTCCTTTGCTTCTCATTGATGAAAGGCTTTTTTCTAGATTTACATGACTTGAGCCCTGCCTCAAAGAGCCTGTTACAAACTGTTCTTGCCGTACACTTCACCCCAACTGCCATTTCCCATTCCTTTTGTAGGTCACTTGATGTCATCCTGCGGTTGCTGAGTGACATTCGAATAAGATGACGGTCACCCCGGTCAGTGGAGAGTTGTTTTCGTCCTCTGCCGGTCTGTAGCTTTGTTGTAAAAAAGAGAAGCCAGCACCGCACATGATCAGCATGAAATACATTAAGTGCATCTGCACATATTAGTTTCTAACTGTTTTCTTAAAAATGAGACAATTGGCAAATAATTGATCAATTCTTTGAGCCACCCCGCCACGACAAGGCATTCTCATATGGGGCAGTCCTACTCTACGTTTTTTATTTTCACTGTGCCATTACGGCCTCCTGAATATATTAAAAGCAAGACTGCAAAAAAAAAACTGCAAAAATACTGCAAAAGTACCTGAAGCAATGCTGAATCACTCCCATGGTGCCAGTAAGGCAAGCGCAGATAAAAACCGACCAGGTCCAGAGATGGACATTTCAGGTCTGACCTCCACACTTGCCAAACCAGCAACCACAGATAAAGAGTGAAACAGGCCCAGACACAGGTGCACAATAATGCAGAGCCTGGGGCAGGGCAAGGCTGCTGTATGTGTGTACAGCAGCCTAGGTCAATCACCAAAAGAAAAAAAACAGATAAATTGGCATGCATAACCCGGCGCGCACGGCAACAAGTGGTGGTCAGCCACATACCAATAACGAAGAAAAAAAGAGAAGCCAGCGCCGCACATTATCTTTTTGTGATTGACCTAGGCTGCTGTACACACATACAGCAGCCCTGCCCTGCCTCAGGCTCTGTGTAATTGTGCACCTGTGTCTGGGCCTGTTTCACCCTTCATCTGTGGTTGCTGGTTTGGCAAGTGTGGAGGTCAGATCTGAAATGTCCATCTTTGGACCTGGTCGGCTTTTACCTGTGCTTGCCTTACTGGCACCATGGGAGTGATTCAGCAATGCTTCAGGTACTTTTGCAGTTTATTTGCAGTCTTATTTTTGCAGTTTTTTTTTTATATTTAGGAGGCCGCAATGGCACAGCGAAAATAGAAAACGTAGAGTAGAACTGCCCCATATGAGAATGCCTTGTCGTGGCGGGGTGGCTCAAAGAATTGATCAATTATTTGCCAAATGTCTCATTTTTAAAAAACAGTTAGAAACTAATATGTGCAGATGCACTTAATGTATTTCATTCTGACCATGTGCGGCGCTGGCTTCCCCCCTTTTCTTGTAGCTTTGTTGTCCCCAATGTCTGCTGTTTGACCTTGTTGTAATGGACTGCCGTCTTAGAAATTTTAAGGATGCAGGCAACATGATGCTCACTGTATCCCTCTGCTAGTGGAAAGCCAGAATTGAGCCCTTCTTTTCCTCATCACTTTTCTTTTCAACTCCTTTGGCATGGTTAAAAGTTATTTTTTCATTCCTATTACTTTTGGGAGATTACTAGCACTTGTTCTGCCATCCAGCTTGTCCTAGTGCAAGAGGATTGTGAACACCACAGCAGTGTTTTTTATACTTTCCTTCGTTAAATAAGATTTGGTTCAGGTGATCACTAATCAGAAGCACATTAAGTAGAATGAGGTGAACTCTGGTTGGAATTCAACTGACACTGGAATGGAATGGCTGTCAGACATGGAGAGAAGCGGATTATTATACAACTGTGCAGTGGTCTCTTAATTTTTGCCAGAGCTATATATATATATGTATATATATATATACAGTATATATATTACATATACATACACATGCCTCCTATAGTGATAGTGTGTAGCCCTGGTACACAATACCAGGAGGATGAGTGGAGAGGCAACAGTTAAGGTCTCTTCATGACATCATGTACACTTCTGACACACCCAGCAGGGGTGTGGAAGGGAGTGAATGTTAGGCAGTCAGGTTCCTGTCCTTGGACAGAGTAGACGTGTCCAGTTTGAGCCTGTCATCAGTTCAGAACGTGGAGGCTGGTACAGGTGGTCTAATTCACCTTAGTCTAGTCAGAGCTGTGCCCCACTGGAAGAAAGACTGAACTAACTATTAAGAGTCGAGCAAATCGAAGGGCAAAGTGGAAGATTATTGGAAAAGTGCGTTTGGCTTGGAAAAGTCCTGCACATTGCAACCGGTCACTGGGGACCGAAGAATCACTATTGTTACAAGCATAGTGAGGAGAAAACCAGAGATTTACCGGACCCTAGGTCGCGGCAAACAAGCCCCTTATAGTCAGTACGTAACTGGGGTCAGGGGAAGTGAAGACTTTGGAGTTTCTGCAGGACAAAATAAGAATTCAGCTCCCTCATAGAAAGGCTCCTAACACTAAATTGACTGGGAAGCACAGCTTTGGATAAGCTGGAATCATAGAGGGGACTACGCTTCAGGCTGGTCGTACTCATCTTCATTGGACAGTAAAGGAGGCCCCTAACTTGCTTAGCTGTTGCCTCAAAGCTCATCCTCCATCAACCCCATCAGCCTCCCTGGGACCTGCCTTATCATCTTGCAAGTAAAGGTATGGAAAGACGCTGATCGTGTGAGACTGAGTTATTGATTTGCATGCCTGCACAATCCCTATATAACTACCGACCTGAGGGAAGAGTCCCACCTGTAGGGGACCCGACATCTAGCTGCATCACCATCCCCTCAGAGATCTACAGCAGCGCTGGTACAAATTACCAGAATACTACAGGTGGCGTCACGAACTGTATATAAACCAATCCCCTGTAAATATATCCCCAACAAACGCCAGACCGCCAGGGCCACAGACCGAGCCACAGCTACCTGTGACAATCCCCATAGACTTCCATGGGCTCGGCTCTGAGTACCCCATTGCCCTGGTAACCCACAATTGTGGTGGCGGGTCGACACAAAAACTTGGCGTCACGAACAGGATACGAAACTTGCAGCATTGCGAGCCCTGTGTGCCTGTGGAGTGTTTTGATGAAAAAGACTGTTGCTATTGTTTGGCGCTAAAATCCGCCATTTTGCCGCCATATTCGCGCCCTCAGGCGCTGGAGAAGAAGGTGGGCGGACCTGAAAAAGCGCGCAAAGTCTTGGACACGCCCCCAAACTGCATAGCAATCTGCGTCGCAAACCGCATCGCAAACCGCATAGCAATCTGCTTTGCAAACCGCATCGCGAACTGCATAGCAAACCGCATCGCAAACCGCATCGCAATCTGCATCGCAAACCGCATCGCAAACTGCATAGCAATCTGCATCACAATCCGCATAGCAAACTGCATCACAATCTGCATTGCAATCCGCATCGCAAATTGCATCGCAAAATAGAGCGGCAGGTCCTGCGACAGGAAGTGAACGCTCTGACATCAGAGCGCCTGCGACGAAGGTCCTATTCCCACTGCGGTGCCTGTGAAGTAGCAGCGTCTGAAACCGGTAGGCTCCGTTTAACCAAGGGGGCGCTAAGATGTCACAACAACCGGCTGACAGTGCGGCCCCGGCCGGAGGCCCCAATCCCGCACCGTCTGGTATTGTAGCGCCAGATGGGGGCGCAGGCCCTGCACCCAGTCCGGTAGTCCCGATCATGCCACTAACGCTCCCATATATGCCTGGGGCGAAATGGCTTCCCCAGTACAGCGGTGAGCCAGGCACATTAGCAGGCTTCAAGCGGAAGTTATGCAGCATCCTAGAAATGTACTCCATGCCTGAGAGACAAAAAGCTGCTGTGCTAATAGGGCAGCTAACTGGCGCTGCTGAGAGGGAAGTGGAGACCTGGGATACCGTTGATCAGGAGTCGGTACCTGCGATCTTCCTGAAGCTACATGCCATATTTGAAGACCGCACAGAAACGGATCTCCGGATGGCCTTCTATCACTGTTCACAACAGCCAGGTGACAGCATCCGGGACTATACTTGCCGACTACAGGGAGCCCTGAGAGCCCTCAAGCAAATTAACAATTTAAATGCTATCGACGAGAATAAAATGTTGAAAGAACAATTTATACAGGGATTGAGATCCCCAGAGGAACGCAGAACTGTGAATTGGTGGTCCTTAGATCATCCTGATGCTACCTTCGATGCCCTAAAGGACATGGCAATAAAAGGGCTGCGGCCCCTGGGCAAACCTGAGGTGGCCACCCAACATCATCAGGGTGAAGTCACTCTGGAACCGGCAGTAACCCCCTGTTCCCCGCTAGTGGCAGAAACCAAAACGCAGGTGACACCTCCTAGTGAATTGGACTGTCTGCGCTCAGAGGTGCGCCAGCTGACTAAAAATCTGGCTGCTGTAATGAGTGCCCTGCAGCTGCGGAAAGAGGAGGAAGGGAAGATCTTGTTAGCTGACTGCCCAGAGGACGTTCCGTGGATGCACCGGAGAAGAAAGAAGACGTCACCCCCCCGGAGGAGGACAACGCCACCCCCAGGAGCAACCTCTGATCAACACCCTTCTCGTCGAGAGATCATCTGTTATCGCTGCAACCGGAAAGGTCATCTGTCTACACAGTGTCCTTTAAACGGGCAGAACCTGGGTCCAAGGGCCAACACCCAGGAGAATACCCGTCAGGCCCCCTAGACTGGAACCGCAGGTATGTGGGCGGGCGACCCTACCTGTCTATTATTCTAGATGGTATTGCTGTTCCAGCATTGTTAGACACTGGGTCCCAGGTGACCCTAATACCTGATGCCCTATATACCAAGTACTGGTCAATGGACAGTCTTAAACCTCCGAGCCTTGACTTTACCGTGTATGCTTCTAATGGTCTTCCTGTAGAAGTACTCGGAACAAAATGTGTAGATGTAAAGGTGGGCAGAGAGGAGTTGAAAGACCAAGGGCTTCTGGTAGTAAAGACTGTAAATGAGGAGAACGGTTTAAATATCATTTTGGGTACTAACATTATCGGTAATTGTTTGGGAGAAGTTGTGTTCTTACTCCAACAGCTCGCTGAGATTGCCCGACCAAGGCAGAGAGGAGTAATCCAAAGAGAGATCCGGGCCCTGGTGTGTCAGCAGCAAGCGAAGCTTACCGACGGCGAAATTGGTAATGTACGGGTCACTGACTCAGATCCTATTGTGATACCCCCAATGAGTGAAATGATCATTTGGTGCAGGGCAGCCATAGGTCTGAGAGGACAGAATTACCAAGCTGTAGTAGAACCCCACCATTCAGAACATAGACCTACACTTATGACTGCTAGAGGAGTAGTAGAGGTGGTGAATGGAAGAGTACCGGTACGGCTTCTCAATTGGGGAGATGATGAGGTAAATTTACCCCGTTATGCAACCATTGCTAAACTTCATGCTGTTGATAATAATTCTATTCTCCCGGCTGAGTCCTTAGACTCCTGTCAAATAGAGGAGGACAATGACCCAGCAACCCAGGTGGCGGAATGGTGTCAGCAACTCCATGTTGGGACGGACACCACTCCCGCTCACCAGAAGCAAGGGGTATTACGGGTGGTGCAAGAGTACGCCCAAGTGTTTAGCAAAAATCCACTTGATTTTGGGACAATTAAGGGAGTACAACATCATATCCCTACTGGCAGTCATCCTCCCATCAAAGAGCGGTATAGGCCCATACCTCCAGCTCATTATCAGAAGGCTAAAGAAATGTTGAATGATATGAAGAAAGCTGGGGTGATAAGGGATAGTTGTAGCCCCTGGGCAGCCCCTCTAGTTCTGGTTAAAAAGAAAGATGGTAGTATGAGAATGTGTGTGGATTACAGGCAGGTGAACCGCATAACACACAAGGATGCATACCCGTTACCACGTATAGAGGAATCATTAGCTGCTCTGAAAACGGCTAACTACTTTTCTACCCTCGATCTGACTAGTGGTTACTGGCAAGTGGCTGTGGCTGAGGAGGATCGTGAGAAAACGGCTTTCACCACCCCAATGGGGCTCTGTGAGTTCGACAGAATGCCCTTTGGGCTCAGTAGTGCCCCAGGAACATTTCAGAGAGTGATGGAAAACTGTCTGGGACATCTCAATTTTGAAACCGTGCTGCTATACCTAGACGACGTCATCGTGTATTCCAAGACTTATGAGGACCATCTGAAGCACCTGGCAGAAGTATTCGAGTCCCTGTCCAGGTACGGGATGAAATTAAAACCCTCAAAATGCCATCTACTCAAACAGAAGGTACAATACTTGGGGCACATCGTCAGTTCGGAAGGAGTAGCGCCGGACCCAGAGAAAGTCACTGCCATCCAGAAGTGGCCAGAGCCGAAGAACCTTAAGGAAGTGCGACAGTTCCTGGGACTAACGGGTTACTACAGGAGATTCGTGAAAGATTACACGAAGAAGGCAGCTCCTTTACAGGACCTCCTGGTAGGACAATCCTTAAAGAGCAGAAACCCTCCCTTTAATTGGGGTAAAGAACAGGCTGAAGCATTCCAAAAGATGAAAGAGATCCTGACAGGTGATGAGATCTTAACCTATCCTGATTACAGCCAACCGTTCCTGTTGTACACCGACGCCAGTAATGAAGGGCTGGGAGCAGTTCTCAGTCAGAAGCAGAATGGCCAAGAAAAAGTCATCGCTTATGCTAGCAGAAAACTCAGGCCAACGGAGAGGAATCCGGAAAATTATAGCAGCTTCAAGCTGGAGTTTCTGGCGCTGGTCTGGGCCATTACTGAAAGATTTAAGCACTATCTGGCCTCCAATAAGTTCACTGCGTTTACAGACAACAACCCGTTAACGCACCTGGAAACTGCCAAGCTGGGTGCCATGGAGCAGCGATGGATGGCTCGGTTGTCCAATTACCAGTTTACTATCAAGTACCAGGCAGGTCGAAAGAATGCTAATGCTGATGCGTTGTCCCGAATGCCGCATGACTCTGACACGGAAGAAGAATCGGACGACCTGGATGAAATTGAGCTACCCGCGTTCCATCGAAATGGGGTAGTCCACGAGCATCGAGTCCACAGAAAGCAGAATGGTGCAACATTAAATCCTTTACCCCATCATAGTTGGAAAGAGACTCAGGACAGTGATCCAGTGGTCAGCCGCATCAAGGAGTTGTTTAAGACAGGAAGGCTCCTCTCTGGAAAAGGATGCACCTATGTCAGCCAAGCTCCTGTGGAACGAGAAAAGCAGGTTGTTCCTATACCGTGAGAAGTTGTGCAGGAGATACGTCAACCCCAGAACCCATGAAATGGTCTGGCAAATAGTGGTCCCCAAGGCAGACGTCCCAATGGTGTTGGAAGCGTACCACGATCAAGCAGGACACTTTGGCTGGAGAAAGCTGGAGACCCTGTTGAGATGCCGGTTCTATTGGGTAGGGATGCGCAGCTCCGTCGAGAGGTGGTGTCGGAACTGTGGACCCTGTGGTCTTAGAAGAAAGGACTACGGTAGTCAGAAGGCACCCCTGCAACCTATCCGGACGACTCGTCCTCTGGAGATTGTGGCCCTGGACCACGTCAAATTGTCGCCAAGTAGATCTGGATACTCATACGCCTTGACCATGGTGGACCATTACTCCAGATTCCTGGTGGTTGTTCCAGTGAAGGACCAGACCGCAGTGACGGCCGCGAAGACCTTTCAAGCAAGCTTTTGTAGACCGCATGGGTATCCGGAGCAAGTCTTAACCGATCAGGGACCTGCTTTTGAAGCCGATTTATTCAAGGAATTCTGTCATATGTACGGGTGCAAGAAAATTAGAACGACACCATACCACCCTCAAACCAACGGTCTTTGTGAAAAGATGAACCATATTGTCCTTGACTTGTTGAGATCCATACCGTTGGAAGACAGGAATCGATGGCCGGATTTACTACCTGATTTGGTTGATTTGTATAATCATATACCTGTAAGCTCAACTAACTGCACTCCAGCTTATCTTATGCGAGCAAGGCCCGGAAAACTACCAATGGATTTAGAACTTGGAGTGGTAGAACCGGAGGCAGACGATGCCGTGGAAAACTGGGACATCAATCGGCAAGAGCAATACAGAAGAGTACAAATCTGTGTAGAGGAAAGTCTTAATAAGGCACGGGAGAAACAGGAAGATGTTTACAACCGAAATGCTCCTGCCAAGCCTTTGATGCCTGGAGAGGTAGTATTAAAGAGAAAAAGGAAGATGCATAAACTGGATAACCAGTGGGAGCAAGAACCCTACGTCATACAAGATTCTAAATATGACAACAGAAAAGTTTGTGTCGTCAGTAAAGACGGAGGAAGAACAACAATCACTGTGTCCAGAGATCATTTGAAGTTGTGTCCAGAACACTTAAAGCGTTGTGAAAAGAACCCTGTCCTCAATCAAGGAGAAAGAAAGGAAGAGGTCCTACACACAGATCTGGGAGATTTTCCTGCGGATTGGCCCCGACTGGGAGATGCTGTGATAATTCCAGTGTTGCAGTTTTATCAGCCACAAGAGGAAGTTTTACCTCCAGTTGTGCCTGTGGTGCCAGTTGAGCCCGCTCAGGAGTTACCCATCCCAGCAACACCTCAACCTGTGGAACCTCAAGATGGATCATCTGTAGCAGCGCCTCATACTATGGGATCCCTGGTGAAGCTGACTCACACCGCCCAGCCATCAGTACGCTTGCCAGATCCATAGAAAGATTAAGGCAGTTCTATAGTTTGCCGTTACGCAGTGCAGACAGATCGCAACTTGATATACCTGAAACTACACCACGTAGATCAGAGAGAATCACAAAAGGGAAATTACCCATTAGATATCAGCAGTAGTTATAACGAATTTATGTGAACATTGTAAAAGTCTATATATATAAATGTGTTTTTCCCTATTATGTCTTCGTTTAACAATGGACTCAGAGGCTGAGGACTGAGCCAGCCCAAAAACTGTATCCTGTAAATAGTTGCACTAAAGTGCCTTTTTAATGGTTTCACATGAAACCTTGACTTACCTCTGAACCAAAAACCCGTGTGGTGTGGCACTGAGTGAGGTCTGCATTCGGATGTCCTGCAGCCCACCCAGGACCTACGTTGAAGGTTTGGTGCGGGTCCTTCACAAGTATACTGTATATTTATTGAATGCTATTTAATACTTTTGTATTTCTATATATAATGTTATTGTTTGCAACGTTCAAGATATCCTCACCTCCCGGATGGGACGAATTAATGTTATTGTTAATATTTTCATGCATAAACAAAAATGTCTCTTTATATTTTACAGCCCGGGAGTGCTGTCGTTTACCATGGGGGAATGTGTAGCCCTGGTACACAATACCAGGAGGATGAGTGGAGAGGTAACAGTTAAGGTCTCTTCATGACATCATGTACACTTCTGACACACCCAGCAGGGGTGTGGAAGGGAGTGAATGTTAGGCAGTCAGGTTCCTGTCCTTGGACAGAGTAGACGTGTCCAGTTTGAGCCTGTCATCAGTTCAGAACGTGGAGGCTGGTACAGGTGGTCTAATTCACCTTAGTCTAGTCAGAGCTGTGCCCCACTGGAAGAAAGACTGAACTAACTATTAAGAGTCGAGCAAATCGAAGGGCAAAGTGGAAGATTATTGGAAAAGTGCGTTTGGCTTGGAAAAGTCCTGCACATTGCAACCGGTCACTGGGGACCGAAGAATCACTATTGTTACAAGCATAGTGAGGAGAAAACCAGAGATTTACCGGACCCTAGGTCGCGGCAAACAAGCCCCTTATAGTCAGTACGTAACTGGGGTCAGGGGAAGTGAAGACTTTGAGTTTCTGCAGGACAAAATAAGAATTCAGCTCCCTCACAGAAAGGCTCCTGACACAAACCTGACTGGGCAGAACAGCTTTGGATAAGCTGGAATCATAGAGGGGACTACGCTTCAGGCTGGTCGTACTCATCTTCATTGGACAGTAAAGGAGGCCCCTAACTTGCTTAGCTGTTGCCTCAAAGCTCATCCTCCATCAACCCCATCAGCCTCCCTGGGACCTGCCTTATCATCTTGCAAGTAAAGGTATGGAAAGACGCTGATCGTGTGAGACTGAGTTATTATTGCATGCCTGCACAATCCCTACCTAACTACCGACCTGAGGGAAGAGTCCCACCTGTAGGGGACCCGACATCTAGCTGCATCACCATCCCCTCAGAGATCTACAGCAGCGCTGGTACAAATTACCAGAATACTACAGGTGGCGTCACGAACTGTATATAAACCTATCCCCTGTAAATATATCCCCAACAAACGCCAGACCGCCAGGGCCACAGACCGAGCCACAGCTACCTGTGACAATCCCCATAGACTTCCATGGGCTCGGCTCTGAGTACCCCATTGCCCTGGTAACCCACAATTGTGGTGGCGGGTCGACACAATAGCATCTATGAATCAGATGAATGGAGCAAATACAATACAATGGAAAGTACGAAACAGTAAAGGTAATTAGGGAATTCTGCGTTAATAGAGGTGGGTCCCGTGTCCAGGATCCTCATTTCTTGGCCAGAGGAGAGAGCATCTTTCATCCTATCCTACATCACACAAATGACCCACGGGTATCGGGAATTAAACCCTGGATGCAAAAAAATGGGGCAGGTGGCAAATATGTAACAAGACCCTCCGGATAAGGTATTGGTGGTTTCTACATGCAACATTTTAATGTTTGCTATGGAGCCCCCTTTTTCTCTATGGGTGCCCCTATATCTATGCACTGCAGGGATGGTTCACCAATCTCAGTGGGTGTAATGCTTCTTAGATGGGGGAACTTATTTTCAGGACTATTTTTTTTTTCTTTAAAAAGGAAGTTGCCTGCACAGTTCAACCCGAGCGAAAACTAAATAATTTATCTATTAAAAGGCTTGTCTGCAACAGCAGGGACAATCCGAGGCTCGACGGCGGCCAGATATGTGGATATGCAGTACCTGTCTGTGGCCACTATTCCATTGACGGAGCTATGCGTAGATCTGGCCGCCGCCGTCACCTGTACCAGCTGATCGGCGGAGGTCCCGGGTGTCACACCCCCATTGATCAGTTATCTTAATAATATTAATATAAAAGTCCTGATCCACCCCTGTAATAGATCATTTATTTCGTTTCGATTGGATTTTCCTGTGCAGACAACCTCTTTTTATTTATTTTTTTAAATCGTCCCTGAAAATAAGGTTGACACAATACCCCATGTAAGAAGCATTACCCCTAGAAATGAGTGAAGTATCCCTTAGGCCCTCAATATAAAAGTTCTCGTCCAGCCCCTTTAATTCTATTCATTGTACTTTCTGTTTTTCAGATGCTCATTGTTATTCCTCCCTGTACACTTATATAATTGTATCTTTGATATCAGGATCTCCTTAAAATTCTTTTTTTTTTCACATTGAAAAATGTAAAATCCGCCTTTTTCCCAAATTAAAGAAGCACGAGCCGGAACAAATAAATTAATGCTGCGAAAAACTAATTGATGTTTTCATTGATCTCTGGAAGAAAACACGATTAGACGATACAGATGTAAAGTCATTTCCATTACAATGGGAACAGATTGGAGAACGTGAAAGGAAAACCTTCATTTTTACGTTAACACACAAAGCCAGCGCAGCTTTATAGGCTTCTGTCACTACTACTAATAATGGCATGTGCCGCCTAACCATGCACCATATAACACCATAGCCCACAACTGAAGCTGTGTGCACCGGAAAATACATGGCAGAATGGAGCGGAGCTGCCAGGCGGTGGCGCTGCCCGGGGACGTCGTCCTGCTACATCGGCACCGGGACAGTTTAGGGCTAGCTTTATTACTAGAGGGGTAAGTTTAGGCTCGGTTTACGGGTGTTGTCACAGATTCTGTTACTTATTTTCCCCCCCAAAAAAAATAATGGTCACATCAATGGAAACAAATAGGCACCAGTATAGATTAATGGGTCCCACTGGGTGACGTTGTGCCTTCTGCCATAAATGTCTGACAGGTGCAGGTCCCCCTAGCTGAGAAATAGGGGAGCACTGACCGTTATTCCGCTCAGTGAGGGGGCCGACATCTCCAGGCATCTGTATATAAGCCAGGAAAAGCCTTTAAAGTGCATCCATTTTTTATTGTTCCCCACAGCTGGTGCATTGGTTGCTTGACGTTTTCTTTAACTCCCATGGAAGTGAGTGGATGTCTGGGCTTTCTCCACTCACTTCCATGGAAGTTATGGAAACAGTCAAGCAACCTAACCAGGCACCAGCTGTGGGGAACAATAAAAAAATAGATGCATTAAAAAAAAGCATTTAATATTGATCACCTATAGGTAATCAATATCTGAGACCCGCCACCTGCACCGATCAGGTGATTCTCAGCTCGAGCGGAGCCGAACAGCACAGCACCATACACTGTGCAGTGGCCGTTCTAAGTACTGCAGCTCAGATCACATTCACTACAATAAGAGATGAGCTGCAATATCCAACAATGACCACTATGTGGTGTTCGGAGCTGTGCCATTTTGGTTTACATTCAGAGCTGGGGGTGCGGGTGTCATACACCAATCAGATAAGGGTCAGTTATATAGCGCCATCATATTCTCCAGAGATTTACAGATATTATCATCGCTGTCCCCATTAGGGCTCACAATCTAGATTCCCTATCAGTATGTCTTTGGAGAGTTGGACGAAACTCACGCAATCACAGGGAGAACATACAAACTCAGCGTTGCAAAGCAACAGTGCTAACCACTGAGTCATCATACAGTGCTAACCACTGAGCCACCGTGCAGTGCTAACCACTGAATCACCATACAGTGCTAACCATTGAGTCACCGTACAGTGCTAACCACTGAGCCACCATACAGTGCTAACCACTGAGCCACCATACTGTGCTAACCAGAGTCATTATACAGTGGTAACCATTGAGTCACCATACAGTGCTAACCACTGACCCTACATGCTAACCCTTGAGTCACGTTACAGTGCTAACCACGTAAGCCACCATACAGTGCTAACCACTGAGCCACCAACAGTGCTAACCTGAGTCATTATACAGTGGTAACCATTGAGTCATCCATACAGTGCTAACCATGAGTCACCTACAGTGCTAACCATGAGCACCATACAGTGCTAATCAGAGTCATTATACAGTGGTAACCACTGAGCCACCATACGTGCTAACCATTGAGTCACCGTACAGTGGTAACCACTGAGTCACCTGTACAGTGCTAACCAGAGTCCATTATACAGTGTAACCATTGAGTCACCGTACAGTGCTAACCACTGAGCCACCATACAGTGCTAACCACTGAGCCACCATACAGTGCTAACCAGAGTCATTATACAGTGCTAACCATGAGCCACCGTGCAGTGGTAACCATTGAGCACCATACAGTGCTAACCAGAGTCATCATACAGTGCTAACATGAGCCACGTGCAGTGGTAACCACTGAGCCACCATACAGTGCTAACCATTGAGTCACCGTCAGTGCTAACCACTGAGTCACTGTACAGTGCTAACCAGAGTCATTATACAGTGGTAACCATTGAGTCACCGTACAGTGCTAACCACTGAGCCACCATACAGTGCTAACCACTGAGCCACCATACAGTGCTAACCAGAGTCATCATACAGTGCTAACCACTGAGCCACCGTGCAGTGGTAACCACTGAGCCACCATACAGTGCTAACCAGAGTCATCATACAGTGCTAACCACTGAGCCACCGTGCAGTGGAACCACTGAGCCACCATACCATGAGTCACCGTGCAGTGCTAACCACTGAGCCACCGTGCCACCCAATACCCAGAAGCTTGGACAACCTCATAAAATCTACAGTCATTGATCAGATCTGCACCTTCAGTGCCACTTTTGCAATCTTTTGATACAACAGGTGCTCCCCTTGGCTTCCAGGTATTTCTTCCAGCGCTTGATGATATGGCAGGTAAGGATGGAGGAGCAGATATGGAGGACACAAGTTCACCGCCGGTCCTCATGGTTTCCAGTTGGAGCAGTTGGCACTGATTCATTGACGCCGTGTTGCTAACTAGACAGCGAAATGTCTTTGGTTACAAATTTTTCCCCAGGGGCAAAGTAAAAATGAATCCAGTTCTTCCTGCCTTTACAGTAACTGCACATACACTGCAGCGCTTGTAGGCCTAGGGGAGGGAAGTCTACTGCTGAGCGCCGGCTCAGGGGAGTCCCGACTGATGCAAGCCGGATCCATTAAACGGAAAACACACCGACTCTCGCAATTTGGTTCTTAGAAACATTTAGAAATCCCCAAGGTCGCCTTGTCCTTGTCTAAGTCTTATAGGTTACAGACCATCGTGAACCTACATGCTTGTATAGTGCATACATATTCCATAGCCTCGTACACAGGGTGCATTATCTACATGACCTATGTCAGTGCCTGTCCCCAGTGGGCCGCACAATGAGATTTGCACAGCAACAATCTCAGAGAAAGCCATTTGCCCCAATGGGCTGTTTTGGGAAAATGGAGCAGACAACGAACGAAGGCACAAACTCCATGGAGCATCTGATGATGGTGATTTCAGTCTCGGATTCTTAACATTTTTCTGCATTAAATTAAAAAATTACAATCTTGGTTTAATGTGAAGTTGTATTGTGAGTTACAAAATGTATCCAAAGGGGATATTAAGGTCCAGCAAAAAAAAAAACTGATTCTGCAGGGAAAAGCAGAGGGGGAGGATATGTAACGGGGTGGTCCAGGTGATACAAGGACACATTGTGTCTTCCAGAACTGGAGCTTCTTGGACTCAATAGTCCTCCATTCTGGCTACAAAAAGGGAGTCCCAAGTGGGGGGACCAATAGGGCTTATAGAAATGATAAAAAAAAGTGATTTAAATTGATACAAAGTAGATAAGCCACATGGTAAGGGAATGTTTAATTTGCCAAATACTTTGAGAAAGCTACAAATAAGTAACAAAGACAATGGAATGGGAATATTTGGGAGGTTTTCAAATGAACAGTCACAGAATAAAATTGTCTTCTCTTCCTAGGCTTATGGAAGAGCTGGCCTAATACTTACAGGAGGTGTCAAACTATGGGGACATTTTTTTTTACTTAAATACGTTTATTTTTGGGTTGAAAATCATGTTTTCAATTGGATTCCATTAACAAATTTGCATTATTTGGCTTTTACAGACTTTCCTGCACATTCAATTTCAATGTGGTCTTTGTTTAAAAAAAAAAAAAAAAAAAGATCATTATTAGAAACTTGCCTATTGGACTGTCAGAACTAGCTCGCTGACAGTATCTCAGTTAACCCATCCAGAAGCAGGCGACAGACTATGCAACACAGATGCTCTAGATGGCAAATGGTGCAAGATTTTTAATTAAACCCAATGGAAAAAATTATTTTTGTATGCATTTAAGTAGGAAAAAAATCCCTGTAAGTGGAGAACCCCTTAAAAGTTGTATTCCTAGAGTCCATAATACAGGGGCTAATGTACTGATTGTAGGGGTCTGCCCAGTTGGACCCCCCAACAATCCCCAGAACAGGACTCTAGACCTTGAGAATTGGGTTCCGTTGAACTCTTGTATGGAGCGGCGGAGGTGCGCATGCTCGATCTCCGCTCCATTCATTGTCTATGGGACTGCCGGGAATGCTGTACCGTAGCCCCATAGACGATAAATGAAGCAGAGATCGAGGATTTGCACCTCTGCTCCATCCGACACGGGGATCTCCAGAGCTGAGTTCTCCTAGTTACGATTATTATTATTTTTGGATGGCCACTTTTTGGGATGTCCTAATCAAGAAGATGGAAGAAACTATCATTTATGACTCCTAATTTATTGATACTGCTATTAATGGTGGCAATTATGTACATAATACAGTAACTGTACACTATCAAATCATTTTACACCAAAACAAAAAAAAAAAATCAGTGTTATATGTGACAGTCGGCACAATTAATACCTTACTGAAAAAAGTCTCACCATTTTTTTTTAACATAAATTAATGTATATTTTGCTAGAAAGAATTTTTGGAATTGGGTTCCATTAAAAATGTGCACTATTTACATTCTATAATGCACTGAATATTATTGGTTGCTGAATGAGTTATCTGAGAATCCATCAGTGAGCTCACGTTTCCTGATTTCATCTGTGCTGATTACAAATCATCTAAGAGGGGCTCAGAAAAAGAACAATAAAGGGATACAAAAGTTCTCACAGGATATAAGTCATTGCCAGATGTGATTGTCTTACTACAGTGTGTAAAATACATGCAGTCTCGGCTGAACCAAGCGTGCATGTGTATGGGTCAGGGTGGCGGATTAGTGGAAGGAGCATTTATCCTTTGCCGAAACACAATCTCATGGACAGCAACCTGAAAGCAAGAGATCTTGTCAATCTCAAGAGTGAAGAAAATATAACAAAGGCAGAAATCTCAGCAATGAATAGAAGAAACATTTGTTTCATGCATACATTCTAAATAAATAGTCCGCTTGTTTGCATGAATCATCGAGGTGAGTTGTTTTATTAGTAATGTTGTTTTATATGTAATGTTTCATAGCGCTTATTTTTGAAGGACTCTTCTACCAAAAATCCATCATCAAAAGAAGACTTTAAAGGTTTCCTTAAAGGGACGCGATCATCAGAAAATGACCTATTGTTTCTATAAGGTTTTTGCTTTAAATATTTGTGTTTTTTTTTTTTACATTTTTGTCAATATTTTTTTCCATGTCACAATCTAAATTAAAAATAAAAATTAGGAATCTTGCAATTCTCAACACCGGCCACTAGGGATATTTTAGGCTCTTTCTATTGTTTCAGGAAATTCACATGAACATTAGCCACAATGTACAGATTCTAATCCTATCCTTTACAGCAAAGCATCTAATGAGCATGTGCAAAGGTCAATGTGAAGGGAGGAGGAGGAGGTGAGCTGTGACATCACCTATTGTGAATGGTGGATTCTATGTTATCAACTGTGTACAGAGGTGTTACATGTCATTATAATCCAACCTCTGATGATAATGACGCTGCTGAAAACTCTTCCTAAAAGGGCAGGAAGTATGAGTCTAAAATAAGCCCCACTAATTTTGTATTTTTAATAAATATTTTGATATGCAAAAAAAACTGCAAAAAATTTAAAAAAGCTCAACATGTGATGAATAATTAGATCTGTCCTTTATATGTGGCGGATACTTTTCCAATACTGCTGACCATCAGAAAGTAGGTCAACAAATTTTCTTCCATAAACATCAGAAAATTAAAATCCACATGTTGATACAGTAAAGATGTATATCTTTGTACCGTGTTAGCCAGTAGATAGAAAAATATTTAGAGTTGAGAGTCCTCAGTGGTTGATACCTTTTAATGGCTAACTGAAAAGATGGTAACAAATTGCAAGCTTACCTATTGCATTATTTCTGTGCTGTTTTGTGTATAAATATGTGATTCTTCAGATGTTGTATTAGTCTTTGCCTGATGAAGAGACCTGAGTAGTCTCGAAAGCTTGCAATTTGTTACCATCTTTTCAGTTAGCCATTAAAAGGAATCAACCACTGAGGACTCTCAACTCTAAATATTTTTCAATCCACATGTTGGTAATCAACGTGTTTCTGGCGCTGAGTGCGCCCTTAGTCATAGAGAATCTATAGAGAATCTATAAGTATGTATCTATAGCTCCTCTATGACTAAGCGATTCCAGGGGTCAGTGATACTGATTTCTTTATTTTTATACAATTCATTAACCAAAGGCAATTTTGCTAAATCAAGAAAAACCTCCAGTGTCTTCATTCCCAATATTGATTACAGTTTTCTGCACACGTTTACCTTCCTGATGACTGGTTTCGTGCTACTTATACGGAATTGGTTTCCCAGTGCTCTACTTTTCTAGACTACGTATACCTTGGCACAGAATTTTTCTTTATTGTTCATTCGCTACCTGAATGAAAATTTAAGCAGCTTTCTAAAATAGTTTTCACTAAAAATTGTCTACCATTTTACAGCTGCAAAGTGTCCTGTAACTCCTTTATAGAGCTGAATGATCTGCAAAAATCTTACAAAACCATCAAGGCCCCTTGGTCTTGGTTCTCATCTCTCTCTACCTTCTTTCCATTCTCTCAGACGTAGAGAAAGCAGCAGGGAGTGGGTTGTACAGAGATCTACAACAGACAGGTGAGAAAGCATCTACAATCTCAGAGAGAGCAGAAAAAAAAACAGCTTACGGATTAGGAGGAAAGAACATGAAGAGAACATAAGTGCAGGATTAAAGCTGTACTGAAAAATGAGCTAATTTATACAGCAGCACCATGGAAACACACAGAACTCATATCCAGCCTATATTACTGGGAGGGACACACTGAACTCACATCTAGCCTATATTGCTGGGAGAGACACATACAGACATCACGTCAAGCCTGTATCTGAGAGAGACACACAGAGCTAACACCCAGTCTATAATAATAATAATCTTTATTTATATAGCGTCAACATATTCTGCAGCGCTTTACAGTATAACAGTCTACATTACTAAGAGAGACACACAGACCTCACATCCAGGATCTATTACTAGGAGAGACACACAGACCTCACATCCAGGATCTATTACTAGGAGAGACACATAGACCTCACATTCAGTCTGAATTTCTGGAAAGACACACAGACCTCACATCCAGCCTATATTACTGGGAGACACACAGACCTCACATCCAGCCTATATTACTGGGAGAGACACACAGACCTCACATCCAGCCTATATTACTGGGAGACACACAGACCTCACATCCAGCCTATATTACTGGGAGACACACAGACCTCACATCCAGCCTATATTGCTGGGAGACACATACAGACCTCACATCCAGCCTATATTGCTGGGAGAGACACACAGACCTCACATCCAGCCTATATTACTGGGAGAGACACAGACCTCACATCCAGCCTATATTACTGGGAGAGACACACAGACCTCACATCCAGCCTACATTACTGGGAGAGACACACAGACCTCACATCCAGCCTATATTACTGGGAGAGACGCACAGACCTCACATCCAGCCTATATTACTGGGAGAGACACACAGACCTCACATCCAGCCTTCATTACTGGGAGAGACACACAGAGCTCACATCCAGTCTATATTACTGGGAGAAACACACAAAGCTCACATCCAGCCTATATTACTGGAAGAGACACACAGACCTCACATCCAGCCTATATTACTGGAAGACACACAGTCCTCACATCCAGCCTATATTACTGGGGGAGACACAGACCTCACATCAAGCCTATATTACTGAGAGAGACACACAGACCTCACATCCAGCCTATATTACTGGAAGAGACACACAGACCTCACATCCAGCCTATATTACTAAGAGAGACACACAGACCTCACATCCAGGATCTATTACTAGGAGAGACACATAGACCTCACATTCAGTCTGAATTTCTGGAAAAGACACACAGACCTCACATCCAGCCTATATTACTGGGAGACACACAGACCTCACATCCAGCCTATATTACTGGGAGAGACACACAGACCTCACATCCAGCCTATATTACTGGGAGACACACAGACCTCACATCCAGCCTATATTACTGGGAGACACACAGACCTCACATCCAGCCTATATTGCTGGGAGACACATACAGACCTCACATCCAGCCTATATTGCTGGGAGAGACACACAGACCTCACATCCAGCCTATATTACTGGGAGAGACACAGACCTCACATCCAGCCTATATTACTGGGAGAGACACACAGACCTCACATCCAGCCTACATTACTGGGAGAGACACACAGACCTCACATCCAGCCTATATTACTGGGAGAGACACACAGACCTCACATCCAGCCTACATTACTGGGAGAGACACACAGAGCTCACATCCAGCCTATATTACTGGAAGAGACACACAGACCTCACATCCAGCCTATATTACTGGGAGACACACAGTCCTCACATCCAGCCTATATTACTGGGAGAGACACAGACCTCACATCAAGCCTATATTACTGAGAGAGACACACAGACCTCACATCCAGCCTATATTACTGGAAGAGACACACAGACCTCACATCCATCCTATATTACTAAGAGAGACACACAGACCTCACATCCAGGATCTATTACTAGGAGAGACACATAGACCTCACATTCAGTCTGAATTTCTGGAAAAGACACACAGACCTCACATCCAGCCTATATTACTGGGAGACACACAGACCTCACATCCAGCCTATATTACTGGGAGAGACACACAGACCTCACATCCAGCCTATATTACTGGGAGACACACAGACCTCACATCCAGCCTATATTACTGGGAGACACACAGAGCTCACATCCAGCCTATATTACTGGGAGAGACACACAGACCTCACATCCAGCCTATATTGCTGGGAGACACATACAGACCTCACATCCAGCCTATATTGCTGGAGAGACACACAGACCTCACATCCAGCCTATATTACTGGGAGAGACACAGACCTCACATCCAGCCTATATTACTGGGAGAGACACACAGACCTCACATCCAGCCTACATTACTGGGAGAGACACACAGACCTCACATCCAGCCTACATTACTGGGAGAGACACACAGAGCTCACATCCAGTCTATATTACTGGGAGAGACACACAGACCTCACATCCAGCCTATATTACTGGGAGAGACACACAGAGCTCACATCCAGCCTATATTACTGGGAGACACACAGACCTCACATCCAGCCTATATTACTGGGAGAGCCAAACAGACCTCACATCAAGCCTATATTACTGGGAGAGACACAGACCTCACATCCAGCCTATATTACTGGGATAGACACACAGACCTCACATCCAGCCTATATTACTGGGAGAGAGACCCAGAGCTCACATCCAGCCTATATTACTGGGAGAGAGACCCAGAGCTCACATCCAGCCTATATTACTGGGACAGACACAGACCTCACATCCAGCCTATATTACTGGGAGACACACAGACCTCACATCCAGCCTATATTACTGGGAGAGACACACAGACCTCACATCAAGCCTATATTACTGAGAGAGACACACAGACCTCACATCCAGCCTATATTACTGGAAGAGACACACAGACCTCACATCCAGCCTATATTACTGGGAGAGACACACAGACCTCACATCAAGCCTATATTACTGGGAGAGCCAAACAGACCTCACATCCAGCCTATATTACTAAGAGACACACAGACCTCACATCCAGGATCTATTACTAGGAGAGACACATAGACCTCACATTCAGTCTGAATTTCTGGAAAAGACACACAGACCTCACATCCAGCCTATATTACTGGGAGACACACAGACCTCACATCCAGCCTATATTACTGGGAGACACACAGACCTCACATCCAGCCTATATTACTGGGAGAGCCAAACAGACCTCACATCAAGCCTATATTACTGGGAGAGACACACAGACCTCACATCAAGCCTATATTACTGGGAGAGCCAAACAGACCTCACATCCAGCCTATATTACTAAGAGACACACAGACCTCACATCCAGGATCTATTACTAGGAGAGACACATAGACCTCACATTCAGTCTGAATTTCTGGAAAAGACACACAGACCTCACATCCAGCCTATATTACTGGGAGACACACAGACCTCACATCCAGCCTATATTACTGGGACAGACACAGACCTCACATCCAGCCTATATTACTGGGAGACACACAGACCTCACATCCAGCCTATATTACTGGGAGACACACAGACCTCACATCCAGCCTATATTACTGGGAGAGACACACGACCTCACATCCAGCCTATATTACTGGAGAGACACACAGACCTCACATCCAGCCTATATTACTGGAGAGAGACACACAGACCTCACATCCAGCCTAATTACTGGGAGAGACACACAGAGCTCACATCCAGCCTATATTACTGGGAGAGACACACAGACCTCACATCAGCCTATATTACTGGGAGAGCACACAGACCTCACATCCAGCCTATATTACTGGAGAGACACACAGACCTCACATCCAGCCTATATTACTGGGAGAGACACACAGTACCTCACATCCAGCCTATATTACTGGAGAGACACACAGACCTCACATCAGCCTATATTACTGGAGAGACACACAGACCTCACATCCAGCCTATATTACTGGAGAGACACACAGACCTCACATCCAGCCTATATTACTGGAGAGACACACAGACCTCACATCCAGGTTATTACTAGGAGAGACACAGACCTCACATTCAGCTGAATTCTGGAAAGACACACAGACCTCACATCCAGCCTATATTACTGGGGAGACACACAGACCTCACATCCAGCCTATATTACTGGGAGAGACACACAGACCTCACATCAGCCTATATTACTGGAGAGCCAACAGACCTCACATCCAGCCTATATTACTGGAGAGACACACAGACTCACATATCAGCCTATAATACTGGTAGAGAGACACACAGACCTCACATCCAGCCTATATACCAGACCATACAGACCTCACATCACTATATTGCTGGAGAGACACACAGACCTCACATCCAGCCTATATTACTGGGAAGACACAGACTCACATCCAGCCTATATTACTGGGAGAACACACAGACCTCACATCCAGCCTAATTACTGGGAGAGACACACAGACCTCACATCCAGCCTATATTACTGGGAGAGACACACAGACCTCACATCCAGTCTATATTACTGGGAGAGACACACAGACCTCACATCCAGCCTATATTACTGGGAGAGACACACAGACCTCACATCCAGCCTATATTACTGGGAGACACACAGACCTCACATCCAGCCTATATTACTGGGAGAGACACACAGACCTCACATCAGCCTTATTACTGGGAGAGACACAGACCTCACATCCAGCCTATATTACTGGGAAGACACACAGACCTCACATCCAGCTATATTACTGGAGAGACACCAGACTCACATCCAGCCTATATTACTGGGAGACCAGACCACCAGAAGCCACATCCACGCCTATATTACTGGGAAGACACACAGACCTCACATCCAGCCTATATTACGGGGAGACACACAGACCTCACATCCAGCCTATATTACTGGGAGAGACACACAGACCTCACATCAGCCTATATTACTGAGAGAGACACACAGACCTCACATCCAGCCTATATTACTGGGAGAGACACACAGACCTCACATCCAGCCTATATTACTGGGAGAGACACACAGACCTCACATCAGCCTATATTACTGGGAGAGCCAAACAGACCTCACATCCAGCCTATATTACTAAGAGACACACAGACCTCACATCCAGGTCTATTTACTAGGAGAGACACTAGACCTCACATCAGTCTGAATTTCTGGAAAAGACACACAGACCTCACATCCAGCCTATATTACTGGGAGACACACACTAGACCAAATCACATCCAGCCTATATTACTGGAGAGACACACAGACCTCACATCAGCCTAATTACTGGAAGAGCAACAGAACCTCACATCAAGCCTATATTACTGGGAGAACACACAGACCTCACATCAAGCCTATATTACTGGAGAGAGCCAAACAGACCTCACATCCAGCCTATATTACTAAGAGACACACAGACCTCACATCCAGGATTATTACTAGAGAGACACTAGACCTCACATCAGTCTGATATTTCTGGAGACAAAGACCACACAACAGACCTCACATCCAGCTATATTACTGGGAGACACACAGACCTCACATCCAGCTATATTACTGGGAAGACACAGACCTCACATCCAGCCTATATTACTGGAGAGACACACAGACCTCACATCCAGCCTATATTACTGAAGAGACACACAGACCTCACATCCAGCCTATATTACTGGGAGAGACCACAGACCTCACATCAAGCTATATTACTGGGAGACCAAACAGACCTCACATCAAGCCTATATTACTGGGAGAGACACACAGACCTCACATCAAGCCTATATTACTGGAGAGCCAAACAGACCTCACATCCAGCCTATATTACTAAGAGACACACAGACCTCACATCAGATTATTACTAGGAGAGACACATAGACCTCACATTCATCATGATTTCTAAACGAAAGACACACAGACCTCAATCCAGCCTATATACTGGGAGACACACAGACCTCACATCCAGCCTATATTACTGAAGACACAGACCTCACATCCAGCCTATATTACTGGAGAGGGCACACAGACCTCACATCCAGCCTAATTACTGGAAGAGACACACAGACTCACATCAAGCCTATATTACTAGGGGACACACATACCTACATCCAGCCTATATTACTGAGAGAGCACACACAGACCTCACATCCAGCCTATATTACTGGGAGAGACACACAGACCTCACATCAAGCCTATATTACTGGGAGAGCCAAACAGACCTCACATCAGCCTATATTACTGGGAGAGACACACAGACCTCACATCAGCCTATATTACTGGGAGACCAAACAGACCTCACATCCAGCCTATATTACTAAGAGACACACAGACCTCACATCCAGGATCTATTACTAGGAGAGACACATAGACCTCACATTCGTCTGATTTCTGGAAAAGACACACAGACCTCACATCCAGCCTATATTACTGGGAGAGCCAAACAGACCTCACATCCAGCCTATATTACTGGAGAGAGACACAGACCTCACATCCAGCTTATTACTGGGAAGACACCAGACCTCACATCCAGCCTAATTACTGGGAGAGAGACCAGACCTCACATCAGCCTATATTACTGGGAGAGAACCAGAGCTCACATCCAGCCTATATTACTGGAGAGACCACAGACCTCACATCCAGCCTATATTACTGGAGAGACACACAGACTCACATCCAGCCTATATTACTGGGAGAACACACAGACCTCACATCAGCCTATATTACTGGGAGACACACAGACCTCACATCCAGCCTATATTACTGGAAGAGACACACAGACCTCACATCCAGCCTATATTACTGGGAGAGACCACAGACCTCACATCAGCCTATATTACTGGGAGAGCCACAGACCTCACATCCAGCCTATATTACTAGAGACACACAGACCTCACATCAGCTATTATAGGAGAGACACACAGACCTCACATCCAGCTAATTTCTGGAAGAGACACACAGACTCACATCCAGCCTATATTACTGGGAGACACACAGACCTCACATCCAGCCTATATTACTGGGAGACACACAGACCTCACATCCAGCCTATATTACTGGGAGAGCCAAACAGACCTCACATCCAGCCTATATTACTGGAAGACACACAGACCTCAATCAAGCTAATTACTGGGAGAGCAAACAGACCTCACATCAGCCTATATTACTAAGAGACACACAGACCTCACATCCAGGATCTATTACTAGGAGAGACACATAGACCTCACATTCAGTCTGAATTACTGGAAGAGACCACAGACTCACATCCAGCTATATTACTGGGAGACACACGACTCATCCAGCTATATTACTGGGACAGACACCCGACCACATCCACAATTACACAAGACTCACATCCAGCTATATTACTGGAGAGAAACAGACTCACATCGCCTTATTATGGGAGAACACAGACCTACATCAAGCTATATTACTGGGAGAGAACAGACCTCACATCAAGCCTGAATTTAGTCTGTAAACACAGGTGGTCTGAAAGTGAATGAAAGAACGAAGACTGCAACTGAAACTGCTAGTTTATTAAGGTAACCACTAACGTGTAAAAGGAAACATATTTTCATGTCAAATGCGTCCAAAGCCTTCAAGGTCCATGGGTTTATAATCTGTTCATAAGAACGTTCGTTCTTGATCATCGGCGGATTGTATCATCTACGCGGCTCTGTAAGTCATTGTTTTCGGCAGCACAATGCCCCACATAAACAGGAACGTTCTGCCGACTACATATATCCTGTAGGAGGCCTGTCGACATTCAGTTTGCATAAACTCTTGTAAAAGGGTCTTGGCAGAACTTTGCCAATGTAGAGGCACCTTTACCTGTCCAGTAATGTTCCAGAATTGCTCAATCTACAGCCCATTGATTGCATGTAATGATGGGTCACGGTGTCCACGCTGGTGAATCCTCTCCTATTGTTTGTCCTGAGTCTTTACTTTCCAACCATAAATCATAATGAATATTAAACTCATGAAACTGATGAGCAATCCCCAAGAGTCTGCATTCTGCAGGGTGATACAGATGGTCGGAGGTACCGCATACCCTATAAAACAGCAATTGCCTTCATGGGGGAGGGATGACATCTATAAATTATCCCAATGTCCTGTAAAAACACCATTGATCTAAAATGGAAAGAAATTCCACTGTAAAGCCCCCTATACCCCCCAAGCCTAATAAACCTGGGAAGTCTATATCAGGACCTTAATGCATGTGTTTTCCCATCCCGTAAATGTGAAGGATGGACTGTTAATGGTCCCCGAGTAGTGAATGGAGAGGCGCCATGCTGTGTCACTAATGCACTCCATGGAGATCCCACTGGCCACTATAAAGGGGACACGGCCCTTTTATGCTACATTAAGTTATACTAGTTTACATAGGTGGGATTTCTAATCGGGTAATAAAGATTTACAACTTTCTAGAGCAGAAAGACTTCCTGGGCTGAAGCTGTTGTATTGTAAGGTGGCGGCGAAATACTTGACTGCAGACGGTTTACCATTAACTACCATCACATTTACATACGTTTGCACTTAATTTTTTTTTTTTCTTAAAGACGTGCAACATAGCCCTACCTAATAAAATGGGTGAGTTAGTACAACTTAGGTAGAAAAAATACCCCGACAGTAGAGGGTCCCTGTGCAAGGACTAAATATGGACCCCGAAAGCTAATCATGAAGCAGCTCATTGTGATCTATGAAGTCTATTAGTGCCTGCCCTTACCTGCAATCCCACTGATAGTAGGAAAATACTAAATGACAGTGGGCCCCTTAGCCCATTGGGCCCTTATGCAGCTGCCTCAATGTTATGGCCACCCCTGAGGTTTCCAACAAATGTCTTGTAAGTTCTGTATGAATAACTTTGAAACTTTTAAAAACTTTTTGAAATTCTTTTAAAAATCAACGACTCTACAGTACATCATCAGTAATGCGACGAGGACTAACTTTCCGGTCACAGATAGACCTAGACAAAAGAAGACCCCTGTACAAAAAAACAGTATATAAACCCTTTGCAGTCCAATAATTAATCAGAATGCAAAATTCCACCATCTTTGAAGGTAGAAATGGCCCTCCTTTCCTTTTGGGCCCCTGTGCTGCTGAATAGATTGCACCAATGGTATATCCGCACTGTTTTTGGTTTATGATGATGCGTTTTCAATACCTTACAAATTTGCTATCTTATTAAAACTATTCCTATAGGTTGCTACCTTGTAAGTTAAAGGGGACATTTGAGTGAATTTTTCATATTAAACTACGTTCATCCTCCGATTGTCGCTGATCCACTGATTCTGGAACAGTTTTTCTTTTTCTCCTGAGCCCCTCTATTCCAAAGTTATGCCCCCTTTTAACAACATTGTACTTTTTCCCTTCAATCAACTGGGCGTGTTCCACAGAACTCTTCTCCCTGACGCTGGCCAATAAAAACATGGCGACGCCCACAGAGAAGTTTTTGGTATACGCCCAGTTAGCTGAAGGGAAAATGTACAACTTTATTAGCGGGGAACATAACTTTGGAATGGAAGGGCACAGAAGAAAAAGAAAAACTGTTACAGAATCAGTGGAACGGCGACAATTGGAGGAGATAGTCAGTTTAAAATATAAAATCCAGAGAAAGTTCCCCTTTAAGGTGTCTAGACACTTTTCCTCCTTTTGGAAGAGAGATAATTTGCATGAGTTTCGTCTGTTAGACTCCATAGCTAGATGTTCACTTGAAGTTATTTCTCTTGTGAAAATCACAGGACCGCTGCAGCCAATCACAGGTGAACAGTAATGTCATCATTTCCAGCGCCAGCACAGATCATGGAGCAGCCCGTGCAGAATTCACAGACGATACAGCATGTAACTGCGAAATTTTGTTATTTTCACAGAACAGAATCCAAGCGGAGGGAACAAGGTTCTGCTGAGCCCGGACAGCCCCTTTAAGGGTTGTTGATTCCAAATACTACGGAGATTTTTTATTAGAGGAATCTTTAAAGTCAGATTTGCCTTTTGCAGTATTTCCATTACTTGCATCAAATGTATTAACCTGTCACATAATGATGGAAACATTTGGATCATTTGTAGATATAACCCTTATCTCTAAAGCTGCTCCCCCCCAGCAGTGAGAATAAAACTTTTTACAACTCTTTTAAAGTTGCAGTTCATAAATCTAACTTAGATTTATTTACACGGCTAACCGCACACACTTTCCAACAGTAGAGAGAATGGCGTCAAGTTGTTTCAATATTTTTCTTCAAAAGGAAAATACAAAAATCCCTGCGTTTACATTCTGTCCCAGAACGGATAGACCTTGTGTCCAAGTCTTTTGCAGGAATCTAACAATTCTTGCAAAGGAAACTATAATAAATATTTGTTTCTGTGGGATCACAAAGCACAGACCCTCACTGATAAATGAATAAACTATAAATATATGGGTACTCGGTGGTGGCAACCATCATACAAGTGCTAGTGGCAGGAGGACCCTTCAAGGAGCTGGAACATAAATCTGTAAGAAACCATTAAAGAAGTTTTGTTATTCACCTGTCCCAGGTCCGGGCTTTTCTCTCTTCACCCCGGTCCGCTAAACTTTTTAGTGGCCCACATCAGGCTTTGCAAAAAGCCTGATGTGCACCAATGTGATCATCTACCTATAGGCCTATCAAGACACACACCTCTGTCTTGATATTAAGTCTCTTAGTTTGTTGGTGCACCACGACCTGTTTGCGGCTTCCGGCACCTCTGCTGCCTGTCTGGAGTCTCTGGGATGTCTCCTGTCCGCCTGTAGTTTAACGTACCTTTGCTACCTGTCTGCGGTCTCCCGGATGTCTCCGATCTGCCTGTGGCATCCAGTGTCTCTCCTACCTGTGTGCAGTTTCTAGTACATCTGTTGCCTGCCTGGTGTTTGACCCGCACTCACAATCTGTGGTTACCAGGCAATGGGTATCAGAGCCGAGCCTGTAGATTTCTATAGGGAATTGTCCTGTAGCGTGCTCGTGTCCGTGCCTGCGGTCAGCGTATGTTGGGGGGAATATTTACAGGGGATTTGATTTAGACGGTTCGTGACGCAACTGTAGTAGTGATCACTAAGACCAGCGCTCTGTAGATCTCTGAGGGGATGTTGTGGCAGCTAGATGACGGGTTCCCCCACAGTGCGACTGGTCCCTGCAAAGTATGGTATTATGATGTCGGTGAGCTAAATAATCAGCCTCTCACTCCACACGTCTTTCCATACCTTTTACCTTGTCGATGTTTAGGCAGGTCCCAGGGAGGGCTGGTCGGGTGGAGGATGTGCTTTGAGATAACAGCTGAACAGGTTAGGGGCCTCCTTTACTTCCAATATTATGAGTCCAACTAGCATAGAGCTAAGTTCACTCCGAATTCTCCAGCTAACTCCTTAGCTGTACTGCCCGGTCAGCTTTGTGGTCGGAGCCTTCCTTTGAGAGAGCTGAGTTCCTGCTGTTGTCCTGCATCGACTCAAGGTTCCCACTCTCCCTGACCCCAGTTACGTACCGACACTCCAAGGGCTGCTTTCTGTGACCTAAGGTCCAGTAAGACTCTGGTTTTTCTACCACTACGCCTGAAGCTGTAGTGACACTTCGGTCCCCAGTGACCGGTGAACAATGTGCAGGATAGTCCAATCCTTAAGGCACTGCTATAACTTCTTCCACTGCGCCCTTCGCCCTGTTCGCGCTTGTAGCATAAGCACTCCACACTTCCTAAGGTAATGCAAGTCAATCCCTTCTTGCTTCTTCCTTGGAGCTCGCTAACAGATGCTCAGTATTCTTCTAGTTCAGGAGCACGTCGACTGAACTTCACTGTCCTTGGGACAGGAGACTGAAGTTTCTGCTGCTAACTCTTCTTTCCATCCAACAGTCTGTCTGACTTTAGCTCACACCGAGCTCTGACAGGACATGTTATCTGATCTCCTCTCCTCCTGCACAGACTGCACACTCACTGACTGACCTGTCCAACGACAGGAAACTGACTGAATGGCTACATACCCTATGGGTGTGTCCAAGTGTGTGGTGGAGTGAATGGTTATTAAGCATTAAACTGTTACCTCTCCGCACATCCTCCAGGGTACTGTGTGTGCCTTCACACCAGGGCTACACATTCCCCATGGTAAAATACAGCACTCCCGGGCTGTGAAATACAAGAAGACATTTTGTTTTATATTAACAATAAACATTAAACTCTTCCATCCGGGAGGTAAGAATTTCTTAAACGTTGCATTCAAACATTAGACATAGAAAAATACAAAACATACTTTCCATAAATATATCAACAATATTCTTGTGAAGGACCCGCACCAAACCTTCAACGTGGGTCCTGGGTGGGCTGCAGGACTTCTGGCTGCAGACCTCGTCAGTGCCACACCACACGGGTTTTATATTCAGAGGTAATAATTGTGCTGTGGTTTCATGTAAAACCAATATAATGCACCGAAGCGCAACTATGTACAAAGATAAGTTCTGGGCTGGCACAGTCCTCAGCCTCAAAGTCCATGACATAATAAAAGACACATATTGGTAACTTCTGAAACTCACATTATACTTCTCACGGTATTTACCCAACCAGGGTATTCTATATGTAAAACTATGCAATCAACTTTTTCAAATTTTCACTCTGGTACCCAGCCGGGCATTCTACTCCATATATATAAAACTATGTAAACCCTATACATAGCAATAAAATGCCAAACAGCAATTATTTCTTTTATCAAAAACTTTTTACATCTTCTTAGTTGCGGCAAACCCTGTCTGGGTCCTACCGGTCTTCACATTTTCTTGCTAACTTCAGTTACACTTTCCATCCCGGGGGCTGGAACAATGCGATGCTCTTTAGAGCACATGACAAATAGGTCGTGACCTGCTATCCAAGTCTGAGTAGCGACTGTTTTCATCCTCACTACGGTCCCATCGGGTGACTCCATCATGTAGGACGCAAGCGGTATCTCCGAAGGTGTCGCTGTTGGTGCCGCTATATCCGGCGGTGCAAATTGCGATTTGGAATGAGTCGTAGCTTGTGTCTTGGTACGAGGCACTGGCAGAGTAGAATATGCAGGGGGCGCTTCCAACTGTGACGTACGTTCATGGGGCGATGCCGGGGCACGGCCTGGTGCAGCGGGAGCTCGGGACTGTGACGCGCTGGCAATGGTGACGTTACCTGCGTCGGGGACGGGGTCTCTGACGACTGCGACATTTAAGGCATACCATCCTTTCATACCCCAGTGCCGTGTATAGGTTACTACGTCCCCATTGATTAGGTCCCTCCCGGGATGGCCGATGGGCAGGTGGGATTCTACGTCCCTGCGACTGACAAAGACCCCTGGGTAGAGGCCCGGTTCTCTAATGAAGCCCCAGCCCTTCCGGAGCTGGAACTCTGTCACATACCCCTGCCGCTGCGGTTCCCTTAGAGTACCTTTTTCCCGGCGGACACTTTCCTTATCCGCAATCAACTGCTCGTACTGCCGCTGCCGATTCCGCTGCACTTCCCGCTCTTCCTCCTGCCGGCGTCGCTGTTCCTCTTCGCGACGCTGCCACTCACGTTCCCACTGGGCGGCGTAGGCGACGTCATCCAGGCGCGCCATCTCATCCCAGTCGACGTCTGGTAATGATGGACAGGACCCCTCCGGTGTCCCTACCGGGGATCGATCATCTGCTGCGGCCTCCTGGCCGGGCGGGCGTTCCGGAAAGGGCAGGACCTCCTCAACCTCCTTCGCTTCCACCGCTCCATCGGTAGGATCAGGGTCGGTCCTTTTGGGGGTAGCCTCCGGTTGCTCCTTAGCCTTGGGCAGCAGAAGTTTTGGTAATTCAAATCGTGGAGGGTCGTCGAGGGGAGAGAGCACCGCGTCCCACAGCCGCCGCTGTATCTGGTTACGCCGGCGTCTCTCGATCTCCTCCATGCCAGGTTGTTGCAAGATCATCTTCTTTAACCTTGCATTTTTCCTCTCCAATCTCCAGCAAGGCTTGCTGCAGGTGCAGGACCACAGATGGTTCTGGTTCTAGTGGCAGCTTGGCTGGGGAACGGGGCCTGCCTTCCACCGCTTCCCTGCTCGGCTGCACACGTCCTGCCTCCATCATGTTCCAGAACACTCTCTCTTCTTCTACCAGAGCCGTCCGGTCTCTTCCGTGGAGGCGGGGGTTTGCGTCTCCTCCTCTTCGCAGGGAAGGTGAAGAGGAGGCGGACCTCCTTTGCTGTAGGGCAGGATCGCATATTGTAATAGCACTTTGAGAGGGCAGGCATTCTCTTCGTGCCACAGGGGGGCACACGCCCACGAATCCACGCCCACCTTCTTCTCCAGCGCCTGAGGGCGCGAATTTGGCGGCAAAATGGCGGATTTTAGCGCCAAAAATAGCAAACAGTCCTTTTTCACAAAAACACCTCCACAGGCACACAGGGCTCGCAATTTTGCGAGTTTCGCATCCTGTTCGTGACGCCAAGTTTTTGTTGTGACCCGCACCACAATTGTGGGTTACCAGGGCAATGGGGTACTCAGAGCCGAGCCTGTAGATTTCTATAGGGAATGTCACTGGTAGCGTGGCTCGGTCCGTGGCCCTGGCGGTCAGGCGTATGATGGGGGGGGATTATTTACAGGGGATTAGTAGATAACAGTTCGTGACGCCACCTGTAGTAGTCTGATCACTAAGACCAGCGCTGCTGTAGATCTCTGAGGGGATGTTGTGGCAGCTAGATGACGGGTCCCCCACAGGTGGATGGTCCTCAAGTTAGGTATTAATATTTCGGTTGCAGAAATGAACATATCAAAACATCCAGCGTTTCTACCTTTACTGTCAGATGTTTAGGCAGGTCAGGAGCTTGGTGGGTCGAGGAGTTGCTTTGAGTAACTAACAGGTTAGGGCTTTCTTCCAAATTATGAGTCAATAGCTAGAGTAATTCACAATGTTCTCAGCTACTCACTAAGCTTACGCCCGTCACTTGTAAATCGGAAGCTTCTTTGAGAGAGTGGTTCTCGTGTGTCCTGCATCGATACAAGGTTCATTCTGACCGTACGTAGACACTCCAAGGCGCTTTGGACTAGCCCATAAATCTGTTTTTACCATAACGCTAAGCTGTATGACACTTCGTCCCAGGACCGGTGACAATGTGCGATGTCATCCTTAGGCCACTATAACTTTTCCATGCGCCCTTCGCCTGTTGCGCTGTGTGACCATAGCACTCACACTTCCTAAGGTAATGCAAGTCAATCCTTCTTGTTCTTTTGAGATCGCTAAAGTCTCATTATTTTTGTTCAGGGCACGTCGACTGAACTCGCTGTCCTTGGACAGGAGCGATTTCTGCTGTACCTTCTTCATCCATTGTCTGACTTAGTCACAGAGCTCTGACAGAATGTATTGATCTCCTCTCCCCTGCAGATTGCAACCATGATGACCTTCAACACAGAACTGCTGAATGTACATCCCTATGGTGTCGTCCAGTGTGGGGTGGAGTGATGTTTAGCATTAAACTGTACCTTCGCATTCTCAGGTACTGTGTGTGCCTCACAGGCACACTGCAGTCTCTAGGACGCCTCTGTCTATGGCTTCCAGTAACTTTGCTACCTGTCTGCAGTCTTTGATCTGCCTGTAGCATCCAGTGTCTCTTCTATCTGTCGGCAGCATCTAGTACATCTGTTGCCTGTCTGCAGTCTCTAGGACGTCTCCAAACTATGGCTTCCAGTACCTCTGTACCTGTCTGCAGTCTCTCGGATGTTTCCGGTCTACCTGTGGCTTCCAGTTCCTCTGCTATCTGTCTCCAGTCTCCGCACATCATTGTTCTGCTTGTGACTTCCAGTGCCTCTACTACCTCTTTGAAGTTTCCAGTACCTCTGCTGTCTCTAGTTTCCCTCACGTCTCTGCTCTGCCTGCGGCTTCCAGTGCCTGTGCTACCTCTTTGAAGACAGATAGTAGAGTACTGGAAACTTCAAGCAGGCAACCTAGAGACATGCAGGAGACTGGAGACAGATAGCATAGGTACTAGAAATTTTAGTCTCCAGCACGTCTCTGGTCTGCCTGTGGCTTCCAGTGCTTCTTCTACCTGTTTGTGGTTTCCAGTAGCTCTGCAACCTGCCTGCGGTCTCCAGGACGACTCCTGTCAACCTGCAGCTTCCAGTACCTCTGTTATCTGATTCCCATATACTTCATCTACCTGCTGCACCGATGCCCGTGTACCAACCGGGCCTTGGGCTTCGAGGATCCACCTCATCTAACGTGCCCGATAGGTTTTACTCTACTATGATAATGATGATCTATTTTTAGGAAAGTAGGTCATCAATGTCATAGTGCTGGACAACCATTGTAAAGAAACCTATTTAGTCCTAAATATCCTATAAAACTACTTTCACCAACACAGCAGCCTGGCTTATTGATTTCACGGTGCGTAAATCATCCCAAACACACAACAAAGCGACATCCTATAAGAAAACTATTTCCTGGCAGATCCTCACGGAAATGAAGCCATCATATTGAGACAGTTTTGTCAAGAGCCTCAGCCCACCCAGTGCGACGTGCCCCTTCCTCCCTACACGGCACATTATCATCCTTCATCCAACAGATGATGGCCATTTCCAGTTTACTCTATGGGATCATTACACATCACACAGAAATTCTATTTTGGAAATTTCTATTCTAAGTATTGAAATTTGTTGAAATCACTTCCCAATATATTTAGCTCAAAAGCAAAAGTGCGTTCTTGTACTAAAAACTGTAAGAACATTTTTTTTTAGATGTATTTAATGAATTTTATTGAATGGCTTTTTATCATTCTTTCACTATCAGGTCATCCACAGCTCATGGTACAGATATTTCATAAGAAGATGTGATGAAATAATTATTATATTGTAGTGGAATGCGTATAATGTAAAGTTCAATAATATGACATTAAGTTATATGGAGTTAGTCATAAAATCTAATGGCTATGGATACCTTTAGCATGGAAAAAAATGTTTTTACATATTAAATGTTAATGGTTACCTTTAGTTAAGGGAATCTGTCAGCAGGGCTTTGACATGTAATGTGAGAGCAGCATGATGTAGGGACAGTTACCCTGATTCCAAGCATGTATCACTTACTATTGCTGTTTCAATACAATCAGTGTTTTATCAGCAGGAGATTATTACTTCAGGACTAGGTGTTTTGTGCCTCCTGGTCCAGCCCTGTTCCCACCTGTGATTGGCAGCTTTTTTCAGTGTATACAGGAACCAGCCAATCAGGGGTGAGGGTGGAGATTTACAGCGTGCAGCATTCCGAGCTTTGCTAGATCTGCAGGAGAGAAAGCAGAGATTGTATCGCAACTGCTGCACCCAGTAAACTAAGTGATATATCGCTGGAATTAGGATCTCCGTCCCTACCTCATGATGATGTCAGATTACATAGCAAAAAAACCTTATGAGAGATTCCCATTAATAAAATTTCAGTCTGCTATCTTCATTCTTTAATTCATTTCCAGACCCCCTAATATGCAGGTAAGATTTTATTGTTGTAGGAGTGTCTCTCCCGGTAATACAGGCGGATGTGAGGACTGTGTCACTCCCAGTTATATATAGACACAAACAACTAAGGAGACACATCAGAAAAACAGCCATGCGCACACCCAAATACATATAGTAATACAGAACTATACGTGATAAAACATTCAGATACAAAAACAAAACCAAAATTAAAACTGCTTAAAAACCAATAGTGCAAAAAAGTAATGATTACACAATTTCCAAAAAGTAAGGATAAGGAAAGAGTCAGCTAGCCATATAACTGGGACAAGGAAAGCAACGCAGTGCTCGGACTGTCCATCGGTTCTCCTGACCTGAACGGGACAGCTGCATAGAAATACATGCTGTCACACACAGGACGGGAGAGCCGCCGGCCAGTCCGAGCATTGTGTTGTGATCATCGTAGGAGACATACAACCGTCTGACTCTTCCCTAAGGGTGAAAACGTTTATATGGGTCCTAACTTACGCACGCATCCCTTCTGTAACGCCTCAACCACTAGAAACTCAACACTGAAGGAAGCAGCTAACAGAAGCCGTCACACAATGTGCACAGAAGCGATGAACACGACAGCAAGGACCAAAATCTGCAGTGTGCCAAGAGAGCCAAGAGACTTTCCAGCACACCGCGAGCTTGAGATGCCAAATCATAGTCTGCCAACCTGTCACTGGGCAGCTCACCATCCAGCGTGAGCAAATGCGTTGAATGAGTTCCCGGTAGTCCTGACAAGGATTTATTAGGGGCTTGTGTTAAGTTGAAATCCTCCCCTGTGATTACAAGTCCATTAGTTACTTAGCAGGATTCCCTTTATTTCCTTACTGCATTTTCTAAGTTCATAGACATCTCTTCCCCTGTAAAGTGACTTTGCAATACTACATGCTAGTATTTGCACATAGTATTACTCTAATGGACACCTCTGGGGATGTCCCAACTAAAAACTGCAAAAACCAGCAACTTTCCAATTTGCCTTTCACTAAAAACGCGCTCCGTTCTCCAGAATGGAGAGATTTTATTCCTATAGTTTACTGCTCATTGCCTAGATTACCGGCCACCTTTGCGGTCTACCAGAAGTAACCAATTTTCTAGCAGCGGGCATTTGCAAGCTGTTTGCTATACAGCTTGTAAGCCCTGCGCTGAAGCTGTATTTGGCCAGCATCAGTGTCTCTGCTCCTCCAATAATGAAGAGGCAAAGCCGTCTCTGCTTGCAGCATGTCATGCTCTTGGTCTGAACTGTCAGGCTAAGTGCAGACGGTGCGGATTGGGCTGCGGAATTTTCCGCTCAGATTTTGGTAAATCCGCAGGTAAAATGACCTGGGTTTTACCTGCGGATTTACTGCTGATTTACTGCGGATTTGAAGCGGATTTGCCGCGTTTTTTGTGCGGATTTCCCCAGCGTTTTCAGACCTGCGGATTTCTATTTAGAGCAGGTCTGACAACGCTGTGGAACTGCACAAAAGAAGTGACATGCTGCGGATTTAATTCCGCATCCAATTCCGCGTGGAAAAATCCGCAGCATGTGCACTTTGTTTTTTGTTTAACATGGAATCCAATGCTACTGTACATCACTTGCAATTCTGCTGCGGATCTGCAGCAGAATCTGCAACGTGTACACATAGCCTCAACGTCCCACTGGAAAACAGCTGGAAAATAAAAGCGTAATGTGAATAGAGCTTAAAGGCAGGTTTACGAGGGTAGATTTGCACCCATAAGGAGCGTCAGTCAACGATTTAATAAGTCGTTCATTCCTTGTTTAACCTAATTACACCGGCCGATGTAAGCAGTAGGGGGATGAAGACTAGTACCAGCACACGCATAAATGAGGGATTCCTGCTCTCCTGTCTCTATTTAGCACATGTTCAAAAGCAGAATTAGAGCAAAGGATATTATGCTGCAGGTACTAAGCAGTATAGCTGGGAATCCATCTGAGGTGAGATAAAGCACTTACTAGAAAGCATCAGCATCAAAAGTTTATGTCTTTCTCCCTTTACTCTGCTCGTCTCTGCTTCCCTTCCCTCTACATAACTACAGTATCATTATCCCGCCATCTCTTTTGGTGCAGCGTTCTGCATCATTATAATGAGTTCATTACTCTGGATCATTATTGAGCCTAGAATCCCGGATCATCCTTCACCCACATTAGGAGAGTTCTAGATCATCGAACATCTACTTTATCCTGAGCCCCTGGTCTGAACTCTACATAATCATGCCTGATATTATCAATGCATCATTACCCTTCATTACTTCATCCTACTATCATAATCTAAGCCCCTCATCCTGAACCGCGCCGCCTGATCTCCTGCAGCAATTTACATCCAGCAATTCCAGCCTCAGCCTGTCTATAATTTACAGTCTGCGGTCCCATGAACAGGTTACACAGAATGATTTAGTGTCAAACTGCAGGCACCCAGTATTGGATTTTTAAAGCGTACCTGTCATACCAAGTGACTGTTCAGTATCTGCTGTCCTGTGTGTACAAGATGAATACACTTACTGACAACTATATACCGTAACTTGTATCCCGTATAGTCACCAGTTTCCCCCTCTGCAGGCTTTCTTTAAAATTTTAATTTCTCTCAGACCTACTGTGCAGAGTTAGGGATCAGGAAATCATCAGTATGGAGGACATTATACAGCTGTAATGAGCAGTGTAGCTGTGAATCCAGCAAATTGATGAGATAAAGCTGTTACTGGAAAAAAAGTAGCATTAATGACATTATACAGCAGCACAGTGAGTAGCATAGATGTGAATCCAGAACTGTTATGAGATAAAACCGCTACTAGAAAACAGCAGCATAGAGGACATTTAACACTAGTACTGAGCAGTGTAACTGTAAATCTAGCACTGATATCAGATAAAGCTATTACTAGAAAACAGTAGCATAAATGACATTATATAGCAGTACAGAGGAGCATAGATGTGAATTCAGCACTCTGATGAGATAAAAGCATTACTAGAAAACAACAGTATAGAAGACATTATAAAGCTGTAGTGATCAGTGTACCTGTGATTCCAGCATTGAGATGATCAAACCGTTACTAGAAAACAGCAGCATAAATGACATTATACAGCATTACTGAGCAGTGTAGCTGTGAATCCATTACGGAGAGGAGATAAAATTGTTACTAGAAAACAGTAGCATAAAGGACATTATACAGCAGTACTCAGCATTGTGGCTGTGAATCCATTAGGAAGATGAGATAAAACTGTTACTAGAAAACAGCAGCATAGATGACATTGTACAGCAGTACTGAGCAGTGTAGCTGTGAATCCAGTACGGAGATGAGATAACGCAGCAGCACAGAAGACATTATACATCATTTCTGAGCAGGATAGATGTGAATCCAGCTTTGGGGTGAGATATAACAATTACTAGAAAGCAGCAGCTTTCTGTGTGTGTCCATGCCTCTCCCTTTCACTCAGCTCCTTTTTCTCCTCTCCTTTTCTTTCTCTCTATAGACTTTCTTTTGGTAGCTGTAAATTGATCCCTCAGTGAGCACTCTTGAGCAAGACAGCTTTTAGCAGTTTTTACAGTAAATGAGTTTAGGGAGAAGGAGAAGAAGTGGCTCATAAGTGGAGAATGAAGTATATTTCTTTGATAAAATACATTACCAAAATACGTATTTTTTCTTTTGATTTATGCAAAGTTTGTTGAAAGGACACCACCACAAGCTAAAAGTAAACTTTGCCTCAACTTGAGCAGCTCTGCACAGTGCAGGGCCCAAAACAATATGGCAAACTTCCGTAACCATAACCTGCCACAACCCAACCACCTCGTCATGAACCCTATATCTAAATGTGACTGTTCCATAATAAGCAAAAGTCCTCATCCATAAAATCCACCCAAGATCTGCTCTTACCACACGGATTCCACTGCAACCACATCAACGAGAACGAGCCAAAGCGTCATATAAAAACATCCGACCAGTGAATGGAGGCGTCTTGCCAATACGTTTAGTTTAGCACATTTATTGACCTCACGGTCACCCCTTATTTGAAGCATTGTATCATCAAAGCCGTCTATCCAGCGAGAACTGCGTCACTGCCCAAACACAATGGCCCAATTATGGAGGGCATTAGGGTCCGGGGATGCGGTTCCCCTATACGCCGCCGGATACAAGAACCAGTCAGAGGCCCCCAAATAGCGTGCAAAGAATCTATATCCCATCCATCCTTATATCTAGTAATTGATTATTTATCCATCTGATATCTACAAATAAAAACTGACCAGCAACTCAGAGCAGAATAAGGCAAGTGTGAACAGGTACAAGCTGCTACGACACAATAATATACAAACATACAAATTCAGCTGCCTCTGTAAGGGCTACGATATAAGCAAACATCGAATATATGAAATATAAACTGCATTATTGCTGTAGAGAATACACTTGTAAAATTAAGGGACTTCGCGCACAAATTGGCCAATTCATAGAGAGCCCACCGGCCGCGACAAGGCGACCTCTCTTTGATGGGACCTTAAACCTAATATTTATCAAACATCCTTCTCCTGGGCTTAAAGCTACAAATTTAAAGGGTCCGCAGCCCTACAGACTGTACGCCGGTGCAGGATGACAGGTATGAGGACACGTGTGACGTATGACTGTGTGCAGCAGATGTGGCAGTGGACAGATGTTTGCGTGTGGGTTTTCACAGGACGATGCCATGATCTGAGCTGGCAGACGAGGGTCCCTACTTGACTTCTGCTTTACAAACAATAAATGGTGCCATTTTTAGGTGCCTGTAATAACCTTGTTGTGGAATGCAGACTGCCAGCCAGCCAGGATCCTCAAGAGAAGCATTTTAATGAGCCGTAGCCTCCAGCTAAATTTACAGACCCCTGCTGGGGCAGTAATAAGATCAGAGCGGGTGACAATGGAAGCATACATTACATGTGTATGGGAGCGACGATTCCTCTCCAGTCCAAGTTGTGGCAGACACTTTATTTGTAGATTATAAAACCTACGATTATTCTCATGTATAGAATGTGACATGCCCGTCAGGAGACGCCGGGATCCATCCAGTGACAGGGGATCACCAGGATCGGGAAGGCGTGAAGAGTAAGTCCAGGTTCAAGGTCAAAGTCTTATTGCACCCATGCAGATTGGGTGATGGCAGCCCCAATAACATGTGTACTCAGTCACCCATAAAATGGGTCCGGGGATGTCGCACTTATCCCAACAGCAGGAGTCAGGCGACGAAGTTCAGGCATGTTGGATGTAGATATTTCTGTCAGAGACCAAGCAAACACTACCTTGGACTGCCCATTTGAGCAAATTCTAAACTTTTTCGGCCTCAGATATTCCCAAATTTGCAAATACTGGTCTGGAAATCGTATCAGGCCCATCAAATCTGGGAATGTTGACAAGTATTGCTGGGACAGACAAATGGACCCGTCACATCCAGCCTATATTACTGGGAGAGACACACAGACCTCACATCCAGCCTATATTACTGGGAGAAACACACAGACCTCACATCCAGCCTATATTACTGGGAGAGCCACACAGACCTCACATCCAGCCTATATTACTGGGAGAGACACACAGACCTCACATCCAGCCTATATTACTGGGAGAGCCACACAGACCTCACATCCAGCCTATATTACTGGATGAGACACACGGACTTCACATCCAGCCTATATTACTGGGAGAGACACACAGACCTCACATCCAGCCTATATTACTGGGAGAAACACACAGACCTCACATCCAGCCTATATTACTGGGAGAGACACAAAGACCTCACATCCAGCCTATATTACTGAGAGAGACACACAAGCCTCACATCCAGCCTATATTACTGGGAGAGACACACAGACCTCACATCCAGCCTATATTACTGAGAGAGACACACAAGCCTCAACTCCAGCCTATATTACTGGGGAGAGACACACAGACCTCACATCCAGCCTATATTACTGGGAGACACACAGACCTCACATCCAGCCTATATTTCGGGAGAGACACACAGACCTCACGTCCAGCCTATATTACTGGGAGAAAACACACAGACCTCACATCCAGCCTATATTACTGGGAGACACACAGACCTCACATCCAGCCTATATTACTGGGAGACACACAGACCTCACATCCAGCCTATATTACTGGGAGAGACACACAAGCCTCACATCCAGCCTATATTACTGGGAGAGACACACAGACCTCACATCCAGCCTATATTACTGGGAGACACACAGACCTCACATCCAGCCTATATTTCGGGGAGAGACACACAGACCTCACGTCCAGCCTATATTACTGGGGAAAACACACAGACCTCACATCCAGCCTATATTACTGGGAGACACACAGACCTCACATCCAGCCTATATTACTGGGAGACACACAGACCTCACATCCAGCCTATATTACTGGGAGACACACAGACCTCACATCCAGCCTATATTACTGGGAGACACACAGACCTCACATCCAGCCCATATTACTGGGAGACACACAGACCTCACATCCAGCCTATATTACTGGGAGAGACACACAGACCTCACATCCAGCTTATACTACTGGGTGGGACACACAAAGCTCACATCCAGCCTATATTACTGGGAGAGACAGACAAAGACCTCACATCCAGCCTATATTACTGGGAGACACACAGACCTCACATCCAGCCTATATTACTGGGAGACACACAGACCTCACATCCAGCCTATATTACTGGGAGAGACACACAGACCTCACATCCAGCCTATATTACTGGGAGAGACATATAGACCTCACATCCAGCCTATATTACTGGGAGAGACACACAGACCTCACATCCAGCCTATATTACTGGGAGAGACACATAGACCTCACATCCAGCCTATATTACTGGGAGAGAGACACAGACCTCACATCCAGCCTATAATACTGGGAGACACACACAGATCTCACATCCAGCCTATATTACTGGGAGAGACACACAAACATCACATCCAGCCTATATTACTGGGAGAGACATACAGACCTCACATCCAGCCTATATTGTCACGCGGTCTTATGATATGTGTACGATGTCAGTAAACTATTCTTAAAAGAACAACACTCTATACAACATATAGATTAGCAACATCAGCATGTAAATATAGAATAGATTTACCTGACACGATATCCGTTGAACTCAGGGTTAATCTTGAGGACTTGATACACTGTCACAGGAAAGAGGAGGACCGGGGGTCTAACCTGACCCTAAACTGGGGTCCTAACTAATCCCTCACCTTGGAGGTACTGATAATGGTTCAGAGGTCCAAGTCTCCAGCCTAACCCTGTCTCCTATCAGTCCCTGAACCCTGTAATCAGTCCTAAGAAGGATTCTGATTACCACCAAAGGGATATGGACTGATCTCTGCTAAATACACAGATTAGACATATAAGACAGACTGGAGAAAACACAGACTTGCATACACACTCAAACACAGAAGGAACATAAATGATCTGGGATATTAAACTCTAAGCAAGGTGAGCTTAAAACAACTAAGGAGCTCTTTAACTTAAGTCTATACAGATACAATCCTATCTGTGGTCTGCATGAAGAATTTCACTGGCAACTCCCAACACAGACAACCAGAGATTTAAAGGAAACCAATCAACAAATAATTAATTGCAGCCGGGAGAAAACTGCACCCAGTCCCAGAACTGAGCACAGACAGAATTAACTCCCTAACTGCCAAACACAAAGAAACAGCAACTCAGCTGTGAGAAGTCAGAATGTGCAACCGCGACGATCTTCGTGGCGATGCACACATGACAATATTACTGGGAGAGACACAGAGCTCACATCCAGCCTATATGATACTGGGAGAGACACACAGACCTCACATCCAGTCTATATTACTGGGAGAGACACACAGACCTCACATCCAGCCTATATTACTGGGATAGACACACAGACCTCACATCCAGCCTATATAATACTGGGAGAGACACACAGACCTCACATCCAGTCTATATTACTGGGAGAGACACACAGACCTCACATCCAGCCTATAATACTGGGAGAGACACAGACCTCACATTCAGCCTATATTACTGGGAGAGACACACAGACCTCACATCCAGCCTATATTACTGGGAGAGACACACAGACCTCACATCCAGCCTATATTACTGGGAGAGACACACAGAGCTCACATCCAGCCTATATTTCTGGGAGAGACACACAGACCTCACATTCAGCCTATATTACTGGGAGAGACACACAGACCTCACATCCAGCCTATATTACTGGGAGAGACACACAAACCTCACATCCAGCCTATATTACTGGGAGAAATGTTTCCACAAGAGAAAAATATGAAACTTGGATCAAGCTGCACACGGCATACCAGAGGTCTGAATATCAATGAAATGAAGATTATAGACTGTAGCCTACTGTAATTTTATACATTTTAAGAGTGTATTTTTTAGGAGAAGACCACTTGGGATTAATTGGAGAACATTAGAAAAAGTTTTCCTTCTGCCGGGATTCACTTGTCATTTTTCGGGAGTAACAGGCAGTTTGCACTTTTTTGCTGCTTTGCCTTTTACTTTCATAGTGGGGTTTTTTCATGAGGCATTGTTCACATCTGGAGCATTCTCCCTTTCTTGTCTTGACTCAATGCGGCGATGTCCGTGCAATAAACCTGCGCCTCCCGTTCAGGTTTACAGCACTCCAAGCGCTGACTTACTGACTTCCTCCAAGTCGCCTTCCAGAAGTGTTAAAGTACAAGTGGTTCAGGTGTTTACTAGTTAACAAGCTCACATGGATGTGAACCCCTGACCCCCTGATAAATTCGTCTGCCTGCGGATACGTGTCCCAATGTCAATGCCTTGCAGATGTAGACTGAAGCCTGCGGTAAATTCTGTTTGCATCCTTAAACATTTGCATTTCTGGTTGAAAGCGGCGCGAAGTGGCGAGGCTGAGGGTATCTCGGGGATCGGCGAAATTGTCTGCTGCCTTTCATGTGAATGCCATGTATATTCATTGAGCTCTGGGAAAGGTTCGTTGTTCAAACAGGCAATGGAGAGACAGAAAAAAAACCCACAGCTTCTTTGGTTTTCAAAGGACGCTCTGATGCGCCAGTCAGAAAGCTGTCATACTATCCCTGAAGCGAATGATCCAGGGAAGGAAAGATGAAAAAAAGAGACAGACATCAGACGTACAAAACAGGCCAGAAAGGCAAGTGCAAAAAGTGGAAAGGGTGCGCGACAATTGGGCTGAGAGCCGCCGAAATGCACAGCCAGCCGGAGTCAATGGCAACGAGTCAATGAGAGCGTTAAAGTCTTCCTGTCCCATCCGTAGAAGACTACAGGATGGCAATGTGGTTCCATACTAAACGGAGGAAACATATAAAGCGTGCTACGGGGCGCAATTAATGGACATACTGCACCCCAGGAGAAGAGAATAACCCTGTAATACAGTGCGGAGGGAGGAACTGTAGAGCGCTTCTGGCGCCACCATACTGAAACTCCGCATCCCTATGTAAAGCCTCCTGTACGGCTCTTGGCCAAAGCAACCCAACTAAAATCATTTATTACCAGACACTTTGGGTAGTTCATCTTTAAAAAAAAAATAGACACGAGTAAATCTCCCAAAATTAGTTTTGGGCAGATTTACTGAATTTTGTCAAAATTTTGAACTCAAAGTCTAATAATAACGAAAGGGAAGAGACTTGGTCAAAAACTAATAAAATACATTATATTCACCTGTACTTACACCGCCACAGTTTCATGGTCCTTTGCAGTGTGGCCGGTGATTGACGTCAATGATGTGTGTTGGTCCCAAGGAGAGAATCGGACTAATGATATTCCAAATACAGGAAAGATTGGAACAACGGTACTCCAAATACAGGAAAGCATCGAACAAATGGTACTCCGAATACAGGAGAGCATCAAACTAATGGTACTCCGAATACAGGAGAGCATCGAACTAATGGTACTCTGAATACAGGAAAGATTGGAACAATGGTACTCCAAATACAGGAAGCATCGAACAAATGGTATCCGAATACAGGAGAGCATCAAACTAATGGTACTCCGAATACAGGAGAGCATCGCCTAATGGTACTCGAATACAGGAAAGATTGGAACAACGGTACTCCGAATACAGGAGAGCATCGAACTAATGGTACTCCGAATACAGGAGAGCATCAAACTAATGGTACTCCGAATACAGGAGAGCATCGAACTAATGGTACTCTGAATACAGGAGAGCATCAAACTAATGGTACTCCGAATACAGGAGAGCATCAAACTAATGGTACTCCGAATACAGGAGAGCATCGAACTAATGGTACTCGAATACAGGAAAGATTGGAACAATGGTACTCCGAATACAGGAGAGCATCGGCCTAATGGTACTCGAATACAGGAAAGATTGGAACAACGGTACTCCGAATACAGGAGAGCATCGAACTAATGGTACTCCGAATACAGGAGAGCATCGAACTAATGGTACTCCGAATACAGGAGAGCATCGAACTAATGGTACTCCGAATACAGGAGAGCATCGGCCTAATGGTACTCCGAATACAGGAGAGCATCGGCCTAATGGTACTCCGAATACAGGAAAGCATCGGACTAATGGTACTCTGAATACAGGAAAGCATCGAACTAATGGTACTCCGAATACAGGAGAGCATCGAACTAATGGTACTCGAATACAGGAGAGCATCGAACTAATGGTACTCCGAATACAGGAGAGCATCGGCTAATGGTACTCCGAATACAGGAGAGCATCGGCCTAATGGTACTCCGAATACAGGAAGCATCGGACTAATGGTACTCCGAATACAGGAGAGCATCGAACTAATGGTACTCCGAATACAGGAGAGCATCGAACTAATGGTACTCCGAATACAGGAGAGCATCAAACTAATGGTACTCCGAATACAGGAGAGCATCGAACTAATGGTACTCTGAATACAGGAAAGATTGGAACAATGGTACTCCGAATACAGGAGAGCATCGGCCTAATGGTACTACGAATACAGGAAAGATTGGAACAACGGTACTCCGAATACAGGAGAGCATCGAACTAATGGTACTCGAATACAGGAGAGCATCGAACTAATGGTACTCCGAATACAGGAGAGCATCAAACTAATGGTACTCCGAATACAGGAGAGCATCAAACTAATGGTACTCCGAATACAGGAGAGCATCGAACTAATGGTACTCTGAATACAGGAAAGATGGAACAATGGTACTCCGAATACAGGAGAGCATCGGCCTAATGGTACTACGAATACAGGAAAGATTGGAACAACGGTACTCCGAATACAGGAGAGCATCGAACTAATGGTACTCCGAATACAGGAGAGCATCGAACTAATGGTACTCCGAATACAGGAGAGCATCGAACTAATGGTACTCCGAATACAGGAGAGCATCGGCCTAATGGTACTCCGAATACAGGAGAGCATCGGCCTAATGGTACTCCGAATACAGGAAAGCATCGGACTAATGGTACTCTGAATACAGGAAGCATCGAACTAATGGTACTCCGAATACAGGAAGCATCGACTAATGGTACTCCGAATACAGGAAGCATCGACTAATGGTACTCCGAATACAGGAAGCATCGGACTAATGGTACTCGAATACAGGAAGCATCGGACTAATGGTACTCCGAATACAGGAAAGCATCGACTAATGGTACTCCGAATACAGGAGAGCATCGGACTAATGGTACTCGAATACAGGAAGCATCGGACTAATGGTACTCCGAATACAGGAGAGCATCGGACTAATGGTACTCGAATACAGGAAGCATCGGACTAATGGTACTCCGAATACAGGAAAGCATCGGACTAATGGTACTCCGAATACAGGAGAGCATCGACTAATGGTACTCCGAATACAGGAGAGCATCGGACTAATGGTACTCGAATACAGGAAGATTGGACAATGGTACTCGAATACAGGAGAGCATCGGACTAATGGTACTCCGAATACAGGAAAGATGGACAAGGTACTCCGAATACAGGAGAGCATCGGACTAATGTACTCCGAATACAGGAGACATCGGACTAATGGAAACTCCGAATACAGGAAAATGGGAAAGGTACTCGAATACAGGAAAGCATCGGACTAATGGTACTCCGAATACAGGAGAGCATCGGACTAATGGTACTCCGAATACAGGAAGATGGACAATGGTACTCCGAATACAGGAAAGCATCGGACTAATGGTACTCCGAATACAGGAGAGCATCGGACTAATGGTACTTGAATACAGGAAGCATCGGACTAATGTACTCCGAATACAGGAAGCATCGGACTAATGGTACTCCGAATACAGGAAAGCATCGGACTAATGGTACTCCGAATACAGGAAACATCGGACTAATGTACTCCGAATACAGGAGAGCATCGGACTAATGGTACTCCAATACAGGAGAGCATCGGACTAATGGTACTCGAATACAGGAAAGATGGACAATGGTACTCCGAATACAGGAAAGCATCGGACTAATGGTACTTCCAATACAGGAGAGCATCGGACTAATGGTACTCTGAATACAGGAGAGCATCGGACTAATGGTACTCCGAATACAGGAAGCATCGGACTAATGGTACTCGAATACAGGAAGATGGACTAATGGTACTCCGAATACAGGAAAGCATCGGACTAATGGTACTCAATACAGGAGAGCATCGACTAATGGTACTCCGAATACAGGAGAGCATCGGACTAATGGTACTCCTGAATACAGGAGAGCATCGGACTAATGGTACTCCGAATACAGGAAGCATCGGACTAATGGTACTCCGAATACAGGAAAGATGGACAATGGTACTCCGAATACAGGAAAGCATCGACTAATGGTACTCCGAATACAGGAGAGCATCGGACTAATGGTACTCCGAATACAGGAAGCATCGGACTAATGGTACTCCGAATACAGGAAAGCATCGGACTAATGGTACTCCGAATACAGGAGAGCATCGGACTAATGGTACTCCGAATACAGGAAGCATCGGACTAATGTACTCCGAATACAGGAGAGATCGGACTAATGGTACTCCGAATACAGGAGAGCATCGGACTAATGGTACTCCGAATACAGGAGAGCATCGGACTAATGGTACTCGAATACAGGAAGAGCATCGGACTAATGGTACTCCGAATACAGGAGAGCATCGACTAATGGTACTCCGAATACAGGAGAGCATCGGACTAATGGTACTCGAATACAGGAAAGCATTGGACTAATGGTACTCCGAATACAGGAAGCATCGGACTAATGGTACTCCGAATACAGGAAAGCATGGAACTAATGGTACTCCGAATACAGGAAAGCATCGGACTAATGGTACTCCTGAATACAGGAGAGCATCAGGACTAATGGTACTCGAATACAGGAAGATGGACTAATGGTACTCCGAATACAGGAAAGCATCGGACTAATGGTACTCGAATACAGGAAAGCATCGGACTAATGGTACTCCGAATACAGGAGAGCATCGGACTAATGTACTCTGAATACAGGAGAGCATCGGACTAATGTACTCCGAATACAGGAGAGCATCGGACTAATGGTACTCCGAATACAGGAGAGCATCGGACTAATGGTACTCCGAATACAGGAGAGCATCGGACTAATGGTACTCCGAATACAGGAAAGCATCGGACAATGGTACTCGAATACAGGAAAGCATCGGACAATGGTACTCGAATACAGGAAGCATGGACTAATGGTACTCTGAATACAGAAAGCATCGGACTAATGGTACCCGAATACAGGAAAGCATCGACTAATGGTACTCGAATACAGGAAAGATCGGACTAATGGTATCTCTTACTCCGAATACAGGAGACATCGGACTAATGGTACTCGAATACAGGAGAGCATCGGACTAATGGTACTCCGAATACAGAGAGATCGGACTAATGGTACTCCGAATACAGGAGAAGCATCGGACTAATGGTACTCGAATACAGGAGAGCATCGGACTAATGGTACTCGAATACAGGAGAGCATCGGACTAATGGTACTCCGAATACAGG
>JARQOD010000003.1:591406032-591437655 GCA_033576555.1 Oophaga sylvatica
TCTCTACAGGATGTGGCGGACAGTTTTAGTTTCCTGACAGGAAGTGGGGGCGGTTATTTGTCTTTCTGCAATAAGTGGGGGTGGATTTTTGTTTTTCTACATGGACTGCGGTTAGACTTTCAATTCCTGATCTCCTAACAGAGAGGTGGATTTTCAGTTAAAGACAAAAGAAAAACTATTGGACAATGCCAGACGAAATGCATGCTGGGAAGTGAGGTGAAGGAAGTCCCCACACCTATAGTACTGGCAGAATACTAATGAAGAGCAACCTCCCATTCAAAGAAAGAGGTGCCATGGCCAATTACAGATGATGAAAATCAGGAACTTTTCCTCTACATAGTAGATTGAAATATGCACCAAAATAAGTTTTATCTGAAGCACATAAAGGTCCGTGGCTTTTCTACAGGTATTATGTGAAAAGATAGGAAGCAGAAGACAAGTTAACACACAGCTATGGCCAACGTCAATGTCATTAAATTCATATTTTTCATCACGAATCATTACCTATCTGCCAAGATGTCCCAAAATAAGACTTTTTTTGGAGCCGGCTAGAAGCTGACTCACACTGTGTACGACTCAGGATTATAGAAGTACGTCTAAACTGATGTCTTTACATATAAATAAAATTGTTATTTTTTTATGTAAAAAAAAAAAAAATTCTTCCAAATTTAAAAAAAAATCTCAAATCTCCCAAAAAATACAATAATGCAGAGAACGTGAGAAGGTGAAGAGAAAAACATTGACATCTGATATTTATAAATGGTGGGACCGGAGATCTGTTGCTCGGAGCGGCAGCCCCGCCATACAGCGTTACATGATAAATATATGCAAATGTCTCTTATTTACTAGGGATGTCAGCTTACAGGGCGGACTGAGCCAGATTTAACATTCCTTCACTGTTGTTTTTCCTGTTGCAATTGGATTAATTATGGTGTTTAGGAGAGATCAAAACAGGCAGAAAGTGACAGCGGAGCCCTGCGATTTCTAAAGACCCGGCCGTCGTTGAGCAGCTCAAAGCTGGTGGAGAATGGCCGGGGAACAATGTGGGAGGGAGGCGACTAATGTCACTAATGTCGCAGACTTGGTTTTGTATCAGGGTAGATCCGAGCTGCATTTACATCGTCGGAGACTTGAATGAACATCTCACGTTGGGTCTTTCCAGACGACACAAAAAGATACAAAGAAAGGAAGCAAGAAGAGACCGACCTCACATAGGAAGGAGCGGAACCTAAAGCCATACTTACATTGTATCCAATTCATTCCGGCATTCATAATTCATAGCCAAAGTTTACAAACAGGACACATTTTCTTGAGAATAGAAAATATTTCTCCAATTAGGGGCATTAGACTTATTGTAATGGATGCAATACAATACTTAAAGGGTTATTTTCAGATTCATAGATTAGTAAATTTGTGGATAGTCCTTGAACAAACAAGTACTTTTGCAATTTACTGCATATAAAAATGTGCAGCCGTTCTCTAGATATTAACACTTTTTCTTTCCTTTATAGCTCGTTGCCTTGGGAGACCGACCACCGCTGCTGTCTTGCTTGTAGGCCGCTGCTCTCAAACTGGCTGGCATTAGAATTTAATAGCACGCTTCAGGGATCCAAGATTAAAAGAAAAGAGCTTGTAAGCGCTGCGAACGTTCTACTAGTCTAGCAGAGGTGGAGGATTCCAAGGCGACGAGTTGTAAACAAAAGAAAAAGTGTTAATATCTCAAAAAACGGCTGAAAATTTTAACAAGCTGTAAATTGCAAAATTATTTGTATGTACAAGAACTATCCAACAACACCAAGTAATGAAGATGGAAGTAATCCCTTGAAGAGGATTTATTTCATATTGATCGCCTAGCCTTAGGATATCAGATCGAGGAGGGTCTCCTGACACCGACACTGGTCAGAAGATTGAAGGATAGTCAACGTCATGGTTTACCAGTCACAGCTCTGTACATTTTGTAGTGATTGAGTCTGGTTCTGAAGCTCAGTCCTCTATTCATCTGAATGGAAAGGAGCAGCAGGACCAGGCACATTCCCTACATAATGTAAAGAGCTGTGACTGATAAACCATGGATGGGACACTGCAAATGGCAGAACACCACAAACACAATGGATGGAGTGAGAGCTGCCAAGGATAAGCTATTAGACTGGATAGTGCCATATAATGACAGGGGCCCTTTTCTGGACAGTGCCATTGTGACTACTACTCCAACCAATGTGCATCACATCAGGGACGGACATATCATTGGTGCAACGTGGGGCCCAAGAAGTAAGGGGGCCACTAAGCAGGTGCAAATGTGCATTGTGATGACCTAGGTGCAAAATATGCAGAGGGCCTCTTCCGTCTGTGCATTATATTATCATATAAGTTTGCAAGAGAGTGAGAACACATGCGGGTCCTGGTAGATGGGTAGGAAATAGATGCAATTAAATGTGGTGATTGCTGATGCAGGGGATCGGAGATGCTGGGCACGAGCCCCCGATTCCCAGTGCTTTTAATGTCATAATGGTTCATTGAGTGCAATGGTTGGCGGGTCCACAGCTCCGGGACCGTCTCATCTCATCAACACTCTCACAAATGATCACCTGTCATTTTCACATCATAGGAGGAAGTGGGATTAAAAAAATACAATAATTAGGAAATCCACCAATATACAGTAAATCTCCATGAAATGTTCATCTGAATGAGACAAAACACCTTAATAAGGGCGGTGAAGGACAAACGCTGATCGTTCATCCTCACTGTAAGGCTTGCAGATAATTCCTGCATAATCACGCGTCTCCGCAGCACGACTCCTTATTATGGCGGATTAGGAAACGGTGCGAAATACACAAAGGAACCACCAAGACTGAACTGTAACTCCTAATTATTCCAATAACACAGCGACAATCCCGGCAACGGATTACAGGTGATACGTCGGCTCATCATAATACCCCAGTGACAGGTGCGGGCAGGCCGAGGATTTATGGAAGGAGCGGAGAGAAGGGTCTCCTCCTGCACTGGTGATACATTGTCTACTCTTTGTACCTGGTTGTCCCTTTAACAGGAAGGGACGGTATCCTCATTTTATACCCATTAATCAATCTTTCCAGCTCAGAATAATTTCTGTTAATAATTGTAATGTATCCATCACAATTCTAGATCCTTCACAGGTGAATATCATAAAACTACAGTTATCAGAAAACCAAGAGCATGTGGACCACCTCAAAATGGCTCTGCAGAGGAAATGCCCCATGAGAACGAACCCTCATTATAAAAAAAAAAGCATAAAATCAAGCACCATGCAATCTCCACAACGGCTCAGTGACTCCACCATAAGTCACATCCATTTCTGCAAGTCATCCTGTGTGCACAATGTCAGGCGGCAGCTGAGAAAGCCAACGGAAATAAGTTCTCTGGTCCGACATGTCATTAGCCGTCCTGCCGATTTGGAAATCACTGAAGCCAAAAGAACACTTCCTACCCTGAAATCCAATGTATAGCTTGGTAAAGAAGTGTCCGAGTGGGAATCATTTAAAGTGGAACTCATTTTTTGTCTCTTAATTTAATTATTTATCAGCCTTTGCAAAGATTGGATAGATAGATAGATAGACAGATAAATGCAAAATCTATCCATCCATACCATTATTTTGCTGTTTTAACTGCCTGGTTCAAGCTCCCTAAGAATCTGCTTTCTGGAAAAAATCCATTATTTAAAACAATGTGTATGAGACTCTTAATGTCTGAGAACCAAGGATAAAGGCTCAGACTGGCAAAATCCCGTACTGGAGCACTTACTCTTGCTCAGCAGCAGATGAAAGCAGATTCTTAAGTAGCATGAACTAGGCAGATAAAACAGCACCGCACCATAATGTTTGGAAGAGAAGGAGAAACATTTAGAAATTAAGTATATTCCAAACGTTCATTATTTTTCAAAGACTGATCAATAATTAAACGAAAGAATAAATATTTAAATGAAAGAATTAATTACTTACTCTTTAATGTGGATTTTCTGTATCTCATCAAAAGGCTAATACTACAATGTGCTGGGTGTGAAGCCCAGCAGTGGAAACGCAGAAACACAGAGGTAGATACAGAGATCCAAGTGTACATCAATGGCCGTGGATATGAATGAACACTTCTGGATAAGATTATTATTGAGGAGTCCACATACTTTTTGGTGATGTTATACATGATGAAGATACCAATGCTATCAGGGTTTGTATATCGTACAGTGGAAATTCAGAAACATATTAGAAATCACCAGCAATTTATTTATCAGTTTATGCTTTTTTCTAAATTGGGGTCTCCATTCCCCAAAAATACTGACAGATGAAAAATCACATCAAGGAAACGGAATGTTTGCACTTTTGATAGCTGTGATGTACAATGATGTAATGGAGGTACTCACAGCCTGGAGAGCGCCTGGTTGTTCTGGAATAGGAGCTCGGGCAGCGTGTGCAGCTGGTTTCGGTTAAGGCGCCTGAAAGTAAAAGGAGGGAAGCAAAAAACAAGGATATCAGATGCAATGTTATACCCTACAGTCAGTTTACTTACAATATGGCTGCACTAATCCCAGGACCAAAAAGTAACTGTCACCTGAGTATCACAAAGACGCCCGGCACACTGCGAAATCCCTGCAGGCAGCGCTATCATATCCACAGGCGGCCCGGTATATATTACATACACCTGTACTGACGGGTATATATCACCAGCACCCAGGAGGGGCCAGAAATGCTGGAGAAAGGTTCCGTCACTCCGAGCCAAAGGTTACTCTACACATCTTTCTATCTATCTACTATATATATATATTATCTATCTATCTATTATCTATCTATGTATCTATCTATGTATCTATCTATCTATCTATCTATCTATCTATCTATCTATCTATCTATCTATCTATTATCTATCTATCATATATATATTATCTATCTATCTCTTATCTATTATCTATCATCTATCTATCTATCTATTATCTATCTATCTATCATCTATTATCTATCATCTATCTATCTATTATCTATCTATTATCTAACTATCATCTATTATCTAATCTATCATCTATTATATCTATCTATCTATCTATTAATTATCTATCTATCTATCTATTATCTATCTATCTATTAATCTATCTATCATCTATCTATCTATTATCTATCTATCTAATCTATCTATATTATCTATCTATTATCTATCATCTATCTATCTATTATTATCATCTATTTTATCTATCATATCATCTATTATCTATCTATCTATCTATCTATCTATCTATCTATCTATCTATCTATCTATCTATCTATCTATCATATCTATATATCTATTCATCTATCTATCTATTATCTATTATCTATCTATCATCTATTATCTATCTATCATCTATCTATTATCTATCTTAATTATCTATCATCTATTATCTATCTATCTATCATAATATATTATCTATCTATCATCTATTATCTATATCTATCTATCTATCATCTATATATTATCTATCATCTATATTATCTATCTATCTATCTATCATATATATTATCTATCTATTATCTATCTATCTATTAATCTATCTCTATCTATCTATCTATCTATTATCTATATATTATTATCTATCATCTATTATCTATCTATCTATCTATCTATCTATCTATCTATCTATCTATCTATCTATATATCAATCAATCTATCTATCATCTATTATCTATCTATCTATCTATCTATCTATCTATCTATCTATCTATCTATCTATCTATCACATATCTATCTATCTTTGTATCAGTATGTCGGTGTCTCTCATGTACCGCTCTTGTATCTCAGACCTTTTTCCGACACTTCCCCACTATTCGGACAGTGCGGCTCATGTTCTGTGACATATACATTTGCAGGAATGACTTGTGACGTCCACGTGTCCATGATGTTATCTGGCGGCACAGCAGCATCTTGCAGACAGACGCGCCATTTCCATCAGGATGACAGAGAACCTTCTGTAACTTCTGTCGTCACATTACTAACATGAAAAGAGCTTTGTGTGGGGAAATCAATGTGGCAAATGCTGAATGCAGAAAATGTCAGAATATGCACAAGAGCTGGCGTGCCGCAGGTCAGTAGTGACCCCATACACCTGACATAAGACTCTTGGGGTGTCCTCCCCGGTCAGCCATGGTGCACAGCGCCCGCTCTTCCCATACCCGTATCTGTATTATCAGGTGCCCATGGGATGGACGGTGTAATAATATGAGATGTGCAGGTGACGCAGTGACATGATGAGCAGTGAAGATAATGGTGTGCAAGCACTCACAGCCTCTCCAGCTCCTTCATGTCGTCAAAAGCTCCACGCTCCACGCTGCTAATCTGATTCTCCATCAGCTGCCTGCAAAACAAAACACAAGAACCTGAAATGAATTCCTGCTGCCAGAACACATATTACACATCGTACTTCTTCCCGGACAAGTTGTGGTCACCTACGTGTAAATGTGAGCAGGTACAAGCCATATAGAATATGCCTAAAAAAATGAGGTTTCCATCTACTGTATAAATGTGCTCCTTGTTGAGCCTGATGGTCACACAATCACACACAGGAGCAGGAGAGGCTGTGAATGGTCATCAATAAATGTCACCTTGTCTGTTATGAATGTTCTAGAGATGGTTTCTGAGCAGAGGCTCCCTCTGGTGGTTACAGACAGTACTGAACCTTTCAGCGAGGAATGGCAATCTGGGTTCACTGACTGGTCTGATATAAGGGAGGTTCCCTCCCATGATGGTTGCCGGTGATCAATTGTTCTTGTCTCAATTGTGGTTCCTGGTTCATTTGGAAGTTTGCTGAGTCTTGCCTGCATCTCCTGCTTTCAGGTAAGATATTTTTTGCTTTTCTTTTTGTGCTTGCTTTTTGCATTGTTTTCTGCACTTTTGTGGAGGTCAGCCAGGTCCCCTCCTGGGGCCTGAGCTCCTCACAGTTTATCTGCAGCCACTGTTATTTGCTCATTTGCTTTTTCCTGTTTTTTCAGCGGCTGCAGCTTGGTTTTGTTCACACTGAGATCTGATTTAGCGGGTGGTAGAGGTCATGTGATCTTAGTATTTTTGTAATCAGAATTGTTGGATTTTTGTAGGGTTTTCTGGGTTGCAGAAAGTAATCTTTCCTTTCCTATCCTATTAAGGCCTCTTTCACACATCCGGCGGGCGCCTAAACGGCGCCCCCGGCATTTTACCGCAGCGCCGCATGTGAAAAGCTTTCACACTTCCGGCGCCCAAAATGCGTTTTTTTGCCGGATGGTTTCTGATGCTTGGAGAGATAAGAAACCATCCGGCAAAAAAAAAAAACGTTACATGCAGCGTTTTTTCCGGACGCCGCAATGTACATTTGCGCCGCATCCGGACAAAACCGCATGCAACGCATTGACATGCGGCGCCATGCGGCGCTAATGCATGTCAATGCGAAAAAAGCCGCATGCGGCGCATCAGATTTTCAGATGCGGCGCTGCGGGAAAATGCCGGGGGCGCCGCAAGGGGAAAAACGGATGTGTGAAACTAGCCTTAGTCAGCTTGTGGCCCCAGCGTTTGCTCAATCTATTTTCTGCCTATGTTTGTGTTTTCATCTTGTCTAACTGCCATTATATGTTTGGGGGCTTCCTATTTTCTTTGGGGATCTGCTCCGGGGCAGATAGCTTTCATCTTTTTGCCTTTAGGTGTAGTTATCTCTCAGGCTGTGACGAGGCGTCTAGGATCAACGTAGGAACGCTCCACGGCTACCTCTAGTTGTGTCGTTAGTTTTAGGAATCTGCAACCCATCAGTTACCAACATCTCAGGTGTTCTGCTGCCCTGCTGTTGTTCCTGTCCTCCTCAGCTACCAAAACACAACACTTGTCATGGCTGGTGGGCTCTAGTGAATTGTCCAATTTATTTATTTTTTTTAAGTATAGTCTACATGGCAGTAATGCAGATCACAATTCATTTAATCAGTGCTTGCATATATCTTGGTGCCCACAGTGGCTGCTGCATTTTTTTGTATGCTACAGGACAGTCATCCCAAGAGCTGACGATCACATCGGTATCGAGGGCTCAGTTGATGTGAAGTTAATGTAGCATATAATCAATCCTGTAATTTGCTAGCTTATGCTTGCTGGAAATTTGCACAAAATTGCAGCCTAATTTTTGGCGCACCATGTAATATTTTAGACCACATCTCTTTCACGTCAATTTACCCTCATTTTTTATTGAGGCCATTCCCTCATCGGTGCAGAACGTGTCTAAAACACAAACATTTTTTTTCGGCACCACAGCACGTTACGGTTACTATTGCTTTTGCTGCAATTATTCTGTGCGTTGTAAGGTGCAAACCAAATTTATTAAATACAACAATTTTTTATTGCTTTTCTTCTCATCCAGCAAATTTCTGTTTTGGTAGTTGAAGTGGGTATGGTGTAACGTTCCAAAGTTGCAAACTTGTTCCAGGAGTCGTAAAAATGTATGTACAGTGCTAGACTGAATTAGTTTAACGATGCTCCAAATTTAGCAAATGTCACGCAACAATTTGTAAAACTGGTGCAAAATCAGATTAGTTTGCACTTATCTCCAAACTCCAAAAAAGTAACTTGAAAAATTACCCTGATAACACAAGACTTACATAGACCATATATATACACTGCTCAAAAAAATAAAGGGAACACTTAAACAGCAGAATATAACTCCAAGTAACTCAAACTTCTGTGAAATCAAACTGTCCACTTAGGAAGCAACACTGATTGACAATCAATTTCACATGCTGTTGTGCAAATGGAATAGACAAAAGATGGAAATTATTGGCAATTACCAAGACGCACTCAATAAAGGAGTGGTTCTGCAGGTGGGGACCACAGACCACATCTCAGTACCAATGCTTTCTGGCTGATATTGTGGTCACTTTTGAATGTTGGTTGTGCTTTCACACTCGTGGTAGCATGAGACGGACTCTACAACCCACACAAGTGGCTCAGGTAGTGCAGCTCATCCAGGATGGCACATCAATGCGAGCTGTGGCAAGAAGTTTTGCCAACCCAGCAGCAGGACCGCTACCTCCGCCTTTGTGCAAGAAGGAAAAGGAGGAGCACTGCCAGAGCCCTGCAAAATTACCTCCAGCAGGCCACAAATGTGCATGTGTCTGCACAAACGGTTAGAAACCGACTCCATGAGGATGGTCTGAGTGCCCGACGTCCACAGATGGAGGTTGAGCTCACAGCCCAACACCGTGCAGGACGCTTGGCACTTACCACAGAACACCAGGATTGACAAATTCGCCACTGGCGCCCTGTGCTCTTCACAGATGAAAGCAGGTTCACACTGAGCACATGTGACAGACGTGACAGAGTCTGGAGACGTCATGGAGAGCGATCTGCTGCCTGCAACATCCTTCAGCATGACCGGTTTGGCAGTGGGTCAGTAATGGTGTGGGGTGGCATTTCTTTGGAGGGTCGCATAGCCTTCCATGTGCTCGCCAGAGGTAGCCTGACTGCCATTAAGTACCGAGGTGAGATCCTCAGACCCCTTGTGAGACCATATCCTGGTGCGGTTGGTCCTGGGTTCTTCTTAATGCAGGACAATGCCAGACGTCATGTGGCTGGAGTGTGTCAGCAGTTCCTGCAAGATTAAGGCATTGAAGCTATGGACTGGCCTGCCGTTCCCCAGACCTGAATCTGATTGAGCACATCTGGGACAGCATGTCTCGCTCCATCCACCAACGTCGTGTTGCACCACAGACTGTCCAGGAGTTGGCGGATGCTTTAGTCCAAGGCTGGGAGGAGATCCCTCAGGAGACCTTCCGCCGCCTCCTCAGGAGCTTGCCCAGGTGTTGTAGGGAGGTCATACAGGCACAGGGAGGTCATACAGGCACGTGGAGGCCACACACACTACTGAGCATCATTTTGACTTGTTTTAAGGACATTACATTCCACTTTAATTTTGTGGGTGACTCCAAATTCAGGCCTCCATTGGTTAATAGATTTGATTTCCATTGATGATTTTTGTGTGATTATGTTGAGAGCACATTCAACTTTGTACAGAACAAAGTATTCAATGAGAATATTTCTTTCATTCAGATCTAGGATGTGTTATTTGAGTGTTCCCTTTATTTTTTTGAGCAGTGTATATATCATCTGCATGGAGCGGATACAGTACAGTGGCGTGGTTTTGGAATAGGATTGGAAGCTATAGGTATTCTATATGGTGCTTGAAAAAGCTCCATAGTTCGGAGATACTTCCATATTTTGGAATCTGATGGAATATGTCTGACGGCCCAGTTATAAGACTTGGGGTCCTATAGAGGACAGAACAGACATCTGGTGCAGAACAACATCGGACATGAGAGCTGCCAACCTGGAGAACAAATCGGCCAACAAATGGCAACAGGTCACCAATCCGAACATTTCTGCTCTTCCTTTATTTTTACTTTTCAAGACAGATTTTGAAGGTATAAGGGGTTCCGGTAAAGCCCAATAAAGCCTTCGGTTTCCCTATTACAGGTCCCTTATAGACCGTTTTCCCGAGCCCTTACATGTTCCTGCATCTTTATCTCTTTCTCCTCTGCAATCAGAGATGTTCAATTTCCAAGAAGGATCGTTCCCTCCACTTTTCCTACATGAGTCCGGTGGTCTTCAGTTATTATTATCTCCCGCAGATCAGAGCAGGATTGTGTTATAGATGTATATGAGCGCACGATGCGTCCTCAAGGGTGTAACGTTGTATCCCATAACAGGAAGATACGTAACCTCTGCCACCGGGAGCGTGACCCAATGGACCTATAAGTGCAGGGGGCGCTGAAAGTAATACCCCCGCCTCCCTCCAGAGAACCAACGTGCGGCTCTTTTACACCATTTTCGAGAACTTTCCTGCTTTCTCATAATTGCTGGACGGTTATATTATGTAACAAGCCATAATTGAGCCATATATCGACACGCGGGGGTCTTCTGTGAGCATCATGTTACTAATACATGCATTGCAAGAACACCTGGGTCCGCACACGACAGAGCAACGTACGTCCTCACATATCACCCGCATCTCCAGAAAAGCGCCATTTAAGGAATCGCGAGGATTCGGCTTCTATATTCGTAGCGTGCGGTAACACAGGAGGAATGGACGCTGGAGGGGATGAAATATTACAATGGTGGCAAGTTTTAGATGTCTTGAACAGGGAGGTGCATAGTTTGCATTAAGCCGTCTGGTATTTCCCCCCGGAGATCAGTATTAGTAGTGGCACCATAGGACGAGCAGACAATGCAGTCTACTAACGGAAAGATGCGAGTATTCTCATATTTAGTCAGCCGCGCTCTATTAACTCCATAAATGGGACCTGCGGTGTCCGGTATGTGGTCACATAGTCAATAACAGGCTGGTAATGACGTGGCCATGGGGGAGACGGGGGTATTTCCTTATGCCTTAGTGATCACGGTGGTCCGACCTAGGAGACCTCCTCTGATCCTGAGAATGAAAACCCCCCAGAGCTGATTTTAGGCTACGTCACAAGCGTATCCTGCACAGATCCGTTCCAGCGACGGGGGCCACACTGCGGGTCCCTGCATAGGTGGGTGACTGTGCAGGGAAAACCTAGAAGGAGACACAGCCCCAAAGCTACGGGACATTAAGACGACGTCAGATTTTCTCATTTATTTTTTTCCACCAAGTGAAACTTGACCAAACTCTGATGACACTCGGATGAAAAAGATTTATAAAATTCGGACCATTTTTGAGCACGAGAAAATTCATTGACGGCCACAGTAGGGATCGGTGGGAATCCCGAGGTCGGACCCTCATCAACAATTAAATAATGGCATAGGAATTCAGTATTGTTTAACATCTAATGCTCTGCTCACAATCGGGATCTAATTGTAAGGGATCCGCTGGTTAAAAAAAAAATATATAAGAAAAAAAAACAGAAACAAAGTGTTCGTATTTAGAGATCTTTTACTAGCTGAAACACTGTTTTCCGTTTGCTTCTATTTTTGCTGTTTTTTTAACAGATCCGTTCAGTCTCCGCACAATGTCCTAGGCATGCGTAATAATTAAGAATGGATCTGTCAAGTGGATTACATAATGATCTGTTAAGATCAGTTTCCTTTAGACTTTAATTTAGAAAAATAAACTTAAGTCTCCGTTTAAAAAAAAAATGCAGATTGTGAAAAATCAGATAGTTGATAGAAAGGGCGCACAAAGCTGAAATTTAGGAAAAAAAGGACATTCAAATAAATGGTTCCTGTAACTGAATGGGTTTTTTTCTTTCCGTTTTTATGGTCTAAAACGAATCATAAAAATAAAATGCAAACGAACATGTGAACTCGGAAAAACATCATTAGATGCATCACAAGTAACCATCCGCTGAGGCTGCAATGTGTCCAGTGTGACTGCGGAGTGAAATCAGAGAAAGTAACTGTCAGATCAGATACAAAGTCATATACAATGAGACCAGAATCTTACAAGACTCGCAGCTGCTTGAGTCCAGAGAAGTCGTTCTTCGTAATACGGGTGATGTTGTTCCCATTCAGTTCTCTGCAGAAAAAAAAAGAAACACAATAAATACACGAGAGTGATCATCTCCCTCCACATTTATAGCCATAACCTAGGTAATGCCAGGATTTCTGCAGAACACACTGATCCATAATGTACCCATTAAGAGGTGATGAAGGATGATGTGGGAGTAAAACTGCAACTCCCAGCGATGGATGGATGTCCCCATTATTTACAAAGTCACTTTACTTTTTGTAACCACTTCATTAATAGCAGAAACCACAGCAGCTCCTTTCTGTCCATAGTATTGCAAAATAGTGAATGCAGCTCTGGAGTATAATACAGCATGCAACTCAAGAACAGTGCAGTATAAGTAGTGTAATGTGTGTACACAGTGACTGCACCAGCAGAATAGTGAGTGCAGCTCTGGAGTATAATACAGAATGTAACTCAGGATCAGTAATGTAATGTATGTACACAGTGACTGCACCAGCAGAATAGTGAGTGCAGCTCTGGAGTATAATACAGGATGTAACTCAGGATCAGTAATGTAATGTATGTACACAGTGACTGCACCAGCAGAATAGTGAGTGCAGCTCTGGAGTATAATACAGGATGTAACTCAGGATCAGTAATGTAATGTGTGTACACAGTGACTGCACCAGCAGAATAGTGAGTGCAGCTCTGGAGTATAATACAGGAGGTAACTCAGGATCAGTAATGTAATGTATGTATACAGTGACTGCACCAGCAGAATAGTGAGTGCAGCTCTGGAGTATAATACAGGATGTAACTCAGGATCAGTACAGATCAGTAATGTAATGTATGTACACAGTGACTGCACCAGCAGAATAGTGAGTGCAGCTCTGGAGTATAATACAGGATATAACTCAGGATCAGTAATGTAATGTATGTACACAGTGACTGCACCAGCAGAATAGTGAGTGCAGCTCTGGGGTATAATACAGGATGTAACTCAGGATCAGTAATGTAATGTATGTACACAGTGACTGCACCAGCAGAATAGTGAGTGCAGCTCTGGGGTATATACAGGATGTAACTCAGGATCAGTAATGTAATGTATGTACACAGTGACTGCACCAGCAGAATAGTGAGTGCAGCTCTAGGGTATAATACAGGATGTAACTCAGGATCAGTAATGTAATGTATGTACACAGTGACTGCACCAGCAGAATAGTGAGTGCAGCTCTTGAGTATAATACAGGATGTAACTCAGGATCAGTAATGTAATGTATGTACACAGTGACTGCACCAGCAGAATAGTGAGTGCAGCTCTGGAGTATAATACAGGAGGTAACTCAGGATCAGTAATGTAATGTATGTATACAGTGACTGCACCAGCAGAATAGTGAGTGCAGCTCTGGAGTATAATACAGGATGTAACTCAGGATCAGTACAGGATCAGTAATGTAATGTATGTACACAGTGACTGCACCAGCAGAATAGTGAGTGCAGCTCTGGAGTATAATAGAGGATGTAACTCAGGATCAGTAATGTAATGTATGTACACAGTGACTGCACCAGCAGAATAGTGAGTGCAGCTCTGGAGTATAATACAGGATGTAACTCAGGATCAGTAATGTAATGTATGTACACAGTGACTGCACCAGCAGAATAGTGAGTGCAGCTCTGGAGTATAATACAGGATGTAACTCAGGATCAGTACAGGATCAGTAATGTAATGTATGTACACAGTGACTGCACCAGCAGAATAGTGAGTGCAGCTCTGGAGTATAATACAGGATGTAACTCAGGATCAGTAATGTAATGTATGTACACAGTGACTGCACCAGCAGAATAGTGAGTGCAGCTCTGGAGTATAATACAGGATATAACTCAGGATCAGTAATGTAATGTATGTACACAGTGACTGCACCAGCAGAATAGTGAGTGCAGCTCTGGAGTATAATACAGGAGGTAACTCAGGATCAGTAATGTAATGTATGTATACAGTGACTGCACCAGCAGAATAGTGAGTGCAGCTCTGGAGTATAATACAGGATGTAACTCAGGATCAGTACAGGATCAGTAATGTAATGTATGTAAACAGTGACTGCACCAGCAGAATAGTGAGTGCAGCTCTGGAGTATAATACAGGATGTAACTCAGGATCAGTAATGTAATGTATGTACACAGTGACTGCACCAGCAGAATAGTGAGTGCAGCTCTGGAGTATAATACAGGATGTAACTCAGGATCAGTACAGGATCAGTAATGTAATGTATGTACACAGTGACTGCACCAGCAGAATAGTGAGTGCAGCTCTGGAGTATAATACAGGATGTAACTCAGGATCAGTAATGTAATGTATGTACACAGTGACTGCACCAGCAGAATAGTGAGTGCAGCTCTGGAGTATAATACAGGATGTAAACTCAGGATCAGTACAGGATCAGTAATGTAATATATGTACACAGTGACTGCACCAGCAGAATAGTGAGTGCAGCTCTGGAGTATAATACAGGATGTAACTCAGGATCAGTACAGGATCAGTAATGTAATGTATGTACACAGTGACTGCACCAGCAGAATAGTGAGTGCAGCTCTGGAGTATAATACAGGATGTAACTCAGGATCAGTAATGTAATGTATGTACACAGTGACTGCACCAGCAGAATAGTGAGTGCAGCTCTGGAGTATAATACAGGATGTAACTCAGGAACAGTAATGTAATGTATGTACACAGTGACTGCACCAGCAGAATAGTGAGTGCAGCTCTGGAGTATAATACAGGATGTAACTCAGGATCAGTAATGTAATGTATGTACACAGTGACTGCACCAGCAGAATAGTGAGTGCAGCTCTGGAGTATAATACAGGATGTAACTCAGGATCAGTAATGTAATGTATGCACACAGTGATTGCACCAGCAGAATAGTGAGTGCAGCTCTGGAGTATAATACAGGATGTAACTCCGGATCAGTAATGTAATGTATGTACACAGTGACTGCACCAGCAGAATAGTGAGTGCAGCTCTGGAGTATAATACAGGATGTAACTCAGGATCAGTAATGTAATGTATGCACACAGTGACTGCACCAGCAGAATAGTGAGTGCAGCTCTGGAGTATAATACAGGATGTAACTCCGGATCAGTAATGTAATGTATGTACACAGTGACTCCACCAGCAGAATAGTGAGTGCTGCTCTGGAGTATAATACAGGATATAACTCAGGATCAGTAATGTAATGTATGTACACAGTGACTCCACAAGCAGAACAGTGAGTGCAGCTCTGGAGTATAATACAGGATGTAACTCAGGATCAGTAATGTAATGTATGTACACAGTGACTGCACCAGCAGAATAGTGAGTGCAGCTCTGGAGTATAATACAGGATGTAACTCAGGATCAGTAATGTAATGTATGTACACAGTGACTCCACCAGCAGAATAGTGAGTGCTGCTCTGGAGTATAATACAGGATATAACTCAGGATCAGTAATGTAATGTATGTATACAGTGACTCCACAAGCAGAACAGTGAGTGCAGCTCTGGAGTATAATACAGGATGTAACTCAGGATCAGTAATGTAATGTATGTACACAGTGACTGCACCAGCAGAATAGTGAGTGCAGCTCTGGAGTATAATACAGGATGTAACTCAGGATCAGTAATGTAATGTATGTACACAGTGACTCCACCAGCAGAATAGTGAGTGCTGCTCTGGAGTATAATACAGGATATAACTCAGGATCAGTAATGTAATGTATGTATACAGTGACTCCACAAGCAGAACAGTGAGTGCAGCTCTGGAGTATAATACAGGATGTAACTCCGGATCAGTAATGTAATGTATGTACACAGTGACTGCACCAGCAGAATAGTGAGTGCAGCTCTGGAGTATAATACAGGATGTAACTCAGGATCAGTACAGGATCAGTAATGTAATGTATGTACACAGTGACTGCACCAGCAGAATAGTGAGTGCAGCTCTGGAGTATAATACAGGATGTAACTCAGGATCAGTAATGTAATGTATGTACACAGTGACTGCACCAGCAGAATAGTGAGTGCAGCTCTGGAGTATAATACAGGATGTAACTCAGGATCAGTACAGGATCAGTAATGTAATGTATGTACACAGTGACTGCACCAGCAGAATAGTGAGTGCAGCTCTGGAGTATAATACAGGATGTAACTCAGGATCAGTAATGTAATGTATGTACACAGTGACTGCACCAGCAGAATAGTGAGTGCAGCTCTGGAGTATAATACAGGATATAACTCAGGATCAGTAATGTAATGTATGTACACAGTGACTGCACCAGCAGAATAGTGAGTGCAGCTCTGGAGTATAATACAGGAGGTAACTCAGGATCAGTAATGTAATGTATGTATACAGTGACTGCACCAGCAGAATAGTGAGTGCAGCTCTGGAGTATAATACAGGATGTAACTCAGGATCAGTACAGGATCAGTAATGTAATGTATGTAAACAGTGACTGCACCAGCAGAATAGTGAGTGCAGCTCTGGAGTATAATACAGGATGTAACTCAGGATCAGTAATGTAATGTATGTACACAGTGACTGCACCAGCAGAATAGTGAGTGCAGCTCTGGAGTATAATACAGGATGTAACTCAGGATCAGTACAGGATCAGTAATGTAATGTATGTACACAGTGACTGCACCAGCAGAATAGTGAGTGCAGCTCTGGGGTATAATACAGGATGTAACTCAGGATCAGTAATGTAATATATGTACACAGTGACCGCACCAGCAGAATAGTGAGTGCAGCTCTGGAGTATAATACAGGATGTAACTCAGGATCAGTAATGTAATGTATGCACACAGTGACTGCACCAGCAGAATAGTGAGTGCAGCTCTGGAGTATAATACAGGATGTAACTCAGGATCAGTAATGTAATGTATGTACACAGTGACTGCACCAGCAGAATAGTGAGTGCAGCTCTGGGGTATAATACAGGATGTAACTCAGGATCAGTAATGTAATGTATGTACACAGTGACTGCTCCAGCAGAATAGTGAGTACAGCTCTGGGGTATAATACAGGATGTAACTCAGGATCAGTACAGGATTAGGAATGTAATGTATGTACACAGTGACTCCACCAGCAGAATAGTGAGTGCAGCTCTGGAGTATAATACAGGATGTAACTCAGTATCAGTAATTTATGTATGTACACAGTGACTGCACCAGCAGAATAGTGAGTGCAGCTCTGGAGTATAATACAGGATGTAACTCAGGATCAGTTCAGGATCAGTAATGTATGTACACAGTGACTGCACCAGCAGAATAGTGAGTGCAGCTCTGGAGTATAATACAGGATGTAACTCAGGATCAGTAATGTAATGTATGTACACAGTGACTGCACCAGCAGAATAGTGAGTGCAGTTCTGGAGTATAATACAGGATGTAACCCAGGATCAGTAATGTAATGTATGTACACAGTGACTGTACCAGCAGAATAGTGAGTGCAGCTCTGGAGTATAATACAGGATGTAACTCAGGATCAGTTCAGGATCAGTAATGTAATGTATGTACACAGTGACTGTACCAGCAGAATAGTGAGTGCAGCTCTGGAGTATAATACAGGATGTAACTCAGGATCAGTAATGTAATGTATGTACACAGTGACTGTACCAGCAGAATAGTGAGTGCAGCTCTGGAGTATAATACAGGATGTAACTCAGGATCAGTTCAGGATCAGTAATGTAATGTATGTACACAGTGACTGTACCAGCAGAATAGTGAGTGCAGCTCTGGAGTATAATACAGGATGTAACTTAGGATCAGTTCAGGATCAGTAATGTAATGTATGTACACAGTGACTCCACCAGCAGAATAGTGAGTGCAGCTCTGGAGTGTAATACAGGATGTAACTCAGGATCAGTACAGGATTAGTAATGTAATGTATGTACACAGTGACTGCACCAGCAGAATAGTGAGTGCAGCTCTGGAGTATAATACAGGATGTAACTGGGGATGTTAGTAATGTAATGTATGTACACAGTGACTGCACCAGCAGAATAGTGAGTGCAGCTCTGGAGTATAATACAGGATGTAACTCAGGATCAGTTAAGGATCAGTAATGTATGTACACAGTGACTGCACCAGCAGAATAGTGAGTGCAGCTCTGGAGTATAATACAGGATGTAACTGGGGATGTTAGTAATGTAATATAATGTATTTACAAAGTTGCTGTATTTTTCTTGTTGAAATATGAGTAAACCCTGAAACACTGGCAATCTTTTTATAAAACAGCAAACATCACGTTGCATCGTTCACAGCTGCTGAATCATATTTTGGAAATCTGGAGGAGACGTCCCACATTCCCAGTGAAATCCCATATAAGCAGCACTTTTAGGTCGGGTTTCACAGGTCAAAGGTCAGACGCAGCAGACGATGAGAGACAATTATAAGGGACAACTAATTCATACATCCCAATTATTGCAATATTGAATAACATTTATCTCGCGGGACTTCCACGTTCTCATTACTAAGCTGCAGAAAATGCATCATTATGATGATTTATGGTGCAGTAATGTCCATAAAGTAAGTGATATTGTGCATAAAGTGCTCCAGAACTGACACCATTATCTGGGTGCAAACCAAGAACTTTGCCTTTTCCTTTGGCAATTGATATAACAAAACATTTATTTCCAAATCTACCGCTATTTCCAAAGAGTGAACATGAGTAAGGACTCGGCTTCCTTTCCTGCATCTGTAATTCTGAGGCTGGATTTATCATGGCTCTAGATCTACAAGTTGTACAGAGCTCCATTAGATCATGCATAGACTTCTATGGACTTCTATGGGGCCTGTCGGCATCTTATAAAAGTTTATTAATTCAGTTTTTGATGCTGCATCACACCGAAACCGATTATGTCACGAGATATAACGATGGAGCAAACAGGGTTCAATTTTCCGATCCTTTTTGTTATCTCATAAATTACACGGGAGCTCAATATTCCTGTTTTATTGGGGAGTCAGGAGAAATAGCGGTCTGACAAATGTTCATTCGGCCAACAACTAATAGCCGGCTTAGGGCAGTGTTCAGACAAATGTATGAATGAAAAGTCACCCATTTTCTGAACAGGAAAAGTAAACAAATTTTCATGCATATAGTTTCCATACAGTCATAGCCAAAAGTGTTGACATCCTTTAAATTGTTCGAGAAAATTATTGCAATTACAAATGTTTATTTCCTTTGCATCTTTTGAAATAAACAAAAAAAACAGAGAAAAAAAGCAATTTGGACATCATATCACACAAAACTCCAAAAATGGTCTTGACAAAATTGTTGACACCTTTTCAAAATTGTAAGTAAACAACTTTTTTTTCAAAATTGTGATGCTCATTCAAATTCACCTGTGGCAAGCAACAGGTGTGGGCAATATGAAAATCTCACCTAAAAGCACATAAAAAGAGAAGAAGTTGACTCAATCCTTGCATTGTGTGTCTGTGTGTGTCACACCAAGCATGGAAAACAGAAAGAGGAGAAAAGAACAGTCTGAGGACTTGAGAACCAAAATTGTTGAACAATCTTAAGGTGACAAGTCCATCTCCAAAGATCTTGATGGTCCTTTGTCCATTAAGACAATCAAGAAGTAATCAAGAAGTTTACAACTCATGGCACGGTAGCTAATCTACATGGATGTCAAAGACAGAGAAAAATTGATGAAAGGTTGCAACGCAGAATAATCAGGATGGTGGGTAAGCAGCCCCAAATCAAGCTCCAAAGAAATTCAAGCAGCTCAGGGTGCATCAGTGTCAGTGCGAACTGTCTGTCCACATTTGAATTAAATTAAACGCTCTGGCAGGAGACCCTCGAGGACCCCACTGCTGACACAGATATAAAAAAGGAAGACTGGAGTTCGCCAAAAATGAATGTGAGTAAGCCAAAATCCTTCTGAGAAAGTGTCTTAAATTAGAGCTTCTTGGTAAAGCACATCATTCTGCTGTTTACCTACAAAGAAAGAACACGGTACCTACAGTCAAATATGGTGGAGGGTAACAGATTTTTTGGGGTTGTTTTGCTGCCTCTGGCATTAGGTACCTTGAATGTGTGCAAGACATCATGTAATCTGAAGTTTACCAAAGGATTTTGGGTGGCAATGTAGTAACCAGATAATTTTGGGGGTTTTGTCTGAAATTATGTCCAATTTGCCTTTTTTTCTCATTTTTTTGTGTTGTTCCAATACACACAAAGGAAATAACATGTGTATAACAAAACAAGTGTAATTGTAAACATTTTATGGGAAAAATTCTTCATTTTCTGGAACAATTTAAAGGGTGCCGTGACTGTATGTCCTATTCTTACATCTATATAACATTTTTTTACACCCTCAACTAAAAAAATAATCGAGACCCGCGCTTAATCCCTATGTAATCTTCGTAATAAATCGTTAAAAACGAATGCTATCCTGATAGTGTCAGCCTAACTATTTTTTATTTTTATTTTAAGGGAACCTGTCAGCAGGTTTTTGCTACCTCATCTGAGAGCACCATGATGTAAAGAAAGAGACCCTGATTCCATGTGCCAGGTTACTGGGTGCAGAAGTTCAGACACAGAGTTTTCTCCGCTCACACCACTGCTTTCTATATACATTGTATATTGACAGTAAGCTGCTAATTAGTACTGTTTGGACTAGGAGGCACGGGGAAGCTAGTCAGGCAGTCATAGAAAGTGTTTCGCCTAATGATAAAATTCTTATTGTATTGATACGACAGCACACAGACTGATAAGTGAAATATCGCTGAAATCAGGGTCTCTGCCTCTACCTTATGCCGCCTTCAGAATACATAGCAAAACCTGCTGACTTATACCCTTTAAGTCAAAAAGATTGAGGTTTGCACCATAACTTGCCAAGAATGATTACTTTAGAGCATAGGAATTGCATTGCTGCCATAGAAAACGGGAGAAAAAAAATAAAAAAGCGCTATATAGTGTACATATGAAATATGTATCTGCAAAAATTGCTATGAAAAAAGGAAGGTTCTTAGCGCATAGATTGGCCAATATAAGTGTGCCCAATTACCATGTCAAGGTGTCCTTCGTAAATTGGGTCCCTGTCCTGTAATGTCACCTCTAGTGTTGAGCATTCCGATACTGCAAATATCGGGTATCGGCCGATATTGGCTGTATCGGAATTCCGATTCCGAGTTCCGATATTTTCGTCATATCGGATACCGGAATCGGGATTGTCACTGTCACTGTCAGTGTCCGTCGGTCGGGTCTGTCAGGAGTCAGCGGCAAAATAAATACTAAGTACCCAAGACTTACCCCGAGGAAGCACTTTGCGAAACGCGCGTTGGGGCCTCCCTGTCCGTTATTCAGTAAGTCTTGGGTACTTAGTATTTATTTTCATTTACTGTCTATATTTCCTGCAGCTTTTTTCTATATACTGCCATGTTTTGTATGGCCATATGGTAATGATTTGTCTACAATATGCTTTTGGCTGCATTATTGAATCATGGCAGTAATATTTGCATGTATATGTGACCTAGTACTTATGACAATGGCTGCATTTCATTTAGACCTGGTATTGTAAGGATAGAATTCATTTATACTTTGTATTACTACCCTTAGCAGTATTAACTTGCAATGTTTGGCACATATATTTGATGGTACGCTGATGACTGTAGCAGCACATGCGTATATATACTATCCCTGTTGCAATATATATAGGATTTCAATCTGGGCTATATCTACATTTGCGTAATTGACTGTCACACTTATCCTATGCATTGAACAAATGTTTATATACATCTATATGTTTTTTTCATATGTGCTTGGTTTTATAAAATATAGGTTTTTTGCCCAATCCCTACTATATTAATGTACATACAAATATCTAGGGATATATACGTATATATATATATATATATATACAGTCGATTTATGACTGCTGCCATAGGCTTTCCACTCTATGAGATGCTGTGATAGTATATTGGGACTGTCAATCTTAATTTTCCTAATCTCTGTATGATGTGCACTGTGCACTCTATATATACATTGACTGGCAGTTCTTTATATATTTCTATTTTGGCATGATCTAGCGTGTATTCCCTGACAATACATTGAATACTTTGTTATTCATTTATTCTTTTCCTGTACTCATTTTTCTGAATAATGGTATCTAGGTTTTTTGCCTTTCTCTTTGTCGTTAAAGATTATGTATAATTATTGTAATTTTTTATACAACTATTTTGTAATCAATAAAATTGTCTTTGTATTCTTTCATAAATTGGCTCTGTTTTTCATATATTTTTTTTTGGGTATTCTATCAATATATATGAGTGAGCATTTACAAATTGGCCTCTTTTTCGGTTAAGTATGGACTGCGTCGGACAGGTGGTATACTGTTGGTTTGATTTTTTCCTTTTTTTACAGGAGATCGATGGCGTCGCAGGAATGAGAGTATAATAAAATTAATGAAAACTGTGTTGTCTCTTTTATTTCATTAAAATACTTTTTTCTTGCTGTGTCTTTTTTTAAACATTTAAAAACTTTGGGATTAATAATGGATCGGTGTCTTATTGACGCCTCTCCATTATTAACCGGGCTTATTGTCACCGTGCAATCAACGGTGACATTAACCCCTTATTACCCCGCTTGCCACCGCTACAGGGCAAGTGGGAAGAGCCGGGTAAAGTGCCACAATTGGCACATCTTTTGATGCGCCAAATGTGGGGCTGCTGTAGCCTGGTTTTATCAGGCTGTTGAGGGCCAAAATCCATGGGCCTTGACAGTCTTTTAATACCAGGCTGCAGCAGTCTGCATTTTACTTGGCTGGTTAACCCCTTCAAGACCCAGCCTATTTTGACCTTAAAGACCTTGCCATTTTTTGCAATTCTGACCAGTGTCCCTTTATGAGGTAATAACTCAGGAACGCTTCAACGGATCCTAGCGATTCTGAGATTGTTTTTTCGTGACATATTGGGCTTCATGTTAGTGGTAAATTTAGGTCGATAATTTTTGCGTTTATTTGTGAAAAAAATGGAAATTTGGCGAAAATTCTGAAAATTTTGTAATTTTCAAATTTTTAATTTTTATTCTGTTAAACCAGAGAGTTATGTGGCACAAAATAGTTAATAAATTACATTTCCCACATGTCTACTTTAATCAGCACAATTTTGGGAACAACATTTTTTTTTGTTAGGAAGTTATAAGGGTTAAAAGTTGACCAGCGATTTCTCATTTTTAGAGCAAAATTTACAAAACCATTTTTTTTAGGGACCACCTCACATTTGAAGTCACTTTGAGGGGTCTATATGGCAGAAAATACCCAAAAGTGACACCTTTATAAAAACTGCACCCCTCAAGCTACTCAAATCTACATTCAAGAAGATTATTAACCCTTCAGGTGCTTCACAGGAACTAAAGCAACGTGGAAGGAAAAAATGGACATTTTAATTTTTCCAACAAAAATTTTCTTTTAGCATCAATTTTTTCATTTTTACATGGGCATCAGGATAAAATGGATCCTAAAATTTGTTGGGCAATTTCTCCTGAGTACACAGATACCTCATATGTGGTCATAAACCACTGTTTGGGCGCACGGCAGGGCTCAGAAGGGAAGGAGCGCCATTTGACTTTTTGAATAGAAAATATGCTGGAATATTTAGCGGTTGCCATGTCGCATTTGGAGAGTCCCTGTGTGCCTAAACATTGGAGCTCCCCCACAAGTGACCCCATTTTGGAAACTAGACCCATAAGGAACTTATCTAGATGCATAGTGAGCACTTTGAACCCCAGGTGCTTCACAAATTGATCCGTAAATAAAAGAAAGTACTTTTTTTTCACAAAAATTTTCTTTTAGCCTCAGTTATTTTCATTTTCACATGGGCAACAGTATAAATTGGATCCTAAAATTTGTTGGGCAATTTCTCCTGAGTACACAGATACCTCATATGTGGTCATAAACCACTGTTTGGGCGCACTGCAGGGCTCAGAAGGGAAGGAGCGCCATTTGACTTTTTGAATGGAAAATATGCTGGAATATTTAGCGGTTGCCACGTCGCATTTGGAGAGTCCTTGTGTGCCTAAACATTGGAGCTCCCCCACAAGTGACCACATTTTGGAAACTAGACGCCCTAAAGAACTTATCTAGATGCATAGTGAGCACTTTGAACCCCCAGGTGCTTCACAGAAGTTTATAACGCAGAGCCGTGAAAATAAAAAATCATTTTTTTTTCTCAAAAAATTATTTTTTAGCCCACTGTTTTTTATTTTCACAATGGTTACAGGAGAAATTGGACCCCAAAAGTTGTTGTCCAGTTTCTCCTGAGTACGCTAGTACCCCATATGTGGGGGGAACCACTGTTTGGGCACACGTCAGGGCTCGGAAGGGATGTAGTGACGCTTTGAAATGCCGACTTGATGGAATGGTCTGCGGGCATCTTGTTACGTTTGCAGAGCCCCTGATGTGCCTAAACAGTAGAAACTCCCCACAAGTGACCCCATTTTGGAAACTAGACCCGGCAAAGAACTTATCTAGATGTGTGGTGAGCACTTTGAACCCCCAAGGGCTACACAGAAGTTTATAACGCCCGGGCATGAAAATAAAAAAATCATATTTTTTCCACAATCAGGATCTTTTAGTCCCCAATTTTTTTATTTTCCCAAGGGTAACATGAGAAATTAGACCCCAAAAGTTGTTGTCCAATTTGTCCTGAGTATGCTGATATCCCATATGTGGGAGAAAACTACTGTATGGGCACACGTCGGGGCTCGGATGGGAAGTAGTGACGTTTTGAAATGCCCACTTGATGGAATGGTCTTCGGGCGTCATGTTACGTTTGCAGAGTCCCTGATGTGCCTAAACAGTAGAAACTCCCCACAAGTGACCCCATTAAGGAACTCCTATAGATGTGTGATAAGCACTTTGAATCTCCAAGTCCTTCACAGAAGTTTATAACGCAGAGCCGTGAAAATATAAAATCATTTTTTTTCCACAAAAATAATTTTTAGTCCCCAATTTTTTTTCCCAATGTTAACAGGAGAAATTAGAACCCCCAAAGTTGTTGTGCAATTTTTCCCGAGTACGCTGATACCTCATATGTGGGGATAAACCACTGTTTGGGCATACGTCGGGGCTTGGAATAAAGGGAGCACTGTTTGACTTTTGAACGCAAAATTTGCAGGAATCAATGGTGGCGCCATGTCGCGTATGGAGACCCCCTGATGTGCCTAAATAGTGGAAACCCTCAATTCTAACTCCAACCCTAACCCCAACACACCCCTAACCCCAACTCTAACCATACACACACCTAACCCTAATACAAACCCTAATCATAACCCTAACCCCAACACACCCCTAACCCTAATCCCAACTCTAACCATAAACCTAACTACAAGCCTAACCCTAATTCCAACCCTAACCCTAATTCCAACCCTAACCAAATTCCAACCCTAACCGTAATTCAAACCTTAACCCTAATGCTAACCCTAGTTCTAACCCTAAGGCTGGGTTCATATTGCGTTTTACCAGCCGTTCAACACGTAGCGTTGACCGGCTGGTGACGGTATAGCATAACGCGATCGCGTTATGCTATACCCGCTAGTGCAGATGAATCAGCAGATAATCAGCCGCGGATCCGCAGCAAAATCCGTCGCGGATCAGCAGCGAAATCCGCCGCGGATCAGCAGCGAAATCCGCCGCGGATCCGCAGCGAAATCAGTCGCGGATCCGCAGCGAAATCAGTCGCGAATCCGCAGCTAAATCAGTCGCGGATCCGCAGCGAAATCAGCCGCGGATCAGCAGCGAAATCCGCCGCGGATCAGCAGCGAAATCCGCCGCGGATCAGCAGCGAAATCAGCCGCGGATCAGCAGCAAAATCCGCAAAATCAGTCGTGGATCCGCAGCGAAATCCGCAGCGGATCCGCAGCAAAATCCGCAGCGGATCAGCAGCGAAATCCGCCGGGAATCAGCAGCGAAATCCGCTGCGAATCAGCAGCGAAATCAGTCGCGGATCCGCCGCGGATCAGCAGCGAAATCCGCCGCGGATCAGCAGCGAAATCCGCTGCGGATCCGCAGCGAAATCAGTCGTGGATCCGCAGCGAAATCAGTCACGGATCCGCAGCGAAATCAGTCGCGGATCCGCAGCAAAATCAGTCGCGGATCCGCAGCGAAATCAGTCGCGGATCCGCAGCGAAATCAGTCGTGGATCCGCAGCGAAATCCGCGCGATCAGCAGCGAAATCAGCGCGGATCAGCAGCGAAATCCGCGCGGATCCGCAGCGAATCCGCGCGGATCGCAGCGAAATCAGTCGCGGATCCTCAGCGAAATCCGCGCGGATCCGCAGCGAAATCCGCCGCGGATCAGCAGCGAAATCAGTCGCGGATCGCCGCGGATCGCAGCGAAATCAGGCGCGGATCCGCCGCAGATCAGCAGCGAAATCCGCCGCGGATCAGCAGCGAAATCCGCTGCGGATCCGCAGCGAAATCAGTCGCGGATCCGCAGCGAAATCAGTCGCGGATCCGCAGCGAAATCAGTCGCGATCCGCAGCAAAATCAGTCGTGGATCCGCAGCGAAATCAGTCGTGGATCCGCAGCGAAATCCGCAGCGGATCCGCAGCGAAATCCGCAGCGGATCAGCAGCGAAATCCGCGTGAATCAGCAGCGAAATCCGCCGCGGATCCGCAGCGAATCAGTCGCGAATCCGCCGCAGATCAGCAGCGAAATCCGCTGCGGATCCGCAGCGAAATCAGTCGCGGATCCGCAGCGAAATCAGTCGCGGATCCGCAGCGAAATCAGTCGTGGATCCGCAGCGAAATCAGCAGCGGATCAGCAGCGAAATCCGCGTGAATCAGCAGCGAAATCCGCCGCGGATCCGCAGCGAAAATCAGTCGCGATCCGCAGCGAAATCGCCGTGGATCCGCAGCGAAATCCGCCCCGGATCAGCAGCGAAATCAGCCGCGGATCAGCAGCGAAATCCGCCGCGGATCCGCAGCGAAATCCGCCGCGGATCCGCAGCGAAATCAGTCGCGGATCCACAGCGAAATCCGCCGCGGATCTGCAGCGAAATCCGCGCGGATCAGCAGCGAAATCAGTCGCGGATCCGCGCAGATCAGCAGCGAATCCGCGCGGATCAGCAGCGAAATCCGCTGCGGATCCGCAGCGAAATCAGTCGCGGATCCGCAGCGAAATCAGTCGCGGATCCGCAGCGAAATCAGTCGCGGATCCGCAGCGAAATCAGTCGCGGATCCGCAGCGAAATCCGCCGCGGATCCGCAGCGAAATCCGCCGCGGATCAGCAGCGAAATCAGTCGCGAATCCGCCGCAGATCAGCAGCGAAATCCGCTGCGGATCCGCAGTGAAATCAGTCGCGGATCCGCAGCGAAATCAGTCGCGGATCCGCAGCGAAATCAGTCGTGGATCCGCAGCGAAATCGTCGTGGATCGCAGCGAAATCCGCAGCGGATCAGCAGCGAAATCCGCGTGATCAGCAGCGAAATCCGCCGCGGATCCGCAGCGAAATCAGTCGCGAATCCGCAGCGAAATCCGCCGCGGATCCGCAGCGAAATCCGCCGCGGATCAGCAGCGAAATCAGCGCGGATCAGCAGCGAAATCGCGCGGATCCGCAGCGAAATCCGCCGCGGATCCGCAGCGAAATCAGTCCGGGATCCACAGCGAAATCCGCCGCGGATCCGCAGCGAAATCCGCCGCGGATCAGCAGCGAAATCAGTCGCGGATCCGCCGCAGATCAGCAGCGAAATCAGTCGCGGATCCGCAGCGAAATCAGTCGCGGATCCGCAGCGAAATCAGTCGCGGATCCGCAGCGAAATCAGTCGCGGATCCGCAGCGAAATCAGTCGCGGATCCGCAGCGAAATCAGTCGTGGATCCGCAGCGAAATCAGACGTGGATCCGCAGCGAAATCCGCAGCGGATCCGCAGCGAAATCCGCAGCGGATCAGCAGCGAAATCCGCCGTGAATCAGCAGCGAAATCACGCACGAATCAGCAGCGAAATCAGTTTTGTTAACCAGCCAAGATAAGCAGACTGCTGTGGCCTGGTATTATCAGGCTGGCAAGGTTCATGGATCTTGGCTCCTTAACAGCCTGAAAATCCAGGCCTCAGCAGTCTGCTTCATCTGGCTGGTTAACAAAAATAGGGGGGACCCACGCCAATTTTTTTCAAGGGGATCCCCTAGTTTTGTTAACCAGCCAATATAAGCAGACTGCTGTGGCCTGGTATTATCAGGCTGGCAAGCAGGGTCGGACTGAGCCACCGGGACACCGGAGAAACCTCCGGTGGGCCTCAGCTCCTGCGTGGTGGGCCCTGATTTGAAAGGATAGGTCGCGGGGCAGAGGGGGCGGTGGCCCCGGGCCCCGCGCTCTGAGGGGGCCCATCCGGAGCTACGCTACAGTAACTGTATCGGCATGCACAGCACGCCGATACAGTTACATTCTGCGGCAGAGCAGGGAGAATCGCTCTCCCTGCTCTGCTGCCCGCCGCTATGGGGCCTGAACAGGCGGTGGGGGGGCCCGGTGCCAGCAGTGGGCCCCCCACCCGTCATCGGAGGGTCAGCTGTATCGGCATCCAGCCGATACAGTTGACCGCATAGAGAGAGAAGGAGCGAGCACTCCTTCTCTCCATAATCCCCCTCTCAGCGTCTGACAGCGGGCGCGATGACATCACCTGCCGGCGCCCGCTGTCAGACGCTGAGAGGGAGAACAGTGAGCAGCACAGGAGCCGGGAGGTGAGTATTGTTTTTTTTTTTTTTTAATGGGGGTGCATTATACTACAGAGGCTGTATATGGGGGGTGCATTATACTACAGAGGCTGTATATGGGGCTGCATTATACTACAGAGGCTGTATATGGGGGCTGCATTATACTACAGAGGCTCCATATGGGGGTGCATTATACTACAGAGACTCCCTATGGGGGTGCATTATAATATAGCGGCTGCCTATGGTGGTGCATTATATTATAGACTCTGCCTATGGGGGTTTATTATAATATAGAGGCTGCCTATGGGGGTGCATTATACTATATTGAGGACTATCTGGTGTATTATGCTGTATGGATGCTATCTAGGGGCCATCATACAGTGTTGGACCCATTAAATAGTTTGGGGACATTAAGGGGTCAGTATATATCCAGTGAGGGGCATTATTCTGTGTATAGGGGAGATGTACAGGGGGAGACTTGGGACATTATTAAATGTAAAGTGGACACTTATTGTTATAGGGGAACTCGGGTTACTGTGACTGTCAAAGGGGCACACAGGGCATTATTGCATTATTACAGTCTAGGGGACAAAATGTGGGCACTGTTTTCTAGGGCACTTGCACCCGGCATTACTATATTCTAGAGGGGTGCTTTAGAATTTAGAGGTCACACAGAACCACACAGCAGGTGCAGTAATAGGGACACATACGGCAGCAGCAGCTCAGTATTGGGGTATCAGGTGCAGTAATAGGGACACATATGGCAGCAGCGGCTCAGTATTGGGGTATCAGGTGCAGAAATAGGGACACATATGGCAGCAGCGGCTCAGTATTGGGGTATCAGCAGGATGAGGAGTTTGTGCAGGTTGAGAATAGTCCAATTGGTGACCGTGACAGTGCTAAAAATATGAGAAGTGAAATGTGTCTTTGTTGTAATCTCTGCAGTCGAGTCCTGGCTGGAGAAGTCGTCATGTCGGTCTGGGCCAGATGGAAAAGACATGAAAAGTGAACAATTCCATTAGAAAGAACATCAGCGGCAAGTCATTATCTGTACCTGTGCTGTAATCTATTATATGTTCTGTAGGACTGGTGTTATTTACCACAGACCATATGGCGGTGATATCAATATTGGTCTTTTTATATATAGATTATTTTTGGCAACAGCGCGGTCATTAGCTGAGGTTCTCTGGTTAGGGGCCCACTCAGAAGTTTCGCCCGCACTAAACCAAAACCCTTTGCTACGCCTCTGGCTCTCTCTCTAGTCTTTCTTTCTCTTTCTAGTCTTTCTCGCTCTCTGTTCTTTCTTTCTCTCTCTGTTCTCTCTTTCTCTGTTCTTTCTTTCTCTCTCTCTGTTCTTTCTTTCCTCTCTTTCTTTCTCTGTTTGTTCTTTCTCTCTCTCTCCTTTCTTTCTCTCTCGCTGCTCTTTCTTTCTTTTCTTCAGTACCAACCACTGTGCCCATAATGCCAGCCACTGTGCCCTCATTACCAGTCAGTGTGATCAGCAGTGCTAAATGGGTACGGTTGGGGCGAGGATATGGGTGTGATTAGTTGTGTAATGGGTGTGGTCGGGGCGTGGCCTAAAATTTGCGGCGCGCTATGCGCGCCGCAGCCTTTGACCGTCTTTCCTGTCTTCAAAAGTTGGGAGGTATGCTGTATGACCTCCCTACAACTTCTGGGCATGCTCCTGATGAGCGCGACGGATGGTCTCCTGAGGGATCTCTTCCCACACCTGGACTAAAGCATCCAACAACTCCTGGACAGTCTGTGGTGCAACGTGGCATGGCCTAAAATTTGCTGCAGCAGGCACAGCGTGCCACTGCTTTTGTCCCTCTTTCCCTTCTTCAAAGATTGGGAAGTATGATGTTGGGCCGCAAGAATATATTTTCTCTGGTGGGCCCAAGGTACTCCAGTCCGACGCTGCTGGCAAGGTCCATGGATATTGGCTCCTTAACAGTCTTAAATACCATGCCTCAGCAGTCTGCTTCATCAGGCTGGTTAACAAAAATAGGGGGGACCCCACGCCATTTTTTTTTCGAAGGGAACCCTATTTTTGTTAATCAGTTCCCTCTGACGTCACTGATGGTGTCCCTGGCTGACCTGAAGTGAAAGTGGAAAGCAATCAATTAAGCTTTCCACTTCCTCTCCTGTCAGCCAGGAGAGGAGCTCATTCATTTGGGGGTTTACTGTGAGGCTGCAGCATTAGCTGCGGTCCCTGCAGTAAACATTAACCCTTTGGGCTCATACTCACTGGCTGGAAAAAAATCGGTCCGTTTTCTGCAGGAAAAAAACGGTACATTTGTAGTAAAAAGACATGCGATTTTGATGCGATTTTAAATCGCACCATGCGTTTTCCATCAGTTTTCCATCAGTTTTCCATCTGTATGCAATGCGATTTTAACATGAAGTTTTACATAGAGCAGTTATCGCTATGTAAAAAGTCATGTAAAAATCACATTGTAAAAAAAATGTACACAAAAAGCAAATAATTATATATATATTGTGAGGCAGTGACCGGG
>JARQOD010000003.1:591437755-591487953 GCA_033576555.1 Oophaga sylvatica
CCCGCCCAATACCTGCGCTCCATCTAGGGGGCCTGACGGGTATTCTCCTGGGTGTTTGGTCCTTGGACCCAGGTTCTGCCCGTTTAAAGGACACTGTGGAGACATATGACCTTTCCGGTTGCATCGGTAACAGATGATCTCTCGACGAGGAGGGTGTTGATCAGAGGTCGCTCCTGGGGGTGGCGTTGTCCTCCTCCGGGGGGGCGACGTCTTCTTTCTTCTCCGGTGCATCCACGGGACGTCTTCTGGGCAGTCAGCTAACAAGATCTTTCCTTCCTCCTCTTTCCGCAGCTGCAGGGCACTCATTACAGCAGCCAGATTTTTAGTCAGCTGGCGCACCTCTGAGCGCAGACAGTCCAATTCACTAGGAGGTGTCACCTGCGCTTTGGCTTCAGCCACTAGCGGGGAAAAGGGGGTTACTGCCGGTTCCAGAGTGACTTCAGCCTGATGATGTTGGGTTGCCACCTCAGGTTTGCCCAGGGGCCGCAGCCCTTTTATTGCCATGTCTTTTAGGGCATCAAAGGTAGCATCCGGATGGTCTAAGGACCACCAGTTTACAGTTCTGCGTTCCTCTTGGGATCTCAATCCCTGTATAAATTGTTCTTTCAGCATTTTATTCTCGTCGATAGCATTTAAATTATTAACCTGTTTAAGAGCTCTCAGGCCCCTTGTAGTCGGCAAGCGTAGTCCCGGATGCTGTCACCTGGCTGTTGTGAACAGTGATAGAAGGCCATCCGGAGATCCGTTTCTGTGTGGTCTTCAAATATGGCATGCAGCTTAAGGAAGATCGCAGGTACCGACTCCTGATCAACGGTATCCCAAGTCTCCACTTCCCTCTCAGCAGCGCCAGTTAGCTGCCCTATCAGCACAGCAGCTTTTTGTCTCTCAGGCATGGAGTACATTTCTAGGATGCTGCATAACTTCCGCTTGAAGCCTGCTAATGTGCCTGGCTCACCGCTGTACTGGGGAAGCCATTTCGCCCCAGGCATATATGGGAGCGTTAGTGGCATGATCGGGACTACCGGACTGGGTGCAGGGCCTGCGCCCCATCTGGCGCTACAATACCAAGCGGTGCGGGATTGGGGCCTCCGGCCGGGGCCGCACTGTCAGCCAGTTGTTGTGACATCTTAGCGCCCCCTTGGTTAAACGGAGCCTACCGGTTTCAGACGCTGCTATTTCACAGGCACCGCAGTGGGAACAGGACCTTCGTCGCAGGCGCTCTGATGTCAGAGCGTTCACTTCCTGTTGCAGGACCTGCCGATGAGTCAGAGCCGGGGGCGTGTCCAAGACTCTGCGCGCTCTTTCAGGTACGCCCACCTTCTTCTCCAGCGCCTGAGGGCGCGAATCTGGCGGCAAATATGGCGGTATTTGGCGCCAAACAACAGCAACAGTCTTTTTCACCAAAACACTCCACAGGCACACAGGGCTCGCAATGCTGCAAGTTTCGTATCCTGTTCGTGACGCCAAAGTTTTGTGTCGACCCACCACCACAATTGTGGGTTACCAGGGCAATGGGGTACTCAGAGCCGAGCCCATGGAAGTCTATGGGATTTGTCACAGGTAGCTGTGGCTCGGTCTGTGGCCCTGGCGGTCTGGCGTATGTTGGGGATATATTTACAGGGGATAGATTTATATACAGTTCGTGACGCCACCTGTAGTCTTCTGGTAATTTGTACCAGCGCTGCTGTAGATCTCTGAGGGGATGGTGAGGCAGCTAGATGTCGGGTCCCCTACAGGTGGGACTCTTCCCTCAGGTCGGTAGTTAGGTAGGGATTGTGCAGGCATGCAATTAATAACTCAGTCTCACACGGTCAGCGTCTTTCCATACCTTTACTTGCAAGATGGTAAGGCAGGTCCCAGGGAGGCTGATGGGGTTGATGGAGGATGAGCTTTGAGGCAACGGCTAAGCAAGTTAGGGGCCTCCTTTACTGTCCAATGATGATGAGTCCAACCAGCTTGAAGTGTAGTTCCCTCTATAATTCCAGCTATTCCAAAGCTGTACGGCCCGGTCAGTTTTTGTGGTCGGAGCCTTCCTGTGAGAAAGCTGAATTCCTATCTTGTCGTGCACTGACTCAAGGTCCTCACTTCCCCTGACCCCAGTTACGTACTGACTATTCGGGGCTGCTTGCCGCGACCTAAGGTCCGGTAAATCTCTGGCTCTCTCACCACCAAGCGTGAAGCTCTAGTGATCCTTCGGTCCCCAGTGACCGGTTACAATGTGCAGGTATCCTATACCTATGGCACTTCTCTGTTCTCTTCCACTTTGCCCTTCGATTTGCTCAACTCTTAATAGATATCTCAGTCCGTTTTCCAGTGGGGCACAGCTCTGACTAGGCTGAGGTGAACTAGGCCACCTGTACTAGCCTCCACTTTCTGAACTGCTGACAGGCTCAGACTGGACACGTCTACTCTGTCCAAAGACAGGAAACTGACTGCTCACACTCCCTTCTACACCCCTGCTGGGTGTGTCCGAAGTGTACATGATGTCATGAAGAGCCCTTAACCATTACCTCTCCACTCATCCTCCTGGTATTGTGTACCAGGGCTACACATTAACTCTAAAACTCCAGCTTTCTCTGTAGCTGTACTGCCCGGCCAACGTTGTGGTGGAGCCTTCTAATGATGAAACTAAGTCCTTACTTTTGCTGATCAGGCTCAAAGTCCCTGTTCCACCTGACTCCGGTTACGTATTGACGCTTTGGGCTGCACTCTGCGACCTATAGTCCAGATGCCTCTGGTTTTCTTGTCACTATGCTTGAAACAATAGCAACGCTTCGGTCCCCAGTGACCGGTGATTTAGTGCAGGTAATCCAATACCTAAGGCACTGCTCTGTCTTCTCCACTGTGCCCTTCGCCCTGCTTTCCGCTCTTAACATAAGCACTGCTGCATAGAAGTCGAATCACAGATTCCCTGTTTGGGCTCGCTGAGCAGCTCTCAGTATTCTCCTAGTCCAGGACCTCTGTCGACTGAACTTCACTGTCCTGGGACAGGCGGCTGAAGTCTCTGCTCTGAACTCAGCAGGAAACCAATCTGACTGACTATCTCAGACAGGTAACTATCCAAGGGATGACTCACTCCTGAGCCTCCCGGAGCTAACTGACTGAATCACTGTCCTAAGACAGGAAGCTGAAACACACTCTCTTCTGTCCGAAGACAGGAAACTAAACTGTTCTATGCTGACACCCACCAAACTTATATACCCCTATGGGTGTGTCTAAATGTGAGTGACATGAATGAATGCATATCAAGCTTTGGCTGTTACCTTCAGTGCACTTTCCTGGATTTTCATGTGTGCCTGCGAAGCTGGGCTACACATCCCCCTTGGTAAAACACAGCACTCCCGGGCTGTAAAAGACAAAAAGAATATTTTGTATTGCATTAACAATAAACATTATAACTCTTCCCATCCGGGAGGTACGACTTCTTTAACGTTACAATATGTACAGTAAGAAAATACAAAAGTATCAAAATATCAAACATTCTCATATATACAAGATACTTGTGGAGGACCCGCACCAAAAACCTCCCACGTAGGTCCTGGGTGGGCTGCAGGACTTTATTGCAGACCTCTTTCTGGGCCCCACCACACGGGTTTTTCTTCTGAGGTAGTTAATTGTAGTGGCTTTATGTAAAACCAAGACAATGCACCGAAGCGCAACTATTTACAGGATAAGTTCTGGGCTGGCACAGTCCTCAGCCTCTCAGTCCATGACATAATAAAAGGCACATATTGGTAACTTCAATTATCAAGTATTCACTTACTTGTTTTACCCAACCAGGGTATTTTATATGTAAAACTATGCAAAATAGGTAAACATCATTTTTCTTAACTTTTCTTTCTGGTACCCAGCTGGGTATTCTACTCCCTATATAAAACTTCAATAGACAATAATAAAGTGCAATTGGCAAGTTATGTAAACATTACATACATTTCAAGTGCAATTATGCGAACTTTCTTTTTCAACTTTATACATGCTTCAATACGGTAAACCCCTGTCTGGGTCCTACCGGTCTTCACATTTTCTTGCAGACTTCAATTACATCTTCCACCCCGGGGCTGGAACAATGCGATGCTCCTTAGAATGCATGACAAACAGGTCGTGACCTGCTATCAGGGTTTGGGTCGCAACAGTTCTTGTGCGAACCGCTAGGGGCACGCCGGGTGCTTCCTCCTTGTGAGACGCCGATTGCGTCGCTACAGGTGCCACAACATTTTGCGATACTAACTTGGTCGCAGTTTGCGGTTTAGGCGGCAGCGCTGGCTGAGACCTGGGCTGCTGTACAGATTGCGACTTGGTTTGCGTTGAGTAAGCAGGAGGCGATGCTGATTGCGACATAGATTGCGATGGGCCTGCAGGGGGCGATGCTGAAGTACGGCCTGGTGCTGTGGACGCTCTGAACTGGGACGCCCCGGGACCGGCGTCGGGGACGGGGTCGCTAACGATGGACACATTCAGGGCATACCACCCCTTCATGCCCCAGTGACGGGTGTAACTAACAATGTCCCCATTAATCAGGTCCCTCCCGGGATGACCGATGGGCAGGTGGGATTCTACGTCCCTGCGACTGACAAAGACCCCTGGATAGAGGCCCGGTTCTCTGATGAAGCCCCAGCCCTTGCGGAGCTGGAACTCTGTAACACACCCCTGCCGCCGCGGTTCCCGCAAGGTACCTTTCTCTCTGCGCACGGTCTCCTTATCAGCGACCATCTGCTCATACTGCCGTTGTCGGTTCCGCTGCACCTCCCGCTCTTCCTCCTGTCGGCGTCGCTGCTCCTCTTTGCGACACTGCATCTCGCTTTCCCACTGGACGGCATATGTGATGTCATCAATACGCTCCATCTCACTCCAATCGACTTCCGGCAACGATGGACAGGAACCCTCCGGTGTCCGCGCCGGGGAACGGTAATCCGCTGCGGTGTCCTGACCTGGCTGGCTCTCAGGGACGGCAGGACCTCCTCAGCCTCCTTCGCCTCCACCGCTCCATCGGTGGGATCAGGTACAGCATAGCTGGTGTCCGCCTCCAGTCGCTCCGCAGCCTTTTTCATCAGGGCCTTTGGATAATCCAGTGATAGAGGGGTATCAAGAGACGGTATTTCACTTGGGGGAGAGAACACTGCGTCCCATAGCAGCCGCTGTTTCCGGGCACGCCAGTGTCTCTCCGTCTCTTGTAGATCTGCACGATTTTGCAGCTTCTTCTTCAGCTCTGCGTTCTCCCTCCGCAGCTCCATCATGGCGGGGTCGGTGTCCCGATCTGGGGACAGCTCCGGCACAGGCAGACAGTCCTCCGGTACTGGGCACTGATTCTCCTGTCCTTCCGCCATCTCGGTCCAGGTCTCACTGTGGTATCCAACAGGAACATTCTGGTCCTTTCCGTGGAGGCGGGCTTTGCGTCTCCTCCTCTTCGCATAGAGGATGAAGAGAAGGCGTATCTCTTTTGCAGTGGGGCTGGACCGCACATTGTAGTAGGCCTTGGAGAGGGCGGCCATAACTTTTCGCGCTTCAGGGGGGTACACGCCCACGAAGGTACGCCCACCTTCTTCACCAGCGCCTCAGGGCGCCAACTTGGCGGCAAAATGGCGTATTTTGGCGCCAATAGTGACATACAGCAAACAGTTCAATTTAGGCACACAGGGCTTACGATCTTGTAAGTTTCGTATCCTGTTCGTGACGCCAAGTTGACTCGACCACGCACCACAATTGTGGATACCAGGGCTATGGGGTACTCGGAGCCGAGCCCATGGGCATCTATGGGAGTTGTCACTGGTAGCGGTGGCTCGGTCCGTGGCCCTGGCGGTCAATGCGATAGGGGATATTTACAGGGGATTTGAAATAGTTTGTGACGCCACCTGCGGTTTCTGGTTAATTGAACCAGCGCTGCTGTAAGGACTTTCACAGGGGATGTTATGGGGCAGCTTGGTAGTAAGTCTCCCACAGGTGAGACGGGTCCCTGGAAGTCTAGGGTGTGATGATGCTGGTGCAATAAGAATTCAGTCACACACAAGGTAGCTTCTTTTCATACCTTTTACTGATGATGGTTCAAGCAGATCCCGGGAAGCTGGTCGGGGTGGAGAGTGCACTTTCAGGTAGCAGCCGAGCAGGTTAGAGGCCTCCTTAACTTCCATATAATGTGAGTCCAACTTGCCTGAAGCGAAGTTAACTCTAAAACTCCAGCTTTCTCTGTAGCTGTACTGCCCGGCCAACGTTGTGGTGGAGCCTTCTAATGATGAAACTAAGTCCTTACTTTTGCTGATCAGGCTCAAAGTCCCTGTTCCACCTGACTCCGGTTACGTATTGACGCTTTGGGCTGCACTCTGCGACCTATAGTCCAGATGCCTCTGGTTTTCTTGTCACTATGCTTGAAACAATAGCAACGCTTCGGTCCCCAGTGACCGGTGATTTAGTGCAGGTAATCCAATACCTAAGGCACTGCTCTGTCTTCTCCACTGTGCCCTTCGCCCTGCTTTCCGCTCTTAACATAAGCACTGCTGCATAGAAGTCGAATCACAGATTCCCTGTTTGGGCTCGCTGAGCAGCTCTCAGTATTCTCCTAGTCCAGGACCTCTGTCGACTGAACTTCACTGTCCTGGGACAGGCGGCTGAAGTCTCTGCTCTGAACTCAGCAGGAAACCAATCTGACTGACTATCTCAGACAGGTAACTATCCAAGGGATGACTCACTCCTGAGCCTCCCGGAGCTAACTGACTGAATCACTGTCCTAAGACAGGAAGCTGAAACACACTCTCTTCTGTCCGAAGACAGGAAACTAAACTGTTCTATGCTGACACCCACCAAACTTATATACCCCTATGGGTGTGTCTAAATGTGAGTGACATGAATGAATGCATATCAAGCTTTGGCTGTTACCTTCAGTGCACTTTCCTGGATTTTCATGTGTGCCTGCGAAGCTGGGCTACACATCAGGTGTCTTGAAACTGCCATCACCAACAAAGGCTTTTTTACGAAGTATTAAAGGAGTTATTTGGTGTAAATTAATAAGTCTGCAGTCACTCTGTGTGACTGCAGACTTCTGATCCACCCTCACGCACTATGAGGATTCACGGTTTCTGAAGCAGGAACAGCGTTGATGTAGGAGTTGTGTATACTCCCGGCCAGAGCCCACCTGGTGGGCGAAGTCTCGCTCCATACACTTGTATGAGAGAGGCCAAGCCCACTAGATGGTCACGCCCACTAGACAGCGGAATTACTAGACACAAGTGTATGGAGCGAGGCCGCGCCTATTAGACGTTCTCTGTCCAGGAGTATGCATAGCGAAAACATCACCGCCTTTCTTGCAGCACACAGAGCGTGCGCTGCAGGGAATCAGAAGTCTTCAGTCACACAGAGTGACTGCAGGCTTACCATTTTAGACTGTACAACCCCTTTAAATGCTTGACCTCCATTGAGGAGAAAAAAAAAATCCTCCTAAGCCCCCAGAGAAAAAGAGGAAAAAAATGTAACAAACAGAAAAAAAAAATTTCTGACAACTCTGACAACTTTTTTTTTCCTTTACTATTTTTCCCTTCTATTGAGTACCATAAAATTTTCAGTATGGCCGGTGATTCTGTTTTTTTAGGTAGCTGAGGAGGCAGGAGCAAAAAACAGCATAGGCAGCCTAACACCAGAGAGGTTGGAAACTAATAGGTTGCAGACCCCTAAACTAACCGCACAACTAGAAGTAGCCGTGGACGTTCCTACGGTGCCTGTTATGTTTCGGTAGCTGAGGAGTGCAGGTAAAAACGGCAATACACCAGAGAAGTTGGAATCTATGAGATTGCAGTACCCTGACTAACCACCACAACTAGAGGCAGCCGTGGAGCGTTCCTACGTTGGTCCTAGACGCCTCGTCACAGCCTGAGCAACTAACTACACCTAAAGATAGAAAGAGGAAAGCTATCTGCCCCGGAGCAGATCCCCAAAGAACATAGAAAGCCCCCAAACATGTAATGGCGGTTTAGACAAGATGAAATACTGACACAGACAGAAAATAGTATGAGCAAACGTTGGGGCCCAAACTACCTAAGGAAGGCAACTTAGGCAATGGCACAAGATGTATCTGTGTAGCCCTGGTGTTAGGCACACGCAGTACCCTGGAGAATGTGTGGAGAGATAGCAGTTCAATGCTCAATACCCATTCACTCAACATACACTAGACACACCCTTAGGGTAGTGTAGTCACTTGTGAGGGAGTGGTCAGGGTGTATTCGTTGAGTGATTAGAGTAGTCAGTTTCCTGTCTTCGGACAGAGCAGACGTGTGGAGTCTAGCTGGGACCTGGAGGGAGGAAGCAGTCCAGCCTGGCTCTACCAGCAGTTCAGCAAGTGGAGGCCAGTAAGGGCGAGATAGAGATCACCTCAGCCTTGTCAGAGCTGTACCTCACTTGAAGACACTGATTAAGAAAGAGGAGCTTAGTACAGAAATACTTCAGTCACCTGTCTCAAGGACAGTGAAAGGTTCAGAGACGTGCTCCTGCCTAGTGGATAACTGAGAGTCTGGAACTAACTCTAAAGGAAGAGAAGAAGGGAGTGATTACATGACTTTTTGCAAGTGTGAGTGTTTATGCTACCAGCGAGGACAAGGCGAAAGGCACAGTGGAAAGATTATTTGAAAAGTGCTTTTGGATTGAAGAAGTCCTGCACATTGCTACAGGTCACTGGGACCGAAGGATCACTATTAGCTTCAAGCATAGTGGTAAGAAAACCAGAGATTTACCGGACCTTAGGTCGCGGCAAACAGCCCCAAATAGTCAGTACGTAACTGGGGTCAGGGGGAGTGAGGACCTTGAGTCTCTGCAGGACAAGATAGGAATTCAGCTCTCTCACAGGAAGGCTCCTACCACAAAACTGACTGGGCAGTACAGCTATGGAATAGCTGGAGTTATAGAGGGAACTACGCTTCAGGCTGGTTGTACTCATCGTGTTGAAAGTAAAGGAGGCCCCTAACTTGTCCAGCTGCTATCTCGAAATACATTCTCCTTGGATCAGCCTCCCTGGGACCTGCCTGAACATCTTACAAGTAAAGGTATGGAAAGACGCTGACCGTGTGAGACTGTGTTATTTATCTGCACCCGACTTCACTAACTTCATAGACTTTGAGGGACCAGTCCCACCTGTAGGGGACCTGACATCTAGCTGCCTCACCATCCCCTCAGAGATCTACAGCAGCGCTGGTACAAATTACCAGAAGACTACAGGTGGCGTCACGAACTGTATATAAATCTATCCCCTGTAAATATTCCCCCAACATACGCCAGACCGCCAGGGCCACAGACCGAGCCACCGCTACCTGTGACAAACCCCATAGACTTCCATGGGCTCGGCTCTGAGTACCCCATTGCCCTGGTAACCCACAATTGTGGTGCGTGGTCGAGACAAATTGGCGTCACGAACAGGATGCGAAACTCGCAAAATTGCGAGCCCTGTGTGCCTATGGAGTTGTTTTTGTGAAAAGGACTGTTTGCACTTTTGGCGCCAAAAATCGCCATCTTTGTCGCCATATTCGCGCCCTCAGGCGCTGGAGAAGAAGGTGGGCGTACTTTCGTGGGCGTGCACCCCCATGTGGCGCGAAGAAAATGCCTGCCCTCTCAAAGTGCTATTACAACATGCGATCCTGCCCTACAGCAATGGAGGTCCGCCTCCTCTTCACCTTTCCTGCAAAGAGGAGGAGACGAAAACCCCGCCTCCACTGAAGAGACCGGATGTCTCTGGTGGAAGAAGAAAGAATCTTCTGGAACATCATGGAAGCAGGACGTGTGCAGCCGAGCAGGGAAGCGGAGGAAGGCAGGCCCCGTGCCCCAGCCAAGCTGCCACCAGCACCGGAGTCATCCGTGGTCCTGCACCTGCAGCAGGCGTTGCTAGAAATTAAGGAAGAAAATGCACGCCTGAAGAAGATGGTCCAGCACCAACCTGGATTTGAAGAGATCGAGAGACGCCGGCGTACCCTGGAGCAGCGGCGGCTGTGGGACGCGGTGATCTCTCCCTTCTATGATCCCCTACGTCTGGAGTTACCAAAACTTCTGCTGCCCAAGGCAAAGGAGCAACCGGAGGCTGCCCCCGAAAGTACCAATCCTGATCCCACCGGTGAAGCGGTGGAGGCGAAGGAGGTTGAGGAGGTACCGCCAGTTCCGGAACGCCCGCCCGGCCAGGAGGCCGCAGCAGATGATCGATCCCCGGCAGGGACACCGGAGGGGTCCTGTCCGTCATTACCAGACGTGGACTGGGACGAGATGGCGCGCCTGGATGACGTCGCCTATACCGCCCAGTGGGAATATGAGTGGCAGAGTCGTGAGGAGAAGCAGAAACGCCAGCAGGAGGAAGAGCGGGAAGCTCAGAGGAACCGACAGCGGCAACATGCAGAGCTGATCGCGGACAAGGAGAGTGTCCGGAGAGAGAAAGGTACCCTGAGGGAACCGCGGCGGCAGGGGTGTGTGTACTGAGTTCCAGCTCCGGAAGGGCTGGGGCTTCATCCGTGAACCGGGCCTCTACCCAGGGGTCTTTGTCAGCAGGCGTGATGTAGAATCCCACCTACCGCAAGGTCATCCCGGGAGGGACTTAGTTAATGGAGACATTGTCACGTACACACGGCACTGGGGAATGAAGGGATGGTATGCCCTTAACGTCACCATCGTCCGTGACCCCGTCCCAGACGCAGGTAACGTCACCACTACCGCAGCGTCCCCGTCTCCAGCTCAAACAGCATCCGGCCGTGCCCCAGCATCGCCCCCTGCAGGCTCATTGCAAATGAAAGCAACATCTACATCGCAACATGCGACCCAATTTCCATCGCAATCTATGACACGATCCATATCGTTAACTGTGACTCAGGTTGAAACGCAATCGGTGTCTCGCAAGGAGAAAGTACCCGTTGCGCCCCTAGAGGTTCGCACAAGAACTGTGGCGACTCAAACCCCAATAGCAGGTCACGACCTGTTAGTCCTGGGATCTAGGGACCATCGCATTGTTCCAGCCCCCGGGGTGGAAAATGTATTTGAATAGTTAAACAGTAAAAACCGGTGAGATCCAGATAGGGGTCTACCATAAGTAATGTTATAAAAAGTTTAAGTAGTTTGCCAATTATTGCACAAGTTAAATGTGTATATAGCGTATATATATATTTCTAACAGTAGAATGCCCGGCTGGGTAATCAGAAAAAGTTTTGCACTTTATTATTATCATAATGTGATATAATGTGTCTTTGTTTTACAATGGACTTCGAGGCTGAGGACTGTGCCAGCCCAGAACTTATTTGTATATAGTTGCGCTTCGGTGCTTTATCTTGGTTTTACATAAAACCATCACAACTACCTCTGAATACAAAAACCCGTGTGGTGTGGCACTGAGTGAGGTTTGTGCATTCGGATGTCCTGCAGCCCACCCAGGACCCACGTTGAAGGTTTGGTGCGGGTCCTTCACAAGAATACTGTATATTTATTGAACGTTTTGATGCCTTAATACTTTTGTATTTTTCTATATTCAATGTGTTGTTCGCAACGTTCAAGACATCCTCACCTCCCGTATGGGACGAATTAATGTTCATGTTTGATGTTTTAATGCATAAACAAAACTGTCTCTTTGTATTTTACAGCCCGGGAGTGCTGTCTTTTACCATGGGGAATGTGTAGCCCTGGTGTTAGGCACACGCAGTACCCTGGAGAATGTGTGGAGAGATAGCAGTTCAATGCTCAATACCCATTCACTCAACATACACTAGACACACCCTTAGGGTAGTGTAGTCACTTGTGAGGGAGTGGTCAGGGTGTATTCGTTGAGTGATTAGAGTAGTCAGTTTCCTGTCTTCGGACAGAGCAGACGTGTGGAGTCTAGCTGGGACCTGGAGGAGGAAGCAGTCCAGCCTGGCTCTACCAGCAGTTCAGCAAGTGGAGGCCAGTAAGGGCGAGATAGAGATCACCTCAGCCTTGTCAGAGCTGTACCTCACTTGAAGACACTGATTAAGAAAGAGGAGCTTAGTACAGAAATACTTCAGTCACCTGTCTCAAGGACAGTGAAAGGTTCAGAGACGTGCTCCTGCCTAGTGGATAACTGAGAGTCTGGAACTAACTCTAAAGGAAGAGAAGAAGGGAGTGATTACATGACTTTTTGCAAGTGTGAGTGTTTATGCTACCAGCGAGGACAAGGCGAAAGGCACAGTGGAAAGATTATTTGAAAAGTGCTTTTGGATTGAAGAAGTCCTGCACATTGCTACCGGTCACTGGGGACCGAAGGATCACTATTAGCTTCAAGCATAGTGGTAAGAAAACCAGAGATTTACCGGACCTTAGGTCGCGGCAAACAGCCCCAAAATAGTCAGTACGTAACTGGGGTCAGGGGGAGTGAGGACCTTGAGTCTCTGCAGGACAAGATAGGAATTCAGCTCTCTCACAGGAAGGCTCCTACCACAAAACTGACTGGGCAGTACAGCTATGGAATAGCTGGAGTTATAGAGGGAACTACGCTTCAGGCTGGTTGTACTCATCGTGTTGAAAGTAAAGGAGGCCCCTAACTTGTCCAGCTGCTATCTCGAAATACATTCTCCTTGGATCAGCCTCCCTGGGACCTGCCTGAACATCTTACAAGTAAAGGTATGGAAAGACGCTGACCGTGTGAGACTGTGTTATTTATCTGCACCCGACTTCACTAACTTCATAGACTTTGAGGGACCAGTCCCACCTGTAGGGGACCTGACATCTAGCTGCCTCACCATCCCTCAGAGATCTACAGCAGCGCTGGTACAAATTACCAGAAGACTACAGGTGGCGTCACGAACTGTATATAAATCTATCCCCTGTAAATATTCCCCCAACATACGCCAGACCGCCAGGGCCACAGACCGAGCCACCGCTACCTGTGACAAACCCCATAGACTTCCATGGGCTCGGCTCTGAGTACCCCATTGCCCTGGTAACCCACAATTGTGGTGCGTGGTCGAGACATATCATCTTGGAAAACCTATCACAAATCACCCAGATGACGGTCATTCTCTGAGAAACAGGGAGGTCGGAAATGAAATCCATAGAGATATGGGTCCATGGTCTCTTGGGCACAGGCAATGGCATCAACAAACCACTAGAGCGAGAGCAAGGCTTGGAGCGAGAGCAAGTCCCGCAGGACTGCACAAATTCCCTGACATCACGAGACAAGGTAGGCCACCAAAAGGACTGACTAACCAAGTCTCTGGTACCAAAAATTCCGGGATGCCCAGCCAACGCGGAACAATGAATCTCAGACATCAAACTCTTTTTCCACTGGTCCGGGACAAACAATTTTCCAACAGGGCAGCGCTCGGGCCTATCCTCCTGACACCCCTCCAGAGCAAGTCTCAAATTGGGTGAGATGGCGGAAAGAACTACACCCTCTTTCAAAATAACAGAAGGATCAGATAACTCAGGAGAGTCCGCAAGGAAACTCCTCGAGAGGGCATCCGCCTTAACATTCTTAGTGCCAGGAAGAAAGGAAACCACAAAATTAAAACGTGTGAAAAACAAGGCCCACCTGGCCTGTCTAGGATTGAGTCGCTTGGCAGATTCCAGATAAACCAGATTCTTATGGTCCGTAAGGACCACAACCTGATGTTTGGCTCCCTCCAGCCAATGTCTCTACTCTTCAAAAGCCCACTTCATGGCCAGTAACTCCCGATTACCCACGTCATAATTACGTTCAGTAGGAGAAAATTTTCGAGAGAAAAAGGCACAAGGGTTACTTTTAGAGGTCTCTGGATCTTTTTGGGACAAAACGGCACCTGCCCCAATTTCAGAGGCATCAACCTCCACCTGAAATGGCAGAGAAACATCAGGCTGCCGTAGAACAGGAGCAGAAGTGAATCTCTGCTTAAGTTCCTGAAATGCAGAGACTGCCTCAGGAGGCCAATTCACCACATCAGAACCCTTTCTGGTCAAATCAGTCAATGGTTTAACAATAACCGAGAAATTACCAATAAATTTACGATAAAAATTGGCAAAACCCAAAAATCTTTGAAGAGCCTTTAATGAAGTAGGTTGGACCCAATCACAGATGGCCTGAACCTTGACCGGGTCCATTTCAATAACAGATGGGGACAAAATGAATCCCAGAAATGATATCCTCTGTACGCCAAAAAGACACTTTGATCCCTTCACATACAGAGCATTCTCTCTCAAAATCTGGAATACAGTTCGAACATGTTTCACATGAGAGTCCCAGTCATTAGAAAAAATCAAGATATCATCCAAATAAACAATCAGAAATTTATCCACAAAATCCCTGAAAATGTCATTCATGAAGGACTGGAAGACAGAAGGAGCATTAGTGAGCCCAAAGGGCATCACAAGGTACTCAAAATGCCCCTCAGGGGTATTGAATGCCGTCTTCCATTCATCCCCGTGCTTAATGCGAATAAGGTTATATGCCCCCCTGAGGTCAAGCTTGGTAAACCAAGTAGCGTTTTTCACCCTGGAAAACAGGTCAGAAATCAAAGGTAACGGGTATTGATATTTTACAGTAATATTGTTCAAAAGACGATAATCAATACACGGCCTTAATGAACCATCCTTTTTGGCCACAAAGAAAAAACCGGCACCTAAGGGTGAAGAGGATGGTCTGATATGACCCTTCTCCAATGATTCCTTGATATAAGACCGCATAGCGTCATGTTCAGGTACAGACAAGTTAAAAAGGCGACCTTTAGGGAATTTACTACCAGGCACTAATTCAATAGCGCAGTCATAACTCCTATGGGGAGGCAAGGATGCAGATTTACTTTCGCTAAACACATCAGAAAAATCAATCAAAAAGTCAGGAACATCCTGAGCCTGGGGAGAGGCAGAAAAAACAGGAGTGTTGGTATTAACACATTGGCAGCCCCAACTGGTTACAGACACAGATTTCCAATCCAAAACAGGATTATGAGACTGCAACCAAGGGAAGCCCAGTACGATAATATCATGCAGATTATACAGAACCAAAAATTTACAGCACTCCTGATGATCAGGTTCAACCCTCATTATCACCTGAGTAGAGAACTGAGGTTTATTCTCAGCCAAAGGGGTAGAATCGATCCCCAGTAGGGGAATAGACTTCAAGGGAAACCCACAACGTTTAGCAAAATCATAATCCATCAGGTTAATAGCTGCTCCAGAATCAACGAAAGCCTGAGCAGAAAATGAGGACAGAGAGCATATCAGAGTGACAGTTAATAAAAACTTAGTCTGAACACTACCCAAGACAACTGAGCGTGCAAAACATCTTCCCCGCTTAGGGCAGACTGAAATAGCATGAGAGGCATCACCACAGTAGAAACATAACCCATTGCGCTTTCGAAACTCATGACGCTGTGCCCCAGACACCACTCTATCACACTGCATGGGTTCAGAAGCAGGTTCACAAGGCAACACCATTCCACGCATACTTCTCCGCTCACGCAAACGTCTGTCAATTTGAATTGCTAATGACATAGAATCATTGAGACCAGAGGGGACAGATAATCCCACCATAATATCCTTTACATTATCTGACAGACCCTTCCGAAAAAGGGCCGCCAAAGCGTCGTCATTCCACTTGGTCAGGACTGCCCACCTACGGAATCTCTGACAGTATAACTCAGCGTCATCAAGACCCTGATTTAATGCCAACAAGGCTTTTTCGGCTTGATCAGTGACATTAGGCTCATCGTACAATAACCCCAAAGCCTGAAAAAATGCATCAACATCACTCAAAACAGGATCCCCAGGTGTCAGGGAAAAAGCCCAATCCTGAGGATCGCCGCGCAGGAGAGAGATGACAATTTGAACCTGCTGCGCTGCGTTCCCTGAGGACTTAGATTTTAAGGCAAAAAACAATTTACAATTATTTTTGAAATTCTGAAACTTAGCTCGATCCCCTAAAAACAAATCTGGCATGGGAATCCTAGGTTCCACAACAGGCAACCTAGCAAGATAGGCAGCAATACTCCGAACCTCAGTGGCAAGCTGATCCACATGGCCAGACAACTGTGCAAACTCCATTGAGAGAAAAAAAAATCCTCCCCAGCACCCAGAGATACAGAGGGAAAAAAAAAAAAAAATGCAACAAACAGAAAAATATCTCTGACAACTCTGACAACCTTTTTTCTTTCACAATATTTTTTCCCTTCTGTGCGTACCATACAATTTTCAATTTTTAGGCCGGTGATACTGTTATGTTTCGGTAGCTGAGGAGTGCAGGTAAAAAAGGCAATACACCAGAGAAGTTGGAATCTATGAGATTGCAGTACCCTGACTAACCACCACAACTAGAGGCAGCCGTGGAGCGTTCCTACGTTGGTCCTAGACGCCTCGTCACAGCCTGAGAAACTAACTACACCTAAAGATAGAAAGAGGAAAGCTATCTGCCCCGGAGCAGATCCCCAAAGAACATAGAAAGCCCCCAAACATGTAATGACGGTTAGACAAGATGAAATACTGACACAGACAGAAAATAGTATGAGCAAACGTTGGGGCCCAAACTACCTAAATAGAAAAGGATAGGAAGGGCACTTACTGCAATCCCAAAAACCCTGAAAAGCACCAACTCTACTAATTTCAAAATCACCTGAGATCACACGACCTCTACCACCTAAATTAGTTCTCTGGTGTAACAAAATCAAAACAGCAGTCACTGAAAAAACTGGAAAAAGCAAAAGTACAAACATCAGTGGCTGAACTAAACTGAGAGGGCAAAAGCCCCCGGAGGGGACCATGAAGGCCCCCACAGAAGTGCAGGACAAAATGCAAAAATCAAGCACAAAAACAAAAAGAAGAAAATGTCTTATCTGTTAGCAGGAGATGCAGACACGACACAGCAGGCTACAAAGGAAACAGGACTCAAGGATTGAGACCAGAACAATTGATCACCGGCAACCCTGATGGGAAGGCGACTCCCTTATATAAGACCAGTCAGTAACACCTGATTCCCACTCCTTACAGTCTTCACTGGACAGTCCAGTACCGCTTGTAACCACCAGAGGGAGCCTCTGCTCAGAACTCATTTCAAGTCCATTCACAACAGGTGCCCTAGATGCCTCGTCACAGCTGGAGAGATAGCTATCCATGAAGATGGAAAGAGGAAAGCTAACTGCTCCGGAGTAGACCCCAAGAGAAACAGGAAGACCCCAGACATATAATGGCGGTTAGACAAGATGAAAATACGAACACAGACAGAAAATAGATTGAGCAGACGCTGGGGCCCAAAACTGTCTAGATAGGACAGCTTAGGAGAGAATACTGTCTGCAATCCACAAAAACCCTAGGAAAAACTCCAACACTTCTGAATCCAAAAATACTGCAACCACACGGTCTCGACCACCTATATCAGATCTCTGGTGTGGACACGTAGCAACCCAGCAGTAAAATATCAAAAGAATTGAGCAAATGAACAAATACAAAAAACGAACGGAGACCAGCCAAAGCCCCCCAAAGGGGACCCGGCTGAAGACAAAAAGCAATGCAGCAAAAAGCAAGGAATTCAAACCACAGCAAAAAAACTCAAAGAGACTTATCTGAATGCAAGCAGGAGACAGCAGAAAAGCAAGCTGAATTCCAACCAAGACCAGGAAGAACAATTGATCAACCGGCGAGGATCATGGGAGGTCAGCTCACTTATATCGGGCCAGTCAGTACCACCTGACAACGATTCGTCAACTGCAGGTGTAGGACTCTTGGTGATCAACATAGGTTCAATACCCTCAGCAACCACCAGAGGGAGCTTCAGCTCCGAAGTCGTCTCTAATACGTTCACAACATCTGTGTGTGTATATTGGATGGCGAGATATCTGGTGAGAATTTCATGTCAATAGCAAGTGTTTAATACTTTTTTTCACTCGCTGTATGTATATAGAGTGGCATAGCTGGGAATGACAGGGTTAAATACCAGTTCTGCAGGGTGTTGATGAGATACACCTGTGTTTTTCTTAGAACCAGGAAGTAGCTTCATGGAGTGTCAGTCTCCTGGATGTTGAGCAGAGTTGAGTGTGTTACTGGTGAGAGACCAGCCAAAATGTGAGCTGTAGCTGAGACAGAGAGAAATGCCGGGGTCTTTTTGTGAATGGAGACTGCGGCAATTAGTCTCTTTGTGAGAACTGCAGAGAACCGTGTGGAAGCTGCAGCCTGTTCAATGTGAACTGTGCCCCAAGTTGAACACTTCTGTTTGGCACTAGAAGCTGCTGGAGCTCGGGCTACATGGGAATACAGAGACTGGTAGGACCTTACTTCTTCTGTGTATGAAAGGACTGTGACCTGTTTGGGAGTTATTATTTTACAAAGTATTCATAAGGTGTTGTCTGTGTAGTGAACAATCCCTTTAAGGACTTTTATCAAAACTGCAGCAAGCAGCCCAGTAAGTGACACATTGCTGAATCAGGCTCTCTGCCCCTACTTCAGGTTGCTTTCATCTGCTGACAGATTCCCTCTAAGGCACATCTGATGTTATCGCTTACAGACTCCTGGCCACTGTCCAGATTGTGGCCAGACACCAGATGGGACGCTTGTTCTGGTGCCGGATCCTTTTACACTTTACTTTTATTTCCCAAATTATATTAATTAATTCCAGAGATGTGAACAGTCCGCTTCTGGGAGAAGAAAAACCTGATGATAAACCGAGCGTCACGCTGATGGGATTTCTAGCCACTACATGGAAATGGTGATCGAACCCAGCAATCGGCGCTTAAAGGGACGTCCCAGGTATTGCACAGTCACGATCTTAGCGAGATAGTCCTGCAAACCGGGTGGGACTTAAAGAAAAACCGTGGCCATAAATGGTAATTTTCCCAAGTGGTGCTAAGGTAAGGGCTAAATAGAGGTCCCTAAAATCATATATCAGAATTTGTAGGTTCATTTATGCCCTGTAATGTGCTTGGAAATTAAAATAAGTTTGCCAACAAGCTTGAAATGTGAATGTGAGAAGACGGCATAGGGCGATACTAATGATTAACACTTTGCCTGTGCAAACGACGCTGCTCGCACGTGAAAACACAGTGTTTGTGCGATCTGGCAGAACGGAGGTGATGGGTAGGCGCAGAGGATAAATATTTACTTCCAATTACTATGCAAAACTGGGAAAGAACATCTGTCAGAGTGGAGCGTCATGCCCTGCAGTCAAAAGCACAAAATCAGGGCGACTGCACACCCCCATTTTATCATACATCTCTTTCCGGGGCGGGAGGATGTTACGCCTCCAAAAAGGTTTATAGTATAATGGCACCATGGGTGGCTTTCTATTAATATAACACTTCTATCCCAAAGCCAACTGTTTCTACCCCCGCAGTGTTAAACTTTTAATTCTATGGTTTTATTTATTTATTTTACTCACTTATGGTATATAACGCCATTAATTCCACAGTTCTTTACAGACATCACCAACTCTGTCCCCATTGGGGCTCACAATCTAGATTCCCTATAAGTATGTCTTTGCAGTGTGGAGAAAACCCATGCAAACACGGGGAGAACATACAAACTCCTTGCAGGGATCTGAACCCCAGACCTCAGAGCTACAAAGCAATAGTGCTAACCACTGAGCCTCCGTTACTGCTCATTGTCAAGATTCCCAGCCATTGCTGCACTATCAGAGTGGTCGGTTACCTAGACAAGGCAAGGATCACGCTATGCTTTAGACCCTGCAAGTGCTGCTGGATCTGACCATCTTCAGTGCCTCTGCACCTTCTCCAATGTTGCAGAGGTAACGTTACCTCTGCTAGCAGAATGGGAGAGTGCAGTTTGTACCATGCCAATGCCATTGGTCTGAACTGTCAATCTCCAGGAGTGTACCACTCCTTGGCAAAGCAGGAAGAATAGTGGTGAACACCTCTTAGATTAAAACACTCCTTTAACAAGGAGGGCCCCTTAACAATTAATTAAGCCCCCTGAGTGTCCCCCAAAATTATTTTAACATATTATGTTTAAATTGTTTACTCACTCAAAGGCTTTTTCTCTTAACGTCCAAATGCAGATGCGTAATATCATTGTGCCAGGGTACTAACATCATGTGTGTGCCCCTGTTCTGCCTAAAGTTACAGGACGGAGATCCACAGAGCAGGGAGCTCATGGCTCCCTGCTCTACTACAGGATTTGAGTGCAGTGGCATCCTGTGGATGCTCATACAGTTTAAAGGGGATCTTGCCCAGGAATCCTGGTGGGGCCCATTATATAAGTGGGCACAGGGTGGCCCTCCTTGCCACTTGTTTCCCTAGGACATACGCTACTGGCTCGAAGGGGCCCAACATATGTTTTTAGAATGTTCTTTGGGCTATGCTTCAACCTGCCTTTTATTTTACCATGGTTTATATTTTTGCAAAAATCCAATTGCACTCTATATAGTAGAATTTGTCCTGGATTTGGCACATACATTGCGAGATTGTCCTGGCAAACACCACAAATCTAGTGTGAACAGAGCCTTAGGGTGCTGCTATGACAAGTCATTATGAGTGATTTTGCTTCTTATCCGCAGCTGTGTTCACTTCATCAGAAATATGCCAGGCACTTACACGTTGGCTACTGCGGTTCCCCGAGTCCATCGCTTAATTCAGCAGTTTACTGGCCAGGAACCAATATTATCCCATCGCCTCCCAGGATACAGACTCGTATTATATATTATTCTTATGAAGGTGACATTTCCCCCCCTATAACTCATACGTCCCATACAATCCATTAGCGTCTAATTGCTGATGTTTATAACTTGTCATAATTACTTAATAATTCTGCAGGTTTTGCAAGCAACACTCCGGGGGGCGCAGCTAGACCCTCGGAAGGATGCAGCTGTTGTACATGTACGGACACTCATAGATCCTCCAGTCATATAAAGGATTGAAGATGCTCTGTAACACTGGCTGCACCATCCTGCGCAGGATCACTGCTTACAACTTATTGCTTGTGCCGTTCCTCCTGTTTAGACGCCATGTTGCAGAATGTATCTGGAATTCCGGCAATATAAAACACTAAACAGGCTCCATACTACTATAATAATAAAAAGTATGTGCTGTTTGTAATTGAATCAACCTATGAAACAATATTGAAGAATGGCTCCTATACCGCAGCAAGCAAGAGAACATGTCACAGTGCTTTACATTATGTGCTTCCATATATGCAGCTATACAATGCCGATTTGTCATATGGCCGTGTACATGAAGGCTCACAGGAGTAGTCCCATATTTACGTAGCATATGATTTCTGCTAGCGATGAGCAAATCTACAGAAATTCATTTTTGGCAGATTCACTCAATTCGGCTGGCGGATTCAATATTGTGGAATAGCTCCTATACCGCAGCAAGCAAGGGAACATGTCACAATGCTTTATATTATTTGCTACCATATATGCAGCTATACAACGTAAATTTATAATATGGCCATGTGCATCATGGCTCACAGGGGTATTCTCTTATACGCAGCTTATGATTTCTATTAGAGATGAACAAATCTATAGAAATTCATTTTTGGCAGATTCACTCAATTCGGCTGGCAGATTCAATTTGATTCTGTAACACTGGCTGCACCATCCTGCGCAGGATCACTGCTTACAACTTATTGCTTGTGCCGTTCCTCCTGTTTAGACGCCATGTTGCAGAATGTATCTGGAATTCCGGCAATATAAAACACTAAACAGGCTCTATACTACTATAATAATAAAAAGTATGTGCTGTTTGTGATTTAATCAACCTATGGAGCAATATTGAGGAATAGCTCCTATACCGCAGCAAGCAAGGAACATGGCACAATGCTTTACAGTGTGTGCTTCCATATATGCAGCTATATAATGCAGATTTATAATATGGCCATGTGCAGCTTATGATTTCTACTTGAGATGAGCAAATCTACAGAAATTCATTTTTGGCAGATTCGCACAATTTTGCTCACAGCAATGTACACTTACACAGAACTTTTTTATATTGTTCATTTACTTTCTAAATGCAAAGTTAAGTAACTTTCAAGATATTCATCATTAAAACTTTTCTGCTATTTTTCTGCTTCAGATGTCTGTAAAGTTACAAAACAGTCAAAGTTGCTGGTTTTGATGTCTCTCTCTGCTCTCACTCTCTTTTCTATGTGTTGGATATATAGCAGCTAGGAGGGAGAGAGGGATGTAATGCAGTGGAGAGGGGAGAAAGTATCTCAGAGAGAACAGAGAAAACTGGCTACATAAAAGAAGGAAAGCGCATAGAGAAGAAATAAGTTCAGGATAGAATCTGTGCTCATATATGAGCTAAAGAAGACAGCAGCATCCTGGATACACACAGAGCTCACATCGAGCCTATATTCCTGGGAGAGACACGCATGCATCACATCCAGCCTATATTACTGGGAGGAACACACATGCATCACATCCAGCCTATATTCCTGGGAGAGACACGCATGCATCATCACATTCAGCCTATATCACTGGGAGAAACACACATGCATCACATCCAGCCTATATTACTGAGAGACACACACAGATCTCACATCCAGCCTATATTACTGGGAGAGACATATAGACCTCACATCCAGACTATATTACTGGGAGAGCCAAACAGACCTCACATCCACCCTGTATTACTGGGAGGAGCACACAGAACTCACATCCAGCTTATATTACTGGGAGGAGCACACAGACCTCACATCCAGCCTATATTACTGGGAGGAACACAAATACCTCACATCCAGCCTATATTACTGTGAGGAGCACACAGAACTCACATCCAACCTATATTACTGGGAGGAGCACCAGACCTCACATCCAGTCTATATTACAGGGAGGAACACACAGAACTCACATCCAACCTATATTACTGGGAGGAGCACCAGACCTCACATCCAGCCTATATTACAGGGAGGAGCACCAGACCTCACATCCAGACTATATTACTGGGAGAGACACGCATGCATCATCACATTCTGCCTATATTACTGGGAGGAACACACATGCATCACATCCAGCCTGTATTACTGGGAGAGACACACATAGCTGACATCCAGACTATATTACTGGGAGAGACACACAGACCTCACAGCCAGCCTATATTACTGGAGAGACACACAGACCTCACATCCAGCCTATATTACTGGGAGGAACACACATGCATCACATCCAGCCTATATTACTGGGAGAGACACACAGACCTCACATCCAGCCTATATTACTGGGATAGACACACAGTCCTCACATCCAGCTATATACTGGGAGAGACACACAGACCTCACATCCAGCCTATATTACTGGGAGAGATACACAGACCTCACATCCAGCCTATATTACTGGGAGAGACACACAGACCTCACATCCAGCCTATATTACTGGGAGAGACACACAGACCTCACATCCAGCCTATATTACTGGGAGAGACACACAGACCTCACATCCTGCCTATATTACTGGAGAGACACACAGACCTCACATCCAGCCTATATTACTGGGAGAGACACACAGACCTCACATCCAGCCTATATTACTGGGAGAGACACACAGACCTCACATCCAGTCTATATTACTGGGAGAGACACACAGACCTCACATCCAGCCTATATTACTGGAGAGACACACAGACCTCACATCCAGCCTATATTACTGGGAGAGACACACAGACCTCACATCCAGTCTATATTACTGGAAGGAACACACAGACTTCACATCCTGCTTATATTGCAGATAGGATGTAGTGAAATTCAGAGTGCACACTCCCAGTCTCGTTAAGGTGCAAGTGCAAGTACAACTCCCAATGTATAGCAGAGAGAATTCACTGCACACTGAAATTCATGCAGAATTATAACGTTCATTCACAGAATGTAGTGACAAATGAAAAATTCAAAGAGGTGCTACTTTTGTTACATCCAGCCTATATTACAGGGAGGAACACACACACACACACACACTTCACATCCAGCCTATATTACAGGAAGGGACACTCCACCAAGAGAAAAATGTGAACGTTAGATCAGGCTGAATACTGCATACATGGGGTCTGAAAATAAGTGAAGGAATAAAGATTGCAGAGTGAAATTTGCAAAGGTAAGCACATATAAGAAGCTTTTTTTTTTCCATGTCAAAGGTGTCCTTAGGCTTTAAACAACTTTCACAACTATTTTTTTCCTTTTGTTGAAATGCAGATAAAATTAAAATAGCAAATAGCCATTTGGTGTATACAGCCCCTGTACAGACATTGGTGGGTGGAAAGCTTTTAGTGACACGGAAGAACATTGATACGGCAGAACTTTAGCGGTTTTTCATTCTTGTAGTGCATAAATATTGTTTTATAGCAAAGACGAGTTGTTTTTATTGGATTTGTTTGTGTAAATATTATTTATCTCGGACTTATTAGTTTCATGATAGAAGTGCGCTCCCAGCCTATTGTATGCAGAGCGAAGGGAAAGAAGCGGTCGCAGGAATCCATCCTGCTCCTTCTGTTGACTCAGGTGCCGACATTCTCAAAGAATTAAGAATCCTGCAAGAAAGATCTCCAGAGGCAACAGCCAGGACTGTGACGGGAAAATGTGGCTTATAATCGGGGTTGTCATTTGTCAGGAAATTTATAGCGGACAATAAAGAGCGCATCAAACGGCTATCCATCAGCCAAAATGTACGTTATTTGATTCCGACAACTGGAGCGGTGTGCACAGAGGCCGCTGAGCAATGCTGTATCCTGCTGTACACTGTATACGGCTGGGGGAATAAAGTTCAATACATGGACAAAGTATTGGGGCGCACTCCTTAATGATTAAAGTCCAGTTTCTCATTATCTCCGGTGCCTAACATCCAGCCCGTTACCCCTATTAGGCCGGGATCAAACATGCGACGAAAACGTCCGACGCCCGCATGTGAAATCCCAGCTCTGGCGCCGGCACTCAGGAGTGGAGTGCGCGGCTGAATGTAGTTATATGCAACCGCTCGCTCCACTCCCGAGTGCCGGCGCCAGAGCTGGGATTTCACATGCAAGCGTCGGACGTTTTCGTCGCATGTGTGATCCCAGCCTTATACTGTAAACGTTACAGAGCGGGGGGCCGAGTGCTGAGGAGCAGAGGGCAGAAAAGTCACCACCGCTCTGCGGACCCCATAACTGCAGAGTCCAGACCTTCTCTGGTATAACATCAGCACAAACACTGCGCCCCCTCCAGGAGCTTCATGGCTGAGCAGCTGCATACAGCCGTACATCACCAAGCACAATGCCGAGCGTCGGATGGAGTGGTGTAAAGCCGCCACCACTGGACTCTGGAGGAGACGTGATCTGTGCAGTGACGGATCACACTTCTCTATCTGCGTCTGATGGAGGAGTCTGGGTTTGGTGATTCCAGGAGGACGTTACCCCCTGACTGCATTGTGCCCCCTGTACAGATGGTAGAGGAGGATAATGCTCCGGGCTGTTATCAGGGGGCGGCCTCGGCTCCTTAGTTCCATGTAAGGGAAATCTTAATCTTCAGCACAAAACATTGTGGACAATTGTATCTTCAGCTTTGTGGGAACAGTTTGGGGTTCGCCCTTTTCTGTTCTCCATGACTGTGTCCAGTGCACAAGCTCCATACAGACATGGAGGGGGGAACACGAGCCCGGACCTCAGCCCCATCCAACACCTAGACCGGAGATTGTAAGCCCGGACCCCCAATATCAGGGTCTGAACCCACAAATGATCTTCTGGATGAAGGGGCAAAAATTCCCACAGATGCCTCCAAAATCCTGTAGAAATCCTTCCCAGAAGAGCGGAGCCGTTATATCTGCAGAGGAGCCGACTCCATATTAATGTCTATGGATGTAGGATGGGAGGTCAGAGAAGTTCCTGGAGGAGGAGGTGGAGGGGGCACATACTTTTGTCCATAATGTAATAAACTGTTATTTATCAGCATTTTTAGGATTGTTCTTAAAGTGTTTTTCCAGGTTTACAATATGTGTGTAAGAATCTGATCGGAGGGGATATTAGAGACGGATTTCATCTAATTGGATAGTAATAAATGAATATTTTCTAAACTTTGAAATCCCCTTTAAATGAGTGTCCTGATTGGGAAAACTCAGGAGTAATTATAATATGGAGGAATGACATAGATTGGAGAGGAAACGTGCCCCCATACAGTAACCCATCCATTAGCCAGATTGCACTTTCTTCTTCTGGGGGGGCCGACACATCTGTGCATTACACAGACCGACTTTTGATTTTGCTAACAATTATGTTATGCTTCATATCGCCTAATGGGGGCGCTGTAGGAAAATTAGACACTTGCTTGTAGTTCCATCACATGGAATAACTAATGATACTTATTGGCTGTGGTGCTTCGCGTCTATTGAGAAATATCAATATGGCGCAGCGTGCGACAGGACAACACCCTTAGTTACATAGTCGCAGAGAACTCCACGTGCTCTGTCGTGTGCAAAGGGTTAATAGCATGGCTATCTCTGTCTGTCCCATAGACTTTGAATGGAGCAAGTGGAAAGTGTTATGTAATTAAAGGGGATGAAATGAGCCACTTTTTTTTGGTGTGCACCACCTTTCGTGACCACTAGGCGGAGCCCTGGAGCCCTTGTCCTGGCTGTATCTGTGCAGCGTTATATATCTGCTAGTAGCTCTATATCCTCCGATTGCACGAAGCCGAATTAACAAGATAGTTGTATAAAAGTGATGATACAGAGTTACTTCTGCGCCTTCTGAGGAAGAAAGAGCTTTTTTTAAAAAGTAACTGAACTTTTACAAAACTTTTACAAAACTTCTGACATGCTACAGAGTAATGTAAAAAAATGCACTTTTTGGGGGTCCAGGTGCTGAGATCGCTAAAAAAAGGAGCAGAGCTGGAAAAGGGGTGCAAGTAGAGGAAGTATAAGTAATACATATTTTATTATTTGAAGCTTTCTATAGAGTAAACACTTCAGGGTGGACATCCCCTTTAAGTGACAAACTGTTGAGAATCTCTTAGTATTAGTAAATAATGGATAGCAGACGGACGCAATGCAGAGGACATCCATGTGCCGTCCGTTTTTTGTGGACCCATTCACTTGAATGGGAGAGTGTGATACAGTCGGACTTGTTGACTCTTTTTTGATCTATAAAAAGGTCCACCACATAAAAAGCTCATAGACTATAATGGATGCCCTATACCACAGTCACACACATTAACAGTCGGCTCATGTGTAACCAGTAGAAGAAGGAACACATGAGGGGCGACTGCACGGTCTTACCCATAATGTCTTGCAGGTATCACATCACATTATATAGCACAACCAATCAGGAGGGACTATTATAACTGGCTGTATAAAAGCCGAAGCAGGGAATGCAGCGGCCGCTTGTAGTGAATCTGGATAGTGACAGCACGTCACTGCTCATAGCTTAACAATAGAAATAGGAAGAAAAAAAACTATAAAATACGGAATAAACATTACAGATAGTGTGTGACAGCAGAGCAGTGAAGAAAAGCTATATAACTATCTTGGTATACCACCATAGGGGTAGACCATGCAACAGCCAGTGGGCCTGTAAGTAGGGGGTCCCTGTGCTGAATAACTCTGCCCCCAACAGACGTCTCGACTTCAATGGTATCTACATCCTCAAGATGCAGTTGCCTACAATGGTGGAATAGAAACTGGCGGCATCAGTTACATCACTAGATCGTACCTGCTGCGCAGAGCCTCATCCAAGCACCGCACAGACCGGAGTGGTGCATTGTGGCAACAGGGCTGGGGGAGGTTTATTTATTTTGTTAGTCAGTTTCTGGGGGGTAAAGTGGAGGCATCATATTGTGGGTGAAGGGGGTAACTATGGGGGCCTCATAATGTGAAGGGGGTAACTATAAGGGCTTCATTATGTATTTGGGGAAACTGGGGGGCATCATACTGTGCGGAGGAAAGGGAATAACTATGGGGGCCTCATAATTTGAAGGGGTCACTATGTGCGCTTCATTATGTGTTTGTGGGAACTGTGGGGGCATCATACTGCGGAGATTAAAGGGGATAACTATGGGGGCTCCATAATGTGAAGGGGTCACTATGGGGGCTTCATTATGTGTTTGTGGGAACTGTGGGGGCATCATACTGTGGAAAATAAAGGGGATAACTATGGGGGCTCCATAATATGAAGGGGTCACTATGGGGGCTTCATTATGTGAAGGGGTCACTATGGGGGCCTCATAATGTGAAGGGGTAACTATGGGGGCCTCATAAGGTGAAGGGGTAACTATGGGGGCCTCATAAGGTGAAGGGGTAACTATGGGGGCCTCATAATGTGAAGGGGTTACTATGAGGGCTTCATTATGTATTTGTGGGAACTGTGGGGGCATCATACTGTGGAGATTAAAGGGGATAACTATGGGGGCCTCATAATGTGAAGGGGTCACTATGGGGGCTTCATTATGTGTTTGGGGGAACTCTGGGGCATCATACTTTGCTGGGGGCACTGTACATGTGGAATGGGGGAAAATTGTGCGAAGGAAATCACTGTGGAGGTATCCAGGTGGGGGGCATTTTTTTGGGGTGCCATGAAATGGTTATGGTGGTGGGTGAGAATGCTATGTCCTACAATACATGTCCTTCTTCCTGTCTTTAAAAGTTGGTAGGATTATCCTTCTGTGACTCTCCTATGTGCCATGACCCTGCCACCTATTCTGCGGACTTTGTTTTTTTTCTGGGGGGGTTAGGGGTAGCCTAATTCGGACTTCTGCCATGGGTCCCCTAATGATTCCTATATATGGAGGAGTATTCCTTCCCGCTAACACATACAGCGCCATTGGCTCGGTGTCTCTTGTGCCAAGCAGCCATTAAGTAGGGTAATAATCCCATAAACTTACGTCCTCATCCTTGTCATTAAAAAAAAATACTAATAAGCAATAGCCGTGTCTTTTTTTTTTTTTGGTAGAGGGGTTAACAAAATATATGGGAAGTTCAGAATTTCTGCACCCATCAGGATAAGTCATGAAGTCCCAGCTGTCAATCAAAAATGTTTTGCTCCAATTCTGCAACCTCTGTCCGGTGTGTGATCCTCCGCTGGGGCTAAAAGTAAATGTTTGAGCTAAAAAAAAGTGGGTTTTTTTTGCAAAATGGGAAAGCTGTGTCCATTTTCTTCGTATTTTAGCGCGGTGCATGTGTGCTGTCTGCAGGCCATTGTAGTTGCTGAGTTTAGTCAATGAGCCCCCTCCTCTCCCCTTGCTGTTCTGTAGGGGGTAAAGCCCTGCACACCAGACAGGAGGAGGGAGCAGGGAGGAGTCAGCCTGATATTTGTGTGTCTCTCAATTGATGGATGACTGCTGTTATGTGCCTGTGTGTGAGTGCTGCTTTCTCTGCCTCTTATTTATACTGGTACCAAGCTCCAGACACAGAGAGCAGAGGAGATAAGGCTCAGTGTGCACAGGGAGCTACAGGCACACACAGACAGGAGCTCACTTCCTGCCCTAGGCTGCATTGTGAGAGCAGCATTTTCCTAGCAGCCTGAGAGCAAAAAAAAAAAAAAGGAAAAGGATTTACTGAGTCTTTGTAACACTCCAAGATTGCATTTGTTACAATACTATTTTTTTTACATTATTATTATTTTTTATTATTTTTTTTTTCTCTTCCATTCTGGGATTTGCCAAGGATTTTTTTTTTATTTTTTTATTGGAAGAGGTGTGGGGGAAGAAGCTTACCTGGATCCTTTTTTATTATTTTTATTTTTAATTTTTTTTTGCTTTAGGACTCTTGATGATTTAAAGGGCTCAGCGCAGTCTTTAGGCTGGAAAGCTTCTTCTGGCAGCATGGCTGTAAGGGGATATGATGATTCTGGCTTCTCATTGTGGCTCAGGGCTGGAGTGTGGATACTGGCTTGGAGCAGCATCTGCCAAGTGTGTGCCAATGGATGCCCGGCTCTGTGCTCCTGTAGCGGAACCACGGTGGATTGTCATGGGTTGGGTCTAAAAATGGTCCCGAAAAATATCCCAAGGAACACAGAGAGGCTGTAAGTAGGATCCGAGAGACCTTCCTATTACATTTATGATGCAGATTATTTATTGTGTTGCATGTTGTTGATACATTTGTTTATGTTGTTTTTTTTTACCTATACAGTAGATGAAAACTGTCCTGTAACTTTGGAAATTTACTTCCTCTGGTTCCTTTCTAATGTTATAATAGTCCCGCGCCTTGGATATTGTTAGGACTGTTCGTCTACGTTCCCGCCATGAGCTTTCGGTGCGTTTTTGACGCTGCGTGTTACAGTTCCAGCAAAGCGTATGTGATTTATAGACATCTCCTGCTGCTGCTGCGCTTCTTTTTTACTCACTGTAAACTGACGTGCGGTGCAGTGCAGGTTTCACATCCGCAACACGTCAACCTTTCTTGCGGTGACGCTGACTTTTTCTGCGCGGAGCTGAGTTTTTCCCCATAGAACTGCATCAGATGCGTAAAATCTGCAGGTAAGAAAAAAAAATGCACGCGCGGCTTTAGTGCATCAAAAAGTACAAGCAAAAATGCAATGAAAAAAATGCAAGTTACCTGCTTTTATATTAGGTGCATCAAGAACTCTCCAATAACTCTTCATGGGGTCATAGTTCCTACTATGGTGAGTTTTTGATGTTGCAGATTTTTTGCATCCTTAAAGTAAAGTAGGTTACTTGCATTTTTTTTTCCAAAAAGCTCACCGAGGGGTTGTAGATTTAATATTGACCATATTGGCACCCTCCTCCCCCAATTACCATTATTACACTTTCTATTCTTCTTAATGGAGCCTGTAAAAGCTTGAAAGCCTCATAATGATATTACCCTTGGAGCAATGACTCTATTACATGTGACAAACCAGGAGCTGAAAAATGCATGTAAAAAAAAAGCCTCATTTTTTGCAGTTTTTTTTATGCATGCCGTTTTATCAATTCAGGGGTCAATTTTTATTATTTTTTTTTGGAGGGCGTTTCAAAGAATTGACATTTTGCTTCTTTTTTTCTACGTGCACTGTAGGTAAGTTTTACCAATAGGAAGCTTATTCAAAAAGTATCTGAAGTGGGTTTTCATACGGCTATCGATGCAAAATCCTCTCCAAAATCCACGCCGTGTGAACGTACCCCTAAGTTCTTCTATGTCTCTAGCTATCCTCTCTCATCGTTTATTTTCTTACTGAAGAAGAGTAAAACTTGGATGGTTGTTACATGTGCCTGGGAAAGGTTGCAGCGCAATGTATGACGTGGTGTCACTTCTGCGGAGTTGAGCTGTATATGTCATTAGGGAGCAGATTGGAGACGATTGCAGGCACTTTGGGTTTTTCTCTGCAGTTGCAGGGTAGATGGAGTTAATGGTGAAGGGCTGCGAGACTCGCGAGCTGAGTACATGAGGTTTTCGAGTTTTATTTTGTATGTTTTTTATGGATTTGTGACACATATGGATCCCGGTATAGAGCTGTATAGTCCACGATCACCGGCGTTATGAGCCGGCCACATCATGAAGTGCAATCTCTGTGTCTTCCCCAGGGTGGATTTGATTTAAATCAAACTGATTTAAATCACGATTTAAATCACGATTTAAATCACAAGTCAGTAAGGCTTGATTTAAATCAGTGATTTAAATCAAAGTTTCTACCAGACGGTATATCTAATTTCATCATGTGCGATACGCCCCAGACCGGTGTATCTAATTTCATCATGCGCGATATGCCCCAGACCGGTGTATCTAATCCATAATGCGATACACTACACTCAGCCCTGTATCTAGATACATGCAGTGTGTCATGTGCTGTGAATAATCCCAGTGTGTGATACTCTCCACGTATCTGTGCTCAGTTTATAATACAGCGAGCAGCATGAACTAACAGAATAGATGCTGCCGGTCGTCCTCAGTGACAGCCTACTTGTCAGTATCACTGGCAGTCCCCAACAAAATGGCTCCGCAATGGCTCCGCTCTGTGAGCCTAAACTACATCCTCTGTTATTACAACCACCTAGTAACGGAGGAGAGAAGTCACACGTGATCAGACCCCGCCTGCATTTACTACTGTCGCAATACGAGCTAGCAGTTTATATTTCAGCAGCTGCTCTGCCTAGTGCTTAAAAGTGGAAATACCAAACATTTTAAAATTATTTTTCAGATTTTATTTCTCGATCACCGGCAGTAGTTCTTGCTACTTTAACATGCAAGTAGATGAAGATTTTTAGAATCACTTTTTATATTACTTTTTTCTCCCCAGTTTAGTGGGTTAATCATTCATATTTGGACACCACTGTTCTGTTGTACTTAGGAAGGAGAAAAATAATCCTGACCTTAATAACAATTTAAATAGATTTATTCAACTGAAACAATAACAACATTACAGCATAAGTTATTTGCTTAAACAAACATCCATGTTTGTTAACTAATTTGGCTAAACAAAATATATATATATTTTAAGAAACTTAGACTGTCAGCCCAGCCGACACATGAAAAACTTAAATACTACTGTCCCTGCTGTCCTCTGTAGCTCACTCGTCGTCATCTTCATCATCAATGTGATAATATACGAGAGAAACTGCCCACTAATCCTACAGAAACCTCTGGAAGAGCATGGCATTGTGAATGTTACACATATACAGTCTTTATTCTACTGAGTTAAACAACTCAGCTTTATCTCATGATGGAAGAACCTTTGGATGGTAAAATATTTTCCTCAAAAAGCAGTTTATTGAAAAAAAATCCGATTTAAATAAAAAAAATCAGATTTAAATCAAAAAAATCCGATTTAAATCAAAAAAATCCGATTTTTTTTGATTTTTTTTAAAAAATCATTGATTTTTATCCACCCTGGTCTTCCCTAATATTCTGTATCTTATTGGCCATGGTAAAAAAAATTGATCCGTGACATTTGACCATTACTTGAGCATGTTTCCTGCCCGTACTGTATGGACAGTGCCCAGCTGGGCGTGTATATGGGATATTATAAAAAAGCAGTTTATGCCTGCTGATATAGATTATTAAAGGGTTATACCCCCAAAAGATAAGATAGCTGGGGGTCCGACCACCGGAACCCCCAGCGATCCCAAGAACAGGTCTCTGGAAACCCCGAGAATTGAGATTCTGCAGAGTGCAACGTTCAGTTACTTTCACAACTTTATAGAAAATGGATGGAGTGGAGTCCGAGCACGTCCACCCACCGCTGCTGGTCAGTCCCCCGGTGTTCAGCAAGTTCTCCTCTCCTATCACATGGATATGGGATAACTTAATATTTTTGGTAATAACCATTTAGGCTATGTTCTCACGATGAGCTTTTGGTGACTTTTTGATGTTCCAGATTTTCTGCACCTATTAAGTAAAATCAGTTACTTGTGTTTTTTTCAAAACTCTGGAACATCAAAAACTCACAAAAAACTCATCTTGGGAATGTAGTAAAAAAGCAAAAACAAACACTGGAAACCAAGACTTATTACTACAGGGATACTGATGTGGAGTATCCACGGATCAAACTCACCCAATCAAGTCTATGGGTCCCTAGTGCCGTGCGTTGTTTTTTTTAATGTTTGTTTGATAGGAGAAACTAGGCAAAGTTTCATTCGTTTTTTTTTGGAAGCAAATAAGAAAAAGGGTTGAAACTCTGGTGGGAAAAACTGACACACACCAAAGACTGATGACAATCTGACCTATAACACTGATGACAATCCGACCCAAAACACTGATGACAATCTGACCCAAAACACTGATGACAATCCGATCCAAAACACTGATGACAATCCAACCCAAAACACTGATGACAATCCGACCCAAAACACTGATGACAATCCGACCCAAAACACTGATGACAATCCGACCCAAAACACAGATGACAATCCGATCCAAAACACTGATGACAATCCGATCCAAAACACTGATGACAATCCGATCCAAAACACTGATGACAATCCGATCCAAAACACTGATGACAATCCGATCCAAAACACTGATGAAATCGACCAAACACTGATGACAATCCGACCCAAAACACTGATGACAATCCGACCCAAAACACTGATGACAATCCGACCAAAACACTGATGACAATCCAACCCAAAACACTGATGACAATCCAGATCCAAAACACTGATGACAATCCGATCCAAAACACTGATGACAATCGATCCAAAACACTGATGACAATCCGATCCAAAACACTGATGACAATCCGATCCAAAACACTGATGACAATCCGACCAAAACACTGATGACAATCCGACCCAAACACTGATACAATCCGACCCAAAACACTGATGACAATCCGATCCAAAACACTGATGACAATCCGACCAAAACACTGATGACAATTCGACCCAAAACACTGATGACAATCCGACCAAAACACTGATGACAATCCGACCAAAACACTGATGACAATCCGACCCAAAACACTGATGACAATCCGACCAAAACACATGATAAATCCGACCAAAACACTGATGACAATCCGACCCAAAACACTGATGACAATCCGACCAAAACACTGATGACAATCCACCCAAAACACTGATGACAATCCACCAAAACACTGATGACAATCCGACCCAAAACACTGATGACAATCCGACCCAAAACACTGATGACAATCCGACCCAAACACTGATGACAATCCGACCAAACACTGATGACAATCCGACCCAAAACACTGATGACAATCGACCCAAAACACTGATGACAATCCGATCCAAAACACTGATGACAATCATCCAAAACACTGATGACAATCCGACCCAAAACACTGATGACAATCGACCAAACACTGATGACAATCCGATCCAAAACACTGATGACAATCCGACCCAAAACACTGATGACAATCCACCAAACACTGTGACAATCCAACCCAAAACACTGATGACAATCCACCCAAAACACTGTGACAATCCGACCCAAAACACTGATGACAACCGACCCAAAACACTGATGAAATCCGACCCAAAACACTGATGAAATCCAACCCAAAACACTGATGACAACAACCCAAACACTGATGACAATCCGACCAAAACACTGATGACAATCCAACCCAAAACACTGATGACAATCACCAAAACACTGATGACAATCTGATCCAAAACACTGATGACAATCCGATTCAAAACACTGATGACAATCCAACCCAAAACACTGATGACAATCCAACCCAAAACACTGATGACAATCCAACCCAAAACACTGATGAGAATCCGATCCAAAACACAGATAACAATCCGACCCAAAACACTGATGAGAATCCGACCCAAAACACTGATGACAATACCCAAAACACTGATGACAATCCGACCCAAAACACTGATGACAATCCGACCCAAAACACTGATAACAATCCGACCTATAACACTGATAACAATCCGATCCAAAACACTGATGACAATCCAACCCAAAACACTGATGACAATCCAACCCAAAACACTGATGACAATCCGACCCAAAACACTGATGACAATCCAACCCAAAACACTGATGACAATCCGATCCAAAACACAGATAATAATCCGACCAAAACACTGATGACAATCCAACCCAAAACACTGATGACAATCCGACCCAAAACACTGATGACAATCCAACCCAAAACACTGATGACAATCCAACCCAAAACACTGATGACAATCTGATCCAAAACACTGATGACAATCCGACCCAAAACACTGATGACAATCCGACCCAAAACACTGATGACAATCCGATCCAAAACACAGATAACAATCCGATTCAAAACACTGATAACAATCCGATCCAAAACACTGATAACAATCCGACCCAAAACACTGATGACAATCCAACCCAAAACACTGATGACAATCCGATCCAAAACACAGATAATAATCCGATCCAAAACACTGATGACAATCTGACCCAAAACACTGATGACAATCCGATCCAAAACACTGATGACAATCCGATCCAAAAACACTGATGACAATCCGATCCAAAACACTGATGACAATCCGATCCAAAACACTGATGACAATCCGATCCAAAACACTGATGACAATCCAATCTAAAACACTGATGACAATACCTAAAACACTGATGACAATCCGATCCAAAACACTGATGACAATCCAACCCAAAACACTGATGACAATCCGACCCAAAACACTGATGACAATCCGATCCAAAACACTGATGACAATCCAACCCAAACACTGATGACAATCCGATCCAAAACACTGATGACAATCCAACCCAAAACACTGATGACAATCCGATCCAAAACACAGATAACAATCCGACCCGAAAACACTGATGACAATCCGATCCAAAACACTGATGACAATCCGATCCAAAACACTGATGACAATCAAACCCAAAACACTGATGACAATCCGATCCAAAACACAGATAACAATCCGATCCAAAACACTGGTAACAATCCGATCCAAAACACTGATGACAATCCAACCCAAAACACTGATGACAATCCGATCCAAAACACAGATAACAATCCGATCCAAAACACTGATAATAATCTGATCCAAAACACTGATGACAATCCAACCCACAACACTGATGACAATCTGATCCAAAACACTGATGACAATCCGATCCAAAACACTGATGACAATCCAATCCAAAACACTGATGACAATCCGATCCAAAACACTGATGACAATCCGATCCAAAACACTGATGACAATCCGATCCAAAACACAGATGACAATCCAACCCAAAACACTGATGACAATCCAACCCAAAACACTGATGACAATCTGATCCAAAACACTGATGACAATCTGACCCAAAACACTGATGACAATCCGATCCAAAACACTGATGACAATCTGACCCAAAACACTGATGACAATCCGATCCAAAACACTGATGACAATCCGATCCAAAACACTGATGACAATCCGATCCAAAACACTGATGACAATCCAACCCAAAACACTGATGACAATCCAACCCAAAACACTGATGACAATCCGATCCAAAACACTGATGACAATCCAACCGAAAACACTGATGACAATCCGATCTAAAACACTGATGACAATCCAACCCAAAACACTGATGACAATCCGATCTAAAACACTGATGACAATCCGATCCAAAACACTGATGACAATCCAACCCAAAACACTGATGAAAATCCAACCCAAAACACTGATGACAATCCGACCCAAAACACTGATGACAATCCGACCCAAAACACTGATGACAATCCGATCCAAAACACTGATGACAATCCAATCCAAAACACTGATGACAATCCAACCCAAAACACTGATGACAATCCGACCCAAAACACTGATGACAATCCGATCCAAAACACTGATAAAAATCAGATCCAAAACACTGATGACAATCCGACCCAAAACACTGATAACAATCCGATCCAAAACACTGATGACAATCTGACCCAAAACACAGATAACAATCCAATCCAAAACACAGATAACAATCCAACCCAAAACACTGATGACAATCCGATCCAAAACACAGATAACAATCCAACCCAAAACACTGATGACAATCCGATCCAAAACACAGATAACAATCCAACCCAAAACACTGATGACAATCCGATCCAAAACACTGATGACAATCCGACCCAAAACACTGATAACAATCCGATCCAAAACACTGATAACAATCAGATCCAAAACACTGATGACAATCCGACCCAAAACACTGATAACAATCCGATCCAAAACACTGATAACAATCCGATCCAAAACACTGATAATAATCCGATCCAAAACACTGATGACAATCCAACCCACAACACTGATGACAATCTGATCCAAAACACTGATGACAATCTGACCCAAAACACTGATGACAATCCGATCCACAACACTGATGACAATCCGATCCAAAACACTGATGACAATCCGATCTAAAACACTGATGACAATCCGATCCAAAACACAGATGACAATCCAACCCAAAACACTGATGACAATCCGACCCAAAACACTGATGACAATCCGATCCAAAACACTGATGACAATCTGACCAAAACACTGATGACAATCCGATCCAAAACACTGATGACAATCTGACCCAAAACACTGATGACAATCCGATCCAAAACACTGATGACAATCCAACCCAAAACACTGATGACAATCTGATCCAAAACACTGATGACAATCTGACCCAAAACACTGATGACAATCCGATCCAAAACACTGATGACAATCTGACCCAAAACACTGATGACAATCCGATCCAAAACACTGATGACAATCCGATCCAAAAGACTGATGACAATCCGATCCAAAACACTGATGACAATCCAACCCAAAACACTGATGACAATCCGATCCAAAACACTGATGACAATCCGATCCAAAACACTGATGACAATCCAACCCAAAACACTGATGACAATCCGATCTAAAACACTGATGACAATCCGATCCAAAACACTGATGACAATCCGACCCAAAACACTGATGACAATCCGATCCAAAACACTGATGACAATCCAACCCAAAACACTGATGACAATCCAACCCAAAACACTGATGACAATCCGACCCAAAACACTGATGACAATCCGACCCAAAACACTGATGACAATCCGATCCAAAACACTGATGACAATCCAATCCAAAACACTGATGACAATCCGATCCAAAAACACTGATGACAATCCAACCCAAAACACTGATGACAATCCGACCCAAAACACTGATGACAATCCGATTCAAAACACTGATAAAAATCAGATCCAAAACACTGATGACAATCCGACCCAAAACACTGATGACAATCCGACCCAAAACACTGATGACAATCCGACCCAAAACACTGATAACAATCCGATCCAAAACACTGATAGCAATCAGATCCAAAACACTGATGACAATCCGACCCAAAACACTGATAACAATCCGACCCAAAACACTGATAACAATCCGATCCAAAACACTGATAACAATCCGATCCAAAACACTGGTGACAATCCGACCCAAAACACTGATAACAATCCGACCCAAAACAGTGATAACAATCCGACCCAAAACACTGATAACAATCCAACCCAAAACACTGATAACAATCCGACCCAAAACACTGATAACAATCCGACCCAAAACACTGATAACAATCCAACCCAAAACACTGATAACAATCCGACCCAAAACACTGATAACAATCCGACCCAAAACACTGATAACAATCCGACCCAAAACACTGATAACAATCAGATCCAAAACACTGATAACAATCCGATCCAAAACACTGATGAAAATCTGTCTTTTTTTGCATACACGAAAAATCACTAATGTCTAAATGAGGCCAAAGTTTACTGTTTTTTTTTTCCAAAAGGTTTGTACGTCGTCAGTAGTTTTATTAATTATTACAGTATAAAGTTGTTCTATATTTTGAGGCGAGCTTTACCTATGACTTAACACTTGTAGAAAGACCCAGTTCTGATCAAGCAAAGTTTATACATAGAGGGATTTTAACTTTTTTTTAGCTTTGTGAAAAGTTCCTGTAATGATGAAACAGTAAAGTTAAACATCCATTTGTCCCTAGAAATGTACAGAAAGGTCAGAAATAATCCTATAACCTGGAAAACGTCTTCTTATCAAATAATAATATAATGCTATAAATGATGTATCACACTATTGCGGATACTGTTGCAGATTTTGCTTTAAGGTCCAGGAGTTATAGGGTCCCGTACTAAAGAAATGTAACAATGGCAGAACTGGAAACTTAAGGAACCTTATACTTTTTTGGTGACAGAGTAGAAGGTTATATATTATATGTATACACTGTATCTCAAGAAGTTTGACTTTTTGGGTTTTCCTCCTGTTTCTCTCCAGTTCTTGGATGATTATGTGTCGACCCGCCACCACAATTGTGGATTACCAGGGCAATGGGGTACTCAGAGCCGAGCCCATGGAAGTCTATGGGGTTGTCACAGGTAGCGGTGGCTCGGTCTGTGGCCCTGGCGGTCTGGCGTATGTTGGGGGGTATATTTACAGGGGATAGATATTTACAGTTCGTGACGCCACCTGTAGTCTTCTGGTAATTTGTACCAGCGCTGCTGTAGATCTCTGAGGGGATGGTGAGGCAGCTAGATGTCGGGTCCCCTACAGGTAGGACTTTTCCCTCAGGTCGGTAGTTATATAGGGATTGTGCAGGCATGCAATTAAATAACTCAGTCTCACACCGTCAGCGTCTTTCCATACCTTTACTTGTAAGATGGTAAGGCAGGTCCCAGGGAGGCTGATGGGGTTGATGGAGGATGAGCTTTGAGGCAACGGCTAAGCAAGTTAGGGGCCTCCTTTACTGTCCAATGATGATGAGTCCAACCAGCCTGAAGCGTAGTTCCCTCTATAATTCCAGCTATTCCAAAGCTGTTCTGCCCGGTCAGTTTTTGTGGTCGGAGCCTTCCTGTGAGAGAGCTGAGTTCCTATTCTTGCTGATCAGGCTCAAGGTTCTCACTCCCCCTGACCCCAGATACGTACTGACTCTTCAGGGATGCTTGCCGCGACCTAAGGTCCGGTAAGCCTCTGGTTTTCTTACCACTATGCGTGGAGCTATAGTGATCCTTCGGTCCCCAGTGACCGGTTACAATGTGCAGGTATCCTATACCTATGGCACTTCTCTGTTCTCTTCCACTTTGCCCTTCGATTTGCTCAACTCTTAATAGATATCTCAGTCCGTTTTCCAGTGGGGCACAGCTCTGACTAGGCTGAGGTGAACTAGCTCACCTGTACTAGCCTCCACTTTCTGAACTGCTAACAGGCTCAGACTGGATTTCTTCCTCTCCTCAAGTCCAGGCTAGACCGTTCTCTCTGAAGCCAGGACACTGACTGCCTGACACTCCCCTCCACACCCCTGCTGGGTGTGTCCGAAGTGTACGTGATGTCATGAAGAGCCCTTAACCGTTACCTCTCCACTCATCCTCCTGGTATTGTGTACCAGGGCTACACATTCCCCCATGGTAAACGACAGCACTCCCGGGCTGTGAAATATAAAAGACATTTTGGTTATGCATCAACAACGAACATTAAACATTAACTCGTCCCATCCGGGAGGTAAAGATGTCTTAAATGTTGCAATAAAACAGTAAATATAGAAAAATACAAAAAGTATTAAGGCATCAAAACATTCAATAAATACACAGTATTCTTGTGAAGGACCCGCACCAAACCTTCAACGTGGGTCCTGGGTGGGCTGCAGGACATCCGAATGCAGACCTCACTCAGTGCCACACCACACGGGTTTTTGTATTCAGAGGTAGTTGTGCTGGTTCTATGTAAAACCAAGATAAAGCACCGAAGCGCAACTATATACAGATAAGTTCTGGGCTGGCACAGTCCTCAACCTCAAAGTCCATTGTAAAACGACACATATTATATCACATTATAATAATAATAAAGTGCAAAACCTTTTATCTGTTTACCCAGCCGGGCATTCTACTTTTGGCAATATATAAATATATTATATACTCATTTAACTTGTGCAAAAATTGGCAAACATTCTTAAACTTTTTACAACTTTACTTATGGTAGACCCCTATATGGATCTCACCGGTTTTTCTTTTACTATTTATTTATTTCAAATACATTTTCCACCCCGGGGGCTGGAACAATGCGATGGTCCCTAGATCCCATAACTAACAAGTCGTGACCTGCTATTGGGGTTTGAGTTGCCACAGTTCTTGTGCGAACCTCTAGGGGCGCAACGGGTACATTCTCCTTGCGAGACACCGATTGCGTTTCAATCTGAGTCACAGTTAACGATATGGATCGTGTCATGGATTGCGATGGAAACTGGGTCGCTAGTTGCGATGTGGAAGGATAACGGTATACAGGTGTCGCTTCCACTTGCGAGATACCTGCAGGGGGCGATGCTGGGGCACGGCCGGATACTGCTTGAGCTGGAGACGGGGACGCTGCGGTAGTGGTGACGTTACCTGCGTCTGGGACGGGGTCACGGACGATGGTGACGTTAAGGGCATACCATCCCTTCATACCCCAGTGCCGTGTATATGTGACAATGTCTCCATTTACTAAGTCCCTCCCGGGATGGCCTTGCGGTAGGTGGGATTCTACGTCCCTGCGACTAACAAAGACCCCTGGGTAGAGGCCCGGTTCACGGATGAAGCCCCAGCCCTTCCGGAGCTGGAACTCAGTCACACACCCCTGCCGCCGCGGTTCCCTCAGGGTACCTTTCTCTCTCCGGACACTCTCCTTGTCCGCGATCAGCTCTGCATGTTGCCGCTGACGGTTCCGCTGAGCTTCCCGCTCTTCCTCCTGCTGGCGTTTCTGCTTCTCCTCACGACGCTGCCACTCATATTCCCACTGGGCGGTGTAGGCGACGTCATCCAGGCGCGCCATCTCGTCCCAGTCGACGTCTGGTAACGACGGACAGGACCCCTCCGGTGTCCCTGCCGGGGTTCGATCATCTGCTGCGGCCTCCTGGCCGGGCGGGCGTTCCGGAACTGGCGGTACCTCCTCAACCTCCTTCGCCTCCACCGCTTCACCGGTGGGATCAGGATTGGTACTTTCGGGGGCAGCCTCCGGTTGCTCCTTTGCCTTGGGCAGCAGAATTTTCGGTAACTCGAATCGTGGGGGGTCGTTGAGGGGAGAGAACACCACGTCCCACAGCCTCCGCTGCTCCTGGGTACGCCGGCGTCTCTCGATCTCTTCAAATCCAGGTTGGTGCTGGACCATCTTCTTCAGGCGCGCATTTTCTTCCTTAATTTCTAGCAACGCCTGCTGCAGGTGCAGGACCACGGATGACTCCGGTGCTGGTGGCAGCTTGGCTGGGGCACGGGGCCTGCCTTCCTCCGCTTCCCTGCTCGGCTGCACACGTCCTGCTTCCATGATGTTCCAGAAGATTCTTTCTTCTTCCTCCAGAGACGTCCGGTCTCTTCCGTGGAGGCGGGGTTTGCGTCTCCTCCTCTTTGCAGGAAAGGTGAAGAGGAGGCGGACCTCCTTTGCTGTAGGGCAGGATCGCATATTGTAATAGCACTTTGAGAGGGCCGGCATTTTCTTCGCGCCACAGGGGGGTACACGCCCACGAAGGTACGCCCACCTTCTTCTCCAGCGCCTGAGGGCGCGAATATGGCGACAAAAATGGCGATTTTGGCGCCAAAAGTGCAAACAGTCCTTTTTCACAAAAACAATTCCATAGGCACACAGGGCTCGCAATTTTGCGAGTTTCGCATCCTGTTCGTGACGCCAAAGTTTTGTGTCGACCCGCCACCACAATTGTGGATTACCAGGGCAATGGGGTACTCAGAGCCGAGCCCATGGAAGTCTATGGGGTTGTCACAGGTAGCGGTGGCTCGGTCTGTGGCCCTGGCGGTCTGGCGTATGTTGGGGGGTATATTTACAGGGGATAGATATATTTACAGTTCGTGACGCCACCTGTAGTCTTCTGGTAATTTGTACCAGCGCTGCTGTAGATCTCTGAGGGGATGGTGAGGCAGCTAGATGTCGGGTCCCTACAGGTAGGACTTTTCCCTCAGGTCGGTAGTTATATAGGGATTGTGCAGGCATGCAATTAAATAACTCAGTCTCACACCATCAGCGTCTTTCCATACCTTTACTTGTAAGATGGTAAGGCAGGTCCCAGGGAGGCTGATGGGGTTGATGGAGGATGAGCTTTGAGGCAACGGCTAAGCAAGTTAGGGGCCTCCTTTACTGTCCAATGATGATGAGTCCAACCAGCCTGAAGCGTAGTTCCCTCTATAATTCCAGCTATTCCAAAGCTGTTCTGCCCGGTCAGTTTTTGTGGTCGGAGCCTTCCTGTGAGAGAGCTGAGTTCCTATTCTTGCTGATCAGGCTCAAGGTTCTCACTCCCCCTGACCCCAGATACGTACTGACTCTTCAGGGATGCTTGCCGCGACCTAAGGTCCGGTAAGCCTCTGGTTTTCTTACCACTATGCGTGGAGCTATAGTGATCCTTCGGTCCCCAGTGACCGGTTACAATGTGCAGGTATCCTATACCTATGGCACTTCTCTGTTCTCTTCCACTTTGCCCTTCGATTTGCTCAACTCTTAATAGATATCTCAGTCCGTTTTCCAGTGGGGCACAGCTCTGACTAGGCTGAGGTGAACTAGCTCACCTGTACTAACCTCCACTTTCTGAACTGCTAACAGGCTCAGACTGGATTTCTTCCTCTCCTCAAGTCCAGGCTAGACCGTTCTCTCTGAAGCCAGGACACTGACTGCCTGACACTCCCCTCCACACCCCTGCTGGGTGTGTCCGAAGTGTACGTGATGTCATGAAGAGCCCTTAACCGTTACCTCTCCACTCATCCTCCTGGTATTGTGTACCAGGGCTACACATTTATATTATGAAACTTCGCTATAATCACATATAAACTAGAGTGAAGTAAATGGGAGGAAAAACCTGAAATGTCAAACTTCTTGATGGTTTCCCCTCCGCATAAATCAGATTATTTCCTCCATTCTATACCAGCGGAGTTAACGTTTCACATCCCATGGAAAAGTCTCCGTTTATCCCCTGAAGCCGTTCATGTTGGAATCGCTTTATTGACTTTTTAGTGACAAGCGTAAAACTTTGATGAATTCCATGAAAACTATGGAGGAGTTTAATGAGAACCACAAGCTCTCCTGCGTTTGCGAGGCGTGAAAGCTGTCAGATTTTCCTCCTGCAACGCATTGCTGGGATCTCTGACAAGTAGAAGGGATCCTTATCTGAGGGTTTTATTTTTCAAGTCAAGTGCATTGGTATTCCACACCTCCGTCCAAGTAATTATGCGCTGCCTATGTTTAGATCATTTAGATAGCGCCGAAATTTCCTGCGTTTCAATTGCCAAGACCATCTGGAAAAGATGTCAGACATGCATTTGTAAACTGTGGAAAGGGGGAACTTAGAACTGCGGTAACACTTCTCGGCTAGTGAGGTTTTTAGATAATTTCTTTTATTGGAAGGGTCTCCTAGTGATATAATGCTGCCCGGACCCCCAATTATCAGTTGTACTCTGGGAACGAACCTGGCAGTTTGCGTTCAATTTCCCTATGGCGCCTCCGGAGGGGAAATAAAGTATTACACCCCTAATACTGACCTCCTAGCTAGCTGTCTTTGTAATGCTAAGATGTATTGAGTCATCCATATAGAAAGACACTCTTCGTATCTACACCAGCTGAGGGTCCTGAATGAGTGACCCCCCCATTAAAGGGTTGTCCACTACATTTTATATTAAAGTGAACCCTCGGCGGTCATAAAACTGAAAAGTACAGATACTAACCTACTGGACCACCGTCATTCCTCCACACCTCTTCCTGTGTTCCTTCTCCCTGCAGAGAATTGAACGTGACCGCTGCAGCCAGTCACTGGTTACTGATTGGCTACAGGCTTAACTTTCTGAGTGAGCCATAGAAAACAGTCTCCTGGCTCTCTCTTCCCAGCTCAGATAGAACGTCACACTGGTTATAGACACGAAGTCCTTTTCTGCCTTCTTTCAAGTATGTGTGTGGCCCAGCTATGTCAGGCACACATAATCCAGGAGAATGCACAGGAAGGTAATCGAAAAGCTTGATATCCATTCACGTCACTCACACTTTCAGACACACCCACTAGGGGTATAAGAGGTAGTGACACGTAGCAGAGTCAGATAGTTTCCTGTCTGAGAAGAGCTCAGATCAGTCAGTTTCCTGTCTCAGGACAGTTGAGATCATTGAGATAGCTTCCTGTCTTAGGACAGTGCAGTTCAGTGTCAGTTCAGTCTGGACTTGGAGGATACTGAGAGCTGTTCAGTGAGCTCTGGAGAAAGCTGACATTTCCATCAAAGCTACAAGTGCTTATGTTAAGAGCGAGAGCAGGGCGAAGGGCACAGTGGAGAAGATAGATGCTAGTGCACCAGGTACCAGATTACCTGCACTAATTCATCGGACACCGGGGTCCGAAGCGTTGCTAGCGCTTCACGCCTAGTAACAAGATAACCGGAGGCTTTCTGGACTACAGGTCACAGAAGGTAGCCCTAAGCGCTGATACGTAAACGGAGTCAGGGGGAGCAAGGACCTTGAGTGGGACGCTACAAAAGTAGGGACTTAGTTCTCTCAACTTCTGATAATCAGAGACATAGAAGGCTCCACCACAATGTCGGCCGGGCGTTGCAGCTATTGAGTAAGCTGGAGATTGCAGAGTTAACTTCGCTTCATGCAAGTTTGGACTCACATACATATGAAGTAAAGGAGGCCTCTAACCTGCTCAGCGGTGATCCTGAATGTGCATTCTCCACCCCGACCAGCTCCCCGGGACCTGCTTGAAAACCTACAAGTAAAGGTATGGAAAGAGATTGCCTTGTGTGAGACTGTTTCATGTACTACACCCTGCATCACCATAGACTTCCAGGGACCGGTCTCACTTGTGGGAGACCTACCATCTAGCTGCCCATAACATCCCCTGTGAAGATCCATATAGCAGCGCTGGTCCAATTGATCAGACACCACAGGTGGCGTCACGAACTAACTACAAATCCCCTGTAAATATCCCCCATTGCATGACCGCCAGGGCCACGGACCGAGTCCCGCTGCCAGTGACATCTCCCATAGGAATCAATGGGCTCGGTGCCGAGTACCCCATAGCCCTGGTACCACCAATGTGGTGCGCGTCATATGTTGTGCCTGAAACATTGCAGAATGCAACATACCTGGCCGCAGTAACGCAGGCGTATGACCTGTGCCGGCCATGGTTCGGGCATCAGCTGACAGGTTCCCTTAAATTCAATTGAAAATAGTTTTTTTTCTAAAAAAGTATGAAATGTATTTAGAATTATCTCTAAAACAAAATACATTATAATATATTATTGAAAACATATTAAATATTTATATAAGATATATTTTTTTCAATAAAAAATTTATATCTTAAAATCACATAATATATACAGGTACTTCTCCCAAAATTAGAATATCACCATAATGTTAATTTATTTCAGTTCTTCAATACAAAAAGTGAATCTCATATATTCTATAGAGTCATTACACACAGAGTGATCTATTTCACGTGTTTATTTCTATTAATGTTGATGATTATGGCTTACAGCCAATGAAAACCCAAAAGTCATTATCTCAGTAAATTAGAATACTTTATAACACCAGCTTGTAAAGTGATTTTAAAATCCGAAATGTTGGCCTACTGAAATGTATGGTCAGTAAATGCACTCAGTACTTGGTCGGGCTCCTTTTGTATCAATTACTGCATCAATACGGCGTGGCATGGAGGCGATCAGCCTGTGGTACTGCTGAGGGGTTATGGAAGCCCAGGTTGCTTTGATAGCAGCCTTCAGCTTGTCTACATTGTTGGGTCTGGTCTCTCATCTTCCTCTTGACAATTCCTCATAGATTCTGTATGGGGTTACGGTCAGGCAAGTTTGCTGCCAATCAAGCACAGTGATACTGTTGTGTGTAAACCAGGTATTGGTACTTTTGGCAGTGTGGACAGGGGCCAAGTCCTGCTGGAGAATGACATTTCCATCTCCAAAAAGCTTGTCAGCAGAGGGAAGCATGAAGTGCTCTAAAGTTTACTGGTAGAAGACTGCGCTGACTTTGGTCTTGATAAAACACAGTGGACCTACACCAGCAGATGACATGGCTCCCCAAACCATCACTGATTGTGGAGACTTCACACTAGACCTCCAGCAGCTTGGATTGTGGTCTCTCCACTCTTCCTCCAGACTCTGGGACCTTGATTTCCAAATGAAATGCAACATTTACTTTCATCTGAAAACAACACCTTGGACCACTGACAACAGTCCAGTTCTTCTTCTCCTTGGCCCAGGTAAGAGGCTTCTGGCGTTGTCTATTGGTCATGAGTGGCCTGACACAAGGAATGCGACACTTGTAGTGTAGTGTCCCAGTACCTACTCCTATCTGTTGCAAAATAAAGTTGTCAGGTGGTTACCAAAAGCCTATGCCTCAGCCTGCTTTCCTGCGGAAACGCCTAGAAGCTGCTGAGGTAAGAGTCGGGGAGGAGTTCCTGTCCTGCCTGTGAGGAGCGACGTGAGGAGAGGTCGACTTCCTAGGCTGTTCTGCCTTCAGCTTAGGTCCCACTTTCCTTAATCTTCAATCGGCCAGAAAACTGCCACAGCTTACCCCTGGAGGGCATGTTAAATTTAAATTTTCATAATGACAGAAGACATAGAGCTGTACAGGGCTCTTCTGCTACACTCCGCGCCTTTAAAGGTTCTGCCAGCGTGAGCGCCTCGTGTTCTGCTGCATCTTCTACTATACGCCCTGCGACAGGGAACCGTATCCGGACTTAATCATGAGTAAGCAGTGAACACTATTTCCACAGTGAACCAAACTGTGTAGCCCCATCCTTGCCAGTCATATAACTGAAGGACTGTGTGAATTAAGAAAGTAACCTGGTATATAACCTGCAGTCAGCCGATCACTTTATTTAAGCCATTAACTGGGAAGATTCCATCTTAATCGTCACGGTGACCATCGCTCTTGCTACCTAAAATTTCAAACTTGTATGAGAGACTGTGATACCATCGCTATGGACTATGTATTAAGTAGTGAATACAGTAAGGACGCACTTTTGATTATGTTAATACCTTTGTCTGCATTCATCCTTGGTACCCACACACACACACACACACACACACACACACACACACACACACACACACACACACACACACACACACACACACACACACACACACACACACTAAGAGGCAGTAAGGGCTCAGTTTGAGGGATACAGGGCCAGCATGCCACAACATCGCCTATGACATTCCTAATTTCTTTATTATTTCCCAACCCCGGCACCTATAACATCTAGTTTCCCCGGGCACTGCAGTAGCCCATGTCTTGGATATGTCTGTGTGTGGTGGCTCTTGAAGCAATGACTCCAGCAGCGTCCACTCCTTGTGAATCTCCCCCACATTATTAAATGTCCTTTTCTTAACAATCCTTTCCAGGCTGCCGTTATCCCAGTTGCTTGTGCACCTTTTTCTACCACACTTTTTCCTTCCACTCCACTTTCCATTAATATGCTTGGATACAGCACTCTGTGAACAGCCGGCTTCTTTAGCAATGACCTTTTGTGGCTTATCCTCCTTGTGGAGTGTGTCAATGACTGCCTTCTGGACATCAGTCAGGTCAGCAGTCTTCCCCATGATTGTGGAGCTACTGAAACAGACTAAGGGACCTTTATAAACACTTAGGAAGCCTTTACAGGTGTTTTTATTATTCTAATTTACTGAGATAATGACTTTTGGATTTTCATTGGCTGTAAGCCATAATCATCAACATTAACAGAAATAAACACGTGAAATAGATCACTCTGTGTGTAATGACTATAGAATATATGATTTTCTCTTTTTGTACTGAAGAACTGAAATAAATTAACTTTTTCATGATATTCTAATTTTGTGAGAGGTACCTGTGTGTGTGTATATATAACAGTTGTGTGAAAAAGTGTTTGCCCCTTCCTGATTTCCTATTCTTTTGCGTGTTTGTCACACTTAAATGTTTTCAATCACCAGATAGATGTAAATATTAGACAAAGATAACGTAAAAGTAATCATAAAATGCAGTTTATAAATGAAGGTGTTTATTAGTAAAGGAAAAGAAATCCAAACCTACAGCGTCCTGTGAAAAAAGTGATTTCCCCCTAAACCTAATAACTGGCTTGGCCATGCTTAGCAGCAACAACTGCAATCAAGTGTTTGCGATAACTGGCAATGAGTCTTTTACAATGCTCTGGAGGAATTTTGTCCCACTCATCTTTGCTGAATTGTTGTAATTCAGCCACATTGGAGGGTTTCCAAGCATGAACTGCCTTTTTAAGCTCATGCCACAGCAAATAGAACTTTTTGGTATCAATTCCACTCGCCGTGTTTGGAAGAGGAAGAAGGATGTGTACAACTCCAAGAAAACCGTCCCAACCATGAAGCATGGTGGGGGCAACATTATACTTTGGGGGTGCTTTTCTGCAATGGGGACAGTACGACTGCACCGTATTGAAGGCAGATGAATGGGGTCATGTATTACAAGATTAACCTCCATTCCTCATTAAGAGTATTGAGGATAGGTCGTGGCTGAGTCTTCCAGCATGACAATGACCCAAAACACACAGACAGAACTAAGGAGTGGCTCCCTAAGAATCATTTTAAGGTTCTGTAGTGGCCTAGCCAGTCTCCAGACCTGAACTCAATGGAAAGTCTTTGGAGGGAGCGGAAACTCAATGTTGCCCAGTGACAGCCCCAAAACCTGAAAGATCTGGAGAAGATCTGTATGGAGGAGGGGGCCAAAATCCTGCTGCACTGTGTGCAAACTTGGTCAAGAACTGCATGAAACGTCTGACCTTTGTAATTGCAAACAATAGTTTCTGTACAAATATTAAGTTCTGTTTTTCTATTGTATCAAATACTTATTTCATGCAATGAACTGCAGATTAATTATATAAA
>JARQOD010000003.1:591488053-591588214 GCA_033576555.1 Oophaga sylvatica
GGCGTTCTTACGGCCCGCCCTGTACTTGATGGTAAATTGATAGTTCGACAGCCGAGCCATCCAACGTTGCTCCATGGCTCCCAGCTTGGCTGTTTCAAGATGTGTCAAGGGTTATTATCAGTGTAAGCAGTGAACTTGCTGGAGGCTAGGTAATGCTTGAATCTTTCTGTAATGGCCCAGACCAGCGCCAGGAACTCCAACTTGAAGCTGCTATAGTTCTCTGGGTTCCTCTTGGTCGGGCGGAGCTTCCTGCTTGCATATGCGATGACTTTTTCTTGGCCATTTTGCTTCTGACTGAGGACAGCTCCCAATCCTTCGTTGCTGGCATCAGTGTACAGCAGGAACGGCTGGCTGTAGTCAGGGTAGGCTAAGATCTCATCGCCTGTCAGGATCTCCTTCATCTCCTTGAATGCCTCAGCTTGTTCTTTACCCCAATGGAATGGAGGATTTCTGCTCTTGAGGGAATGTCCTACCAGAAGGTCCTGCAGAGGCGCTGCTTTCTTGGTGTAGTCCTTTACAAACCTCCGGTAGTAACCTGTCAGTCCCAGGAACTGGCGCACCTCCTTGAGATTCTTCGGCTCTGGCCATTTCTGGATGGCAGTGACCTTCTCGGGGTCTGGCGCTACTCCTTCTGAGCTGACAATATGTCCCAAGTACTGTACCTTTTGTTTGAGCAGATGGCACTTTGAAGGCTTCAGTTTCATCCCATACTTGGACAGTGACTCGAATACCTTCGCCAGGTGCTTCAGATGATCCTCATACGTCTACACAATTACGTCGTCCAGGTACAGCAACACGGTTTCAAAGTTGAGATGTCCCAGGCAACTCTCCATCACTCTCTGGAATGTTCCCGGGGCACTGCTAAGTCCAAACGGCATCCTGTCAAACTCACAGAGTCCCATCGGGGTGGTGAAAGCCGTCTTCTCCCGATCCTCCTCAGCCACAGCTACTTGCCAGTACCCACTAGTGAGGTTTAGGGTGGAAAAGTAATTAGCAGTTTTTAAGGCAGCTAAGGATTCCTCAATGCATGGTAAAGGGTATGCATCTTTATGTGTAATGCGATTTACTTGTCTGTAATCTACACACATTCTCATGCTTCCATCCTTTTTCCTAACTAGGACTAGAGGTGCTGCCCAGGGACTACAACTATCCCTTATCACCCCTGCTTCCTTCATGTCACGCAACATTTCCTTAGCTTTCTGGTAGTGTGCTGGAGGTATAGGCCTGTACCACTCTTTGATGGGAGGATGGCTGCCTGTAGGGATATGATGTTGTACTCCCTTAATGGTCCCAAAGTCAAGTGGGTGTTTGCTAAATACCTGTGTGTACTCCTGTACCACCCGTAGTACTCCCTGTTTCTGGTGGGCGGGAGTGGTGTCTGTCCCGACATGGAGCTGCTGACACCAATCCTCCACCTGGATTGCTGGGTCATTATCCTTCTCTGGTTGGCGGGAGGCTAAGGACTCTGTCGTGAGAATAGAGTTGTTATCTACGGTATGTAATTTAGCAACTGTGGCATAGCGTGGTAAATTCACTTCATCTTCTCCCCAGTTGAGAAGACGTACTGGTACTCTCCCATTTCGTACTTCTACTACCCTTCTAGCAGTCAAGAGTGTAGGTCTGTGCTCTGAACAATGGGGCTCTACTACTGCTTGGTAGTTCTGTCCTCTCAGACCTATTGCTGCTCTACACCATATAAGCATTTCACTCATTGAGGGTATCACAATGGGGTTCGGGTCTGTCACCCGTACATTACCAATTTCACCATCTGTCAGCTTCGCTTGCTGCTGGCACATCAGGGCCCGGATCTCCCTCTGGATCACTCCCTTTTGCTTTGGCCTGGCAACTTCGGCGAGCTGTTGGAGCAAAAACACAACTTCTCCCAGACAGTTACTAATAATGTTTGTACCTAAAACCACATTTAAGCCATTTTCCTCATTTACAGTCTTTACTACTAAGAGTCCCTGGTCCTTCAGCTCCACTCTGCCCACCTTTACGTCCACGTTTTTGGCTCCTAGTATATCAACAGGGAGACCATTAGAGGCATACACAGCAAAGTCAGGGCTCGGAGGCTGGAGACTGTCCATGGACCAAAACTTATTATACAGGACATCAGGTATGATGGTCACCTGAGATCCAGTGTCCAGCAAAGCAGGGATTGCGATCCCGTCCAGGATGATGGACAGGTAGGGTCTTCCTCCCACAAACCTGCGGTTCCAGTCTGAGGGCCTGATGAGTCTATTCCTGGGTGTTGGCCCTCGGACCCAGGATCTGCTCGTTTAAATGACACTGTCGGGCTAGATGACCTTCTCTGTTGCAACGGTAGCAGATGATTTCTCGGCGAGGATGGTGCTGATCAGGGGTCGCTCCTGGGGGTGGCGTTGTCCTCCTCCGGTGGGGCGACGTCCTTCTTTTCCTCCGGTTCATCCAAGGGACATCCTCTGGGCAGTCAGCTAGCAGGATCTTTCCTCCTTCCTCCTTCCGCAGTTGCAGGGCACTCATTACAGCGGCCAGGTTTTTAGTCAGCTGGCGCACTTCTGAGCGCAGACAGTCCAACTCAGTAGGGGGCGCCACCTGCGTTTTGGCTTCCGCCACCAGCGGGGAAAAGGTGGATGCTGCCGGCTTTAGAGTGGCTTCACCCGGGTGACACTGGGTCGACACCTCGGGCTTCTCCAGGGGTCGCAGTCCTTTTATAGCCATATCCTTTAGGGCATCAAAGGTAGCGTCAGGATGATCCAAGGACCACCAGTGCACAGTTCTGCTTTCAGCTTGGGACCTCAGTACCCGTACAAATTGTTCCTTCAACATTTTGCTTTCATTAATGGCACTTATAGGGTTGACCTGTTTGAGAGCTCGCAGGGCCCCCTGTAGTCGGCAGGCGTAGTCCCTAATACTGTCATCTGGTCTCTGGGAGCATTGGTAAAACCTCATCCGGAGATCTGTTTCAGTGCGGTCCTCAAAAATAGTCTGTAGCTTTAAGAAAATTGAAAGCACTGATTCCTGGTCTGCAGCTGTCAAAGTTTCTACTTCCCTTTCTGCAGCACCAGTCAATTGTCCTACTACCACTGCAGCTCTTTGTTTCTCTGTCATAGGGTACATGTCCATTATGCTAGCATATTTTACGCTTAAACCCTGACAGGGTGTCTGGCTTACCGCTATACTGAGGGAGCCACTTTGCTCCAGGCAGGTATGGGAGCGTCAGCGGTACTATCGGGGCCACAGGACCTGGTGAGGGGCCAGCGTTTCCATCCTGCGCGGCAGCGCCGGCAGGTAAGTCATTGGAGCGGTCGCCCTCGGCCGCGCTGTCAGCTTGCGGCTGCGACATGTCTGCGCCCCCCTAGTTAAGTGTGGCCTACCTTCTCCTGAAGGCTGCAGCTCTCCGGGCCTAGCGATGTGGAAGGACCTGCCGCCGCGTCAGCGTTGGGGGCATGTCCGGGACTCCGCGCGCTTTCTGCAGGTACGCCCCTTCTCCTTGCGCTGTAGCGCTGTACTTTGGCGGGCAATGGCGGACAATTGGCGCCAAAAATCTCAAAAACAGCAACATAGTCTATAGCACAAAAACAGTCCAATTCAGGCACACAGGACTCACATATAGCGAGCTTCTTCTCCTGTTCGTGACGCCAAGATAGATGAGTCGCACGTACCAGGGCTTGGGGTACTCAGCACCGAGCCCGTTCACTTCACTGGGGGATGTCACGGGTAGCGCAGCTTGGTCCGTTGCCCTGGGCGCTCACTAAAGGGGGAATATTTACAGGGGATTGTAGAAATGTTCGTGACACCACCTGTGGTTCCTGGTCAGAGTGACCAGCGCTGCAGGGTAGATCTCCGAGGGGTTGTTACTGGGCAGCAAGGTGTTAAGTCTCCCACAGGCGAGACTGATCCCTCGAGGTATATGGCGGTGTAGGGGTGAAGGAGCAATAATGCAGACACACACAAGACAGTCTCTTTCTCTACCTTTACTGATGATGAAGTTGCAGGCACGTCCCGGGAGGCCGTCAGGGTGGAGGATGCACGTCCAGTAATCACTGAGTAGGTGTAAGGCCTCCTTACGTCTTTATGTGTGTGAGTTTCTAACTTGCATGAAACAAAGTTTAACTCCTTCTCTTTGCTACGCCCGGCTGATCTTGTGGTGAGGTCTTCTTGTGGACAGAACAGTGTCTCTGTGGCGGTACCTGCCAGACCCCCGTCTTCCTAACCTCGGTTACGTATCAGCACTGCTGGGCCCCTGCGACTTGAAGTCCAGGGTCTCCGGTGTCTCCTACCAGTCGTGCAGATGCTGGTAAGCACGGACCCGGTGTCCGGTAGTGCAGAGTGGAGGTAAGCTATCGTTGCTATTTCTCCTCAGTCACTCTCTCTTTTCCTTTTCCACTTGCCTGTCGTCCTACTCACACCTTTAACATAAGCACAGGCAGCAGTAGATGTCAGCTGTCTAGTTCAGACTTCCTCAGCCCTCAGGCTAATCTGACAGGAGTCTCTCCCCGGTGTTCTGAGGAGATCCAATCTCTCCCTCACAGCTCGTCTGAGGTAACTGCCGTTCTGAGGTAACTTTCCTCTCCAACACGCTCTGACAGGAATCCTCTCACTCCGGTGCTCTGAGGAGATCTGCACTGTCTGAGGTACAACCAATGACTCACTAACTCGCAGCTAGACTGCCTTCATCTCACTACGGTCGTCTCAAGGGCTCCCTCTGGTGGAACCAGGAAAAATGTGAAGCGATGTGTGCTTATAGGTTATCATGGATTTACCTTTCGTGCATCCTCCAGGGTGACATGTGACTCCAGGCACAGCTGGGCTACACAAAAGTAGTTTGCTTTAAAAAAAAATACAGCAAAAAACACCTAAAAAATGCAGCAAAAATGCTGAAAAACTGTGATTTTGAACGCAGCGATTTTACTGCCAAGAGAGGAGGTTTTCGTTGCTGGAAAAAAAAGGTGCAATAGCATAATATGAGTGTGAGGGATCTCACAGGGGGAGGGGAGAGAAGGACCTAGCAGGGGTCGGCTCTTTGGCGCCACCACTTGCCCCAGGTCAGTCAGGGAACTGTACCGAGGGCAAATAGTCGCCGGAAAGGCTTCCCTGATATGTACGAGTTACTGAGGCGCTCCCAGTGAGGGGGATATACAACCCCTGGCAAAACTTATGGAATCACCGGCCTTGGAAGATGTTCATTCAGTTGTTAATTTTGTTTAAAAAAAAAAACAGATCACAGACATGGCCCAAAACTGAAGTCATTTCAAATGGCAACTTACTGGCGTTAAGAAACACTAAAAGAAATCAAGAACAAATAATGTGGTAGTCAGTAATGGTTATTTTTTTTAACCAAGCATAGGGGAAAAATTATGGAATCACTCAATTCTGATGGAAAAAATTATGGAATCATGAAAAACAAAAAACAAAAAAAACACTCCAACACATCACTAGTATTTTGTTGCACCACCTCTGGCTTTTACAGCAGCTTGCAGTCTCTGAGGCATGGACTTAATGAGTGTCACACATGACTCTTCATTAATCTGGCTCCAACTTTCTCTGATTGCTGTTGCCAGATCAGCTTTGCAGGTTGGAGCCTTGTCACGGACCATTTTCTTCAACTTCCACCAAAGATTTTCAATTGGATTGAGATCCGGACTATTTGCAGGCCATGACATTGACCTTATGTGTCTTTTTTCAAGGAATGTTTTCACAGTTTTTGCTCTATGGCAGGATGCATTATCATCCTGAAAAATGATTTCATGATCCCCAAACATCCTTTCAATTGATGGGATAAGAAAAGTGTCCAAAATATCAACATAAACTTGTGCATTTATTGAAGATGTAATGACAGGTATCTCCCCAGTGCCTTTACCTGACATGCAGCCCCATATCATTAACGACTGTGGAAATTTACATGTTCTCTTCAGGCAGACATCTTTATAAATCTCATTGGAACGGCACCAAACAAAAGTTCCAGCATCATCACCTTGCCCAATGCAGATTCGCGATTCATCACTGAATATGACTTTCATCCTGTCATCCACAGTCCACGATTGCTTTTCCTTAGCCCATTGTAACCTTGTTTTTTTCTGTGTAGGTGTTAATGATGGCTTTTGTTTAGCTTTTCTGTATGTAAATCCCATTTCCTTTAGGCGGTTTCTTACAGTTTGGTCACAGACATTGACTCCAGTTTCCACCCATTCGTTCCTCATTTGTTTTGTTGTGCATTTCCTGTTTTGGAGACATATTGCTTTAAGTTTCTGGTCTTGACGCTTTGATGTCTTCCTTGGTCTACCAGTATGTTTGCCTTTAACAACCTTCCCATGTTGTTTGTATTTGGTCCAGATTTTAGACACAGCTGACTGTGAACAACCAACATCTTTTGCAACATTGTGTGATGATTTACCCTCTTTTGAGAGTTTGATAATCCTCTCCTTTGTTTCAATTGACATCTCTCCTGTTGGAGCCGTGATTCATGTCAGTCCACTTGGTGCAACAGCTCTCTCCTCACTCCTTTTTAGATGCAGACTAACGAGCAGATCTAATTTGATGCAGGTGTTAGTTTTGGGAATGAAAATTTACAGGGTGATTCCATAATTTTTTCCCTCAGAATTGAGTGTTTCCATAATTTTTCCCTATGCTTGGTTAAAAAAAATAACCATTGCTGACTACCACATTATTTGTTCTTGATTTCTTTTAGTGTTTCTTAAAGCCAGAAAGTTGCCATTTGAAATGACTTCAGTTTTGTGCCATGTCTGTGTACGGGAGAGAGCCCCCGCTGTATGCCCGGGCCGGAACCAAGGGGGCTGTCACTTAGGTTCCTAGGGGGAAGGTTCCCGGGGGAAGGAATGGCAGGATAGCTGGGTGATTGTTCTGGAAGGAAAGGGGGCGGGGCGACTATAAAATGAGCCCGGGAGATTTGACGCAGAGACTGAGGAGAAGGAAGCAGGATAACCCTGACGAGGACTGGAGAGACAGGCAGGGCCAGAGGACGCCCATAAGCAAGCTTAAGGACTCGCATTACTTGGGGAGAGGACGATCCTGAGTGGAGAGGTAGGAGAACTCTGTCAGCCGCGGCCGCCACTGCCACACTCCAGCCCGCGATTGCGGCCTGCCCGCTTCCAGCCGCAACCGCTACTGCCCCACTCTAGCCCCACTGCTACTGCCCCACTCCAGCCCACGGTTGCGGCCTGCCCGCCTGCGACCGCGACCACCACTGTCTCGCCCCAGCCCGCGGTTGCGGCCTGTGTCTCATCACCCGCTACCGCTACGGTCCCACTCCAGCCCACGGCTGTGACCTGCCCGACAGACTCGACAGCAGCCGCCATCTCACCTTCTGGAGGGGCGATCTCTATGCCAGGGGATTTCTCCAGGGCCTGTTGCGCCCCATCAGCACCTGGGGGTAAGAACGCCCATGTCAAGATCCCGTCTGGGTTGGAGCCGATGTTACTGCAAACACTAGGGGAAGCAGAGGCAGGTAGCGTAGTCAGGAGGCAGCCGGAGGTCGGTACACAGGAAAGGCAGTTCGGTAACAGAGGAGCAGGCAGATAACGTAGTCAGGTGGCAGCCGGAGGTCGGTACACAGGAGAGCAGTGTTTGTAGCAATGGATCAGGCGGAGAGCGTAGTCAGAAGGCAGGCCGAGGTTGGTTCACAGGAGAGCAGTGTTTGTAGCAATGGATCAGGCGGAGAGCGTAGTCAGAAGGCAGGCCGAGGTCGGTTCACAGGAGAGCAGTATTTGTAGCAATGGATCAGCAGGAAACGCTTGACTAAAGGCTTGGAGCTCAATAATCTCGCAATGACACACCCACAGGGCCAGGTTTATATAGGGTGTGTAATTGGCAATCAGAGGCCCAATCAAGAGAGCACTAGGTGTAGCCAATCAGGAAGAACAGTCAATGGTATCTGGGTTCAGCAAGGAACTTTGCAGCCAGCAGAATAGCTCAGATGGTAGAGCTGCTGGCCAGTGGACAAGAGGTACTGGGTTCAACTCCTGACAGCCCGAAACTTACAACAGCTCCTGGTCGGCTGGGCCCAGCGGCTGAGATGCCGGCCAATCATCTACCGGACCACAACTTAACAGGACGTCCGAGAAGCTAAGTGACACTCCGCTACCCGTTGTTTATAATTCTAGGGCATTAGATGGCCATACCGCGGCCCTATAGACCTTGACACTTGCCTAGTAGTCATTAGCTCGTTGCATTGTGTATTGTGTACGGTTTCCCTGCGTGGAGAACCAAATTTTATCTGTTGTGCATACCTAAACCCCCTTATAAAGTTACAGTTAAAGCTTACTCCGTCTCCGACTCATCACTGCATCCTGCGTACCTGCGATTACCACATTTGGCGTAGTCGGCAGGACGCAGTCTCCAAGCGAGAGCGGGGAAGCTGCAGATCAAGGGGGTGATAGTGGCCCCTGGCCAGCCTGTCGTTGGGGGCCATGTAGAACAACTTGCCCAAGTTCTCCGGCAGTAATACCCTGCTGTGGAGCTGGACAGAGCGCATGCGGGAGTTGTTCAGGATGTACCCGATGACCCCTGATCTGGAGGCTGAGGTGGCCATCATGGTATTGGAGGGGGAGGCCTGGGACTCTGTGATGCTAAGACCCCCGGGACAACGGAATACTTTTGTCCGGGTATTGCAGATTTTGGAGGAGACTCACGGGGACCTGACTGATGTAGGGGAATTTAGAACTCGACTGTTTAGCCGCATGCAGGGAGAGGGGGAGACGGTCACCAAGTATATGAATATGCTGCAGGAGCTCTATGCGGCCATCGAGCGAAAGGACGGGGCAGGCGTGGGGCCCCTTGACATTACCCTGCGCGACCTCTTGGTGACCGGATTGCGCGACCCCCTGACTAAGCAAGCCTTGCGAGAGCGGGTACGGGTAGACCCATAATTGACCTTCTCCGGGGTAGGGAGTGAGGCCCGCGCACGAGAGCAGGAGCAAAAGGTGACAGCCCCCGTGGGGAAGGCCCAGAGCACTGAAGCCTCCATGAATGCCATCAGTGAGCCCCCGTGGGTGGGATAAATGCGACAGGAGCTGGAGAGTATCAGAGGCGAACTAGCTGAAGTGAAAAGAAAGGCCGGAACTACAGGCGGTCCACTGGGGCCAAGCATGATGACTTGGAGGCCCCGTAACGCTCGGGGTGGCCGGCCTTCGCGGCCCGCCGCTTGTTTTAACTGTGGAGAGATGGGCCACTTCGCCCGGGAGTGCCCTTGGCGGGGGAAGAACCCGCCCCGGCGACCATTAAAATAGAGAGCTCTGAGCCGGGGGGATGCCGCTCGGAGCCAGAACGTACCTCACGGGGTGGTGGAAGTCCCGAGGACCTAGTCACGAAGTGTCCGCTGGTTTGAGTGGAATTTGAAGGCCGTGCCATACATTGCATAGTAGACACAGGGTCCCAAGTGACCACTATGCCTGAGACTTACTTCTGGCAACATTTTCCAGAAGCCACAAGACCCCAGTGGGGGTCCGTGATAAAGCTGGTGGCTGCCAATCAATTGCCTATTCCCATCGCTGGAGTAGCATGGATGCAGATCTCGATGTGCGGCAAGCCATTGGGCCAGCGAGGCGTGGTCCTGACTCAGGGAGGCGAGACTGATGGATATGTCGTCACCTTGGGCATGAATTTACTAAAAGAATTCGGCAGTCTCCTTCTCCATGAACCGGCTCAAGAGACTTTGAAACAATGGAGGCCCCGCACTCAGCAGGGGCAGGTCTTCCAGCAGTTAGTGCGGGGTGGTCGAGTCCAGGAGGCTTGCCAGGAGGGAGAGGTGCTGGGGAGAGTGACTGTGCCTGTGGCTCCTCAGCTCGTGCTGCCACCAGGACAGACAGTTGTTGCGCTGCCCATCCGGGCCCATGTACCGCTGGAAGGAGTAGAGGTGCAGGTGGAGCCATACTGCATCTACCCTCCGGGCTCCTGGTGGCTCGCCCCCTGGCTACCGTACAAAAGGGGACCATCCTTGTGCGGTGTGTCAATCTGGAGAACCAGGACATGCTCCTGAAGCCCCGCATGGAAATAGCAAAAGTGGTAAAACCATTGGAAGAGGTACTCCCGCCCCCGGCGTTGAAGATGGGGGTGAATCCAAGGGATCCCTGGGCAGTAACTGTGCACGCCGTCCGGACCGCAGAGCCCCCGCCTGAGCAAGCGGGGCGAGGTATCTTGGAGAAAATGCAAGCTGAACTCTCTGACAACAACCCCCTGGCCCACCTCGAAAACGCGAAACTGGGGGCCCTGGAGCAGCGTGGTGGCCAGGATGGCCAAGTTCAAATACAAAATCATTTACAAGAGAGGGGCAGAGAATGTCCACACCGACGCCTTGTCCCGGATCTGGCGCTCCGTCCCAGGACAGAGCCGGGATGAAGAGCTAGAGGGAGAAGAAACACCGTATTTCTTAAAACCCGACGAAACCACAGCAGTGACAAGAGAGCAGTCCTGTACAAAATCCACTGGGGCATTCTCGATCAATCTTAGGATGAATGGATATGCCAGCAACAAGAAGATAGCGAAATCAGGGCCTCCGCCGGTGGGTCGCCCAAGGACAACTCCCCAATGACGCTCAAAGAAAAATGCTTTCTAAGGACACTTTGCTAATGCTCCGTCAATGAGAAAGACTGGTGATCAAAAAGGGACTATTGTATCGTAAAACAACTCTACACATCGAAAGCACCGTAACCTGGCAAGTGGTGGTGCCAAGAACCCTACTGACTGACATTACTCGGGAGGCTCATGAGAAAGGGGCTCATTTTGGAGTACAAAAGACTTTCCAGTGGCTACAGCGAATAGCCTACCATCCCCGGTTACAAACCGTAATTGAAGAAGTGTGCCGAGCGTGCCGCCTATGTGAGTTGACTAAACCACCAGAAAAACGAGCCCCCATACAAAGAATTGTAACCACTGCGCCCCTCAAACTGTTAATGGTGGATTACTTAACCATTGGTCCGGCTCATCAGGGATATCAGCACTGCTTAGTCATGGTGGACCATTTTACCAAGTTTGCCATGGTGACCCCCACCCGAGACCAAACAGCAGAATCGACCGCTTATGCTATCTGTAAAAACTTTATCCAAGTGTATGGCTGCCCACAACGCATCCACTCAGACCAAGGGGCCTACTTCCTGGGGAAAGTAATGGAGGAACTGCACCGCCTGTATGGCATTGACAAATCTCGGACCACACCATACCACCCGGAAGGGAATGGGGCCTGCGAATTCAAATGTTACAGACCCTGCAAGATGACCAGAAAGCCCCTTGGCCTGAATATGTCCCCGAACTGGTCTGGGTATATAACAACCGGGTACATCGGGTCACCGGGTACACCCCATACACGCTGCTCTTCGGTCAGGAAGGCAAGGGGATTACTGAGGTAGAGCTGGACCCCTAGGAAGAACAGTCATGGGCGGGGGTTCCCTCCTGGGTCCGGGACCACCGGTATCGTCTGCAGACCCTACACAGATTAGTGCAGACCAAGCTCCAAGATCTGGACACCCTGAAAAGACCATGTCACAGCCCATTGAATTTCATAAAGGAGATTGCGTGTGCTTGTACGAGATCAACGGCCCCAAAGCAAATTGAGCCATCGATGTGAGGAAAGTCCCTACAAAATTCTACGCCGAGTAAGTCCAGACGGACCAGTATATGAGATACAATCAGAGAAAGGAGAGAATCAACCCACCCGGATTGTGCACCGCAATATGTTACGACCCTGTATGTCCGCAGATCCCACACAGGGTGAGGCCTCTCTGCAGACCCCGGACCCTTCAGCGCAGGCCTCAGCCCCTCCAGCAGCCGTCTGGGATGATGAAGATGAAGAGGACTTTCCCGCGAAACCAGCGGACATTTCCAGGGCTTGTGCCCCGGCAACTCCAGTTGCTCAGCCATCTGCCACCACCCCAAACGACTCCATCCCGACCATTGAACTACGACGCTCTGAGCGGTCTACAGCAGGCAAACCCCCAGAGCGATATGAACAGGATCAGTTTGTGTGGCAGAGAAAACTTCAGTGCCAACCTATTAGCACAAAACCCTCCAAACTCTCGCCCGAGGACTGGCGAGCTCACAAGATGGGGGAATGTAGTGGAGAGAGTCCCCACTGTATGCCCGGGCCGGAACCAAGGGGGCTGTCACTTAGGTTCCTAGGGGAAGGTTTCCAGGGGAAGGAACGGCAGGACGGCTGTGAGATTGTTCTGGAAGGAAAGGGGGCGGGGCAACTATAAAAGGAGCCCGGGAGACTTGCAAGGGAGACTCGACGCAGAGACTGAGGAGAAGGAAGCAGAATAACCCTGGCGAGGTCTGGAGAGACAGGCAGGGCCAGAGGACCACCGTAAGCAAGCTTAAGGACTCATGTTACTTGGGGAGAGGATGATCTCGAGCGGAGCGGAGAGGCAGGAGGACTCTGTCAGCCGCGGCCGCCACTACCACACTCCAGCCCGCGGTTGCAGCCTGCCCGCCTGTGACTGCGACTGCCACTGTCTCGCCCCAGCCCGCGTTTGCGGCCTGTGTCCCATCACCCGCTACTGTGGCGCTCCAGAGGGTTCAGTCGCCACAGAGGTGTTGCATCTCACCCAGAGGTGTGACACCTGACTCTCAGGTAAAGGGGGAGCACCCCTAAGACTCCACAACTGCATCCAACACTTGCATCCAACACACCATGCCAGCTGAGCATACGGACGTACCCTACGGAGGAGGGTCTGACTAACTGTTTAGCAAAGGGTGTATACATGGGTGGGTGGAGCTTAGGCAGCAGCAGTAGGGGAAGAGAAACTTTAGACAGCGGAACACACTGAGGTGTGGAAGTGAGCAGACTCTCGAGAACTCCCTTAGGAGTCTCTCGGTAGGAGAGCTGTCCTGAAGAGCTGAGCGTGAGAAAGGGTCCCAAAAGCACGGACGGTGGTTTATCCACCCGTGGCCCCATCCTGAAGAAGGAAGGACCAGGCCATCAGGGAACGGCCATAGACTAGTGGGAAAGCTTCAGGCCCTGCTAGTAAGCCGACGGCGGTGATCACTTTATGGGTCATTGCTACCACCACCAGCAGCATCCCCTGGAAGGAAGCTATATAGGACCAAGGACGTGCAGAGCTAATCTGTTTCCCGACAGGACCGCAGCTTCTGATCTGAAGGACTGCATGGTGAGATGCTAGGAAGTAAGGAGTAGAAAAGCACAGAGAGAGTGAAGGCAAGGAAAGGAACACACTGAAAAGGAGTCTTGGGAAGTGTGACCAATCTACCTGGGGGTTGCTGGACCACTCGCCCGGAGGACACAGTTTCAAGCGGGCTGCAACCGCGGGCTGGAGTGTGGCAGTGGCAGCCGCGGCTGACAGAGTAAGAACGCCCGAAACTTACAACAGTTCTTCATTGGCTGGGCCCAGCGGCTGAGACGCCAGCCGAACATCTACCGGACCACAGCTTTACAGCACGTCCGAGAAGCTAAGTGACACTCCGTTACCCGTTGTTTATAATTCTAGGGCATTAGACGGCCATACCGCGGCCCTATAGACCTTGACACACGCCTAGTAGTCGTTAGCTCATTGCTTCATGTATTGTGTACGGTTTCCCTGCGTGGAGAACCAATTTTTATCTGTTGTACATACCTAAACCCCCTTATAAAGTTACAGTTAAAGCTTGCTCCGTCTCCGGCTCGTCACCTCATCCCGCGTACCTGCGATTACCACATCTGTGATTTGTTTTTTCTTCAACAAAATAAAACAACTGAATGGACATCCTCCATGTCAGGGGATTACATAATTTTTGCCAGGGGTTTTATACACCAGTGAGGTATGTATAGTGTGTTGACATCCCCTATATATCGTTTGAACCTGAGTACAGCCCCTTCTGTATATAGTATGAGCCCCCCAACAGCCCCTTATATGCGGCATGAGCCCCACACAGCCTCCCTATATACACTGCATGAGCCCCACACAGCTTCCCTATATATGTGGCGCCCTGAGGGTTCAGTCGCCACAGAGGTGTTGCATCTCACCCAGAGGTGTGACACCTGACTCTCAGGTAAGGAGGAAGCACCCTTAGACTCCAACACCGCATCCAACACACCATGCCAGCTGAGCATACGGACAGACCCTACGGGAGGATGGTCTGACTCAGCCTGGTTAGGAAAGGGTGTATAGCTGGGTGGGTGGAGCTTAGGCAGCACTAAGGCTGTGTTTCCACCGTCAGGAAACAGCGCTTTGGACGGAGTGGAAAGTCCGCTTCTCCCAAGGCTACGCCACCTTGTGAACGCGCGGTGAATCTGGATGTGCTCATTGAACACATCCGGAATCACCACAGCACTACATAGGCGTGTGTTATTTCCCTGCAATCTGAAAAGACGCGCCGCATGTCCGTTAACGCAGGTCTTCCGCCTGCGTGTTTTTACGCATAGTGGAGACGGGATTTCTTGAAATCCCCTCCACTATGCTGTAACATCTGGACGCTGCGTGTTTGACGCTGCGCCAGCGCACAACGTCAAACACGCAGCAATTACTGACGGAATACTGATGGTGGAAACACACCCTTAGGCTGCATAGTAGAGAGCAGCCAGTCTTGAACTGGGGCTTCTCCAGAGCTGATCTTAGGAAGCAACTGCCAGAGGAGTGAGAGGGTCCTGGGCAGAGGCAGTGATTGAAGCTGTAGCCCATTCTAGGATTAGTAGGACCAGGCCAACACGGGGCACGGGCCCTAGGCTAGCGAGAAAGCTTCAGGCTCTGCTAGTAAAGCACGGACTAGCGGCGGATACCGCGTCCACCGCAGGCACATTTTTGCTCCACCGGGACCCCCCAGGTAACCGCTGCCATATTTGATCACCTATATCGAACAGAATTTAAACCTGATATTCCGGGCATAGCCCCTCTTTTTGCTGGGTCCACCTACTCACAGTAGTCCATGTGACTGATGAAGGTCCAAGTTCAGGACCGAAACGTTTCTGTTATTACTGTGGACACGATTAAAAATCATCACTCTACTGAAGTTGAGTTCTGAGTTTATTTGCTATATTTATATGGTGTGGGAACCTACTCAGATACTCCTATACGGCTGTGCACATGATTATTCACTTTGCACTGCTAGTAAAGCCGACAGCGGTGGTCACTTCATGGGCCATTGCGATATACCACCATCATCTCTACCGGAAGGCAGCATTACGGGATCAAGTACGTGCAGATACAGGATTGATCTGTTTACTGAAAAGGCTCACAGCTCCCTTCGTCTGAGAGCTCTGACCTGGTGAAGGTGCATGGAAGTAAGGAGTAATGTGTAGCCCTGGTGTTAGGCACACGCAGTACCCTGGAGAGTGTGTGGCGAGACAGCAGTTTAATGCTAAATATCCATTCACTCAACATATACTAGACACACCCTTAGGGTAGTGTAGTTTACTCTTGAGGGAGTGGTCAAGGTGTATGTGTTTGAGTGATGGAGTCGGTGTTGAGACTTCAGAGAGAGAAGACGTCTGGAGGGAGGAAGCAGTCCAGATTGCTCTATCATCAGTTCGAAAAGTGGAGTCTAGTACAGGTGGTTTAATTCACCTCAGCCTAGTCAGAGCTGTACCTCAACAGAATACATTGGAAGGAAAGAAGAAGTTTAGTGCAGAAAGTCTTCAGTATCCTGTCTAAAGGACGGTATAAGGTTCAGAGACGTGCTCCTGCCTATTGATAACTGAGCATCTGTAACTAACTTTGAAGTGAAGGAAAAGAAAGAAGTGACTGCTCGACCCTTGGCTAGTGTGAGTGCTTATGTTACCAGCGAGTACAAGGCGAAAGGCACAGTGGTTTATTGGAATAGTGCTTACGGATTGAAGAAGTCCTGCACATTGCAACCGGTCACTGGGGACCGAAGGATCACTATTGTTACAAGCATAGTGGTAAGAAAACCAGGAATTTACCGGACCTTAGGTCGCGGCAAACAAGCCCCGTATAGTCAGTACGTAACTGGGGTCAGGGGGAGTGAAGACTTTGAGTCAGTGCACGATAAGATAAGAATTCAGCTCCCTCGCAGGAAGGCTCCTGACACAAAGCTGACTGGGCGGTACAGCTATAGATTAGCTGGAGTTATTGAGGGAACTACGCTTCAGGCTGGTTGTACTCATTGTATTGGAAGTAAAGGAGGCCCCTAACTTGTCCAGCTGCTGTCTCAAGATACACTCTCCTTGGATCAGCCTCCCTGGGACCTGCCTGAACATCTTACAAGTAAAGGTATGGAAAGACGCTGACCGTGTGAGACTGTGTTCTTTATCTGCACCCGACTTCACCAACTTCATAGACTTTGAGGGACCAGTCCCACCTGTAGGGGACCCGACATCTAGCTGCCTCACCATCCCCTCAGAGATCTACAGCAGCGCTGGTACTAATTACCAGAAGACTACAGGTGGCGTCACGAACTGTATATAAACCTATCCCCTGTAAATATTCCCCCAACATACGCCAGACCGCCCGGGCCACAGACCGAGCCACAGCTACCTGTGACACAATCCCCATAGACTTCTACGGGCTCGGCTCTGAGTACCCCATTGCCCTGGTAACCCACAATTGTGGTGGCGGGTCGACACAACTTGGCGTCACGAACAGGATGCGAAACTCGCAGAATTGCGAGCCCTGTGTGCCTAAGGAATTGTTTTTGTGAAAAAGGACTGTTTGCACTTTTGGCGCCAAAATCGCCATTTTTGTCGCCATATTCGCGCCCTCAGGCGCTGGAGAAGAAGGTGGGCGTACCTTCGTGGGCGTCTACCCCCCAGTGGCGCGAAGAAAATGCCTGCCCTCTCAAAGTGCTATTACAATATGCGATCCTGCCCTACAGCAAAGGAGGTCCGCCTCCTCTTCACCTTCCCTGCGAGGAGGAGGAGACGCAAACCCCGCCTCCACGGAAGAGACCGGATGTCTCCGCAGGAAGGAAAAAGAATCTTCTGGAACATCATGGAAGCAGGACGTGTGCAGCCGAGCAGGGAAGCGGAGGAAGGCAGGCCCCGTGCCCCAGCCAAGCTGCCACCAGCCTCGGAGTTATCCGTGGTCCTGCACCTGCAGCAGGCGTTGCTAGAGATTCGAGAAGAAAATGCACGCCTGAAGAAGATGGTCCAGCACCAACCTGGCTTTGAAGAGATCGAGAGACGCCGGCGTACCCTGGAGCAGCGGAGGCTGTGGGACACGGTGATCTCTCCCCTCAACGACCCCCCACGATTCCAAATACCGAAGAGTCTGCTGCCCAAGGCGAAGGAGCAACCGGAGGCTGCCCCCGAAAGTACCGATCCTGATCCCACCGGTGAAGCGGTGGAGGCGAAGGAGGTTGAGGAGGTACCGCCAGTTCCGGAACGCCCGCCCGGCCAGGAGGCCGCAGCAGATGATCGGTCCCCGGCAGGGACACCGGAGGGGTCCTGTCCGTCACTACCAGATGTGGACTGGGACGAGATGGCGCGCCTGGATGACGTCGCCTACACCGCCCAGTGGGAACATGAATGGCAGAGTCGTGAGGAGAAGAAGAAACGCCAGCAGGAGGAAGAGCGGGAAGCTCAGAAGAATCGTCAGCGACAACATGCAGAGCTGATCGCGGACAAAGAGAGTGTCCGGAGAGATAAAGGTACCCTGAGGGAACCGCGGCGGCAGGGGTGTGGTGACTGAGTTCCAGCTCCGGAAGGGCTGGGGCTTTATCCGTGAACCGGGCCTCTACCCAGGGGTCTTTGTCAGCAGGCGTGACGTAGAATCTCACCTGCCGCAAGGCCATCCCGGGAGGGACTTAGCCAATGGAGACATCGTCACATATACGCGGCACTGGGGAATGAAGGGATGGTATGCCCTTAACGTCACCATCGTCCGTGACCCCGTCCCTGACGCAGGTAACGTCACCACTACCGCAGCGTCCCCATCTCCAGCTCAAGCAGTATCCAGCCGTGCCCCAGCATCGCCCCCTGCAAATTCATCGCAACTAGCGACCCAGATTTCATCGCAAAGGAAAGCCACCTCTACATCGCAACATGCGACCCAGTCTCAATCGCAATCCATGACACGGTCCATATCGTTAACTGTGATTGAAACGCAATCGGTGTCACGTGAAGAGAATGTACCCGTTGCGCCCCTAGAGGTTCGCACGAGAACTGTGGCAACCCAGACCCTAATCGCAGCGCATGATTTGCTAGTCCTGGGATCTAGGGCCCATTGCATTGTTCCAGCCCCGGGGTGGAAAGTGTATTATTTGAAAATGAATAGATAGAAAAGAAGAATCGGTGAGATCCATATCGGGTCTACCATAAGTAGAAAGTTTGAAAATGTTTTATAAGTTTTTGCACCAGTTGAAAAGTACAACGTATACGATGCATATATATATTGCTAACCGTAGAATGCCCGGCTGGGTGAACAGTAACCAGAAAAAGTTTTGCACTTTAGTATAATAATGTGATATTATATTTATGTCTTTGGTTTTACAATGGACTTGGAGGTTGAGGACTGTGCCAACCCAGAACTTATTTGTACATAGTTGCGCTTCGGTGCCTTATCTTGGTTTTACATAAACCAGCACAACTACCTCTGAAAACAAAAACCCGTGTGGTGTGGCACTGAGTGAGGTCTGCAATTGGATGTCCTGCAGCCCACCCAGGACCTACGTTGAAGGTTTGGTGCGGGTCCTTCACAAGTATATTGTATATTTATTGAATGCTATTTAATACTTTTGTATTTCTATATATAATGTTATTGTTCGCAACGTTCAAGATACCCTCACCTCCCGGATGGGACGAACCAATGTTAATTGTTTACTGTTTCTTGCATAAACAAAATGTCTCTTTTGTATTTTACAGCCCGGGAGTGCTGTCTTTTACCATGGGGGAATGTGTAGCCCTGGTGTTAGGCACACGCAGTACCCTGGAGAGTGTGTGGCGAGACAGCAGTTTAATGCTAAATATCCATTCACTCAACATATACTAGACACACCCTTAGGGTAGTGTAGTTTACTCTTGAGGGAGTGGTCAAGGTGTATGTGTTTGAGTGATGGAGTCGGTGTTGAGACTTCAGAGAGAGAAGACGTCTGGAGGGAGGAAGCAGTCCAGATTGCTCTATCATCAGTTCGAAAAGTGGAGTCTAGTACAGGTGGTTTAATTCACCTCAGCCTAGTCAGAGCTGTACCTCAACAGAATACATTGGAAGGAAAGAAGAAGTTTAGTGCAGAAAGTCTTCAGTATCCTGTCTAAAGGACGGTATAAGGTTCAGAGACGTGCTCCTGCCTATTGATAACTGAGCATCTGTAACTAACTTTGAAGTGAAGGAAAAGAAAGAAGTGACTGCTCGACCCTTGGCTAGTGTGAGTGCTTATGTTACCAGCGAGGACAAGGCGAAAGGCACAGTGGTTTATTGGAATAGTGCTTACGGATTGAAGAAGTCCTGCACATTGCAACCGGTCACTGGGGACCGAAGGATCACTATTGTTACAAGCATAGTGGTAAGAAAACCAGGAATTTACCGGACCTTAGGTCGCGGCAAACAAGCCCCGTATAGTCAGTACGTAACTGGGGTCAGGGGGAGTGAAGACTTTGAGTCAGTGCACGATAAGATAAGAATTCAGCTCCCTCGCAGGAAGGCTCCTGACACAAAGCTGACTGGGCGGTACAGCTATAGATTAGCTGGAGTTATTGAGGGAACTACGCTTCAGGCTGGTTGTACTCATTGTATTGGAAGTAAAGGAGGCCCCTAACTTGTCCAGCTGCTGTCTCAAGATACACTCTCCTTGGATCAGCCTCCCTGGGACCTGCCTGAACATCTTACAAGTAAAGGTATGGAAAGACGCTGACCGTGTGAGACTGTGTTCTTTATCTGCACCCGACTTCACCAACTTCATAGACTTTGAGGGACCAGTCCCACCTGTAGGGGACCCGACATCTAGCTGCCTCACCATCCCCTCAGAGATCTACAGCAGCGCTGGTACTAATTACCAGAAGACTACAGGTGGCGTCACGAACTGTATATAAACCTATCCCCTGTAAATATTCCCCCAACATACGCCAGACCGCCCGGGCCACAGACCGAGCCACAGCTACCTGTGACACAATCCCCATAGACTTCTACGGGCTCGGCTCTGAGTACCCATTGCCCTGGTAACCCACAATTGTGGTGGCGGGTCGACACAGTAATAGCACAGAGAGAGAGATATAAGGCCGGAAAGGAACATACTGAACGGGAGTCTTGGGAAGTGCGACCAATCTACCTGGGGGTTGCTGCAGGGCCAGCTCCAGGTTTAAATGGGCCCCGGGCGAAAGAGTCTCAGTGGGCCCCTTTAACACAGACCACGATTCATGATGCACAGATACTGCAGAGAAATATGGGTATAGCACAAGCCAAACACTTCACTTCTTCCATTACATGACTAATATCTATTGTAAATTGTACAATAGCTCAAAAAACGCCAAATCGTCACAGTGCACAGTACAGACTGGACAGTACAGTCCTCCATACAATATTATGGGCACCACATAGTCTCCCCCTCATCACCCATATAATACCCCATGCAGGATGTCACCCCGCCATCCCCCATATAATGCTTCATACAAAATACTGGACCCAATATAATGCTCCATACAGAATACTGGACCACATATAATGCTCCATACAAAATATGGAGCTCTCCTCTACACTGTGCTGCATTCTGCACTGTTACGGCTCAGGAAAGGGCGCTGTGGAAAGACTCCCCATTATCATCATCATTGCCTGCCCATCATCATCATCATCATTTCCTCCCTATCATCATTGCCTTCCCATTATCATTGCCTCCCCATCATCATCATTATCATTGCCTCCCCATTAATATCATCATCATTGCCTTCCCATTATCATTGCCTCCCTATCATCATCATTATCATTGCCTCCCCATTAATATCATCATCATCATTGCCTTCCCATTATCATTGCCTCCCCATCATCATCATCATCATCGCCTGCCCATCATCATTATCATTTCCTCCCTATCATCATCATTGCCTCCCCATTTATATCATCATCATCGCCTTCCCATTATCATTTCCTCCCTATCATCATCATTGCCTCCCCATTTATATCATCATCATCATTGCCTTCCCATTATCATTGCCTCCCCATCATCATCATTATCATTGCCTCCCCATTAATATCATCATTATTGCCTCCCCATCATCATCATTATCAATGCCTCCCCATTAATATCATCATCATCATTGCCTTCCCATTATCATTGCCTCCCTATCATCATCATTGCCTCCACATTTATATCATCATCATCATTGCCTTCCCATTATCATTGCCTCCCCATCATCATCATTATCATTGCCTCCCCATTAATATCATCATCATTGCCTCCCCATCATCATCATTATCATTGCCTCCCATTAATATCATCATCATCATTGCCTTCCCATTATCATTGCCTCCCCAACATCATAATCATCACCTCCTCACCATCACACATACAGCACCGCAGGCAGCACTCTCTCACATACACACATAAGGCACACACACACACACACACGCCTCACCTGTCCGGCGTCCGCGCGCTCTCTGCCACAGCCGGCCGCAGAATGATGACGTCATTCAGCGGCGCTGCTGTGAGAGAGGAAGCGCCGGCGCCCCCTGGAGCTCGGAGCTGCGGCAGTGGAGGCACGGGAGAGGTAAGTATTGCGCCGGCTTCTGCCGGGGCCCTGAGCAAGCGGGGGGGGCCCAGTGGCGGCGCTGACACCACTAACGGGCGCCGGGGTGCCCGACGGCGAGTGGGACCCTCCGCCTGCTCAGGGCCCCGGCACTTGCCCTTGCCGGGTGCTGACGCCGGCCCTGGGTTGCTGGACCACTCACCCGGACGACACAGTGCCAGGCGGGCATCTGTATGGATCCGACAGACTTTGAGTAAAAACCCTGAACTGCACTTGGACTGTCTCCTAGAGTTATTCCAGCGTCGCACACTTCCCTCTGCTACATCGCAAGCACCATTCCTGCATTACCACATCTACCTGCCCTGGAAGGACACAGCCTTACCTGTAGGAGGCTTATCATCTAGCTGCACAACACCATCCCTTCCAGAGGACCTGCACAGCAGCGCTGGTCATCCAGACCAGGTACCACAGGTGGCACCACGATAATCATACGAACACTAATCCCCTGTAAATATCCCCTTTTTGGTGAGCGCCCAGGGCCACGGACCGAGTCGTGGCTGCCGTGACATCCTCCATAGAAGTCGACGGGCTCGGTGCCGAGTACCCCACGGCCCTGGCGGGCGACTCATATACACTGCATGAGCCCCACACAGCCTCCCTATAGACACTGCATGAGCCCCACACAGCCTCCCTATAGACACTGCATGAGCCCCACACAGCCTCCCTATATACACTGCATGAGCCCCACACAGCCTCCCTATATATACACTTAATGAGCCCCACACAGCCTCCCTATATACACTGCATGAGCCCCACACAGCCTCTCTATATACACTGCATGAGCACCACAAAGCCTCCCTATATACACTGCATGAGCCCCACACAGCCTCCCTATATACACTGCATGAGCCCCACACAGCCTCCCTATATACACTGCATGAGCCCCACATAGCCTCCCTATATACACTGCATGAGCCCCACACAGCCTCCCTATATACACTGCATGAGCCCCACATAGCCTCCCTATATACACTGCATGAGCCCCACACAGCCTCTCTATATACACTGCATGAGCCCCACACAGCCTCTCTATATACACTGCATGAGCCCCACACAGCCTCCCTATATACACTGCATGAGCCCCACACAGCCTCCCTATATACACTGCATGAACCCCACGCAGCTTCCCTATATACACTGCATGAGCCCCACACAGCCTCCCTATATACACTGCATGAGCCCCACACAGCCTCCCTATATACACTGCATGAGCCCCACACAGCCTCCCTAAATATACTGCATGAGCCCCACACAGCCTCCCTATATACTCAGCATGAGCCCCACACAGCCTCCCTATATACACTGCATGAGCCCCACACAGCCTCCCTATATACACTGCATGAACCCCACACAGCCTCCCTATATACACTGCATGAGCCCACACAGCCTCCCTATATACACTGCATGAGCCCCACACAGCCTCTCTATATACACTGCATGAGTCCCACACAGCCTCCCTATATAAACTGCAAGAGCCCCACACAGCCTCCCTATATACACTGCATGAGCCCCACACAGCCTCTCTATATACACTGCATGAGCCCCACACAGCCTCTCTATATACACTGCATGAGCCCCACACAGCCTCTCTATATACACTGCATGAGCCCCACACAGCCTCCCTATATACACTGCATGTGCCCCACACAGCCTCCCTATATACACTGCATGAACCCCACGCAGCTTCCCTATATACACTGCATGAGCCCCACACAGCCTCCCTATATACACTGCATGAGCCCCACACAGCCTCCCTATATACACTGCATGAGCCCCACACAGCCTCCCTAAATATACTGCATGAGCCCCACACAGCCTCCCTATATACTCAGCATGAGCCCCACACAGCCTCCCTATATACACTGCATGAGCCCCACACAGCCTCCCTATATACACTGCATGAACCCCACACAGCCTCCCTATATACACTGCATGAGCCCCACACAGCCTCCCTATATACACTGCATGAGCCCCACACAGCCTCTCTATATACACTGCATGAGCCCCACACATCCTCCCTATATACACTGCATGAGCCCCACACAGCCTCCCTATATACACTGCATGAGCCCCACACAGCCTCCCTATATACACTGCATGAGCCCCACACAGCCTCCCTAATAACTGCATGAGCCCCACACAGCCTCCCTATATACTCAGCATGAGCCCCACACAGCCTCCCTATATACACTGCATGAGCCCCACACAGCCTCCCTATATACACTGCATGAACCCCACACAGCCTCCCTATATACACTGCATGAGCCCCACACAGCCTCCCTATATACACTGCATGAGCCCCACACAGCCTCTCTATATACACTGCATGAGCCCCACACATCCTCCCTATATACACTGCATGAGCCCCACACAGCCTCCCTATATACACTGCATGAGCCCCACACAGCCTCCCTATATACACTGCATGAGTCCCACAAAGCCTCCCTATATAAACTGCATGAGCCCCACACAGCCTCCCTATATACACTGCATGAGCCCCACACAGCCTCTCTATATACACTGCATGAGCCCCACACAGCCTCTCTATATACACTGCATGAGCCCCACACAGCCTCTCTATATACACTGCATGAGCCCCACACAGCCTCCCTATATACACTGCATGTGCCCCACACAGCCTCTCTATATACACTGCATGAGCCCCACACAGCCTCCTATATACACTGAATGAGCCCCACACAGCCTCCCTATATACACTGCATGAGCCCCACACAGCCTCCCTATATACACTGCATGAGCCCCACACAGCCTCCCTATATACACTGCATGAGCCCCACAAAGCCTCCCTATATACACTGCATGAGCCCCACACAGCCTCCCTATATACACTGCATGAGCCCACACAGCCTCCCTATTATACACTTAATGAGCCCCAGATAGCCTCCCTATATACACTGCATGATCCCCACACAGCCTCCCTATATATACACTTAATGAGCCCCACACAGCCTCCCTATATACACTGCATGAGCCCCACACAGCCTCCCTATATACACTGCATGACCCCACACAGCCTCCCTATATACACTGCATGAGCCCCACACAGCCTCCCATATACACTGCATGAGCCCCACACAGCCTCCCTATATACACTGCATGAGCCCCAAACATCCTCCCTATATACACTGCATGAGCCCACACAGCCTCCCTATATACACTGCATGAGCCCCAAACATCCTCCCTATAACACTGCATGAGCCCCACACATCCTCCCTATATACACTGCATGAGCCCCACACAGTCTCCCTATATACACTGCATGAGCCCCAAACATCCTCCCTATACACACTGCATGAGCCCCACACAGCCTCCCTATATACACTGCATGAGCCCCACACATCCTCCCTATATACACTGCATGAGCCCCAAACATCCTCCCTATACACACTGCATGAGCCCCACACAGCCTCCCTATATACACTGCATGAGCCCCAAACATCCTCCCTATATACACTGCATGAGCCCCACACATCCTCCCTATATACACTGCATGAGCCCCAAACATCCTCCTATATACACTGCATGACCCCACACAGCCTCTCTATATACACTGCATGAGCCCCACACAGCCTCCCTATATACACTGCATGAGCCCCACACATCCTCCCTATATACACTGCATGAGCCCCACACAGCCTCCCTATATACACTGCATGAGCCCCACACATCCTCCCTATATACACTGCATGAGCCCCACACAGCCTCCCTATATACACTGCATGAGCCCCACACATCCACCCTATATACACTGCATGAGCCCCACACAGCCTCCCTATATACACTGCATGAGCCCCACACAGCCTCCCTATATACACTGCATGAGCCCCACACAGCCTCCCTATATACACTGCATGAGCCCCACACATCCTCCCTATATACACTGCATGAGCCCCACACAGCCTCCATATATACATTTAATGAGCCCCACACAGCCTCCCTATATACACTGCATGAGCCCCACACAGCCTCCCTATATACATTTAATGAGCCCCACACAGCCTCCCTATATACACTGCATGTTGTCTCCATAGCCTCCCCCAGTGAAGCATGTCGCCCCATATCCAGCACCATGTCACACCCCCATTGCCTTCCCATTCACACCCAAACAGCCCATACACATGAGAAAAAAAACAAAACAACACCACATACTCACCTCAGTCCCGTTGCCCGGCACTCTGCTTCTCTCCCTGCCTCCGGTGCATTGACTCTCCGCAGTACACAGCTGATGCGATGAAGTGACGTCATCCCGTCAGCTGTTTCACACGCTGATTGGTGGAGGAAGTGGCCGGTGGCAGCCGGGCACCGTGCGGCCCGTGGACCTATGATTTCCAGCCCCACGGCTGTCTCAGTCTGTGGGCCGGACTGAGATAGCCAGAATACCGGATGTGGCCTGCAGGCCGCACTTTGCCCAGGCCTGATCCAACCTATGGAAAGGGGATAAATGGGATCAACTTGTCAGTCAAAAATACCAAAACCACCAGGACGTTTTCCACCTTTGGAGACCTTTTTATTTTCTTACTTAAATGCATTTATTTTGGGCTAAAAATTATTTTTGCAATTAGTTTTCATTAAAAATGTTGCACCGTTAGGCCTCTTTCACACATCCGTTGTGTGCCTGACGGCGCCCTCCGGCATTTTTTTGTCCAACCGCATCCGGCTAAATGTGATGCCGGATGCGTTTTTTTTGCATTGACTTTCATTAGCGCCGCATGTCAATGCGTTGTATGCGTTTTTGTCTGGATCCGGCGGAAATGTACATTCCGGCGGCCGGACACAATGCAGCATGTAACGTTTTTATTTTTTGCTGGTGCTGCCTGATGTGCCTGAAGCGGCGCATCAGGCAGCCGCGGCAAAATGCCGGGGGCGCCGTCAGGCGCACAACGGATATGTGAAAGAGGCCTTAGCTTCTCTGTTGCATTACCCATTGCTGGATGCAGAATGGATGAACTGAAAATCTATCAGTGAGCTCATTCTGATGATCCAATAGAAAAGTTTGTAACTCTTACGGGGGTTTTTTTTTTAGCTCCTCTTGGCTGATTTATGAACACAGACCACCGGTGCAACATTTTTAATGAAACACAATTGTAAACAATATTTTTTGCCCAAAATACATGCATTTAAGTAAAAAAAATGTCTTCAGAGGTGAACCAGGAAAGATGTGTATCTTTGTACCGTGTTAGCCAGTAGACAGAAAAATATTTAGAATTGAGAGTCCTCAGGGGTTGATACCTTTTAATGGCTAACTGAAAAGATGGTAACAAATTGCAAGCTTTCCAGACTACTCAGGTCTCTTCATCTCATCAGGCAAAGCAAAGACTAATACGAAATCTGAAGAATCACACATTTATACACAACACAGCACAGAAATAATGCAATAGGTAAGACAAGTGACGTGAAGCAGAACTGTCATTATGGGAGAGGGATAGACAGTTATGGCCATAAATATTGGACCAGTTCATAGATAAGGAGTGAAAGTTTTATAGTACTCTGATTGGGGTCTGGTAATGTTTTGTGATGCCCCCACAACGTAGACACCATCATTAAGCTAAAGAACAATGAAATAGAGACATCCCTGTATCAGAAGCCAATCGACCGTCCAACATACCTTAAATGGGACAGTTTCCATCCAAAACAGATAAAAGCTCTATTGTCTACAGCCAAGCCATCAGATACAACCGTATATGTTCCAACCCCATGGATAGAGATGAACACCTTGGTCGCCTCAGAAAGACCTTTATGACTCAGGGCTACCATCCAAGAACAATTGAAGACCAAATTACAAGAGCCACCAGAATATCAAGGAATCACCTGCTACATTACAAAGCTAAGGAAGAAAATAACCGGGTGCCTCTAGTGGTCACCTACAATCCAAATCTGGAGATGCTAAGGGGAGCTGCACGGAAACTACAACCTTTACTACAAAAAGATGCCTGATTATAATCCATATTTCCAGACCCCCCACTACTGTGTTTTAGGCAGCCCCCAAATCTAAGAAGCATCATTGTCAGAAGCTCCCTGACCTCCCCAACAGCTGCAGGAACCTTTCCTTGTAACCAGAAAAAATGTAAAACCTGTCCATTTATAATGACCACGGACAAGATAAAGATCCCCAACTCCCATCAGGACTACAAGATACCAGGTACTTTCAGCTGCATCACATCTAATGTGGTGTACCTAATTATATGTACTAAATGTCCAACTGGGGGTCTGTTTGTGGGAGAGACTGGGCAAAAACTGAGAACAAGGATGAATTCTCATCGCCACACAATAAGAGAAAAAAGAATGGATCTACCTGTGGCAAGACATTTTTGTATCCATGATCACAGACAGCACTATGGACATGAAATTACTGGTATTGAAAGGTAACTTCACATCTCAGAGAGACAGAAAAGTTTGGGAATATAAACTCATGACGACCTGTGACACTGCAGGAATGAATGTGTCGCATGGATTTATGTATTTTTACATCAATTAAGGAATTTGCTCCTAAGACCTTCTGGGGGCATCACAAAACATTACCAGACCCAATCAGAGGGCAATAAAACTTTCACTCCTTATCTATGAACTGATCCAATATTTATGGCCACAACTGTTTATCACTCTCCCATATTGATAGTTCTGCTTCACGTCACTTGTCTTATCTATTGCACTATTTCTGTGTCCTGTTGTGTATAAATATGTGATTCTTCAGATTTTGTATTAGTCTTTGCCTGATGAAGAGACCTGAGTAGTCTGAAAGCTGCAATTTGTTACCATCTTTTCAGTTAGCCATTAAAAGGTATTAACCACTGAGGACTTTCAATTCTGAATATTTTTCAGAGGTGAACAACACTTCAAGTTTTACCATATTGAATACATTTGGGGGCACCCGAGGAAGGCTGTTAAACTTCACAGTGACTAAGAAATATTTAGGGGGTCCCTTAGGTCAGTTTGGGCCCCTGATGGCGGCTATATTGACATATCTGCCTGCATTTTATGCAAAGAAAATCCAGTCCATAATAGATCTGTGTAACCCTGATAAAATGTTTGATGCATCTATTGGCATAAAAGGGAACAAATGCTCCCCACATTCTCCTGGTCTCCAGGTGGGTCCCTAAGCTCAGTCCTTGGGGGACAACATTTTGACCTAGATAAAGGAGCCTAGTCTTCCAGAATTCGGTTCAAGATTCTAAATGACAAACTTTCCTCTAAGTTGCGTACTCCCAAACATCACTAAATGTTTCCAAATGGAAATGTCAGACTTCCTGCCACTTATCCGAGTAAAAGCACAGACTGATGTAATCGGATTTTTCTGATTTTCCCCAACCTTCCATTATACTTAGATCTATTTTCATGCCCTTGATACATTGTCCTGTCCTCTGAGCGCCATGATTCATCAATAGCAGTTTTTGCCAGAATTCTGGTTGTAAAATTGAAGAATTTTTGCATAATTGGAAGTTGCGCAAAAATTTGGTGACTTTTTTCATGAATCCTCACAGCATGCACAGTGCACGCTGTCAGTATTTTCTGGTGTCGGCGCTGGGAGTAGGCGGTCATATAACTGCCATTATGCAATTTGCAGACTTTCGGCCACATTCCGACAAGACATGTCTGGCCTCAGTTAATTCACGTGTATTGAGCGAGGCTGAGCATGTCTAGTCGGCGCATGACGAATTGCATACTTGCGGTCATGCACCCACCACTGGTACCGCACAATCCTGACAGCGTGCACTGTGCACGCTATGAGGTTTCACAAGTTTGCAGTCACCATGTGACTGCAGACATGAGCCCCAAGCCTGTAAAACTCCTTTCAGAAGAAACAATTGATTTCCACGTCCAGTCAAAAGATTTAGAATTAAAACTTTTTTTAACAAAAATGTTCATATCATACATTGTTTTCTACTGTAAGACAATGGTATAGAAAACAGGAAAAAAATATTTAAAGGGTTATGTTCCCAACTACATAGATGGATATTGTCAGATAGGCCTTGTAAATGCAAGCACTTTTGCAATTTACTGTTTATTGAAATTTGCAACCGTTCTTGAGATATTCCAATTTCTCTTTTGTTTATAGCATGTTGTCTTGGAGACCGACCACCGCTATTTTCTAGGTTGTAAACTATGCACTGAAGCTGTCCTGCGATCTTGATCAGCTTCAAAACAAGTGCAAAAAACCCCCCTGCAGCTGATGTACGCCGTGTCATTGTACGATCATTCGTGGGATTTCAGCTCGAGCGGCAGGGACCGGACGCATGGGCGTACCCACCGTGGGGGGCAGCTGCCCCCCCAGAAGCAGGGGCGCGCAGCGCGCATACCTATCATGATGAGGCCACCCGGCTCCTGTGAGGCAGGGGGGCCCGCCTACCCCCAGCGCCGACTGCCCCCGCCACTGCTTTGAACTATACCGGTGTCTGCCGCTACAGTTCAAAGCAATGATGGAGGAGAGAACGTCAGCTGATGCTCCCTCTCCCATCATTCCCCGCTCTGTCTCTGACACAGCGGGTGCGTGATGACGTCATCGCGCACTCACTGTGTAACAGGCAGTGCAGGAGACAGGAGCAGAGAGCAGCGCGGGCACGAGGAGAGGTGAGGAGTGTTTTTTTTAATTTTTTTAAATATGTCAGTGAGTACTGAACTGTGGCTGTGGGGCCATTCCTGGGGGGGAGGAGAGATGAGGCTGTGTTATATGGGCCCTGCTATATACTATGTGGACTGTGCTACATACTATGTGGGCCGCGCTATATACTATGTGGGCCGCGTGTGGGCCACGCTATATACTATGTGGGCCGCGCTATGTACTATGTGGGCTTTGCTATGTACTATGTGGGCCGCGCTATGTACAATGTGGGCCGCGCTATATACTATGTGGGCTGTGCTATATACTATGTGGACCGCGCTATATACTATGTGGCCGCGCTGTATACTATGTGAGCCGCGCTATGTACTATGTGGGCCGCGCTATAAACTATATGGGGTGTGCTATATACTATGCGGGCCCTGCTATATACTATGTGGGCCGTGTAATATACTATGCGGGCCCTGCTACAGTGCCTACAAGTAGTATTCAACCCCCTGCAGATTTAGCTGGTTTGATAAGATGCAAATAAGTTAGAGCCTTCAAACTGCAAACGAGAGTAGGATTTATTAACAGAAGCATAAATCTTACAAAACAAAAAGTTATGTTGCTCAGTTGAATTTTAATAAATTTTAAACATAAAAGTGTGGGTCAATTATTATACAACCCCTATGTTTAATATTTCGTGGAATAACCCTTGTTTGCAATTACAGCTAATAATCGTCTTTTATAAGACCTGATCAGGCCGGCACAGGTCTGTGGAGTTATCTTGGCCCACTCCTCCATGCAGATCTTCTCCAAGTTATCTAGGTTCTTTGGGTGTCTCATGTGGACTTTAATCTTGAGCTCCTTCCACAAGTTTTCAATTGGGTTAAGGTCAGGAGACTGACTAGGCCACTCCAACACCTTGACTTTTTCCCTCTTGAACCAGGCCTTGGCTTTCTTGGCTGTGTGCTTTGGGTCGTTGTCTTGTTGGAAGATGAAATTACGACCCATCTTAAGATCCTTGATGGAGGAGCGGAGGTTCTTGGCCAAAATCTCCAGGTAGGCCATGCTATCCATCCTCCCATGGATGCAGACCAGATGGCCAGGCCCCTTGGCTGAGAAACAGCCCCACAGCATGATGCTGCCACCACCATGCTTGACTGTAGGGATGGTATTCTTGGGGTCGTATGCAGTGCCATCCAGTCTCCAAACGTCACGTGTGTGGTTGGCACCAAAGATCTCGATCTTGGTCTCATCAGACCATAGAACCTTGAACCAGTCTGTCTCAGAGACCTCCAAGTGATCATGAGCAAACTGTAGACGAGCCTTGACATGACGCTTTGAAAGTAAAGGTACCTTACGGGCTCGTCTGGAACGGAGACCATTGCGGTGGAGTACGTTACTTATGGTATTGACTGAAACCAATGTCCCCACTGCCATGAGATCTTCCCGGAGCTCCTTCCTTATTGTCCTTGGGTTAGCCTTGACTCTTCGGACAAGCCTGGCCTCGGCACGGGAGGAAACTTTCAAAGGCTGTCCAGGCCGTGGTAGTTCCATAAGCCTTCCACTTACGGATGATGCTCCCAACAGTGGAGACAGGTAGGGCCAACTCCTTGGAAAGGATTTTGTACCCCTTGCCAGCCTTGTGACCCTCCACGATCTTGTCTCTGATGGCCTTGGAATGCTCCTTTGTCTTTCCCATGTTGACCATGTATGAGTGCTGTTCACAAGTTTGGGGAGGGTCTTAAATAGTCAGAAAAGGCTGGCAAAAGAGATCATTAATCCACACATGTGAAGCTCATTATTCTTGGTGCCTGAACTACTTCTTAATACTTTAGGGGGACCAAACAGAATTCTTGTGGTTTGAGGGGTTGAATAATAAATGACACTCTGAATTAACTTTAACGTTTTTTTTTTTTAAAAAAATTAAAACAAAAATTTTTGCTGCAGTGCATTTCCCACTTCCAGGCTGATCTACAGTACAAATGTCAAAATGCCAAGTTAATTCCGCATGTGTCAACCAGCTAAATCTGCAGGGGGTTGAATACTACTTGTAGGCACTGTATATACTATGTGGGCCCTGCTATATACTATGCGGGCCCTGCTATATACTATGTGGGCCATGCTATATACTATGCGGGCCCTGCTATATACTATGTGGGCCGTGCTATATACTATGCGGGCCCTGCTATATACTATGTGGGCCGTGGTATATACTATGCGGACCCTGCTATATACTATGTGGGCCGTGCTATATACTATGCAGGCCCTGCTATATACTATGCGGGCCCTGCTATATACTATGCGGGCTGTGCTATATACTATGCGTGCCCTGCTATATACTATGCGGGCCGCGCTATATGCTATGTGGGCCGCGCTATATGCTATGTGGGCCGCGCTATATGCTATGTGGGCCGCGCTATATGCTATGTAGGCCGCGCTATATGCTATGTGGACCGCGCTATATACTATGTGGACGCGCTGTATATTATGTGAGCCGCGCTATGTACTATGTGGGCCGCGCTATGTACTATGTGGGCCGCGCTATATACTATGTGGGCCGCGCTATATACTATGTGGGCCACCCTATATACAATGTGGGCCACGCTATATACTATGTGGGCCTGCTATATACTATGCGGGCCACGCTATACACTATGCGGGCCGTGCTATAACTATGTGGGCTGTGTTATATACTATTGGGGGATATATTATATTTTATGGTGGCTGTGTTATATACTATGTGGCTGTGTTATATACTTTGTAGCTGTGTTATATACTATGGGGGGCTACGTTATATTCCTTTGGGGAGGCGGGATGTATGGTATTCTACTCGGGGATACATTATATTCTATGGGGGGCTGTATTATATTTATTATATTCTATGAGGGGTGATTGCATCATACTCTGAGGGGTCTACATTATACTGTATGAGGTGGCTACATTGCATTCTATGGGGGCTGCATTATATTCTATGGAGGGTTATACTGTATTATATTGTATGGGGGCTTTATTATACTTTATGAGGGGGCTACATTATATTCTATGGGGGCTGCATTATACTATATGAGGAGGGCTACATTGTATTCTATGGAGGGGCTACACTATAATATATAAGGGGGCTCAATTATATTCTATTGGGGGTTTACATTATACTCTGTGGGGTGGTTGCATTATACTCTGTGGGGTGGTTGCATTATACTCTGTGGGGTGGTTGCATTATGCTCTATAGGGTGACTGCATTATACTATATGTGGGCTGCATTATACTGTATCGAGGACTATGGGGAATACATTATACCATATGAAGAACTATGGGGTGCATTATACTATGGGAAGTGAATTGTACTACATGGATGACTATGGCGGTGCATTATACTATATTGAGCACTATGAGGAGTGTATTATACTATATGGAGGGGAGGACTGAGTAGTGTATTATACTATATGGAGGACTATGGGGTGTGCATTTTACAATATGGAGGACTGTGGGGCATATTATATTATATGGAGGACTATGGAAAGTTTATAATACTATATGGAGGACTATGGGGAGTGTATTATAGTATATGGAGGACTATGGGGAGTGTATTATAGTATATGGAGGACTATGGGGAATGTATTATACTATATGGAGGACTATGGGGAGTGTATTATACTATATGGAGGACTATGGGGAGTGTATTATACTATATGGAGGACTATGGATACATTATATTATATGGAGGACTATGCTGTATGCATTTTACAATATGGAGGACTGTGGTGCACATTATAATATATGGAGGACTATGGGATGTATTATACTAAACAAGCAAAATGCTGCCTATTCATAGAGTGATTGGATTGTTTATGCCGGAAAAAAAATCATTGTTCTCAGCAGCACATCGCGGGTGTAAACTGTAGATGTGCTGCTGATAACATGATACTATATGGGGATCTATTAGTGATTGTTCTGTCCCCATCATTGTTCCTCAGCCGGTGGAAAGAGGCCGGGAAACAAGTGTTGATCATTTCAATATTGTCGATCATACTCATTTAGCGGTCTGAAGTCAGCGCATTTAAATACAACCGAAATGCTTCTGTGTGATGTGCAATGTGTTAGCATTTGGGGCCCCATTTCAAACTTTGCCTAGGGCCCCACTTTGCCTAAAACCGGCCCTTCTCAATGTATCAGGCATTAGGGTGTCCAGGCAGGACGCACTCCCTACCCATTGCATGCTGCAATCGCGTGGCATTAGGTCGGGTGATAGGTATCATCACACCAGTGACGCCGGTCTCTCTGGGACTGGGTAAGTGAGTTACCCAGACTGCCAGACTGAGTGTGCAATAATAATAATTGATCCAGAAAGATGTTTAAAATAAAATTCATCAGACCAGCGGCCAGCACCTGTAATACAGTGGGGCTAATGTATATACAGGTGCTGGGCTGGGGCTGGTGACATACAGGTGTTGGGCTGGAGGCTGGGGCTGGTGATGTATACAGGTGCTGGGCTGGAGGGCTGGTGAGGTATACAGGTGCTGGGCTGGAGGCTGGAGCTGGTGACGTATACAGGTGCTGCGCTGGAGGCTTGGGCTGGTGATGTATACAGGCGCTGGGCTGGAGGCTGGGGCTGGTGACATATACAGGTGCTGGGCTGGAGGCTGGTGACGTATACAGGTGCTGGGCTGGAGGCTGGGGCTGGTGATGTATACAGGTGCTGGGCTGGAGGCTGGGGCTGGTGACATATACAGGGGCTGGGCTGGAGGCTTGGGCTGGTGATGTATACAGGTGCTGGGCTGGAGGCTTGGGCTGGTGACGTATACAGGTGTTGGGCTGGAGGCTGGGGCTGGTGACGTATACAGGTGTTGGGCTGAAGGCTGGTGCTGGTGACATATACAGGTGCTGGGCTGGAGGCTGGTGACGTATACTGGTGCTGGGCTGGAGGCTGGGGCTGGTGATGTATACAGGTGCTGGGCTGGAGGCTGGTGATGTATATACAGGTGCTGGGCTGGAGGCTGGGGCTGGTGACGTATACAGGTGCTGGGCTGGTGATGTATGCAGGTGCTGGGCTGGTGACGTATACAGGTGCTGGTCATGTATATACAGGTGCTGGGCTGGTGATGTATATACATGTACTGGGCTGGTGAAGTATACAGGTGCTGGTCATGTATATACAGGTGCTGAGCTGGTGATGTATATACAGGTGCTGGGCTGGGGGCTGGAGACGGATACAGGTGCTGGGCTGGTAACGCATACAGGTGCCGGGCTGGTGACATATACAGGTGCTGGGCTGGAGGCTGGGGCTGGTGACGTATACAGGTGTGGCTGGAGCTTCGGTGCTGGCTGTGATATACAGGTGCTGGTCATGTATATACAGGTGCTGGGCTGGTGATGTATATACATGTGCTGGGCTGGTGACGTATACAGGTGCTGGTCATGTATATACAGGTGCTGAGCTGGTGATGTATATACAGGTGCTGGGCTGGGGGCTGGAGATGGATACAGGTGCTGGGCTGGTGACGGATACAGATGCTGGGCTGGTGATGGATACAGGTGCTGGGCTGTTGACATATATTGGTGCTGGTCATGTATATACAGGTGCTGGGCTGGTGATGTATATACAGGTGCTGGGCTGGTGATGTATATACAGGTGCTGGGCTGGTGACGTATACAGGTGCTGGGCTGGTGACATATACTGGTGCTGGGCTTGGTACAGGTGCTGGGCTGTATTACAGGTGCTGGTCATGTATATACAGGTGCTGGGCTGGGTGCCTGGGTGGGCTGGTGACATGTGCAGGGGCTGGTCAATTTTCGTTTCATTCACCTTTTTCATTCTAAAATTTTATAACCTGAACGACCATGGCTTGCCCCCCCCTAGTTTTGATCCTGGGTACACCCATGAACGGACGGATGATGGTGCGGAGTCGTGAGACTAGAGAGGTGAGCAGTAATGGAAGTAGAGGGATTTAAAAATAATCTTTTGATGGCCCTTAACAGTTGTGAAAAATTGTTGCCAGCTGCCTCCATTTTTCTGAATCATTTGTGAAAGCAAATTACTGCATTTTTGGCAAATATGGATTTTTGTAGAATTCAATTCCTCTCAAATTTATTCGCTCATCTCTATGTACAAGCAATCGCTCCATTATTTTTCAACTTCAGATGACCAAAGAGGTTTTTTTGGACCTGGGGCTCAAAATCAGTGTGAGAAGAAAGGATTTCTAACAAGTGGAAGGTGCCGTTCCTGTTTCTCTCGTTCTCTAGGTATCTTGGATTTAGGCTCTTTACAGGAGTTGCACCTAATCCGCTATGGAGCGGTTGCCCTCGGCTGCATATGCAGCCTCGAGACACGGAGGAGAATGAGATTTCAAAGTCCTTGGCCTTGTTCTCGGAAAGAATCTGCATGAAGCGTATCAACCCTTAGATTTTATTGTGAAGCAGAATAAGTGCGATCCTGCTCCCGGCACGCCTCGTACATCTGCCTTGAGCTCTGAATTTTACGAGGTAACACAAAAATGCACTTTTGGTTTTACGAATTTGCAGGTTTTGGATTGAGAAGGAGATTAAACAGGATAGATAATAACTCACAAAGTTGTTGAATTAAGTGTTATAAAATACATTGTAAACCTGCTCCCCGATAAACTGGACGGGAAAGAAGGAAATCTACAATGGCAACGTCACTCTGCGCAGGTTTTAAATGTCGATTAACTTTCCCCATTGATATGAATGATGTTAAAGGAGTTTTTTTGGACTTTAAAGCGTACCTGTTATTTCAGGATAAGCAAACATATGTGTGTACATGAGGGATAACATTATTTCTAGCAATTATGTGACTTGTATTCAGCTTTTTCTCACCAGTTTTCTCCTCTACGGGCTCTTTCCTGTCTACTTTTTAGTTGTCTCTAGGCTAGAGGGTGGAGACTAATTGCTATGGCATCTCTAGTGCACTCATACATAAGCAATTTCTGCTCTTCTTTCTCTATGTAGCACATATTTATAAAAATCCAGCCTCCTCTATCCTTTTGCCAAAAAACAGCAGCCATGGGTTCTTCTAAGCAGCTGCCTAGCACTCTGAGAATGAAAATGTTGGAGGCCCACAAAGCAGGAGAAGGCTATAAGATGATAGCAAAGCATTTTCAAGTTGCCCTTTCTTCAGTTCTTTCTATCATTAAGAAATGGCAGTTACCAGAAACAGTGGCGATCAAGATAAGGTCTGGAAGGACAAGAAAATTTCAGTGAGAGCTGCTCGTAGGATTAATAGAGTAATATCAGAACCCCTGCTTGACTGCAAAAGACCTTCAGAAAGATTTAGCAGGCTCTGGAGTTGTGGCACATTGTTCTACTGTTTAGAGACACCTGCACAAATATGGCTTTCATGGAAAAGTCATCAGAAGAAAACCAATTCTGCATCCTCACTATAAAATTCAGCGTCAGAAGTATCCAAAAGAATATCTAAACATGCCTGATGCAGGTTGGAGACAAGTCCTGTGGACCGATGAGGTTAAAATAGAACTCTGTGGCCACAATGATCAAAGGTATGTGTGGAGGAAAAAGGGCACAGAATTTCAGGAAAATAAGATCACACCAACCAGTAAGCATGGGGGTGGACCAGTCATGCTTTGGGGTTGTGTTGCAGCCAATGGCAAGGGGAACATTTCATGGGTAGAGGGAAGAATAGATTCAATGAAATTTCAACAAATTCTTGATGCCAACATAACACCATCTGTAAAAAAGCTGAAGGTGAAAAGAGGATGGCTTCTACAAATGGGTAATGATCCTAAACACAAGTCAGAATCCACGATAGATGACCTCAAAAGGCGCAAGCTGAAGGTTTTACTATGGCCCTCACAGTCCCCTGATCTAAACAATGTTGATAATGGATCGCCCGCCAGGGCAGTGGGGTACTTAAAGGGGCAGTTTCACAGCGGCAGTGACCCGGTCCGTGGCCCTGGGCGCCCAGTAAAAGGGGGAATATTCACAAGGGATGATAGAGTTTGTAGTAAAGTGTTCGTGATGCCACTTGTGGTTTCTGGTCAGAAATGACCAGCGCTGCAGTGCAGAACCTCTGGGACTGATGGTGTGATGCAGCAGAGTTGGAATAGCTCTCCACAGGCAGAGCTTGCTGTCCCAGGGCAGATGTATGTTGTAGAGGATAATGGTGCTGGTAGATGTAGCAGTGCTGAGTGAGTGTTGTAGGAAGAACTTGAGAAGACACAATCAGATGCAGTTTCCAAAGCTTTACTCACAGTTCTGGTGTACACAGATGCCCGCTTGGTGCCCTCCAGGTGAGGGGCTCAGCAAACTCCCAGGTAGATCAGGATACACCTTTCCAGGACTCCTTTCAATATGTTCCTTTCTCAGTTGTTTCACTGTGGTAACTCTCCACCTTTCCTTCCTGTCCAACACCTCGCAATCAGTGTCCCAAGCCAGTAGCCACAGACCTTGGCGGATAACGTCCTTTCTGCATTTCCTTGCTCCCTTATGGCTACCTTTTCGGAGAAGATAATTGCGGTTCAGTAGCTGAGGCACCTAGAGATGCCACTGCCTCCGGCTTGCTAGCTGAGTCTTAAATTTCTCCACTAGGCTAGGGGCCGGTGTCCCTTCTGCGACCTGGTCCCTCCACAATTGGATCGGACCCCATGGATGGATCACTCACTATCCGTGCCCCTAGGACTCCTTCTGTCCTTCCAGAAGCTTCTCTCTCTCTGTTCCTTCTTATCTAACTTTCTCTGTCTGGGGACGAGCTGCTACCAGCTCCAGGTCCCAATGTAAGGAGGTCAAGGGTATTAACCCTTTAAATGTTTCATCTCATTTTAATTGTCTTGATATGTGTAAATGTGTGTTTTGTATGAACTGTATGATGTTAGGTATTGTTGCCATCTCTAATATGTGGGGGTTGAGTGTTAAGCAGATAGTGCATCTTAGGGGTCACCAGAGGAGGTCACTAGAAGGGTAGTGTATATATTTATGGGTTAAGTGTAGCTTGCGAGGGATCGCTAATGGGGGCACGTTAGAGATCCAGTTAGAATGTTATAAAAATGTGTCAAAGCAGTAACTGGGTTTGGTCACTAGAGGGGGCATTGAGCACATCCATTCTGATAGGTACAATAGTTAGGGACTTGTTGCTAGGGAAAGATTGCCTCCAAGCGGGAATCTGTCAGCAAGATTTCCTCTTAGCTGAAGTCAGTCGGGGGTGGACCTTGCTTGTGTGAAGATGTCCACATTCCTGGGCCCTGAGCATAGGGTAGGAAGAAGAGGGGACCAGCAACCCCTGAAAAAGGCAGTGAAGGATTCACCATGGGAAACGTGAGCCCAAAGAGAGTGGGTTTACGTAGCAGTAGTCCAGTGGAAGAACCACTGTGGGAATACTCAGCAGAAGAGGTTGTGCATGAGCGTAGCAGCAAATGGGCCATCAGAAGTATCTGGGCAGGATAACCAGAGAGGGGTGGACGACCTAGTAGATGTGTCTTTCTTATGCTGGATTGAAGTGTCTCCAGGGGAAGAGATCGAAGTGCCATTTTCACTGGGCTCCTCGTCCCGTCAATACTTAGTGGTCCATTCTGGTGTAGCAGAAAAGAAGAAGCAGACTTGTGAAGAATGTATTGCTGGTATCGTTTAAGACGTGCTTATAGTGTTTTGGATGTGCTGTGTCCAGAGGAAAATAAAGCAGAACTGTTTGACGTGATTAGGGACTCTGACTCTAATTGCTCTGTACGCTCCCTCACAGGAGGAGAACAACCCAGAAGAATGGAGGCTACAGAGGTAAAGTACGTGGCAGCTTCTAGTGCATCGGCCCCGTGGCTGTCCCTTTACACCCTCACAAACTGCCTCTACAGTCTCTTTCCTTCTGCAGCTCCTCCTGACAGGGAGCTGCTTCACCACACGTCTGTTACTTTCACTTTCTCCTCACCTCTCTCTCCTTCCCGCTCTCTAAGCTTCACTTCCCCTCCTTCTTGCTTTCTCCATCCACCAACCATGCACTCTTTCCTAACCAGCCAGGGATGAGACCATCCTCCCTTAGGGTACGTCCAGGGTGCCCTGCTGCTATAGTCTGTGTTGGGTGCAGGTGTTAGAGTCCTGGGTGGTGCTCCCTCCTTACCTGAGAGTGTGGTATCACACCTCTGGATGAGGTGCAATACCTCTGTGGCAACTGAACCCTCAGGGGCGCCACAATAATCTGTGGCTAAACCTCAAAATAGCAGAGGATGCCAGACGACCCAGGAATCTCACAGAACTGGAAGAATTATCCAAGGAAAATGGATGAAAATCCATCAAACAAGAAGTGAAAGACTCTTGTCTGGCTACAAATAGAGTTTACAAGCTGTGATACTTGCAACAGGGGGTGCTACTAGGTATTAACTATGCAGGGTGCACAAACTTTGTCATCGACCCATTTTTAAAATGTAAAAAATGAAAACATATATGTATTTTTTTTTTTGCCTAAAATACAAAGGAAATGTGTAATCTTCAACTTTAGGCCTTTTAGAGATAATTTCATCTTCAACTTGCTTAACTGTTCAAACAAACAGTATTTTTGACAAGGGGTGCCCAAACTTTTACATACCACTGTAGATCTCAGAAGGCTGGCCATACACATTAGATCACTTGACCCCCTTTACCTTTTCTCTGCTGACCTCTTCCAGGTCCTGTCAGCAACCCATACAGTCTAGCTGGTTCACTGCTGAAAACACTAGATGCCCCCTCCTGGTATGACATGCCCCTGGAAATGACATACCTGGAAGCAGCCCATACATTCTAGCGTATTTCCTGCTGGGGAATGACTGAGGTAAGTATAAAAACCGTTTTTGTTTTTTTAAATGGGTGAGGTGGGGGTAGTGAGACTGCACATGAAGAAGTGGGGGGCAATGAGACTGCACATGAAGAAGTGGGGGAATGAGACTGCACATGAAGAAGTGGGATGAGTGAGACTGCACATGAAGAAGTGAGGGGAGTGAGACTGCACATGAAGAAGTGGGGGGAGTAGACTGCACATGAAGAAGTGGGGGAGTGAGACTGCACATGAAGAAGTGGGGGGAGTGAGACTGCACATGAAGAAGTGGGGGAGTGAGACTGCACATGAAGAAGTGGGGGAGTGAGACTGCACATGAAGAAGTGGGGGGAGTGAGACTGACATGAAGAAGTGGGGGAGTGAGACTGCACATGAAGAAGTGGGGGAATGAGACTACACATGAAGAAGTGGGGGAGTGAGACTGCACATGAAGAAGTGGAGGTAGTGAGACTGCACATGAAGAAGTGGGGGGGAGACTGCACATGAAGAAGTGGGGGGAGTGAGACTGCACATGAAGAAGTGGGGGGGAGACTGCACATGAAGAAGTGGGGGGAGTGAGACTGCACATGAAGAAGTGGGGGAGGAGACTGCACATGAAGAAGTGGGGAGGGAGAATGCACATGAAGAAGTGGGGGGAATGAGACTACACATGAAGAAGTGGGGGAGTGAGACTGCACATGAAGAAGGGGGAATGAGACTGCACATGAAGAAGTGGGGGGAGTGAGACTGCACATGAAGAAGTGGGGGGAGTGAGACTGCACATGAAGAAGTGGGGGGAGTGAGACTGCACATGAAGAAGTGGGGGGAATGAGACTGCACATGAAGAAGTGGGATGAGTGAGACCGCACATGAAGAAATGAGGGGAGTGAGACTGCACATGAAGTGGGGGAGTAAGACTGCACTTGAAGAAGTGGGGGAGTGAGACTGCACATGAAGAAGTGGGGGGAGTGAGACTGCACATGAAGACGTGGGGGAGTGAGACTGCACATGAAGGAGTGGGGGAGTGAGACTGCACATGAAGAAGTGGGGAAAGACTGCACATGAAGAGTGGGGTGAGACTGCACATGAAGAAGTGGGGGGAGTGAGACTGCACATGAAGACGTGGGGGAGTGAGACTGCACATGTAGGAGTGGGGGAGTGAGACTGCACATGAAGGAAGTGGGGGGAATGAGACTGCACATGAAGAAGTGGGGGGAGTGAGACTGCACATGAAGAAGTGGGGGGAGTGAGACTGCAAATGAGACTGCACATGAAGAAGTGGGGAAGTGAGACTGCACATGAAGTGGGAGGAGTGAGACTGCACATGAAGAATGGGTGGAATGAGACTGCACATGAAGAAGTGGGGGGGAGTGAGACTGCACATGACAAGTGGGGTGAGTGAGACTGCACATGAAGAAGTGGGGGGAGTGAGACTGCACATGAAAGTGGGGGAGTGAGACTGCACATGCAGTAGGGGGAGTGAGACTGCACATGATGAAGGGGGAGTGAGACTGCACATGAAGAAATGGGGGGAGTGAGACTGCACATGAAGAAGTGGGGGGAATGAGACTGCACATGAAGAAGTGGGGGGAGTGAGATTGTACATGAAGAAGTGGGGGGAGTGAGACTGCACATGAAGAAGTGGGGGGAATAAGACTGCACATGAAGTAGTGGTGTTAGTGAGACTGCACATGAAGAAGTGGTGTTAGTGAGACTGCACATGAAGTAGTGGTGTTAGTGAGACTGCACATGAAGAAGTGGGGGTTAGTGAGACTGCACATGAAGAAGTGGGGGGAGTGAGACTGCACATGAAGAAGTGGGGTGAGTGAGACTGCACATGAAGTGGGGGGAGTGAGACTGCACATGAAGTGGGGGGAGTGATACTGCACATGATGAAGTGGGGGGAGTGAGACTGCACATGAAGAAGTGGGGGGAGTTAGACTGCACATGAAGAAGTGGGGGGAGTGAGACTGCACATGAAGAAGTGGGGGGAGTGAGACTGTACATGAAGAAGTGGGGGGAGATGTGAGGAGACTGCACATGAACTGGGGGAGTGAGACTGCACATGAATAAGTGGGGGTAATGGGACTGCACATGCAGAAGTGGGGGAGGTGAGACTGCCCATGAAGTGGGGGAGTGAGACTGCACATCAAGAAGTGGGGTAAAGGGGACTGCACATGATGAAGTGGGGGGTTAGGGGGACTGCACATGATGAAGTGAGGGGTAAGGGGGACTGCACATGATGAAGTGGGGGAAGGGGACTGCACATGATGAAGTGTATGAAAAACTAGGTCTGAACTGAAAAAGTAAGTTGATGTGTATGCAAAATGTAAATGCATATTAAACACATGACCATTATACAGAGAAAACAAAAAACAAGAAACAAATATCCTAAAATAAAATAAAAAATATATTGCAAAACATGCATGAAGGTAGTAATAATAATAATAATAAGGGTATTTGGTAAACATAATTTTGATCAAAAGAATGTACAAGCCATCCCGCCACGTCTTGTTTTTTGTTTTCACATGATGAAGTGTGTTTGAGGGGGTACTGCACATGATGAAATGATAGGGGATAGGGGGCTGCAAAATGATGAAGTAAGGGGGACTGCAGATGAAGTGAAGGGGATAGGGGACTGTAAATAAAGTAAGGTGGACTGCAAATGGTGAAGTGGGGGTGATAGGGACTGCAAATGATGAATTTAGTATGAGGGATGGTAGACAGCAATTGGATTGAAGGTGGAGGGCGGGGAGAGCAAATAATGATGAATTTTGAGGGTTGGGGAGTAAATGATGTATTGAATACTAAGTACAGATCTCCTGTGTATAATGGCACTTATGGTGATAGTATTGTTGTTTTTTTTTTTATTAATGATCATTATTGTAGTACTCAGTCACAATGTGGTGGTAATATATTGTCTGGCCATGGTGTGGCGGTATTTGTTCCTTGTATGTGCTATTATTTGGTCACTGTGTAGTGGTAATATGTGGTCTGGTCACGTTGTGTTAGTATTTGTTCCTTGTATGTCGTATTATAGGTCACTATGTGGTGGTAATACGGTGTCTGGTCATGGTGCGATGGTATTTGTCCCTTGTATGTGATATTATTGGTTATTTTAAAAATTGTAAAATAAATAAAAATATACCTAAATTGTACTGCATATTTTAACAAATTTTTAATAGGTTAGAGTATGGCCCGGCCAGAGGAGTCTACCTTGTCATGGTGGCAGATTAAAAAAATCTTTTGGCCAAAACCAAAGCTGCTGGCTGTGTGTGTGATCTGGTGATGGGAACTGTTAATGTGTGATTGGTGAGAAGTGGAGTTTTTCCAAGAGAGAGCGGTGGGACTGTGGACAATTCGAGGGGTGGAGCCTGCGTGGAGTCTCAAGGGGCCCCGATATTCCTATTGGCATCCCTGCATTGCCCTATAACACCATACCTCACTTTTAAAATTGGCTCTCTGTTGCTATGCCTATATGGATTGTAAGTGGATTTTCTTGTAAATGAAGGAGGCGATTTTAAAAGTCAGGTGCATGGAGGACGTGGCCAAATCGGCTCAGTGCACCGTTGTTCCCACTGGCATTTGCATATAGCTGCCTCCTTCTCTCTTGATACTCAGCACTGGCTTGCTAGGAGCCAGTGCCGTCTGCAGAGGATGGTTGGGCTCAGTGTCCGAGGTCCAGAGCACACGTGCACACAGTCCTCTTTCCTCTCTCGGAGGGAACTCTGCTACACTTTCCTTTTTTTATTTTCTAGATAACAGAGAAGAGTTTTGGCGTTTTATACCAGATTTTACCAACTCAACGAAAATGGGCAGATCTGGGGCAGGATAGGGCAAGACAATGGCCACTTTTCTAATCCAAGGCGAGTTGTGGTGTACTTAATCAAACGATTTGTGCTGAGGCGCCCACAGTTTTTTGATGCACCAGATTTTATTAAGAGGTGGTATTCTCTTAAAGAGATTGTCCACTGCTCGGACAAACCCTTCAGAATCCCTACATTTCCCCGTAGTAAAATAATAACTTTTATATTCAGCTTTGGTGTCAGCGCCATTCCAGCAGTTTTGGCACTGGCTGTCCCGGTGATTGCGGCACACTTTTGTCACGCGATCCTTGCAGCCAATCAACGTTGGCTTAATTTTCCCCTCCTTCAGATATGTGAAGACATCCAGAGGAAGTGAGAGCTGCGGGTGCTCTTTCAAGTCCTCCAGGTTTCAATTACATCCGTAGAAGAGAAGCGTGAACCCAGCACTTATTGGCTGCAGAGATTGCATTACATAATGTCATGAGAGCCCTGGGAGAGTCAGCGCCAACATTGCTGGAATGGCGCCGGAGGTGAGTATAGGAGCTATTATTTTACTTGCCAGAAACATATTGATTTAGAAGGGTTTGTTTGAGTAGTAGATAACCACTTTAATGAATCCGATGCATCTGGATCCAATACGTTGGTCTTTCTGAATCGGGGACAGGGCTGATAGATTTTGTGTAAGTTACTAATGTAGATACTTTTTGTTTTGGAAACACTTTCTGAATTTGACTTTATTTCTTTATGTGGAGTTACAAAGTATTTTGCTTCCTAAATTCCTTCAAAAAAAACCTTCATAAAAGTTTTGAATGCAAAATTTGTAACAACGAAATCAAAAGGCACAAATCATGTAAAACAAAGAAAGTGTCCCATCCGTCCGCAGCGGAACGTGCCTCATTTTTGGCAAATATTAATATTGTACATCTGATACAGTTTGCAGACCGGCAGATAACATGTCTACGAGCGCTCGCCTTCTCACTATTTTTATTTTTTTCTCTGCTTTTCCCAAACCCTTAAGCAGATGTTAATGAATACAAATGAGAAGAAATAGCAGCTAGGTATTTGCATGAGAGGTTAAAACCTTACAGCCTCCAATTCCCTTTTCAATCATGATTGTCATTCTTCGGGCCGCGTCGTTAGTGTTTCCTTGTCACATCTGGGGACCGCATTTGAAAGCAAAGAGCTAATATTTAGGTATTCTTGGGAAAGAAAAAAAGCTGTCACTATGACAACGTGGTGAATAGCGTGCGCTTAAAAAATGGTGGGATCGTTTAAAAAAAATAAATAATAATAATAAAAAAAAAAGCTACTCAAATACAAGCTGTTCACAATTGGATTGTCTCCCGCAGTCTCAGCTGCCATGGAAATGCCTTTCATTCGCGGAAAAGAGACCTAGAGAGACATCTAGTGGATATTGGCTCCCGAAAAGAATGAACAAAGGATGGAACAATAAAAGACTTTTGAAAAGCTCTCAGGGGTTTGTTTGTTTTTTGGATGATCTGGTAAAATGGTAATGTCAAAAAAGAATAATGCTGCCCTAACAAGTCTAATATGTCTAGAAGGTGTCTTCAGTGGGCAATTCCTCTTCATGAGCACGCTGTCAGCACTATAGGTTTGTAAAGTGGCAGAGAACGGTAGTCGAGACTGAACTGCTGTCCGTTTGCGCTCTGGCACTTTACAGACAAGGAATGTCTTAGTCCCAGTGTGCTGTAGGGTGTGAGGTGCATCACACTTATTTGTAGGCCACAGGCTCCTGGGTTCCGTCCTCAGGAGCTGCCGCACACAATGCCACCAAGTTCTTTGTAACAGTCAAACTTTTACTAAACAGTCCAAGTTCATCAGGTGGGTACAGGTGGGATAGGGCACAGCAGTTCTTACTTCCTTTCTGTTAGTGCAACTCCTCTTCTGTTCTGCCACCCGTTCGTTCTGGACTACCCCCAAGCCTGCTGTCTCCATCAGCCTCAGAGATTTGGTGTCCACTTCGGCAGTGTACCCGGCGTGTAATTGCACGTCCACCGATATCCTGATGTCAGAAGACCAGGTTCACTCCGTGGTACCTAGCCCGAGCCCTAGGCTCCAGAAGCTATTGGGATGTCCATCAAGGAACTCCATTTGGACTCCCACTGCTGTTGTGTTTAGGTAGCTGAGGAGAAATAGCAAAAACGGTAATACATCAGAGAGGCTGGAACCTATAGGATTGAGTAACCTGAACTAACCACACAACTAGAGGTAGCCATGGAGCGTTCCTACGTTGATCCTAGACGCCTCGTCACAGCCTGAGAGATAACTACACCTAAAGGCAGAAAGATGAAAGCTATCTGCCCCAGAGCAGATCCCCAAAGAAAATAGGAAGCCCCCAAACATGTAATGGCTGTTAGACAAGAAGAAAACACGGACACAGACAGAAAATAGAATCAGCAAACGCTGGGGCCCAACTGTCTAGACAGAAAAGTACAGGAAAGAATTCTGACTGCAATCCAAAAAAAACCCCTAAAAAATACCAACACTTCTGATTGCAAAAACACCTGAGATCACATGATCTCGTCCACCTAAATCAGATCTCTGGTGTAACAAAACCAAGCCGCAGCCACTGAAAAAACAGGAAAAGCAAATTAACAAATAACAGTGGCTACAGATAAACTGAGAGGAGCACAGGCCCCTGGAGGGGACCCGGCTGAACTCCAAAAGTGCAGAAAACTATGCAAAAAGCAAGCACAAAAAGAAAAGCAAAAATATCTTATCTGAAAGCAGCAGAAGCAGGCAAAACTCCAGCAAACTTCCAAATGAACCAGGAGCCACAATTGAGACTAGAACAATTGATTACCGGCAACCATCATGGGAGGGAACCTCCCTTATATCAGTCTAGTCAGTGACCCCAAGATTGCCATTCCTAGCTGGAAAGTTCAGTACTGTCTGTAACCACCAGAAGGAGCCTCTGCTCAGAGACCATCTCTAGCATATTCACAACACACTGCCTTGAATGTTTGGCCCATGCTGCCCCTAGTAATGCACCCGAACTTGAACTCCTCTATACACTTCACTAGCTGACACTGAACTTCCCTATCCAGAAAGTGCCCCCCCTTTTTTTTTTAACAATAGTGCCTACCCACTTGGCTAGTTATGTCTTTAATCATTTCCTCTCTTATATGCTAAACCTATTATTCTTATTCTATATCATATGCTGTTCTAAGCTTATCCTAGATATCCTCACATTATGCATTAACACCTTATATACTGTATATCATAAACGCACGTTACTTTTACATATAAAACCACACAACGGTATTCACATAGCACGTTTATTGTCTAGAGGGGCTGGAACAAGGTAAGACAGTTCACATTCCTACAGTCCTTCCCTCTTAAACATGGTCGTCGTCAACCATTCTAGGACCTAGAAGACAACACACAGCATATAACAATCACAGAAAACATTTAAACTGTTAGTCTCCTCTTTCCTGGTTTTCTGGGGTATAGAGTGTCCATACCCAGTGAGAGCACTGACCCCAAAATCAAAAAGCACAAGTTCCTGGGCCCATAACTAACATAACAACTGCCCAACAGTCCTTGGTCACATAACATGTCCTTCTCCTTCACAAAAGTTTAAGTAGGCGGTTCTCTCGGTCAGAACCTCAAATTAATGTCCAATGTCCATGTTCCAGAAAAGCAATGGCCCTTAGGTCCAAACATTAAAAGTTGCCCTACAGTCCATGGGCATTGTCCAGTTCTTTCATGGGTCCTCATGATCCTGGTCTCCGCCAGTTTGGAGACCCTGACACCGCGTGTCAAAGTTCCTTATAATCACAGACACAGGCTCAGATTGGCCCATAGAGGAACAGGGGAATCACCCGGTGGTCCCCTGTGCAGATCTGGGTGCCCAACCCCACTGTATGGTCAGTACTTGGCATAATTCACTTCATTCACTCTATGCAGAAAAAAAGCAGCATCTCATCATTCATTAACAAAACTACCCAATTTATTATTAGACAGAAATATAGGCACATTTGTGAACGGGGGTAGTGTAATATTTGTATGCGGGTGAAAAATGGGCACCCCAAAGTCAATATTACTTGTGGGCCCTTGGCACCCCAGTCTGACACTGGACAAACCCATGGGCCAACACATCAGCAGCTCCAACAGTTCTGCAGCACTGTCCATACAGTCGTGACCTGGCTGGAATCTTCGGGTAGTCCCTTTCCTCCCCTTCCCCTTGTGTGAACAACAGTCCCTTTAAGTTACACAGTCTATAAGGCAGAAAGGGTTTGAGACCCATAGCAGTTAACAATTCTGCAATCCATCAGGGGGGTACGCAACGTGCGTAAAACACAGTGGGAGGGGGGAACACAAAACTCTTCGGCCATCCTGGCTAACATCCAAGGCATTCCGACACCCTTTAGGGTCTTCTGCCCTCTAGAATGCAGAACAGTTCCTCTAGTGGTTCTGCTTTTCAATGGGCACAGCTAAGCCTTAAAAAGGGAAACCTCTTTCCTCCTCAGGTGTCCGCATTGTCTTCTCCCTCCTCGGTGAACTGTGGGGACTGCCTCCACCTGCTTCCTTGATCACGGTTCCCAGGTGCCTGGGCCTCAAGTGATCTGGCTTCTGGTACTGCTGGAATCCCCGACATGTAGAAATGGGTTACACTGTCTGCCCATCCATTACAGGATCCAATTCAAAGTACTTGTTCTCACCCACAAAGCTCTCCACAGTGCGGCACCCCCCTACATCTCCTCCCTCATTTCTGTCTATCGGCCTATACGACTAACCTCTGCACTAATCCGCACCTCCCACTCCAAGACTTCTCCCGCGCTGCGCCAATCCTCTGGAATGCTCTACCCCAAGAAATTAGGACCATCTACAACTTGCACAGTTTTAGGCGCTCCCTCAAAACACATTTGTTCAGAGCGGCCTATCACGTTCCCTAATCAGTCATTTTATGTGTGTGTGTGTAGCCCATCCACTATCTCCATCCATCCCTCACTCCCTCAAGATGGCTGGACCATCATTGTAAATACACCATTGTATATACACCCCTGTACTGTGTATCTCCGCCACCTCATTGTAGATTGTAAGCTCTCACGAGCGGGGTCGTCTTATTTTGCTTTAATTATTGTATTGTTAACGTTGTTACTTATGACTGTTGTGTTTGAAACTGTAAAGTGCTGCGGAATATGTTGGCGCTATATAAATAAAGATTATTATTATTATTAAATGGGTCACAGCTCTTTGCATCACCTGTACCGTTGCTCTCGTGTGGGGGGTGAGGACCCCCAAGGACAGGCCGATGCCCCAGTGGTGGTGGCCCCAACTCGATCCACCTCAATGACTCTATCGCAGGTTCTTTCATTCTGTAGGAAAGGCTTATTCTACTACCTTCCCGGATCAGGCCTACAAAGTGCCGCCTCTGATGGCCCTCCGTGTTTAGGACGGTGATTAGTACCGGCCGCCAGTTCCTGCAGCTTTTAGGGCAGGTGATCGGTCTTGACCACTTTCTGGTCAAAGAGGCCGTAATGGTGGTGCGGTGCCAAATTCCTCTATAAAACCCTGCCTGTGCTGTGGATCATAGGTGAAGATTACCCCCTTGGAAGACAATTCATGGTACCTTGAGGCTAGCGGACCCACGAGCATGTCCCCAGCCCTGGCTCATCTCCTCTTCATTTTCGACCAGCCTAGCCCCTTCAGGTCGCTCACCAGATACAGATCCTGGCTCTTCTGTCCTTGGTTCTCAGGAACCCCGGCAGTGAAGGCCGCTGTCTGGATTTGAGACTTGGTGGCTCCGTGAAGTTGGCTGGTTCCGGGCCGCAACCTTCTGTGAACTTCGCTGGTGGACCAGTTTTCTCTGTTTCTCCGGTCACCCCCTCAGCAGTCTCGCGTGTTTCTGCTATCTCCTCCCCTCGCTGTGTCTTTGTCGCCTACTCGACCACAAATGGCGTTGCCTCTCTTGACTTCTGGGTCCGGGAAGGCTATGCCTCTCCCTGTGTAGAGCTACTTCTGACTCACCTGCCCGTTTTTCGGCAGTCTCTGCCCTTTCTCTATTGGCTTCCTGTAACGGGCGTCGTATCTTTTTCTTTCGTTTTGCCCATTGGGGCAGGCACTGCTGACCATGGGCTGTCCTCTCCGGAAAAGCCTCTGTTATGAATGTGCTAGAGATGGTTTCTGAGCAGAGGCTCCCTCTGGTGGTTACAGACAGTACTGAACCTTTCAGCGAGGAATGGAAATCTGGGATCATCGACTGGTCTGATATAAGGGAGGTTCCCTCCCATGATGGTTGCCGGTGATCAATTGTTCTTGTCTCAATTGTGGTTCCTGGTTCATTTGGAAGTGTGCTGAGTCTTGCCTGCATCTTCTGCTATCAGATAAGATATTTTCTGCTTTTATTTTTGTGCTTGCTTTTTGCATTGTTCCCTGCACTTCTGTGGAGGTCAGCCAGGTCCCCTCCGGGGCTTGTGCTCCTCTCAGTTTATCTGGAGCCACTGTTGGTTGTTCATTTGCCTTTTCCTGTTTTTTCAGTGGCTGTGGCTTAGTTTTGTTACACCAGAGATCTGATTAGGTGGTAGAGATCATGTGATCTCAGGTGTTTTTGCAATCAGAAGAGTTGGTATTTTTTAGGTTTTCTTTTGGATTGCAGTGAGTATCCTTTCCTGTACTTTTCTGTCTAGATAGATTGGGCCCCAGCGTTTGCTCATTCTATTTTCTGTCTGTGTCCGTGCTTCTTCTTGTCTAACCGCCATTACATGTTTGGGGCTTCCTATTTTCTTTGGGGATCTGCTCCGGGGCAGATAGCTTTCATCTTTCTGCCTTTAGGTGTAGTTATCTCTCAGGCTGTGACGAGGCGTCTAGGATCAACGTAGGAACGCTCCACGGCTGCCTCTAGTTGTGTGGTTAGTTCAGGTTACTGCAATCCAATAGGTTCCAGCCTCTCTGGTGTATTGCCGTTTTTGCTTATTCTCCTCAGCTACCAAAACATAACAAGCCTCTTCCTGGGGTGGATGGATTTTCGCTAGATTTCTCTTCCTTGGCGGGTTCATCCAGCTGTTTAGCACCACTCACCGTCATCTTTGTATACGCATGCTGGATCCTTCCCCGCATCTGTCAAATTTTCTTGATGCATGGTTCGATTCTGCCAACTATGCCAAGTGTAAGATTTTATTTTTGCATCATAATCTTTATTTTCCCATAAGAAGCAGTGAGGTAATGTGATAATCCCACAATTGTTATGCTTGATCATTTTTTTTTTTTTTTTGGAAGTGCAATAGATGAATGAAGACAACCATGTGCGAGTCGCTGCCTCTCCACAATGTCGCAAGTTGAGCCCTGTTGTCGAGATGGGAGTGGACACCAAAGGTTTCAGAAACTTATAAAGATGACAATAGCCAGCTCGCCATAGATGGACACTCAGGGCTCGGACCCTCACTCCTTTGCTCCACCGACACCATTTTTCCCCATACTTTCAACTATAAAGAGCATGTGGTCTCCAAATGAAGACGGCCGAATAATAAATATGTTACTTCTTTTAACCGCTTCACGGTTTCCAGACACATCCGTTTTTTTCACAGGTCCCAAACATAAATACTATAACATTTGGGGCTGCTCACATGTCCTTCTTTTTCTGGCAGCACGGATGATAAGGGTCAATATAAGTCTATGGGTCTTTGTAAAACACATACAGCACACGGATAACACACTGATGGTAAAAACAGACACATGGATGACACTGATGGTAAAAACGGACACAGGGATGACACACTGATGGTAAAAACGGACACACGGATGACACACTGATGGCAAAAAGTAACGGTACACACGATGGAACCACACTGATGGTAAAAATGGACACAGATGGCACACTGACAGTAAAAACGGACACACGGATGACACTGATGGTAAAAACGGACACACAGATGGCACACTGATAGTAAAAACAGAAACACGGATGACACACTGATGGTAAAAACGGACACACAGATGACACACTGATAGTAAAAATGGACACACGGATGACACACTGATGGTAAAAACGGACACACAGATGGCACACTAATGGTAAAAACAGAAACACGGATGACACACTGATGGTAAAAACGGACACACAGATGGCACACTGATAGTAAAAACAGAAACACGGATGACACACTGATGGTAAAAACGGACACACAGATGACACACTGATAGTAAAAATGGACACACGGATGACACACTGATGGTAAAAACGGACACACGGATGACACACTGATAGTAAAAACGGACACGCAGATGACACAGATGGTAAAAACGGACACACGGATGACACACTGATAGTAAAAACGGACACACGGATGACACACTGATAGTAAAAACGGACACACGGATGACACTGATGGTAAAAGCGGACACAGGATGACACACTGATAGTAAAAACGGACACGCAGGTGACACACTGATGATAAAAACGGACACACGGATGACACTGATAGTAAAAACGGACACACGGATGACACACTGATGGTAAAAACGGACACACAGATGGCACACTGATGGTAAAAAGGACACACGGATGACACACTGATAGTAAAAACGGACACACGGATGACACACTGATGGTAAAAACGGACACGCGGATGACACATTGATGGTAAAAACGGACAAACAGATGGCACACTGATGGTAAAAACGGACACATGGATTCCGTGTGCACATATTGTACGGTCTCCTTTTTCTTGCTATGGGTTGAGCTTTGTATGTGACAGTGCCGATGTTCCTGGCCGCAGATGGGGAGACACTTTTCACACAAGTGATGTGGCTGATGTTGCAGCGCAGATTTTTGCTTGCGCTTCTTTTCTTCCCTTTTAAGCTTTTTTTCTGTCTTCTCCCTAACGGCTTTCATGTTTCTGGATAACTATGAGTATGGATGTTATCTGAGGCTCAGACTTGTATCCGTTCACTATAAGGCCGGCGTCACACTAGCGAGTTTGATGCGAGTTAGTCGCACGACTTTCTCGCATCAACACCCGGCACGGCCGCCCGCTCTCGGACCAGAGTGCGCGGCGGTATAGAAATACATGCAGCCGCGCACTCTGGTCCGAGAGCGGGCGGCCGTGCCGGGTGTTGATGCGAGTAAGTCGTGCGACTAACTCGCATCAAACTCGCTAGTGTGACCCGGCCGTACATGGTTTCTCTGTTTCTTATATTTTGCAACAATAAAATGCATTTAACTAAGAAAAAAAATCCTTTTATGCAAAAAAAAAAAAAAAAAAAAAAAAGAAATAAATACAAAACCGAGTAATTCTTGAGTGTAAAATTAGGAAGCACGAGGAGATTTTGCCTCTCAGCATGCAGGATTGGAGCAGAAGAGAAATCAGACGTTCAATCAGGCCAAATTCATGGGAAGCCGAACGTGAAATTCCAACGCTGGTAACATTTCTTAGCAAAACAGCGGGAACGAAGGGGGGAAAAAAAAAGTCCAATGGGTACTTCACGGACACTGAGCACGTAACAAGAGGGCTCGAAAATCTGTTTGATGTGACGGGGGGGGGGGGGGGGGGTAATCAGAGGACAAATTTCTCTTCAGTAGAAAATGATTGCAGCAGAGGAAGAACGATCTGCATGGGAGGAAGTTTGAGGACTTTATTAAACTTTTGCCATCACTTCCCGTGGAGTTCCGGACACATCGCCAAATAAATAATACAGGTGCATAACAAGGCAGCTTTGGTCCCAATATTGTATATTCCCCACTTTACCCCTCTTTTTAAGATTCGGAGACTTTTTAGTTTTTTTTTTTTCATCTCATACCTTTATTTTTTGATTCGTTCTCTTTCACAACTTGTATATATGTGTTAAATAACTGCAATTCTACCATTTTTTTCCCAGTATTCGAGGGGTGGTCCACTACCTGCCTTCTTAAATGGAATATTTGTCCAATTATTGGACAACCCTTTTTACTTTGCCCTTGAACCATTTTTGCATAAAAATAACCTTTTTTCTTTTTCTGTTGTCCCATTCCTTTACCTCTTCCATTTTTGCAGCGACTCATTTTTGGTGCTTTGTCGTGTAGCTTTCATTGGTTCCATTTCTAGGACTTTTTGATATTTTTTTTTTTATTATTCCTGTTTTTGGGAGGCAAAATGGAGAAATCTGGCTTTTTTTTTTTTCTTAGAGCTGCGTGATGTGTACGACACCGTGATTACACTTACTTTACGGGAATGTAATCCTTAGTCAGGCCCGGACTGGCCCACAGGAGAACAGGAGAATCCTCCGGTAGGCCGCCCCTGTGAAGGACTGCTAATGAGTAGTAATATTACATTTGATTCACAATTTTCAGAAAAACTTCATACATTAAACAATCTAGCCAAATAAGTACTAAATACAAGCAAAATTAAATTTGTGATCTTGGGTGAGGAGGATATTTTTGCATGTAGCTAAACATTTAGCCCCAAGAATCAATGTTACTGGTGGGCCTTGACAAATGTTGACCTTAATAATAAAGGGGTTCACTGCTGTTCTGGATCCCAAGTACTTACCTGGAAACTGCAAAGTAACCTAAAAAGTGTTCACCTTCCCAACTGAGCAAATTAAGCATTACACAGATTTTTTTTTTTGTTAGCCAATTGGAAAACTCGAAAGTTTGACTCAAATGTACTCCAACCCCCACCATCTTTATAGCGATTTTTATGCATGCCAAATATTTTTGCTGCAATTTTTTGCACTATTTTCCAAAACGTGTGATTTTTTGCTCTACAGCTTACAGAAGTTTAATGACAAAAATAAAAACTAATTTTGACTTCACAAAAAAATTTCATGCGATTTTAAAGAATTTAGCATATAAAATAGTGACAAATGCCGCAAAACAAAAGTGAATAAATTGTTTTAGCAATTGCGGTGGATTTCTGCTGCCAGACCCTACTGATCGGCTGCACAGTGTGTTGCATTTTTCCTTTCTTGGTTTCACTCCCTGCAATATAGTCTTTCTCTAGAAGGTGGCGGAATAGAGAGACAAGTCCAAGCTTTACAAAGTTTTGGCTATCAGGGAACCAGCAGAAAAAGTTTGACAATGATTTCATTTTACGCGAAATGTTGGACTGCCGATAACAGATATATTCATCTTTAAAAATGTTTTATAAAAGTGCAGTAATATTTTAAGAGACAGGTCATTATGTTTTTATTGTTGGAGGTCGCCCACCATCATTACAATGGAGGGCTAGAAGAACAAAGCAGAGTCCTCTTTTCCGCCAACACTGATTCTTTTTCGGAGAAGATCGGTGCACGAGGGCCCTTTGTGTTAGCGATTATGGGGTACAGGATTCCAACAGAACAAAACTTGATGTTTGTTTAAAAAAGTTTTTTAAAAGTTCTGTTACTCTTTGAAGATCACCTATAAGAATGTATTGAAAATATTGCACATTGGCTTCAGGACCTTTTTCGACTGGACATTTGATTTTTGGTGCAACAGGTGTCAGAGAGGAAACCTAGAGTCCCCGAGATACTAACAAAAGTGCCATCAGTCCAAATGCCACGTAGCAACCGACCAAACATTTCCTGCTGTCTCTGCATCAATCAAAGTAAACTGTTCATGTGTCACGAGGGGTTAGCGAGTATTTGCCCGCTGTCAGGAACCTCTACTGACTGATCGCACCAGACCATTCAGGTTTCTGGACCACACTCAGCTCTTGAGAGAGTCTTGACCCGGCTGTGTGTGTCCAGCCATCAGCAAGTGTCTGGGAGAAAAATATTTTAGAAACTCCTAGCAATCTGAACCGTTATGTCACGGGTTCAGCTTTGATAAATGTTGCACCATTTTTTACCCAAATTTTATAACATGAATAATGAATGAATGAATAAGAAGCTACAAGAAAAATGCAGAGGACTATTGAGGAGCTACAACTACAGATACATTTTGTTTTTTTAAATGGTGGGGAAAAGCTGCAAGCAAACGGAGCACAAGGGCAGAGATAGACTGCCGTATAACTCGTGCGAGGATCTCATCATAAACCTGGTACTGGCTGTCTGCTCTCCTGAGCTTGACGGCTGCAGACATACAGGTGCTTCTCACAAAATTAGAATCTCATCAAAGTGAATTTATTTCAGTTCTTCAAAACAAAAAGTGAATCTCCTATATTCTATAGAGTCATTACACACAGAGTGATCTATTTCACGTGTTTATTTCTGTTAATGTTGATGATTATGGCTTACAGCCAATGAAAACCCAAAAGTCATTATCTCAGTAAATTAGAATACTTTATAACAGCAGCTTGAAAAATGATTTTAAAATCAGAAATGTTGGCCTACTGAAATGTATGATCAGTAAATGCACTCAGTACTTGGTCGGGGCTCCTTTTGCATCAATTACTGCATCAATGCGGCGTGGCATGGAGGCGATCAGCCTAATTTTGCGAGAAGCACCTGTACATATCGCTGTCATGCTCAGGTCAGGAGAGGTACAGTGTGATGAGATCAATCGCACGAGTTATATGGCAGTCTGTCTCTCACCTAAGAGTGCTCTCAGAAGGCCGTATAAGTCAGACTGAGATGGGAACACAGTGCACAGACTGGCTGGCGACTCTCCTGACCCAAACGTGACAGGTTCATTTCTATGCAGCGATCACACTCGGGTTGGTAGAGAGGCCAACCAGTCTGTGCACGGTGTTCCCATCTCAGTCTGATTTATATGGGCGTCTGACTGCGCTTGAAAGTGTAATAAATGGAGCTGAGCAAAGGGGCGTAACGAGCGCACATCCAGTTGAAGTGTATGGTGATGCACAGACTCATCAGGTACGTGGGTGACAATACACGCTGCCGGTCATTGAGAGGACAGCAGCCAACGTCAGTGTGCACATGATGGGGTGCATGGCAGTGATGTTGTGTGCTGCCGACGCACTCATAAGTCAGCTGCCCACTTCTCAAGAGCACATGGCACGGGGCAAAAGGAAGGTGAGTATTTATTGATTTTAAAAATCAGTGACCATACTTGTACATGGTTGACTATGGGGGGTGTTGTCTACCAAAAAATCCTGAAGCAGAATGTCCAGCCATCTGTTTGTGACTAAAGCTGATGTGCACTTGGGTTAAGCAGCAGAACAATGATCCAAAACACACCAGCATGTCCACCTCTTAACAAAATTAAGACTTTGGAGTGCCTATTCAAAATCCTGACCAATTGATGTGGCATGAGCATAAAAAGGTGTTTCATGCTTGGAAACCATCTAACGTGAATGAATTAGAACAATTCTGCAAAGATGAGTGGTCAAAATTCCTCCAGAGCGTTGTAAAAGACTCATTGCCAGTTATCGCACACTTGATTGCAGTTGTTGCTACTAAGGGCGGCCCAGTTATTAGGTTTAGGGGCAATCACTTTATCACACAGGGCCCTGTAGGTTTGGATTTCTTTTTCCCTTAATAATAAAGACCTTCATTTATAAACTGCATTTTGTGATTACTTGTGTTATCGTTGTCTGATATTTACATTTGTTTGGTGATCAGAAACATTTAAGTGCGACAAACATGCAAAAGAATAGGAAATCAGGAAGGGGGCAAACACTTTTTCACACCACTGTATATAATTGTAAGATATTACTAATTAGAAATTGCATTACTGCAACATTAGATGTCTCACCTCGAGGTTCTTACTGCACTTTTTGATGACATTTTTGAGACCAAACGCAAACTAGTTGTAAGAATCTTTCACCCCTTCTTCCCATGTGCAGTTTTACTTTTCTCAAGGTTATATAATGGAGCTGTCAGAAATTCAATGTATCTACAGACAGTCCCAAATACGTCTACAAGTCAGAAAGGGGTCGGGTGATTTTGCACAAGTATCAAAGTGCAGGTGCAGGATTTTGTTTTGTTCTTTAATCGCTTTGAGATACAGCCATTTCTTTATTTTTCCTTCCTTGTCTTTAAAAAGCCATAATGTATTATTACTTCATTTTCCGGTTAACACAAAGACTTTCTGTTTGTTTGACGCTTTGAATGACACCATTCATTTTACTATAATGTGAGAGCATTACTAATAATAAAATAACTTCAGCTTTTGTTTTCACAATGTCCACTTTGATGTAAAATGACCTAGTAACTTTGTCCTACGAGTCTGTGCGGTTAGATGATAACAGATTTACATGTGTTTCTTGATGAAGTTGAAGAAAACCTAACACAAATGCTGGGGTGGGAAGACATGACCAAAAAAAAAAAAAAAAAGGAAAAAGGAAAAATGTTTCCATAAATATGTCACTTTATTCTTTAGATTTTGCTATTTACATTTGGGAAATGAAGGATAATATAACCCCTTCACCCCGAGACTGTTTTCACCTTCCTGACCAGGTCAATTTGTACAATTCTGACCACTGTCCCTTTATGTGGTAATGACTCTGGAACACTCAATGGATCCCAGTGATTCTGAGACTGTTTTTTCGTGACATATTGTACTTCATGATAGTCGTAAAATTTCTTCGATATAACTTGCGTTTATTTGTGAAAATATTGGAAATTTGGTGAAAATTTTGCAATTTTCAAACTTTTAATTTTTATGCCTTTAAATCAGAGTTATGTCACACAAAATACTTAATAAATAACATTTCCCACATGTTTTATTTACATCAGCACAATTTTGGAAACATAATTTTTTTTGTTAGGAAGTTATAAGGATTAAAAGTTGACCAGCGATTTCTCATTTTTACAACAAAATGTGCAAAACCATTTTATTAGGGACCACCTCATATGTGAAGTGATTTGGGGTATTTTCTGTCATATAGACCCCTCAAAGTAACACCATTCTAAAAACTGCACCCCTCGAGGTGCTCAAAACCACATTCAAGAAGTTTATTAATCCTTCAGGTGCTTCACAGGAACTGAAGCAACGTGGAAGGAAAAAAAAAAAAAATTACATTTAACTTTTTCACAAAAATTTTACTTTACACCCATTTTTTTTTTATTGTCACAAAGGTATCTGGGAAAATGTGTGCCAAAATTTGTTGTGCAATTTCTCCTGAGTACGCAGATATCCCATATGTGGGGAAACACCACTGTTTGACTTTTTGAACGTGAAATTGGCTGAAATCGAGAGTGGACACCATGTCACGATTGGAGACCCCCTGATGTGCCTAAAACGTGGAAACCCCCAATTGACACTATTTTGGAAACTAGACCCATCAGGGAACTTATATAGATGGGTGTTGAGCACTTTGAAACCCCAGGGACTTCACAGAAACTTAGAACGTATAAATAAAACAAACAAAAAAAAAAAATCAATTTTTTTTCCATAAAAATGATCTTTTAGCCCCAATTTTTTTTATGTTCACAAAGGTAACAGGAGAAAATGGAGCCAAACAATTGTTCAATTTCCCCTGAGTACACCGATACCCCAGATGTGGTGGAAAACAACTGTTTGGGTGCACAGCAGGGGTCAGAATGGGGGGGCGTGGCCTGGCTCAGCACAATGGTGGTTGTGTGAGTGCTGAGCTCCTGAGAGACCAATCTGTCAAGCGACGATATATGCCCTAAAAATGATAGAATTATACTTCAAAAACTTCTAAAAATATCCACAACTGCCAGTGAGTCTTTGGGAGAATTTATTTTAAAAACGGAGTATTTTATCTCAGATTCATGAATAACTGACAGAAACGCTGAGAAGAAAAGTGATTATATAAATCAATGTGAAGACGTTCCCTGTGAGGAAAAGGAAAAAAGGGAACATCTAATTTGAAGTTCTGACTCAACTGATGAAAGCTGACAGCGTTTATTATTACTTGAATACATATCTGAGGTAATTTTTTTGAAAGAAACGATGCCATTGCTGAGGATCCAAATTTCACTTTGACTGAGACTCCCATTCTGACAGATTTGGGTGTCTGCCCTGAAGATGTTGGGGCTGTGGCAGAGGTAACTGCAGTGTTTCCAGTCTAACCCGCTATTTTTCTGAGGTGGGAGAGTGAATTCACAGCAAAACAACAAAACCGGAAGTGACGATACCGCCATTTTCTTCATAAAGGAGCACAAATGTACTGTGCAGAAAAGTGTGACAGAATCGCCTGAAAAGTGAGTAAGTGATTGTACTCATTATACCAAGGCTTCTGAGGCAAAAACCGCCGTGTTTTCAACAGTTTTAAGCTACCTGTGAAGGAAAACATAGTGCTGCCTTTGAACAACAAAACCAGAAGTGACGTCGCCGCCATTTTCTTCAAAAAGGAGCACAAATATACTGTACAGAAAAGTGTCACAGAATCGCCTGAAAAGTGAGTAAGTGATTGTACTCATTATACCAAGGCTTCTGAGGCAAAAACCACCGTGTTTTCAACAGTTTTAAGCTTGTTGTGAAGGAAAACATAGTGCTGCCTTTGAACAACAAAACCGGAAGTGACGTCACCGCCATTTTTTTTTTTTTTTCTTCAAAAAAGACTCGAATTTACTGTGCAGAAAAGTGTGTCAGACTCGCCTGAAAAGTGAGTAAGTGACTGTACTCACTATACCAAAGCTTTTAAGGCAGTTACCACCGTGTTTTCAGCAATTTTAAGCTTCCTGTGAAGTAAAACATAGCGCTGCCTTTGAACAACAAAACCGGAAGTGACGACGCCGCCATTACAGAGAAAAGGCGCGAACGTTACCACACTAAATAAAAGTAACGGTCGGAACAACAAAGCAGCGGTGATAAAGAAGAAAGAAGAATAACAGCTGCAAGATCATCAGATAAGAATCACAACAAGTATAGAAAGAAAGAATTCAGAGAAGACACACAGGAAGGAAAAGAAGAAAATTTGAAGTTCTGGACTTTTACTTTATTTCTAATTTTTGAGGTAAAGTAGAAAAATAAGTAAAAGTAGCTATAATAACCTGATATTGCTTGCTAGAGCTTTTTAACGCAAAAGTCTAAACTTATTTTTTGCTCTCTAGCTTATTTGACTTTACTTTATTTAAATTTCATATATAGTAGAATATTGCTATAATTCATATAAAGAAATATTTCATTAAATTACAAAAGTTGGAATAGAATTCTTGGAAGAGATTAGTGGTTAATTATTTGCTAGTTCCTGTTATATATAAAATTAATATAACTATCTAGTCTCTTTAAAATACTATCTGTTTATATAATCTGAGAGGGAAAATTACTCAGGGGCTTTCCTGGTAATACTATATTCAAATACCGAGTGATAACACAGTTTATGCAGGAATTACATTTTAAGTTTTAATGTGACTGCACTTATATATATAGTGTAGTCACATTTATATATAGCCTTACTGTATTTCTTTGTATTGTATTGCTACATCTGTGTAATAGTTGTAAAGCCTTTTTCATATAAAGTGTAGCTTCTCTGATATATACAATACAGATACATTCAGATAGTTGAAATAGCTATATTATCATATATTACGTAATTTCATTACTGTGTGTGCATAATATAGCAAACAACACACTGAAAGATACGCCATAGCAACTTCTATATTATATCAAAATGGCGTCTGGAAATTCAAGAATAAAAACTTCTATTAAATCTTCTACTAATAGTACTCAAAGAAAATGGAGTTCTTCACAAATTAGACCATCAAGTGATACTCCTATTCTGCTCAGTCCTACGAAATCTAGATCACCCATTAAAAGGACAAATGGGAAACCTCTTTCGCCTAAAGGAATATCAAATACTTGTCATGGTAAAATCTCTAAGGGGAAATCTGCTCAAAGAAATCTTCTCCCTGAATATCAAGAATCTTCCAATAAGACAGCAGGAAAAGATTTAGAGATGGACTTATCACAGTCTCAAAAAAGGAAAATCCCGGAAGGAAGGCATAGTGATAGAACTATAGGAGTTGACTCTGATAACTCTTCAGAAGAGTTTTATCTCAATGGTAGTTCAATAAAACCCTTATCTAAAAAAGGTTGTCCAGCGGCTCCGAGTTTTTCAGGTCCACCACTTGATTTGACTAATTATGAGAGCTTCCTCACTTCTGATAAACAGGTTTCTGAAGGGGTACTTGCTAACTTTTGCAAGACCCTCAAAGACTCAATCACTGCTGGATTTGAAACACAGAAAAACATGTTTCAAGAGGTATGTGAGAAATTTTCCAACAGATTCGAAATAAATGAATCAAGAATCTCAAAAGTGGAGGATAAGACTGATACCCTCATTCAACATAATCTGGAACTGAAGGAGGAGATTAGTTTTATGAAATCGAAGTTGGTGGATTTGGAAGACCGTAGTCGCCAAAATAACATCAAACTTAGAGGGATACCAGAGACTGTCATACAGATTGACCTGATGAATTACGCAAAATCACTATTCAAAAAAGTGATCCCTACCCTTTCTGACATCCAACTTACAATTGATAGAATACATAGGCTACCCCGTCCTAGAGGAATTCCTCAAGATAAACCTAGAGATGTCATTATGAGATTCCTGTTTTTCGAAACTAAAATTAAAATCTTAAAATTTATTAGGGAAAGAGGTACCTTTCCTAGTCCCTATGAAAAGATTAAAGTATTTGCAGACTTTTCCCGCTCCACTATGGAAGCTCGAAAAACATTTCGTGATGTTACCATAAAATTGAGAGACTTGGAGATTCCATATAAATGGGGGTTTCCTACTAGACTAATAGTATGGCATGGAGGTAAAAATATATTTCTCCTAAATCCTGACGAGGGAAAAGATTTTCTTTCTTTTATCCAAAAAGAATTTAAAGACAAAGGGTGAATTTACACAAAAATATAATATGGTCCCTTAGGAGTTTCGCCACAATTTACTTTTTCCCCAATTTTTTGGGAGATTAATTTCTTCCTGGAGACCTCTATTGTTTGGTCATTTAGTTAAATAGTGTGTTTTGTTGATATTTTTTTTGCTTAATCTATTTTGACTTTGTAATATTTAACTTTCTTCCAGACTTCTAGTTCACATTTTGTTCTAGATTTGTTCAGTGATGGAGTTGAATCTTTTATCTTATAACGTGAGAGGCTTAAATAGCCCTTTTAAACGATACATTACATGGAAAGAAGCCAAATTGTATAAAGCAGACATTGTCTGTTTACAGGAGTTGAAGTTCTCACGAAATGGCCACCCTCTCTTTCAACACAAAAAATTTCCACATTCCTTTGCAGCTCTTGGTGTTCGTAAAAAAGCAGGTGTTATGACATTGATAAGTGATAAATTTGACTTTCAACTTATTAACGAGGAAGCTGATTCTAAAGGACATTTTCACATTTTAGTTGGTAAAATAAATGGAAGACTTTTTACAATAGCGAACATTTATGCTCCTTGTAACAGACAAATCTCCTTTTTTAATAAGGTTATTAAAAAAATTGATAATATCAAACAAGGCGAATTAATAATAATTGGTGATTTCAATACTGTCCCAGACAAAACAATAGACTCCTCTTCTCAGAATCGCATTTCATCCCCATCCTTTGGTAATTGGTTGAATCAAAATGAGTTATTTGATGTATTTCGTTGTTTGAATTCATCTTCCAGGGAATTCACCCATTATTCCAAAACCCACCATTCTTCGTCAAGAATTGATTTGGTTTTAACCAATATCTTCTCTCTGCCCAGATTTAAAAAAGTTAACATTCTAAATAGATCTTTTTCAGACCATTCCCCACTTATTATTAAATTTCTAATAGGCCCTCCAACAAATAATTCCTTTCTATGGAAAGCTAATGTATCCATTTTAAAAAATCCTAAATATAAAACGCTTATCGAGGACACCATAAATAACTACTTTAAAGAAAATGCAATAAATGATATAGATCCATTTATTCTCTGGCAAGCTCACAAGGCGGTAGTTAGGGTAAGCTCATGCAACTCTCTGCCATACATAAGAAAGAGTATAGGAGTAAAATTTTTCAAATTCAGGAAGAAATTCGAATTAAAGAAGAGCAACAATCAACTCTTCACACCCCTTCTCCAACTCTTCTTAAAGAATTGTTAATACTAAGGCAAAATCTTAGTGATCATATAATGTCTGAATATGACTCAGCTCTTAAAGCTTCTAAATTTGCTTCTTATTCATCAAAAAATAAATCTTCTAAATATATGATGAAAAAACTTAAATCCGAACGTATTTATAGAAAAATAACCCAAATACAATCTCCCTCAGGTGAAATTAAGACTCATCCTCAAGATATCGCCAATGTTTTCTCAGAATTTTTTGAGAAATTATATAATTTACATTTAGATTCATCTTCTCCCAAACCCAATTTAAATTCCATAGATTCATTTTTAAAAGATTTAAAACTTCCCCAAGTTGATAAACTTGACTTAGAAATCCTTAATAAACCAATTAGTATTAACGAAATAACTACCACAATTAATAAACTTAAATCAGCAAAGTCCCCAGGACCAGATGGTTTCATTAATGAATATTTCCAATTATACTCCAATCTTTTAACTCCACACTTACATTCCCTCTTTACTCATGTATCAGCCCTAGGCCACTTTCCCAAATCCATGTTAGAGGCAACCATTGTCATTATCCCAAAAGGTAAGAATGATCTAGATCAAGTTCAAAGTTATAGACCTATTTCTCTATTAAATGGAGACATCAAAATATTTTCCAAAATTTTAGCAGAACGTCTCAAACATATCTTACCAAAATTAGTTAAAAATGATCAGATTGGATTCATAAAAGATAGGCAAGCCTCAGATGGCACACGTAAATTATTAAATATACTAAATCTGATTAAAACCTCAAACATCCCTTCTATGCTTATTTCTATTGATGCCGAAAAGGCTTTTGATAGACTGAATTGGTTATTTCTCAAACAAACTTTGTTTAATTTTGGATTTGATGAACAGTTTATTAAAAATATTTTTTCTCTCTATGAAGAACCAAATGCAAAAATTTATATAAATAGTCACTTATCTAGACCTTTCAATATTAAGAATGGTACCCGTCAAGGATGTCCTCTATCCCCATTATTATTTGCTCTTGCAATGGAACCCCTTGCTGAAACCATTCGGACTTCTTCCCAAATTTCAGGTATAGAAACTAAATTGGCCTCTCATAAACTTAATTTATTTGCAGATGATCTCCTTATATCTATCACAAATCCGGTTCAATCGGTTGCAACTCTAATGCCTATATTACAAGAATTCTCCAATGTATCTCTTTTTAAAATCAACTTTCTCAAATCCAAAGTTTTACCTTTTAATATGTCCCATTCAGATATTAAACAAATTTTATTGAAATCTAAATTCAAATTAGAAGAAAAAAGTCTGACTTACCTAGGGATAAATTTTTTTAATAAAATGTCTCTGATTATACCATCCAATATCAAAACTCTATGCGATACAATTACCAAAGCTATAACACACTTTGGAGTTCTGGGCCTTACTCTTATGGGCAAGATTTTGGCAGTTAAAACTTTTATATTACCAAAGATTTTATATATTTTCCGGTCCTTACCTTTGAAAATTCCCTTAAATTTAATAAACAAAATCCAAAGTCTAATAAATTCATTTATATGGCAAAATAAAAAAGCTAGAATAGCAAAAAATACTACATATCGACAGAGATGTAATGGAGGACTGGCTCTTCCTAACATCTGGGCCTATCAACAAGCAACTTTAATTAAACTTAGCATTTCATGGTTCAAGGAGGAAGATCGCCCGGCATGGATAGATCTTGAATTGGCGCAAGCCAAATATTGTTCTCTACAAGACAATTTCTTTAATTTTTTATTAAATCCTTCTTTAACTGAACATAAGCATCCAATTTTTGATGCTACATTTGAGGCTTGGAAAACATTAACTAAATTAAAAAAACCTGATACTAGGATATCTACACTTAAAGATCTTCCCCTTTCTACCATTACTACACTTTATAAAATTTCAATTTCAGATGCTTGGTTTTCTTGTAGTATTAAAAAGATCGGAGATTTGTTTGAAGACTCTCATATTAAGTCCTTTTCTACTTTAAGAGAAGTATACCATTTACCCTCTAAGGAATTTATGTCATTTCTATTAATAAAGGATTGTCTTTATAAACTATTGAAGAGCAGAGCTTTAAATATGGGTATCGTCTTTTCATTCATAAACCACACTACATCCAAGGACAGATGGTCTCTCAAATATTCATATAATCATTTTAATAAGGATGTTACTTTTCAACCAAGTTCCTCTATGAGGAGATGGGAATTGGATCTTAAATCATCTATATCCCAAGAGCAATGGACATATGCACTAAAAATTTCTAATAGAACCTCGGCTTCCATGTCCTTATATGAGGTATATATAAAATTAGTACTAAGATGGTACTACACTCCAACAAGGCTTTTCCACATTAATAAGGATAATTCCCCTCTATGTTGGAGGGAATGTCAATTAAATGGAAATTTATATCATATTTTTTGGTGCTGTCCCAAACTAAGATCTCTGTGGTTGCAAGTCAAATTTCATGTGAATTCTTTATCAAAAGATTTCATAGATGTAACTCCCCGAATGGCACTTCTATCCTTGGATTTAGAGAGCATCAGCCCTACAATTAAATTTATAACAGTTCATATTTTCCTTATTGTAAAAAATGTTATTGCACAATGCTGGAAAAAAACCCACGTACCAAACTTTTCAGACATTCTTGATATTCTCCGTTCGCACAGTGTTATGGAAGAAAGGATGGCCATCAACTCTAACTCCCTGGATAGATACTATTGAAATGGGAAGTCTGGAACAATAAATATAGATGAAAAGAGTTATTTATTTTAATGTTATGAAATTTTATGTTTCATGTTTGGGAAAATATATAAAAATGATTGTGTTTTAAGTGTCATTTTAACAACATAAGAAAATTTATGATTGAAGGCTGGAAATTGTAATAAGAATGATAGTTTTTTTTTTTTTTTTTTGTTTTTGTTCTTGTTTCTGTATATTTCTTATATTGTAAAATAGAGTTCTCTAATTTTTGTATTTCCCTTCCCTTTCCCCTTCCCTTCCCTCCTCTTTAAATTATTAAATTCAATAAAATTATTTGAAAAAGGGGTCAGAATGGAAGTAGTGACTGTTTGGAGAGCAAACTTTGATGGAATAGTCTCTGCTCATCATGTCGCATTCGGAGAGCCCCTATGTGCCTAGACAGTGGAAACCCCTCACATGTGACCCTATTTTGGAAGCTAGACCCCTCCCAAGGAATTTATCTAGTGGTATTAAATGTTTTCTTAGCTCAATTTTTTTTTATTTTCACAAGGGTAACACGAGAAAATGGACCCCTAAAAGACGGATTTTGGTAAGAACTTACCTGTAAAATCCTTTCAGCGAAGGAAGGAAAGGAGACACACTAGTCATAACTAGTGGGTAGGCGGAGCCCAGACGAGATAGACACCTCAGATTAAAAAGAGTGTTGACCGGCCCCTCCAGCTCGGGCTCCTCCTACTCAGCTCTCCAGTTGTACACAAGCTTAAGGAAGAGCAATATCACCAGCGGAGCAACATAACCCCTTCTGAAGGACTTCAGAGGAAAAAACACAAGAATACAGGTTATGCATGCATGTAGGCAAAAACCACACAGTTCCAGGTATTACTCACTGGACCTGACCACTGCGATGAGCTGGCAATGCTGGAACAGAGCCTTAGCGCGTCGACCTCAGCCCAGATAATCGCTATCAGAAGAGGGTCACGCCGCATCTGAAAAACACATCAACACACTTCTGCCATGGGAGGGAGCTGTGTCTCCTTTCCTTCCTTCGCTGAAAAGGATTTTTACAGGTAAGTTCTTACCAAAATCAGCGAAAGCACTGACGTCCACCTTATAAAACTTTATAAACGTGTGGACAGAAAGCCAGGTCGCCGCTCCAGCAGAGCTGAGCTGCCGAGGTCCCTTGATGAAAGGCCCACGAGGAAGCCACAGCCCTCGTGGAGTGAGCTCGAATCTTAATCGGGCAAGGTTCGCTTTTAAGTCGGTAAGCCTCCAAAAAGGCCGACCGAATCCAACGAGCTATAGAGTCCTTGGAAGCTCGTTTACCACGTCAACGACCTGCTGGAATCACAAACAGAGAGTTTGACTTCCGAAAACCTTGAGTAACAGTCAAATAGAACTTCAAAGCCCGCACCAAATCCAATGCGTGCAAGGCCCGTTCCTTCGCATTCCTTGGCCTCGGACAAAGAGAGGGCAACACAATATCCTGGTTAACATGAAATTGCGACACCACCTTAGGTAGGAAGTCGCTCCGTGTGCGTAGCACTACACGATCCGGGTGAAAACTCCAGGAAGGGAGGCGAGCAAGAAAGAGCCGCCAACTCAGAAACCCTTCTCAAAGAGGTGACCGCCACTAGGAAAGCAACCTTCCAAGAGAGCAAAGAAAGACTAACAGATTCCATAGGCTCAAAAGGCCCATGTTGAAGAGCCTCCAAAACAAGGTTGAGACGCCAAGGAGACACAGACACCTTCCGCGGTGGAAACTGGCGGGTTACTCCGCGAAAAAAGGAACGCACGTCCTTACGCGAGGCGATAGCCTTTCGGAACAGCAAGGACAGAGCAGAAACCTGACCCCTCAGGGTGCTCACTGCCAAACCCTTGTCCAGCCCGAATTGCAGGAAGGCCAACAAATTGGGAATGGAAAAAATCCTCGGGTTCCTTAAAGAACCCGAACACCACGAAAAGAAGGCTTCCCAAGTCTTGTGGTAAATTCTAGTAGTAGCCGGACCTCTGGCCGCTCGCAAAGTGGCAATGACTTCGGCTGAAAAAAACCTCGACGAGACAATATTTCGGTCTCAAGAGCCACGCCTTCAAACGCAGAGACATCAGGTCCGGATGACGAACGGGCCCTTGGGTTAACAGGTCCGGGCAAAGAGGAAGTGGAAATGGCAGTGCCGCCAGGAGTGACACCAGTGTCGAGAACCACGTTCTCCTTGGCCAATCTGGGGCTATCACTATAGCCGAGATTCTCTCTAGTCTGATCCGACGGAGTACCAGAGGTAGCAAAGAAATCGGCGGGAACACATAGATTAGTGTGAATCGGTCCAACGGAGCCACTAGAGCATCCACCGCTACAGCCTTCGGATCCTTGTACCTGGACATGAATGTCGGTAACTTGGCATTGAACCTGGATGCCATCAGATCCACTTGAGGAGTTCCCCAACGGGAGCACAGTAGTGCAAAAATTTTCGGATGAAGACTCCATTCTCCGGGATCCAACTTCTCGCGACTTAAAAAAGTCCGCCGTGATATTCTGAACTCCTGGAATGTGGATCGCAGAGAAGGCTGAAACTGTCAGGCTGGCATCGGTGGTTATGACCGACCACTTCGGAGGGAGGAAGGACTTTCCCAGGGATAACTCTTTCGGACGTATCCACCATCCTAGAGACTCTCGTACCCTGTGGGGGATGATGACACTGTAATCCAGTGAAAACTGCGATCGATCCCAACGGCTCAGAATGAACCTTTGGAGGGCCCTGGAATGAAACCGGGCAAACGAAGTGCTTCCATGGACGCCACCATCAACCCCAGAAGACGCATACAGCTTCGCAGGGACATTGCTGTCGAAGACTTCATAACCCGTGCATGTCGAAGGAGACATGCTTGCTTGTCTGGAGGCAGGGACACCACTGCTCGCACCGTGTCGAAATGCATCCCCAAAAACACCATTGACTGCAACCGTTCCAGAGACGACTTCTCCCAATTGACCAGCCACCCGAAGTCCTCCAGGAGCTGAAGGGATAGATTGCGAGCAGTTACCGCCTCCTCCTTCGAAGACGCCACAATCAGAAGGTCGTCCAGGTAGGGAAGAATCGTAACCCCCTGCCTTCGAAGAATCGCCATGAGAAACGCCAGAATTTTTGTAAAACTCTGGGTGCTGAGGCCAACCCGAATGGCAGAGCCACAAACTGGTAATGGTCCTGACTTATGGCAAAACGAAGGAAGCATTGGTGGGCCCTTCCAATTGGGAAGTGCAAATAAGCGTCGCGAATGTCGTTGACACCAAAAAAGCGTTCTGCGACAGGGCCGCCAAAACGGAGCGAAGCGACTCCATGCGGAATTTCCTGGCGTGGACATGCCGATTCAATCTTTTGAGATCCAGAATGGGCCGAAATTTGTCCTCTTTTTTGGGGACCACAAAGAGGTTAGAATAAAACCCTCTTCCCCGGCCCTCCGGCGGAACCGGCACCACCACACCTTTCTGCAGAAGGGAATCTACCTCCCACAGCAGAGCGGCAAAAAGCTCGGGCTCTGACGGAACACGAGGTTGACAAAAAAACTGTCTGGGGGTCGAGAAAGAGACTTCTATGAAGTAGCCTGCCAACACAACCCGTGTCACCCAGGCGTCCGACATGCGGGAAGCCCAAGTCGGTTTGAATAGGAATAGACGACCCCCCACTCGAGAGCGCTCGAGTGAGACCCAGGCTTCAGTCCGCCTTAGCGGGCCTTTTGCCAGCTTCCCGCTTGTCTGAACGGAAGTTCTGTTTCCAGGGTATGCGGAATTTCTGAGAATTCCCCCTTTTTTTTTTTTTTTTTTTAAAAAGAGAGGGACGACCCGAACCCCAGAGGGCTGACTGGATCATCACCTGGACCGAAAGGACCGCCGACAACTACCGGCATAAGTCCTCCCAGACGCAGAAGTCACAGCTCTGCGCTGCGGTAAAGCTGTTTCTTTTGCCTTTACCTTGGCAATCAGCTCCGTGAGGTCAGGTCCAAATAGCTGACCACCTTGCAAGCTAGCAAACCACTGTTTGGAAACTGCGTCCACTGTCTAAGGCACAGTGCTCTTCTGACTGTGACTGCCGAGGATTGCGCCCTGGATAGCAGTGATGCAGTATCCTCCAAAAACTGGAAAAACCCATCTACCTCGATAGAGGAGATCCACCTTGCCACGCCGTCCGTAGACGGTCCAACCGGCACAGGGAAACATTACAAGCACACATGGATTCTTAATACTGAATCCATGATCCGCGGCCTCGCAGATGGATTTTTCTGCCATCTACGTTTTTTGTCCAGCGGGTCCTGCAGACTCGCCTACCCCTTAACAGGAGGATTTTGCTAAGCTGGGATAAAGGGACATACACTTCAGGAGAAGGATCCAATTATCATTAACTCCGTAGAACACGGAAACGGTGTCTCAATTTTCTGGACACAGGCGCTCCTTCTCCGCTGCCCCATTAAGCTCATCCAGTGATGGTAAAGCTGGTTCGTGATTGAAAACATCCGGGCCGACTTACCAGGACGTCCAGATACCTCCTCCGGTAACTGTAACGCCTCCAATAAAAACCTCTTTACGGCCCAAAAGGGAGGCAGAGTGTCCCTGCCGATCCTCCTTGTCCGAATCGGACATTTTCGTTACGCGGGAAGGAAGGCACCGGCTTGTGTCGCTTCCTGACATGAGAGGATCTAGCTGACACTCAATACAGAAAATCAGACAGGCCATCAATAGAAACTAGCGAGGGACCGCTGCGCTTGACGTCGTCCAGGTCTGCGCGTCCGATACGCGAGACTGATCCTGTAGCGGATCGGGGAGACGGATGCACAGTATATGGCAGGTTAACACTGTCAGTAACTAGAAAGTGTGGTTTCTTAAAGAAAAAACAAAACGCTGAAGGGTTAAAGCTCTTAAGGAGAGAGCTACCCCAGCTGTCCCCCATTAAGAGTTAACCGCCTAAGAAGGGGTTAAAGTCGCAGACTCCCCACAACCTTAATAATGAAAAGGGTGTGCGAGCCCCAAGTGCCTCTTATTAGGCAGCAGCTATAGGACAGCTATGCCACACTTAACAAGAAAAAACGTTCACAAGATCGCTAAAAAATTGCGCTGTTTGTAAATCGCAATGACCGCCAAAGTCATTAAGGGGATCGCTAACCGCCTATGCGTTGTTAGTGAGATCGCCCAGATTGGCAGCTACTAGCGACATTAAAAATGGTCACACAAACGATCGCATAGTATGCGTCGTCGTTAGCAGGAACGTATAGTGGCAGTATTACTGTCGCAGACTCCCCACAACCTCTTTATTGAAAAGGTGTGCGAGCTTTGAGATAACAGCTGCAGGCAGCGCAGTCTGCCACCCATTTGTGCCTCAGAAAGGCGCCCGCGCTGTGGGGTGAAGGGGTTAAGCTTCTGCCCTATGACGGGGAGAAGCGACTCACCCAGCTGGTCGCGGTGCAGCGCTGCCGAGAGGGGAGGAGAGCGATGTCCGAGGGAGCTTTCAGCCTGTCAGTAATGGCCGCCGCGCTGTGCCTCCGTGTGCTTCATGAGAGAAGCCGGAAAAGGAGACTGCCGTAAAGCGCGCGCTCAGAGCGCGCGAAATTCAAATAAAAAAGGCGCGCAGCTCCTCTCTCCCCCGTTCCTATGTCCTGCAGGCATCCACCTGCGGACAAAAAACACACTGTCACCGCATGTATACTGTAACAGCGACTGCCGCAGCAGTCGCTGAAAACACTCAAACACATATTAAATGTGGAGTACTCACCAGCCGAAAGAGCCACAGGGACCCCCAGGGGTTTCTGGCGCTTGCCCATGCTTCCCCCCAGGGCGGGGATCGCAGTGACCCCTGCAGCGCGGTTTGCGTCCCCGCCAGGGAAGCCATCCTCATCCCCCCGGGCTGGCAGGGTTCTGCAGGGACCACCATATAGGGAAATACAGATCCACCAAGGGAGAGGTGGGGGTCCAGCAGCGCTGAGACCCCTGAGACCTCTAGACCACATTAGGTGATCCAAGTCTCTTGTCCGATAAAAAATAATAAAATCTTCTGAGGAGCTGCTTCCAGCAGCGACTATCTTCTCTGACCTCAAATTGAAAACTGGAGAGCTGAGTAGGAGGAGCCCGAGCTGGAGGGGCCGTCAACACTCTTTTTAATCTGAGGTGTCTATCTCGTCTGGGCTCCGCCTACTCACTAGTTATGACTAGTGTGTCTCCTTTCCTTCCGTTCTGCTGCTGAAATTGTTGTGTAATCTCCCGAGTACTCAGATACCCCCTATGTGGTGGAAAACTACTGTTTGGGCGCATGGCAGGGGAGGATGGATGGTTTGGAGCACAGACTTTGATGGAATGGTCTGCGGGCATCATGTTGTGTTTGGAGAGCCCCTGATGTGCCTAAACAGTGGAAACCCCCACAAGTGACCGCATTTTGGAAACTAGACCCCTGAAGGAATTATCTAGAGACATAGTTATAGCAATGATTATAATGCTTAGTTTTAGTGGTGTATGAATTTATAATGTGGTGTTATGTGTAAGATGTGTGGAGCACATCAGATTAGAATAGTGTGTTGTGTCAACAGGGTAAAAGACGGATTTTGGTAAGAACTTATCTGTAAAATCCTTTTCAGCGAAGAAGGAAGGGAGACACACTAGTCATTACTAGTGGGTAGGCGGAGCCCAGATGGGATAGACACCTCAGATTAAAAAGAGTGTTGACCGGCCCCTCCAGCTCGGGCTCCTCCTACTCCAGCTCTCCAGTCGTACACAAGCTAAGGAAGAGCAAATATCACCAGGGGAGCAACATAACCCCTTCTGAAGGACTTCAGAGAAAAGACAAGAATACAGGTTATGCATGTAACAGGAAAAAAAAACACACAGTTCCAGGTACTACTCACTGAACCTGACTACTGCGATGAGCTGGCGATGCTGGAACAGAGCCTTAGCGCGCCGACCTCAGCCCAGATAATCGCTATCAGAGAAGGGTCACGCCGCATCTGAAAACACAACAACACACTTCTGCCATGGGAGGGATGTGTGTCTCCCTTCCTTCTTCGCTGAAAAGGATTTTACAGGTAAGTTCTTACCAAAATTTGTCTTTCAGCAGCAGATGAAGGAAGGGAGACACACTAGTCATTACTAGTGGGACGTCCCAAAGCAGTCCAAAAATAAGGGTGGGCAAAAAAACCAACAGAGGCAGATACCCAACAACCTAAATAAATGCGCAACTAGCGCTAAATACAAGTTAACGGAAAAACTCTAAACTGCAGCCGCCTGTAGGACCCTTCGTCCTAAGGCCGCATCAGCGGAAGCACTGACGTCCACCTTATAAAATTTTGTAAACGTGTGGATGGAGCGCCAGGTCGCCGCCCGGCAGAGCTGAGCTGCCGAGGCCCCTTGATGAAAGGCCCATGATGAACCCACAGCTCTCGTGGAGTGAGCTCGAATCTTAACCGGGAAAGGTTCGCCCTTAAGTCGGTAAGCCTCTAAAATGGCCGACCGAATCCAACGAGCTATAGTGTCCTTGGAAGCTCGTTGACCACGCCGACGACCTGCTGGAATCACAAACAGAGAGTCCGACTTCCGAAAACTTTGAGTAATAGACAAATAGAACTTCAAAGCCCGCACCAGATCCAATGTGTGCAAGGCCCGTTCCTTTGCATTCCTCGGCACCGGACAGAGCGAGGGCAACACAATATCCTGGTTAACATGAAATTGTGACACAACCTTAGGTAGGAAGTCACCCCGTGTGCGAAGCACTACGCGATCCGGGTGAAACTCCAGGAAGGGAGGCGAGCAAGAAAGAGCCGCCAACTCAGAAACCCTTCTCAAAGAGGTGACCGCCACAAGGAAGGCAACCTTCCAAGAAAGCAAGGAAAGGTTAACAGAGTCCATAGGCTCAAAAGGTCCATGTTGAAGAGCCTCCAAAACAAGATTGAGCCGCCAAGGAGACACAGGCACCTTCCGCGGCGGAAACTGACGGGTTACTCCGCGAAAAAAGGAACGTACGTCCCTACGCGAAGCGATAGCCTTCCGAAATAGCAAGGACAGAGCAGAAACCTGACCCTTCAGGGTGCTAACTGCCAAACCCTTGTCCAGCCCGAATTGCAGAAAAGCCAACATATTGGGAATGGAAAAAATCCTCGGTTCCTGGAAGAACCCGAACACCACGAAAAGAAGGCTTCCCAAGTCTTGTGGTAAATCCTAGTAGTAGCCGGACCTCTGGCAGCTTGCAAAGTGGCAATGACTTCGGCTGAAAAACCTCGACGGGTCAAAATTTCGGTCTCAAGAGCCACGCCGTCAAACGCAGAGACTTCAGGTCCGGATGACGAACGGCCCTTGGGTTAACAGGTCCGGGCGAAGAGGAAGAGGAAATGGAGGCGCTGCCAGAAGCGACACCAGTGTCGAGAACCACGTCCTCCTTGGCCAATCTGGGGCTATCAACATAGCCGGGATTCTCTCCAGCCTGATCCGACGCAACACCAGAGGAAGTAAAGATATCGGCGGGAACACATAGATCAGCTCGAAATGGTCCAACGGAGCCACCAGAGCATCCACTGCCACAGCCTTCGGGTCCTTGTACCTGGACATGAAAGTCGGTAACTTGGCATTGAACCTGGATGCCATCAAATCCACTTGGGGAGTTCCCCAACGGGAGCACAGCAGTGCAAAAATTTCCGGATGAAGACTCCATTCTCCGGGATCCATCCTCTTGCGACTGAGAAAGTCCGCCGTGATATTCTGAACTCCTGGAATGTGGATCGCAGAGATGGCCGGCACTCTGGTCTCTGCCCATACCAGGATCCGAGATACCTCCACCATGAGCCTGGAACTCCGTGTCCCGCCTTGGTGGTTGATATATGCGACCGCCGTCGCATTGTCTGTCTGCACTCGGACTGGCCGACCACTTAAAGGGACCGTCCAGTGTTGGAGGCAAAGGAAAATCGCCCTCAATTCCAGGATGTTGATCGGCAAGACAGACTCTTCTGACGACCATACTCCCTGAATCCAGAGATCGTTCCAGACACCCCCCCAGCCCGTCAGGCTGGCATCGGTGGTTATGACCGACCACTTCGGAGGGAGGAAAGACTTCCCCAGGGATAACGCTTCTGGACGTAACCACCATCCTAGCGACTCTCGTACCCTGTGAGAGATGATGACCCTGCAATCCAGCGAAGCCTGCGATCGATCCCAACGGCTCAGAATGAACCTTTGGAGGGCCCTGGAATGAAACTGGGCAAACGGGAGTGCCTCCATGGACGCCACCATCAAACCCAGAAGGCGCATACAGCTTCGAAGGGACATTGCTGTCGAAGATTTCATAACCTGTGCATGTCGAAGGAGACATGCTTGCTTGTCTGGAGGCAGAGACACCACTGCTCGAACCGTGTCGAAATGCATCCCCAAAAACAGGATTGACTGCGACGGTTCTAGAGACGACTTCTCCCAATTGACCAGCCACCCAAAGTCCTCCAGGAGCTGAAGGGATAGATTGCGAGCAGTCATCGCCTCCTCCTTTGAAGACGCCACAATCAGAAGGTCGTCCAGATAGGGAAGAATCGTAACCCCCTGCCTTCGAAGAATCGCCATGAGTGGCGCCAGAATTTTTGTAAAAACTCTGGGCGCTGAGGCCAACCCGAATGGCAAAGCCACAAACTGGTAATGGTCCTGACCTATGGCAAAACGAAGGAAGCGTTGGTGGGCCCTTCCGATTGGAACGTGCAAATAAGCGTTGCGAATGTCGATTGACACCAAAAAAAATCGCTCTGCGACAAGGCTGCCACAACGGAGCGAAGCGACTCCATGCGGAATTTCCGGGTGTGGACATGCCGATTCAATCTTTTGATATCCAGGATGGGGAGAAATTTGCCCTCCTTTTTGGGGACCACAAAGAGGTTGGAATAAAACCCTCTTCCCCGATCCTCTGGCGGAACCGGTACCACCACACCCTTCTGCAGAAGGGAATCGACCTCTCGTAGTAGAGCGGCAAACAGCTCGGACTCTGACGGAATGCGAGATTGGCAAAAGCTGTCTGGGGGTCGAGAAGAAAACTCTATGAAGTAACCTGCCGACACAACCCGCGTCACCCAGGCGTCTGAAACGCGGGACACCCAAGTCGATTCGAATTGAATCAGGCGACCCCCCTCTCGAGAGCCCTCGAGTGGAACCCTGGCGTCAGTCCGCCTTAGCGGGCTTTTTGTCCGCTTCCCGCTTGTCGTGACGGAAACTCTGTTTCCAGGGAGTGCGGGATTTCTGAGCGGTCTTTTTTTCCCGAAAAAGAGGAACGACCTGATCCCCAAGAGGGCTGACCGAACCGTCCCCTGGGCCGAAAGGACCGCCGACCACTACCGGTACTAGGCCTGCCAGACGCAGAAGCCACAGCTCTTCTCTGCTGTAAAGCCTTGGCAATCAGCTCCGTGAGGTCAGATCCAAACAGCTGACCACCCTTGTAAGCTAAAGAAAGCAAACCTTGCTTGGAAACCGCGTCCCCGGTCCACTGTCTAAGCCACAGAGCTCTTCTGACTGTGACCGCCGAGGATTGTGTCCTGGACAGCAGTGACGCAGTGTCCAGACCTGCATCATAGCCATATCGGACTGCATTTTCCAAAAAATTGAGAAGCCCCTCTACCTCGGATAAAGGGGATCCATTTTGCCAGGCCGTCCTTAGACGGTCAAACCAGCTCAGGGAAGCTTTACAAGCACACATGGATCCTAGTACTGCTCTGAATCCATGACCTGCGGCCTCGTAGATGGATTTTGCCGCCATCTCCGTTTTTCTGTCCAGCGGGTCCTGCAGACTCGCCTTCCCTTTAACAGGAAGTAATGAAGATTTGCTAAGCTGAGATAAAGGGACATCCACTTCAGGAGAAGGAATCCAATTATCAATCAACTCCGTAGCACACGGATAGAGGGTCTCAAAAAGCCGTGTCCCCTGAAAACGTTTGTCTGGACACAGACGCTCCTTCTCCACTGCCTTACTAAGCTCATCCAGGGATGGTAAGGTCGAACGCGACCTATGCGACTCCTGAAACATCCAGGCCGACTTACCAGGACGTGTAGTTACTTCCTCCGGTAACTGTAACGCCTCCCTCATAGCTTCAATAAAAGCTTCTGCACGGCCCGAAAAAGAGGCAGAGTGTCCCTGCCGATCCTCCTTATCCGAATCGGACATCTCTCCATCCGAACTTGAAGGGGAACCCTCCATACCAGAGATCTCCGAATCGCTACGCGGGAAGGAAGGCACCGGCCTGTGTCGCTTCCTGCCATGAGAAGATCTGGCTGACATCCAATAACCTATAAGGTCAGACAGGCCATCAATAGAACGAGTGAGGGCCTCCATTTTGACATCACTGAGACCTCCGACTGCTGCGCTTGACGCCGTCGAAGTCTTCGTGTCAGATACGCGAGACTGATCCTGTAGCGGATCTGGGAGATGGTCCGCACCTCCTGGACCCTGATCTGACATGTCCTCACACCGTATATGTCAGGTTAAACCTGTCAGTAACTAGAACAGTGTGGTTTCTTAAAGAAGAAAAACGAACGCTGAAGGGTTAAAGCTCTTAAAGAGAGCTACCCCAGCTGTCCCCCAATTAAGGGTTAACCGCCTAAGAAGGGGTTAATGTCACAGACTCCCCACAACCTCTGTTAATGTAAAAGGTGTGCGAGTCCCAGGTGCCTCTTATGAGGTAGCAGGTGTAGAAAGTACAGTCCTCAAGGTATGCCACACTAAACAAAAAAAAAACGCCAACAGGATCGCTAAAAAATTGCGCTGTTTTGCACATCGCAATGACCGCCAGACGCAAGGAGATCGCTAACCGCTTATGCGATGTTAAAGAGATCGTCCAGTGTGGCAGTTACTAGCGACTTACAACGATCACAAAAACGATCGCAGTAATTGCGTCGTTATCGTGAACTTTAGCGGGCGTTCCGTGTGGCAGTACCCCGGGAAGGTGCCTGCGCTGTGGGGGTGAAGGGGTCAAGCTTCTGCCCTCAGGAAGGTAGAAGCGACTCACCCAGCTGGCCGCGGTGCTGTTCTCTTCGGTTAGTACGGGAGGAGCGGAGAGTGAGGAGCCCGAGGCTAGCAATGGCCGCCGCGCTGAAGGAGAGAGCCGGAAGAGAAGAGGCAGATAGAATCTCGCGCTCAGAGTCGCTTCCTGCCCGGGAAAGCGTGAAGCCACGCCCCCCGCCGGCTTCAAAAAAAGCGCGGGACTCCTCCGTTCCTGCCCCGTTCCCATGTCCTGCAGGCATCCACTTGCGGACAAAAAAAACACACAGTCACCAATCATGTACATGTAGCAGCGGCTGCCGCAGCAGTCGCTGAGGCACTCATACACATCAATGCAGAGTACTCACCCAGCCGAGCGCCACAGGGACCCCCAGGGATTTGTGGCGCTATGCCCATCGCTTCCCCCCAGGGCGGGGAACGCAGTGACCCCAGAAGCGCGGTTTGCGTCCCCGCCAGGGAAGCCATCTTCATCCCCCAGGGCCGGCAGGGTTCTGCAGGGACCACCTTACAGGGTAATACAGATCCGCCAAGGGAGAGGTGGGGGTCCAGCAGCGCTGAGACCCCTGAGACCTCTAGACCCTGAGTCCAAGTCTCTGTCCGATAAAAATAAAAAATTCTTCTGAGGAGCTGCTTCAGCAGCGACTATCCTCTGTGACCTCAAATTTTAGACTGGAGAGCTGGAGTAGGAGGAGCCCGAGCTGGAGGGGCCGGTCAACACTCTTTTTAATCTGAGGTGTCTATCCCATCTGGGCTCCGCTTACCCACTAGTAATGACTAGTGTGTCTCCCTTCCTTCATCTGCTGCTGAAAACAAACGTTATGAATTTTTGGACGTGTGGCATGCTTTGAAGCAATCCTTAATGCAAAGCCCAGGTTTCATAATGACAAATTGTGATCTTTTGGATTCCCCTCTTGGTGCACACACTCTGCACCGTTTTTGGTGATCGTCCTGTCCTTGCTGTTTGGGGAACCTCTCCTGGAAAAAGGTTGACCTGGGATGATACGGGCACCATCAGCTTCAGAAGTATTGGGACTCTCACCTTCCCGAGTGCCAAACATTAGGGCCTTCTACAACCACCTCGTGAAACCGAAGGAAGGTCCCCGTATTGCCTGCAGATCAGAACAGCACAAAGAATTGTACATTGCCATCTGTACAATGTGCACGGCCAATGTTTTGTACCATTCATCAGCTGCATGGCGCTGTCTGGTTTGAGGACCTGATCTGAAAGATCTGCACCCGCCCTGTACCGATTGTAATCCAAGACATAATCTGGCTTTGGGACTTGTGTTGTGGTACCTCGGACAGTAACAAGGGAGCTGTTGTCACGGTGTATGGTGGTCAAGATAAGGACATCCCTCTTATCCTTGTCCTTGAGCACCAGCATGTTGTCGCTGCACTGGGCTCTGCGCTCGCCCAATTAGCGGCTTAGGGAGGTCTCTCTGCTTTCTTTGCACTGTGTCAGATGTAACTGTACCTCTGGCATAAAGAGTCTTAACTTTTACACTAGCATGCCACTCTTCATGTTGAGGTAATGTCAAAAAGGATTCCTGAGCTGCCCATGAAATCCGGAATAACAGGCTGATAATTTCCGGGGCGTGCAATATATATGGGCGCCTTGGGGGTCCTCCTTCCTCACTAGATGAGGAATGTGGGATCTTCCACACTGGCTGAATCCATGTAAGAGGCAAGCAAAGCATATGGGGCTTGTGTAAAGGGTACTATTTATTATAAAAAGAAAAAAGCAAAAAATTTAGAACACTTTTTTACTTAATTTTTTTTCTTCTATCAGTAGATGTAAAAAGAAAGTTTGTATAAAAAAAAATTAGTAATGTTCACTATATTTTTATTTTGCAAAAAAAGGAAATTAGACCTACCGGTAATTCTTTTTCCAGGTAGTCCCTCAGGACAGCACAATGGAGGATGTCCTCCCTTGACCTATAGGGGGACAGGATCACAGAGAGGTTAAAAGGCCCCACCCACCTCCACCCTCCAGTGTTTTTTCAAAGTACCACCGAAGGATGGCAGGAAATGGTCTAAACGCGCCCTTACAAACGCGTATGTAAGAAACCATTGAACAGCTTCTTCTTTATCTCTAGCCTTGGCAACTCGACGGACCATCCACCAAAGATTGATCCCTTGCAATCCTAAAGAGAAACATAAGGGAGGGAATTAAGGGTGCTGTCCTGAGGGACTACCTGGAAAAGAATTACCGGTAGGTCTAATTTCCTTTTCCCCTTACGTCCCTCAGGACAGCACAATGGAGAATACCAAAGAAACATCCCAGGGTGGGAACAGAAGCTCAAGGACCAAAGTCCCAGGTAAGAACCAGGTTAGATATAAAAATGATCTGAAAGATCAAAAGAAATATAGATATCTAAAGAAATTCGTAAAGATAATCACAGTAGTGAGTGTCCGATATATGTTTATAATGGCCAATTCCAGTATGAATGTGGTAAACCAGATATGCCGCAGAGACGGAGAGTGAAACACAGCCGTTGTACCCCAATACCACTAATGAACCGCAGAAAATTACAGTTATTGTGATAGATATAGACACCGCAGCCACAGAATAGCCTTAAAAATCTTATTGCCCAGCCAAAAATATTGTGATAGTTACAATCACCACACGATGAGGACTGTACAGACCTTGGTTAGAGACCGGCTTACCATACTACGAGGAGACCTGCAGGACAGAGACCCTGGACTGCTGAAAGATCAAGCCAAATAACAGTTAGTACATGGAAAATGGCAGAGCATTGGGATGTATGTACCCTACTCATTCTGGAGATCATGTCTACTCCGAAACCTTAGAAGTCTCAACCCCCAGTAAGGGTTGGATATTATTGTAACTAAGGAAATACTCCATCTGGCAGGTAATATCTCCTGCTAGTACCAACATTGGGCTTCTCAGTAGGAGTGTTAAAAGGAAGATATGGATCACCACTCTTGCTTTACTGATGTTAGACACGGGGAGTCTGGACTCTGGAAACGATGACAGTAAGCGTGGGGGGGGGGATGTTGGTAAAAATCCTTTGACACAGGATATTTGACTGTCTCTATGTGAGTTATTAGCTACGACATTATATATACAGTATGTGCCAAATTATTTATATATTATATCGTAAAAGGCAACTTTCTTAGAGATGTTTATACACCCCGACTGCCCTGGTGGAGGAACCATATTTTAAAACTAGAGGGAAGTAGTTTCCTTCCTTTCGAGATGGAGATTTTTTACTGTGAGTCAGAAGGACTATGAGGCCTTAACTGTAAGAGACCTGGATACAGATTCTCTTACATTAGGAGCCCTGACTGCTGTACAAGCAGTGGGTATGAGATCTTCTGCCACATGACAGTGCCGCCGATTTGCCATAAAGTACAAAGGCAATAATGCCGACCCTGGTAAACGTAATACAACGGATTTAGGGGTCAAGAATCTGTTTACCGGGTGTTGATCAAAGACACTAGTCCGACTGCCATATGTGGAGAGGGGAAGGTTTCCTCCTCACTTCATGAGATTTCCTGCTTTCAGCACAGTAGTATGTCCACTTACAGGATGAGCCCCAAAAACGTCTGTCTCCCTTTAAAACCAACTATGGAAGAGACTTGCCTTTAATCCTCAAGGCAGTAACTCACTTGAGAGTTCTGTTCCAATCCTGAAGAAATGCTAAGTTACTAGGCCAATTCAGGCATAGCTGAACATCCGGCTAAGCCTAGTTGCAAAGAATGAAGCAACCGAAGCTGGACCTGGTTCTAAACCACCTTCTATCTTCGCTCCACTCCTGGAGCAACCTCTCATACAACCGTCCCCTGTAGGGACAGGAAAAACACTGGAGGGTGGAGGTGGGTGGGGCCTTTTAACCTCTCTGTGATCCTGTCCCGCTATAGGTCAAGGGAGGACATCCTCCATTGTGCTGTCCTGAGGGACGTAAGGGGAAAAAAACTTAGCGGACGTCTAATGGTACGTGGACACGTTGCAGATTTTTTGCGGATCCGCAGCGGATTTGCCGCTGAGGACCCGCAAGTGAATTACAGTACAATGATAACCTATGAGAAAAAAAAATTGCCTGTGCACACGCTGCAGAGAATCCGCAGCAGTTCCATTTCCGCAGCATGTCAATTCTTTGTGCGGATTCAGCAGCATTTTTACACCCATTACATTATTGAAATCCGCAGGTGTAAAAACGCATGCCAAATCCGCAATAAATCTGCAGGAAGCTCACATAAAAACGCACAGATTTTGACCTGTGGATTCTGCAAAAAGATGCGGAAAAATCCGCACAGCACTCCGCAACGTGTGCACATACTTTATCAGTGCGACGTATGCTCCCCCTACCTAAAAGAATCAGGAGAGGCGAGGTCGTGCTCACCGCCTACATCGTGACCGCTGTGATTGGTACTGTCTGAGACCGCATCAATCACAGCATATCATAGGTTTGTTTGTTTTTTTACTTTTATTATGGCATCACCGTGATTGGCTGATCAGTTCTGACCAGCCAATCACAGCAATCGCCGATGCAGGGGGGGGGGGGAGGGAGGGGCGGTGCAGCCCTTTGGAGAAACCTGCAGGGACGGCCCGCTGTCGGAGGCACCGCCGGTCATGAAGGGGTTAGAGTGTGACGGTCGTTTTAATTTTTAGTTAATAAATGAATAGTACACCTGAAAATAAGCAACTTTGTAATATAGCTTAAATAGCGAAATCTGCTTCTTTCCCCTCCCGGACTCTCAGTTCTGTCACTTCCTCATATGAAAGATCAAGTTTGTTGAGGAAAAATAAGCAGATTTCTTAGATAATATATATTGGAAAGGTGATTATTTTCACGTGTATTATTAATTTATGAAATAAAAATTAAGATGATGGTTACACCTAAAAAACCCTTTAAAAAAGAAACAGTTTTTTTTTTTTACATTTTTAAAAATCAGTCTCTTTAAGCGATATGTGATCGCGTCATCTTCTATGCAATACTAAAGTGTATTGTAAAAGTGCCGATCTCAATATGAAGCCCAGTAACAGGTAAGGCTACATAGGTGTGACGACACCCAGCCGCATCGTGGGGCGAAGGGCGACAGAACGGACTTTTTAAGTGTCACTGACATGATTGACACAGCATCTAGGAGGTTAATCTTTCGTGATCGGTGCTTACTTTTAGCGACTGGGAGTTGCACATGTGACTAAATAAGTGTATCTGGAGGAGGAAACCAATGATACAGGTGGTATCACATGGACAGGGTATAGCTGCTGGTTCCAGGCTTGTGCTCTTTAACCCTTCAAGCTTCTTTATACCCGGCCTGTGTAGGGTGGACATTAACCCTTCATTCTCTGCATGCTGTAACATACAGACGGATGCAGACCTGCATATGGATGCAATTATAGCACAGGGTGTCCATCCAGATGCAGGCACAGCTCCACCTAGTGATGATGTTGGGGAGTGCAGTCATAAGAAATAAGCAGTAAAAACCCATAATTATGGCAAATGCTGATTAACTTAGACTTGCATCAGCTTGAAGAAAGCATTTGTATCGCCACAGCACCGGTATTGTGTATCTATACCTATGGAAACGTGCTGGCTCACAGCAGACCTGATGCCTCTCGCGTCAGTGGGCTTCATAGACCGTAGATTTCCACAGAAACAGGGTCTGCAGCAGAAATACTAGAGAAGGGGAGAGGGGGGAAAATTGGCAGTGCATCAAATACTTATTTTCCCCACCGCATACACACATATTATATATGATCAATACTCCCACTGTATGCAGCGCTGCATCCTGATCGGCTGCAGCGCCCTAGCGCCATTGCCAGATGTTGATGCTAGGAAAACGGAGGGGCGCAAGACTGAGTACAGAGAACCAGGGGTGTTATGTTTCGGTAGCTGAGGAGTGCAGGTAAAACACGGATTTTGGTAAGAACTTACCTGTAAAATCCTTTTCAGCGAAGGAAGGAAGAGAGACACAGTATTCATTACTGATGGGTAGGCGGAGCCCCAGATCAGGATGTTACCTCAGATCAAAAGAGTGATGACTGGCTGGCCCCTCCAGCTCGGGCTCCTCCTACTCAGCTCCAGTCGTACCAAAGCTTTTAGGAAAAGAGCCAAGATCACCAGCGGAGCAACATAACCCCTTCTGAAGGAACTTCAGAGGAAAAACACAAGAATACAGGTTATGCATGCAAAGAAAGCCAAAAACCACAGAGTTCCAGGTACTACTCACGGAACCTGACTACTGCGATGAGCTGGTGATGCTGGAACAGAGCCCTAGCGCGCTGACCTCAGCCCAGATAATCGCTATCAGATAAGGGTCGCGCTGCATCTGAAAACATCAACACACTTCTGCCTTGGGAGGGTGCTGTGTCTCTCTTCCTTCCTTCGCTGAAAAGGATTTTACAGGTAAGTTCTTACCAAAATCCGTGTTTCAGCTGCAGATGGAAGGAAGAGAGCCACAGTATTCATTACTGATGGGACGTCCCAAAGCAGTTCAAAAATAAGGGTGGGAAAAACCAACAAAAGGCAGAAACCCAACAACCTTAACAACAAAGCGCAACCAGCGCTAAACACAAGTTCATCCAGAACTTCAAACTACAGCTGCCTGCAAGACCCTACGTCCGAGGGCTGCATCAGCGGAAGCACTGACGTCCACTTTATAAAACTTTGTAAACGTGTGGACAGAGCGCCAAGTTGCCGCTCGGCAGAGCTGCACTGCCGAGGCACCTTGATGAAAAGCCCACGATGAGGCCACAGCTCTCGTAGAATGGGCTCGAATCTTAATCGGGCAAGATTCACCCCGAAGACGGTAAGCTTCCAAAATAGCTGACCGGATCCAACGAGCTATAGAATCCTTGGAAGCTCGTTGACCACGCCGACGACCTGCTGGAACCACAAACAGGGAGTCCGTCTTACGAAAACCTTGAGTAAGAGATAGATAAAACTTCAAGGCCCGCACTAAATCCAATGTGTGTAAATCTCGCTCTTTCGCATTCTTCGGATCCGGACAGAGTGAAGGCAACACAATATCCTGGTTAACATGAAATTGTGACACCACTTTAGGCAAAAAATCACCCCGAGTGCGAAGCACTACACGATCCGGAAAAAACTCCAGAAAAGGAGGCGAACAAAAAAGAGCTGCCAACTCAGAAACTCTCCTCAAAGAAGTGACTGCAACAAGGAAAGCCACCTTCCAAGAAAGTAAAGAAAGGCTAGCAGAAACCATAGGCTCAAAAGGTTTATGCTGAAGAGCCTCCAAAACAAGGTTGAGCCGCCAAGGAGACACGGGAGCCTTCCGCGGCGGAAACTTACGAGATATACCTCGGAAAAAGGAGAGCACGTCTCTATTTGAAGCAATGGTTCTCCGGAACAATAAAGACAGAGCAGAAATCTGACCTTTCAGAGTGCTGACTGCCAAACCCTTGTCTAGCCCATGCTGCAGAAAAGCCAACAGGTTGGGAATGGAAAATTTTCTCGGGTTCCGAGAGGACCCCAAACACCACGAAAAGAAGGTTTCCCAAATTTTGTGGTAAATCCTAGTAGTAGCTGGACATCTTGCAGCACGAAGGGTAGCAATAACCTCGGCTGAGAAACCTCTACGGGTCAAGATTTCGGTCTCAAGAGCCACGCCGTCAAACGCAGGGACATCAAGTCCGGATGACAAACGGGCCCCTGAGTCAACAAGTCCGGTTGAAGAGGGAGTGGAAAAGGAGGTGCCGCCAACAGCGACATTATTGTCGAGAACCACACCCTTCTTGGCCAGTCTGGAGCTATCAAAATAGCTGAAATTCTCTCTAGTCTGATCCGACGCAGTACTAGAGGAAGTAAGGATATCGGCGGGAATACGTAAATCAGCTCGAACTGATCCCACTGAGCCACTAGAGCATCCACCGCCACCGCCTTCGGGTCCTTGTACCTGGACATGAATGTCGGTAACTTGGCATTGGACCTGGATGCCATCAAATCCACTTGGGGGGTTCCCCAGCGAGAGCACAGTAGAGCAAAAACTTCCGGGTGAAGGCTCCATTCCCCGGGATCCATCCTTCTGCGACTGAGAAAGTCCGCTGTAATATTCTGAACCCCTGGAATGTGAATCGCCGAAATGGCTGGTACACTGGCCTCTGCCCAAATCAGAATTCGGGACACCTCTACCATGAGTCTGGAACTCCTTGTCCCACCTTGGTGATTGATATACGCGACAGCCGTCGCATTGTCTGTCTGCACTCGGACTGGCAGACCGCTCAAAGGGACCGTCCAATGTTGGAGGCAAAGGAAAATCGCCCTCAATTCCAGGATGTTGATCGGAAGAAAAGACTCTTCCGATGACCATACCCCCTGAATCCAGAGATTGTTCCAAACACCCCCCCAGCCCGTCAGGCTGGCATCGGTGGTTATGACTGACCACTTCGGAGGGAGGAAAGACTTCCCCAGGGAGAATGCCCCTGGACGTAACCACCATTCTAGAGAATCCCGCACCGCGCGAGAAATGGTGACACTGCAATCCAGCGATTGCGACTGGTTCCATCGACTCAAGATGAACCTTTGGAGAGTCCTGGAATGGAACTGGGCAAAAGGAATTGCCTCCATGGACGCCACCATCAGTCCCAGAAGACGCATACACTTCCGTAGGGACATTGCCGTTGAGGATTTCATAATCTGTACATGTCGAAGAAGACATGACTGTTTGTCTGGTGGTAGGAAACTACCGACCGAAACGTGTCGAGATGCATTCCCAAAAAGAGGATTGTCCTCGATGGTTCCAGGGACGACTTCTCCCAATTGACCAGCCAACCGAAGTCCTTCAGAAACTGAAGAGACAAATCCCGAGCCGTCAACGCCTCCTCCTCCGAGGAAGCCATGATCAAAAGATCGTCCAGATAAGGGAGAATCGTAATCCCCTGCCTTCGAAGGATTGCCATGAGGGGCGCCAGAATTTTTGTAAAGACCCTTGGCGCTGAGGCTAAGCCGAACGGCAGAGCCACGAACTGGTAATGATTCTGACCTATGGCAAATCGAAGAAAGCGCTGATGAGCCTTTCCGATGGGAATATGCAAATAGGCGTCGCGAATGTCGATTGACACCAGAAAATCGTTCTGTGACAGAGCTGCCACAACGGAACGAAGCGACTCCATGCGAAATTTCCGGGCATGGACATGCCGGTTTAATCGCTTGAGATCCAGAATCGGGCGAAATTTGTTCTCCTTTTTGGGAACTATAAAAAGGTTGGAATAAAAACCTTTCCCTCGGTCCTCTGACGGAACCGGTATCACTACACCCTTTTGTAGTAGAGATTCGACCTCTCGCTGTAGAGCGACAACAAGCTCGGGTTCCGACGGAACGTGAGATTGACAAAAAACATTTGGGGGTTGAGAAGCAAACTCTATGAAATAGCCTGCCGACACTATCCGCGTTACCCAGGAATCTGGAACGCGAGCCATCCAAGTCTCCTTGAAAAGAAGCAGGCGACCCCCCACTCGAGAATCCTCGAGTGGACCCCTGGCGTCAATCCGACTTTGCGGGTTTCTTGTCAAGTTCCCGCTTGTCCTGGCGGAAACTCTGCTTCCAGGGAGTACGAGTTTTCTGAGAGGATTTCTTTCCTGAGAAAGAAGGACGACCCGATCCCCACGAGGAGTGACTAGATCGTCCTCGGCCCCGAAAGGACCGCCGACCACTATAGACACCAGGCTTACTGGACACCGAGGCCATGGCCCTTCGCTGTGGTAATGCTGATTCCTTCGCCTTAGCCTTGGAAATCAGCTCTGTGAGGTCGGATCCAAAAAGATGGCCACCCTTGTAAGGTAAGGCCAACAACCCTTGTTTGGAAACTGCGTCCCCGGCCCACTGTCTGAGCCATAAAGCTCTTCTGACTGTGACCGCTGAAGCTTGCGCTTTGGCCAGCAGAGATGCCGTATCCAGACCGGCATCAAAGATATAACAGGCTGCCGTTTCTAACCATTCACAAGTTTCCCGTATCTCAGATAACGGAGATTCATTTTGCAACTCCGTCTTCAGACGTGCCAACCAGCTTAGAGAAGCTCTAGCAGCACACATGGATCCTAGCACTGCTCGAAATCCATGACCCGCAGCCTCATAGCTTGCTTTTGCCGCCAATTCTGCCTTTCTATCCAAAGGCTCCTGTAAGCTCGCTTTTCCCTTAATAGGGAGTAGAGAGGATTTACTAAGCTGAGACAAAGACACATCCACTTCAGGAGCAGAAGTCCAATTAGCCTTTAACTCCGCAGAGCAAGGATAAAGTGTATCAAAGAAATGCGTTCCATGAAAACGCTTATCTGGACATAGACGTTCCTCCTCTATTACACCATTAAGCTCATCCAGAGCTGGCAATGTTGTGCGCGAAGCACGGGACTCCTGGAACATGCGTGCTGATTTACCAGGACGACTAGTTACCTCCTCCGGTAACTGTAGTATATCTCTCATGGCTTCAATTAATGCCTCCGTACGCTTCGCCATAGAGGAACGCCCCTGCGGCTCGTCCGCATCTGAATCGGATATTTCTCCATCCGAATTTAAAGGGGAACTCTGCCCAATATCAGATACATCTGACTCGCTCCGTGTAGAGGCCGGTAACGGCCTGCGTCGCTTCCTCTGAGAGGAATTAGCAGACACATATTGACCTAAAAGGTCAGACAAGTTATTAATCGATCGAGCGATATCATCCAATTTTCCACCGCTGTCGACCGCAGCGCTAGACGCTGTGGAGGTCTGCGTATCTGATTGCCGCAATGGCACTGGGACGTGATCCGCGGCATCTGAACTCTGTTCAGACATGTCTCACCTGTATGAGCAGGTCAAAGCGGTAATACCAGCAAAAAACTATGCGGTTTTTTTTTTTTTTTTTTCAAACGCTGAAGGGTTAACGCTCCACCAAGCAGGGTTACCCCAGCGGTATTCAGTCAGCAAATTTAGCTGGTAGAAATAACCCTCAGAGGGGTTAATATTGCAAACTCACCACAATATATATATATTTGTGAGCCCCAGCCAATTTTTATGTCTCTGATGAGACTGCAGCTGCAGGATAGCGATCGCTGCGCTGCGGGTGAGGAATCAGCACTCACCCAGCTGGCCGTGGTGTCTTATGAGGAGAGGAGCGGTCTGAGGAGCCCAGGAGCCTGAGTAATGGCCGCCACAGTGAGGGGGTCGCAGGAGAAACGCCAGAGCGCGCGTCTTCCTGCTCAGAAGACCGGGAATATTTAGGCCACGCCCCCGCCAGCTCGAATAATGAGCGCGAACTCCCCCGCTCCTGCTCCCTCTCTGTCCTGCAGGTATCTGCCTGCGGACAAAAAATCACCACATCTACTTGTAACAGCGCTGTCACAGCAGCGCTGAAGCATACTGACATACATGTAGTAGCGCTGTCACAGCAGCGCTGAAGCATACTGACACAAGTAATAGCGCTGCTCATTCAGACGCTAAAGCACTCACACATAATTATATCATTAAAATTTGTGTGGAGTACTCACCAGCCAAGGCGCCACAGGGACCCTCAGGGGTTTCTGGCGCTGTGCCCATGCTTCCCCCCAGGGCGAAGAACGCAGTGACCGCACGTGTGGTTTGCGTCCCGCCAGGGAAGCTCTCCTCATCCCCCAGGGCCGGCAAGGATTCTGCAGGGACTTTGAGTAAATACAGATTCGCCAAGGGAGAGGTTGGGGTACAGCAGCGCTGGTACCCCTGAGACCTCTAGACCAACTAGTGATCCAAGTCTCCTGTCCGAATATTAAAATAATAAAATCTTCTGAGGAGCTGCATTAGCAGCGACCATCCTCTGGACCTCAAATCTTAGACTGGAGCTGAGTAGGAGGAGCCCGAGCTGGAGGGGCCAGCCAGTCATCACTCTTTTGATCTGAGGTAACATCCTGATCTGGGGCTCCGCCTACCCATCAGTAATGAATACTGTGGCTCTCTTCCTTCCATCTGCAGCTGAAAAAGGCAATACACCAGAGCAGTTGGAATCTATGAGATTGCAGTACCCTGACTAACCACCGCAACTAGAGGCAGCCGTGGAGCGTTCCTACGTTGGTCCTAGACGCCTCGTCACAGCCTGAGAAACTAACTACACCTAAAGATAGAAGGAGGAAAGCTATCTGCCCCGGAGCAGATCCCCAAAGAACATAGAAAGCCCCCAAACATGTAATGGCGGTTAGACAAGAAGAAATACTGACACAGACAGAAAATAGTATGAGCAAACGTTGGGGCCCAAACTACCTAAATAGAAAAGGATAGGAAGGGCACTTACTGCAATCCCAAAAAACCCTGGAAAGCACCAACTCTACTAATTTCAAAAACACCTGAGATCACACGACCTCTACCACCTAAATTAGTTCTCTGGTGTAACAAAATCAAAACAGCAGCCACTGAAAAAACTGGAAAAAGCAAAAGTACAAACATCAGTGGCTGAACTAAACTGAGAGGGCAAAAGCCCCCGGAGGGGACCCTGAAGGCCCCCACAGAAGTGCAAGACAAAATGCAAAAATCAAGCACAAAAACAAAAAGAAGAAAATGTCTTATCTGTTAGCAGGAGATGAGACACGACACAGCAGGCTACAAAGGAAACAGGAATCAAGGATTGAGACCAGAACAATTGATCACCGGCAACCCTGATGGGAAGGCGACTCCCTTATATAAGACCAGTCAGTAACACCTGATTCCCAATCCTCACAATCTTCACTGGACAGTCCAGTACCGCTTGTAACCACCAGAGGGAGCCTCTGCTCAGAACTCATTTCAAGCCCATTCACAACACAGGGGCTCATCCAGGAGGTGTTTTTTTTTTTCCCCATCTCACTAGGTCAACTATTAAGGTGTTGTCAAATAGTGGACACCCCCTTTAAATACAGAAGGATGAGAGAACTCCATTCTTCTAGCGCAGAGACCCTGTTGACAGGTACATCTACTTGTACGTGGGAAAGAGATAAGCTTTTATAACAAATCACAAAAACACAAATATACAGGGAAAAAAAATATTTATTTGTAAACCTTTATATTAAAATACAAAAAAACAAGACTGACATAAATATTAATACACACAAGTACAGAAATAAAACAGCCGTATACAACACCGTATAGCTGCGTAACAATCACATTCGACAGGTTTATACACGAGATGGGGTGGTGGGATCTCTAAGGGCTTTTCATGCAGCGTTTTGTCCACGTTTGTTGGTCCCGTCGGGGGATTACTGGAGGCAGACACACAGTTGTAGTCCACTACGTCTTAGCGTCCACCTCCAGTCGGTGATGCACGTCGGAGCGCACGTTGACTGTCGGCACCATTATAGTCTAAGGCCATGTCGGCGCACACACTGTTGAATCCAGTTTTGCAGGGAGGCAGGATGCAAGCCCCGACGGGATCAACTAACGTGGACAAAACCACTGTGAGTAAGGAGCCTAAGAGAGCGGTTAGTGGTAGGGGCTTCTATAGAGCAAAATCGCAAGAAAACTAGGGAGTAAAATCCCATTAAAGCACAGTGAAACTGTGGCTGCAAAAGTGGCTTCGCCCTTTAGATCGCAGGATTTGGTGCCATATCAGTAGGTTATTTACTAAGAACATACATATGGTTTCAGAGTGAAGGAAGGTTGCTGCTCATAAACCAACATTACTTCTGAAATATAGCTGCACAATAAAGTGGAAATTGTAAAATTAAAGTGTGGAAATTCACATTTTTATTTCTTTCAATTCAACATGTCACTTGTTTTTATTATTTTTTTTTTTTACAATAGATTATGACAAGCCTCAGTGGAAAACATATAATGTATCTGTACACTACCGATGTAGGAGTAGATTCTGGAAATTCATTTTGCATTGGATCATGGGCTATATGGGACGTATATTATACAGTATATCGTTTTACCGCAGGAGACATTTCTATACTATTTTTTTCTTTAAAAGCGTTGTCTCAATATACATTAACGGCAAAGTGCTAGAATAAGTCGCATCTATATCGACATACTAGCCCACTGACAACCTCCCATGGGTCATTAGCCAGTCCCCATGGAGTTGGGGGCAGCGAGGGGGTTTGCAGAGACCCCTCTACATCTTCCCTTTTACGCCTTTATTACGTAGACACCTTTTTGCACTGACTCGCCCTTATACATATATTGTGCATATTCTTGTATTTTGTAAAGCGCTGTGTGGCTGGAGAGGATGACGACCATCTGACTGCTGGAGGGTTTAGCCCCCGGCCATCTAGAAGTGGGCCTTGGTGACTGAACCTGCAGCGATCAGCAGGTTATCCCCGATCATATTAAAATATATACAGATGGGAAAGATAACAGAACAGTCTTAGGTTCCTAATAAATCAATGGCTGAAGACAAATGGACTTTGCCTTTATATCTGTACACAATATGGGAAAACGTTGGGTCGTACACCAAACCTCAAATTATGTAAAAGAGTTAAAAAGAACAAAGACAAAACAAAAAAAAAAGACAAAATGTTATAGATTAGTGCTCAAAAGGGAATTTTATGAATATTACCAATCTGACCATGCAGTAGTCTGCCAATACCAGTGACCTAAAACTTGAGGCTTTCCAGCTAGTGGATAAAATTGCAAAATGCTTGTTAAAAAAAGAAGCTTTCCAATTTACCTCTTACAGCGATAATAATTACAAGTATTTTTAATGTTTCCAACCACTAGGCAAAGAGTGCAGCATTTACAAGCTCTTTGCTGCAGTTCTTGCAGGTGCTGAGCTATAGTGGATCGGATCGCCCCATTAGCTCCAGATCCGGCCGGCTTCACTGCCGCTGCGCTTTTCTGATGCTGCAGAGGCAAAGCTGTTCCATATTGCAGGACCAGAAAGCGCACGTCGACCAGCAACTAAACCATGCCACTGGTTGGAACTGTCAATCATCAGGAGCACGCGGCCCCCACCGGCCGGCAAGCAGGAAGCCGTGAGCTCCTAAAGACAGAAAACGAGACAAATTCGACTTTCATGGTGGAAGTGCTGGTTTTACACAATCTGGGGAGCTGCTCGCTGTATACTAATGTAGTGAGCCAAGTATATAAAATAAAGCCCGGGACTGCACGAAGCTACAGATAACACTGCACGGTCAGATTCCCAGACTTGTGACTTATTGTCCAGCGGCAAAAAAAACTAAAATAAATAAAATCCCTTGGGAAGAGCAAACCTTAAAGAAAGATGTTCTGCCTTGTATAGGAAGGCAAACATGGCCGATATTTACATGGAGCGGACAATGCTCCTCTGGTATTTATGGAGAGCCATTCAATCACCGCTGACCACAAATAGCCGCTTATTCAGCAACGAGCAGACATTGTCCGGTGCAAAGTCACAGACAAAAACGTGGATACAGACGGACGGGCACATCAAGGTCCACCAACGCATGCCGGCGTCTTCCATCGCTTTATGTGCAGAGCAAAGCTTGGGTATAGTTGCCCATAATCTGCTTTTAAGTATTTTTTAAAAAATATATAAATTGGGAGGGGATTTTAGTGAATAGTAGATCGAATACTGATCTAAGTGTTGGAAAAGTCAAAATCGATCGCTCGGATTGTGTTCTTATAGGGCCTCGTCCACATTAGTGGCACAGAGGAGAGCGCTTGTCCACCTGTATATTAGAAGACACTTTGGGTACAGGTTGGTCTCATAACTGCATGCTTGTATATATTAAATATATATCAGACATATGGATCAAATGTGATCCGGGCCCTCAGCAGCGATCCCACTTGTGCGCTTCACATCAAGGCCACACAAGTTCTGGTTGTGGCACATGAAAGTCACAGGGACTCCCTTTTTTGGCGGCTTCTATGCAAGTTGTATGGGACCGGTCTGGCAGCGCTAAATAGTCACGTGACTGCAAGCCGCGGACAAGTTGGCCAAATGCCGTGTGACCCTGTACCCCAGGTCGCCCTAATCTCGTCCTCAAGTCATCTAAAAAGGTATTGAGTTGTGATCCAAGCTTCTGTCTGTTTATTAGGAGTTTGAGTCGGTTAAGAAACGTATTATGTCAGTGTAAACGCACTACTTTAGCTTAAGATAAAGAACAAAAAAAATAATTTAAGATATAAAACATGTTCAATAACTACTTCCTGTAAAGCGTTAAACCCTTGTGAGTCGGGGAGCGTCCCTAACGGAGAACACTACAATCATACATATATACAATAGCACTTTGGGGACAAAGCTTTGCAGATTTTTTGGCAAACCTGTTTTTTAGTGAAAAAACCCAGAATCACTTCTCGTGCAAGAGAAGACTCAGGGACCGGGTGTGAATTGTGAATATCCACTTTTGTGCCAAGTTATCGTTATTACATTTATATTGGTCCATCTTTCTAATACAAATGCAGTCTAAAAAGCCGTATAAGGGGCTGGTGGACGATATGCAAGGGATCCCCCCATCAGGAGACCGGCGAAGTGGTCACACGCGAACGCTACATCTTGTGCTCAAAGTCTGCACCCATCGATGATATAGTAAAGTACACGAGTGACCACTCGCCGCTCCATGTAACGTGGAGACAGGAGATCCCCGTTATCCTGATGAGGCTGGGGTTCAAAGATTTGTGGAACGTCCCCTTTAAACAAAGCAGTACAGCATTTTCTTAAACTACCCCTTCAGCAAGAGATTTGTGAACATGACATGTCTACTGATCACTTCTTGCTTGCCTTCCTTTCCCAGCGTCATTCTGAACCTCTTCTGGCTCACACGGCGTCCTCTATATGACATGGAAGTCAATGCAAGTCCATGAGAGCCTCCATGGAAGATTTGCATTGACTTCTGGTCCATATAAAGGACGCAGTGTGAGCCGGCCGGCCCGAACTCCAGTATTATTAGTATTTCACTACGTGCACTGTGCACATTATTTTGACTAAGGGGATACATATATTAAAAAAAATAAATATACATTTTTGTTTATGAATGTATCCCGTTAAAATAAATACATATTTTAAAGGGAGATAGATAAATTATTATATATCTATGTATATTTGTTATATAAATGTATCCCCTTAGTCATAATTCTGTGTACAAAGCATGTAGCAAAATGCTGATTAAATACAGATTACACTTTCAGTAAATTTGTAGCCGCCTGCAGTCACCACTAGGGCAAGCTGGGACCGCAGACCTAAGGAGGAGTTTATTGGATGCTGTTTTACCAATGATGGTTGCTGGACCTAAAAATTGCATTGTGGCCATTTACTTTAATGCAGTTGTGACCTAATTATTAGTCCACTGGTTATGATTTCTGGCTTCATGTTTAAGACCAATTAATAAAAGAATATATATGTAAGAGAAAATATATCTAAAAAAAAAAAAAAAGACTTAAAATTGCCTCCAATAATGCCGACCTTCCATTCTCCACACATACCGGGGTTCACACACAGTGTCCGTATAATCTTGTGTTATTTAGTCTTTTTCATCTGAGGCCACACATAAGATGCCACCCTGTGATATCTGCTCAGTGGCAATTGTCCGGCGCAAGTCATTATATACATCCCTACCGTCCAGATGAAGGTCACTTTCGCTCTCTACGTTATTTAAAAGCAATGGTCGGCAATATATGGACCTCCTGCGGCTTTACAGAAACTGGAAAATGCAATAAAATAAAATTAAAAAAAAGGAGAAGCAGCATTGTCATCATCTATACACAATATGTAGAGAATCTGCAGGTCTTGGGAGCTGGAGACTGTTGGAAAAAACATGGCTGCTGTCTTCCGAAGAGAGAGCCATCCTTGTGTATGGGCTGAATAACTGGTATAACAGCACTGGGAAAAAAAAAGCCGAGCTGCGGTACCAAAGCCAGCTGATGGAGTAGAGAGGTGCAGTTTCTAGGAGACGGCAGTCGTGATTTTCTAACCTCATGTAACCAGCCGATATATGTATACATGTAATGAACAGTAATTGAAGAACGGCCCTTCCTAACAGTTTACATCAGGAGCATTGTATTAATAACCACAATACATGCAGATCACAAAAAGTCTTAGTATGCAGAGCAGCTCACTCGTTAAAAAAAACAAAACAAAAAAACCTTTATGCATTAATGAAAAAAAAGAAAAAAAAAAAGAAAAAAAGACCGTAACAATAAAATGCCACCGTATAAAAGAGATGTGTCTGCTCAATAGTTATGTCACAGCTTTGTAACAGTTGTCCACAGGTTGATATATATATATATATATAAAAAAAAAAAAGTTAATATTTCTAAAATAAGAAGTCCTCAGATTCTTTAAATGGAGGTTTCTTGACTAGGCCGGAGATGGGGCGCTTTTAACTTAGTAGATGCCTGTAAAGAAAGAATGTAGTAAAATATAATAAATGGTTAATTGTATTCTTAAAAAAAATAAAAATATTCTACACACAGAAATTGGACTCACCTCTTCATAAAACCTTATATTAGCTGGTTAGTCTGACAACTCCTACCCTTACTAACATAAGTGACAGCCAGGATAGTTTTAGCTTCTATATACTCCTGTATATAATCCCTTACAAACTCCTTGAATTGAAAAATTTTCCCCACAATGGTTAAGATTACTGGTCCATAATCACCTCGGAAAGACCTGAAGGCCTTAACAAGGGGTATTCCCATCTCCAAGATCCTATCCCAATATTTACTAGGTGTAATATTAATATTAGCAAATACCTTCAATTAGAAATATAGTATAGTTCTTCTGATTTCCCATGTTGCTTTCCCCATGTCCAGGGCATTGCAGTAGCTTAGGTATCCATGGTTACGACCACTAACAGCTAACATGGTCGTAACCATGGATATCTAAGCTACTGTGACATAGGGAATCACAAGAACTATACTACATTTCTAATTGGAGGTATTTGCTGATATTAATGTCGGACCTAGTAAATATTGGGATAGGATAATGTGGATGGAAATACCCGTTCAATGAAAATGAGCATCACATTACCTTTAACCCTGTTCCTTTTGCACAGGACAGTCTATAGATTATACATAGGGGCACAGCAATAACTAACCCAAGTTCCCCAAGAACTCTTGGATGTAGCACATCCGGGTCCAGGGTCATAGTAAATATAGGAACCTAGGAAAACAGACCGATCGAGCAGTCATCGAATTTACTGTAAAGGGAAACCAAGAACCATTATATACACACACCTCTTTCTTGCTATGTGATGACTCCGACAGCTTTAATTTGGCTTTTGTAAAGTAAACTGCAGGAGAGTCCTGGGGCATCTGGATAAAAGTAAAATAGTTTAATCAAGCACAGCAGCGAGAGAGCGAGACATGTACAGTATATTGGACCTGCAGCTATCTATGTGCCGGTGGGTCGGTGTGTGCATTGCACGCAGTCACGATTCAGCATATAGTGACCACAGACATCTTCCTAAACAGACAACCCCTTGAACCGAAAGCCAATGTACTTAGGCGTATCATAATGTCCCCTAAATTCTCTACATATGTAAAGAGGATTATTATTTTTGTTGCTTACATATGTACTATTCTCCTTTACATGCTTTGATCCTTGCGTTGTCAGTGGCGTCGTCATTGGCGTTGTCCGCTTCTTCTCAGATACCACCTGTCCGCCCAAGACTTTACGCTAAAGGTATTAAGATGTGATTAAAAAGATAATATTAAAATTCTATGAAGTCAGATTTAGGTATTTGTACTTGTGGATGTCAGTAAGTGGATACAATTGCAGGGTTATTTCCAAGTCAGACCTTTTTTTTTGCATCTCCACATTGGTAAACAGGGTCCATTTTGTTCTCTTTTGTGCGTCTTTTTTTATTATTAGCTCAGACAGGACTATTGGAATATACTGGATTTTATTAATAATCACATCTCGAAATATAAAGTTACTAAAGTTTGGCACATTGTTAACCCTCTCACTGTATTTTCTTGGTATAATTGGATGAATTGGATGCACACTGTAGTACATCTAATCTGACATTTGGCGGAGCTGTGACTAAAAAGTCTTCAGCCCGGGGCCCAGAGACATGTGACCGAGCACGAGCGCGGGGCCCAGAGACATGTGACCGAGTACGAGGCCCAGAGACATGTGACCAAGCACAAGCGCAGGGCCCAGAGACATGTGACCAAGCACGAGCGCGGGGCCCAGAGATATGTGACCGAGCACGAGCGCAGGGCCGAGACATGTGACCGAGCACAAGCACGGGGCCCAGAGACATGTGACCGAGCACGAGCGCGGGGCCCAGAGACATGTGACCGAGCACGAGCGCGGGGCCCAGAGACATGTGACCGAGCAAGAGCGCGGGGCCCAGAGACATGTGACCGAGCAAGAGCGCGGGGCCCAGCGATATGTGACCGAGCACGAGCGCAGGGCCCAGAGACATGTGAACGGGCACGATCGCAGGGCCCAGAGACTGCGACCGGGCACGAGCGCGGGGCTTAAAGACATGTGACCGAGGACGAGCGAGGGGCTCAAAGACATGTGAACGAGCGCGGGGCTCAAAGACATGTGACCGAGCACGAGCGAGGGCTCAAAGACATGTGAACGAGCGCGGGGCTCAAAGACATGTGACCGAGCACGAGCGAGGGGCTCAAAGACATGTGACCGAGCGCGGGGATCAAAGACATGTGACCGAGCGCGGGGATCAAAGACATGTGACCGAGCGCGGGGATCAAAGACATGTGACCGAGCACGAGGGCGGGGCTCAAAGACATGTGACCGAGCACGAGGCTCAAAGACATGTGACCGAGCACGAGCGAGGGGCTCAAAGACATGTGAACGAGCGCGGGGCTCAAAGACATGTGACCAAGCACGGGCGCGGGGCCCAAAGACATGTGACCGAGCACGAGTGCTGGGCCCAGAGACATGTGACCGAGCATGAGCTGGTAACTTGGCTTCTTTCCCCGTTCTGTGCAAAAACAGCAGCGAGATATCAACTCTTCTCTAATAAGTTACCTTAATCATCCCGCTGAAGGAACGTGAGCGGACGTGCTTCTTTCCGCTGCTCAG
>JARQOD010000003.1:591588314-591677570 GCA_033576555.1 Oophaga sylvatica
ATTAAAGGCAAAAAAAAAATTTCATGCACACACAGTAAATTAATCAATTGTTTTTTTAATGTGGACTACAAAAGCGGAAAAAGGCAATAAAACTGGGGGGGAAATTTAAAGGGTGCTGTCTGGATTCGAAAAATACGTTAACGGTAAGAACTTGATTTTATCGAAGTCCATGAAGGCATACAGAGAGAAATTACAGAGAGTAAAAACTATTTAGGAGGGACTATGCCTGCAGCACCCTTTTCGAAAGAAAGGTCTGGGAAAGCACCCAAATTAATCAAAATTTGGTAAAAAACGTGTGGGGAGAAGACCACGTAGCTGCCTTACATTTTGGTAAATCAGACTTCTCCCCTTTTCCTAAAGTCGCCCCGCCGGTGGAATGGCCCTTGCTCTCAGGTGGTGCTTGCCCCCGGGGTTTGCCAGAGAAATTGCTTCCCTAATCATCTGGCCAACGAGCTCTTTGTTAATTAGGGCCCTTTGAAACCCTTGAAAGAGACAAAACAATGCATTGCCCCTTTTTCCCAGGGATAGGGACGAAATATTGGAGCTCTTCAAACATCTAAAGTATAAAGTTTATTTTTTTTTGATTAGTGGATTAGGGTGAACGAGGGAGAATAATTTCCTGTTTTTGGGGGAAAGGGGAAAGCCCCTTTAGGTAGGTATGCGGGGCCCGGTTAAGTATTACCCTGTCTTCAGGACTAGTGTAAGGAGACGTCTAGATGGGCCTGGAGTCATTACCCTCCAGCGGGTTAATGCTACCGGAAAAAGCGGTCTTAAAAAGGTTTTTTTTGATGCTTGTATAGGTTAAAAGGGGGCTCTGTTAAAGCAGTGAGAACAAGATTTAAGTCCCATGGCATGATTCTCACCTTCACTATGGGTCTCGACCTACCCGCAGCTTTAATGAATCTACTGACCCAGTAATTATTTGCGATGTTGCAACTAAAGAGTGCCCCCAAGCTGAAACTTGTACCTTAAGGGTGCTTGTGGAGAGACCTAAGTCCAGACCCTTTTGTAGGAATTCTAGAATCTAGGTTATCGGTGTTGTGTCCCCTGCTACAACCGCGAGCTCTGAAGAAATTTCTTCCAAATCCTAGCGTAGATCCTAGTTGTAACCTCTTTTCTGCTTTTAAGGAGAGTATTAATTACATTAGCAGAAAACCCCTTATCTGTCAGCAGCGACCGTTCAAAATCCACGCCGTCAGGTGGAGGCCCGCTACTCGAGGATGGTAGACTGGACCCTGGGAGAGCAGATCGGGAATGTCCGGCAGGACCCACGGGTCGGCTATCGACATGTTTCTGAGACATGAAAACCATGCCCTCCTGGGCCAAAAAGGAGCGATTAATATTATCCTTGCCCTGTCCTTCCTGACCTTCCTCAATACTAGGGGGAGTAAGGACAGGGGAGGGAAGGCGTAGGCTAGATTGAAATCCCACTGTAATAGAAGAGCGTCCACTGCCAGAGGGCGTTCTTTGGGATTCAGAGAGCAGAACTGTGTCACTTTTCTGTTGCTTTTGGTAGCAAAGAGATCTACTTCCGGTAGACCCCATTTCCGCACAATTAGGTCGAAGATGGAAGTCTTTAATGACCACTCTCCTTGGCTCAGGAGATTGCGGCTTAAGAAGTCCGCCTTGGTATTTTCTTCTCCCCTTATATGTAGAGCCGTTAGAGAAAGAAAGTGTCGTTCTGCTATTTGAAGTAGGCCCTTTGCCACTTCCATGAGAGGACCGGAACGAGTACCACCCTGGTGGTTGATGTATGCGACTGTGACCGATTGTCGGAAAGCACTCGAACGTGGTCCCCCTGGAGGTTCCATCTGTTAACTGGGAAGCTAACTGGTCTAGCCAGACCATCAATGACCTGGCTGCGCAAGTGGCTGCAACTGCCGGCCTCAGGGCACCTGCCGACATCTCCCATGTGCCTTTCAAGAAGGAATCTGCCTTCCTGTCTAGTGGATCTTTCAAAGACCCCATATCATCGAAAGGGATGGAGGATTTTTTAGAAGCCTTCGCCACTGCTGCATCCAGCTTCGGGGCCTTATCCCATTTACCCGTCAGGGGATCTTCAAAGGGATATCTCCGTTTTAAACGCTTGGGGTAAGGAGCCTCTTTTTTCAGGCTTCTTCCACTCTCTGTCTATAAGGCCTTGGATGCTACTATTTAGTGGAAAGGATCTCCGTTTTTTTGGATCTAGACCACCAAACATCAGATCCTGTACTGAGGGTTCTGGTTTCGCCTCTTCTACCCCCATGGTGGACCTAACGGATTTGACAAATTTGTCCATCTGGTCCAAGGGAAAACAAAAACGGGTAGCGTCTTCCGTAGAAGACGAGGAGGAAGCCGAAGAGGAAGGCGAGGAGGGTCCTGACACAACTTCACCCCTGTCATGGGCGGCAGGCGACTCTGAATCAGACAACACTGGTACATTTCTACGCCTGGAAAATTCTCCGTGTCTTGAGGACGCTTTCAACTCTGCTCTTATTATCTCCTTCAGGCTTTCGGTGAAATTTGGAGTCTCCTCCGCTATCTAAAAAGGGAAGGGGCATAGGGGGGGTTTACTATGTTATCCCATGCCCTGTCCTTCCCCTTAACAATGCCCTACCGTCTGTTGCATGCACGGCTGGCACAACCTCTTAGGGCAAGCGTCAGGCAGAGGGCAAGCGCAAAAGGCACATTCCCTGTGCTTGCTTTTCACCGAACACTTCTTCCCCTAGTAACAGACAAAATGGGGAAAAAACTGTATTACTGGGTATTCTAAATCTGACGATCTCTTACCCAGATTGTACAGCAGTAGGTACCGGATCACGGGGAGGGGGCTTTTTCCCAGCTGCGGAACTTCTGCGGCTGGTGCTCCTGGCCATTGAAGAGGAGCGCTCTGTCTGCTGCTGCTGCTGGCTCTCCTGTTGCACCGAGGGAGCCTCTGCAGTGTCCATCGTAAAAAAATGGGGCAGAAGCGCTTTACCTCTTTCCTAGGCTCCTTATATCCTCCCCCGGATATCCGGATCAGCAGGTCTGGCCAGGGGTCCACCCCTCCTACTCCCCGCCCACGGCCCCCCCTGCACCTCCCCGCCGTCCCCACAGCAGGCGCCGTCCGACGATGCAGCCGCCAAAATTTTCAAAAACGCCGGCCGGCGTCTTACTTCCGGTTCGGTGGTGGAGACTCCGCCCCCTTTTTTCCCCCGCTCGCACGGACCGACGGAGGTAAGCAAAATCCCCCGCTGCATCGCCCCCCCAAGCGGAGATCTCCCCCGACCTCAGCCGCGCCGCTGCAACAGCGGCGCACGATTGAAATTTCAAAAACCCCGCCGCGCTGTCCATAGCAGTGACGCGCGGCGGGAAATTCAAAACCGCCCGCCGCGCCGTCCATAGCCGTGACGCGCGGCGGGAAATTCAAAACCGCCCGCCGCGCCGTCCATAACAGTGACGCGCGGCGGGAAATTCAAAAAACCCCCGCCGCGCCGTTCACAGCAGTGACGCGGCGGGAAATTCAAATTTTAAAAAAAATTTTCTTTTTTTTTTTTTTCTTAAAAATCACGGCTGCACCCTCAAGAGGCCCCCACCATGACAGGACCACAGGAGAGGACAGGGAGAAGGCACCGGGACCAGGGAGAGGGGGGGGGGAATACTTACCTACCGGCGCTGGCTGGGAGACAGAGATCCTCTGGATACTGCTCCACCTGCTCCGCACACTGCCGTGGAATCCTACCCGGACCCACCGTGGCGCTTCCAGGGGCTCCGCACCGGCGAGGTAGGAGATTCCCCCCGCTACCTGGGTCGACCGGCCGGCCTGGGTCCTCCTGAAGATCTTCATCTGTAGGAAACCCGTCCTTTAGGAACAGGAAACCAACTGATGTGTGGGAGAGGTGCCGCCCTTTTATATCTGTAGGTTTCCTGTTCCTAAGGGGCGGATCCCCTCTCTCTGTAGTGCTGTCATGGACGTTCGAATAAATGACTGCTTGCCTTGGATGACTTCCGGGGCAAGGAAAGTGAAGGACAATAGTTGCGCATGCGCAGTAATGATTTTATGCTTTGCCCACTGTTGGGAAAAGCACAATGCGCACACGCGAGGGCCTTTTTCAAAGTGCAAGCGCGGCAAGCCGAAGTACAGGAAATAAAAGAAGTGCGTACGGCAAGAATGGAGGCGGTGGGGGGATGCGAGTAAATGCCGCCCATCGGACCGGACTGCAAGTATTTGCATACAGAAATACGAAGTTTACAAAGGTATTTTGCCATGAAAACTTGGGTGTCAGGATATATGATAGGCACCTATAGATTAGTTATGGGACGCACTATTCAGTCATATCTTTAGCCAATATAGCAAAAATGGGGTGACAGATTCCCTTTAAAGACCATGAAAAAAAAAAAAAACCCTTTAAAAGTATCCTGAAATTGAGCAGCGAGTCGATAACGCTGTTAGTCATTGGGGAGAGGCGGGGTACTCTATATTTAGGTGCAATGAAGAGTAAAAACAACAATATAAAAACATATGACAAATGAAAGCGTGTGTATTAGTGTCTCTAAATCGTATCACCCTTCACAAGCACGTTCTGACATCAATAATAGACGCCTCGGATCCTGAGTGTGACAGGCAGCATTACTTTCTACCGCTCCACTGAAGAGGATGATAAAGCGTTACGCCAGGTTTACTCCGCACGATACATGGGTAGACGCCACAAGACAAGATCAACACAAACAACTTGACCTTTTACATGTCATTTCTGGAGTGCTTTACCAAGAGTATAAAACACAGATCACATTACAGCAAGTGCACAGAAAGCAAGCGACACTGATTTTGCACAGAGCAAACACTGCGATTATATCAGGCGGCATACGCCAATATCTAGGAATTAACGAAAAGACACAGAGAAAAAAAAAAAAAAGCTTACAAGAGTGCAGAAACCTTCTGGAGCGGCATTAACGAGGATGGAAATGAATGCAAGTGGGGCTGTGTTCGACAGACGGGAGCTCATGCAGCCCATGCAAATTCCTGGCATACTGCTCCACACAAAAGAACATTGTACATCCATCATGTAGTGAACGCTGTATATTAGGACTGAATTAAGGAGGAGAGTATTATAATTTTCTATTGTACCACAGATACGGAAATAGAGAAGCTTTTAGCATATAATTGGGCTTCTTCACCATTTACAAGGAGGATCAAAAAGAGCGATGAATGCATTCCTAATGATCCCGAGTTACATCCTGTGTTATACCCTAGAGCTGCATTCACACATATAGAAAAAAAAATTTTTTTTGTCTAAACTACAGAGTAATTATGTCATCTTTAACTTGAGGTCTTTTAGAGATCATTTCATCTTCAGCGTGCTTAAAGGGAACCAGTTACGTCGTCTTTCCACAATAAACTGCGGCCACCGCCATCAGGGGCTTATCTACAGCATTCTATAATGCTGTAGAAAAGCCCCCGATATAACCTGAAAGATAAGAAAAACGAGTTATATTATTCTCACCCCGGGGCGGTCCGGGGCCTCCCATCTTCTAGCGATGACGTTGTCCTTCTTGCTTCTGTCGAGCTCCTGCGCTGCCGTACTTTATCTGACCTGTTGAGGGCAAAGCAAAGTACTACAGTGCGCAGGCGCCGGGAAAGGTCAGAGAAGCCCAGCGCCTGCGCTCTGCAGTACTTTACTCTGCCCTCAACAGGTCAGATAAAGTACGGCTGCGCAGGAGCGCGACAGAAGGAGGAGGACGTCATCGCTAGAAGATGGGAGGCACCGAACCGCGACACCCATTGGACCCGGACCGCACCAGATCGTCCCCCGGTGAGTATAATATAACTCGTTTTTCTTATCTTTCAGGTGACATCGGGGGCTTATCTACAGCATTACAGAATGCTGTAGAAAACCCTTGATGGTGGTGGCTGCAGCTGATATACGAAAAATGGGGTGACAGACTCCCTTTAAAAGGCAACTTGTCCGTCGTTTTTCCGCAATAAGCTGCGGCCACTGCCTTTCGGGGCTTAGCTACAGCATTCTGTAATGCTGTAGATAAGCCCTCGATGTCACCTGAAAGAGAAGAAAAACAAGTTAGATTATACTCACCCAGGGGCGGTCCGGTCCGATGCGTGTCACGGTCCGGCGCTTTCCATCTTCTAGCGATGACGTCCTCCTCCTTGCTTCTGTCGCGCTCCTGCGCAGCCATACTTTATCTGCCCTGTCGAGAGCACTGCAGTGCGCAGGTGCTGGACCTCTCTGACCTTTCCCGGCGCCTGCGTACTGTAATACTCTGCTCTGCCCTCAACAGGGCAGATAAAGTATGCCTGCGCAGAAGCCGCAACATGAAGAAAGGAGGAGGACGTCATCAAATAGTGGTATCCATGGCCAGCATTAGTGGATAAAGGACAACTTCCTTATCCCGCAGGGTCTGACAAGTGGCATCCCCACCAATCCTGAGAATGAGCCGCCGAAATATTGGACGACTACGATGCTGCGCTATTTCCATCAATTCCATATAGACAATGACTTGAGAGGAAGTCGCTCTACTCCAATCAAGACAGGAGGTCCTCTGTTCCGGATTCCAAAGCCGTCATGGGGTCCTAGCGATAAGTAGTGGTCTAACATAACACTCTAGGAAGGACCCTTTAAAGGGCTTGTCCAAGAGTAAATTGTTTTTCTTACTATGAAAACTAACAGACAGGTAGTTGCCAATTAGTTAGCAACTACCTATCTCTTGTATCCAGCAGCGGGTCACTGACCGCTCCTGCCGGCGATTCAACTGCTCCACATCAACAGAGCAGCTCTTCATCCCCTTCTGAGCTGCTCTGCTGGCATCACACTGATTGACAGCTGGCTCCCCGCAATAAGGTAGCAGAGAACCAGCTATCAAACAGTATGACATCGGCAGTCACTCCCTATCAACAGAGCAAACCGGAAGAGAAGCAGCGGCTCTGTTGACACAATGTCAGCAGAAGTCTCTCTATCTCCAGTAGGAGCGAACTGTGACCAGTCTGTGCCGGCAGAGATCTGCGCTGATCAGAACAGGCAGGTAGTAACTATGCTGCTCCGGTGTGTCCCTGTCCACAGTCTGTGAGCTCAGCAGCTCATTTGATCAACATGTGCATAGCCACTTAGCGCAGTTACTGGCTGCAGTGCTTCCAACATGACGTCGTTGAAGCAGATAATAAGACTAAGGCCGGGATCACACATGCGACGAAAACGGCCGTTGCTCGCATGTGAAATCCCAGCTCTGGCGCTGGCACTCGGGAGTGGAGTGCGCGGCTGCATGTATTTCTATGCAGCCGCTCGCTCCACTCCCGAGTGCCGGCACCAGAGCTGGGATTTCACATGCGAGCGACGGACGTTTTCGTCGCATGTGTGATCCCGGCCTAAAGGGTATGCCACACTAAACAGCGTCGCTAACGAGATCGCTAAAAAACGTCACTATTTAGCGATCTCGTTAGTGACGTTGTTCTGTGTGGCATGTAGCAACGACGTGGCCCTGCTGTGATCTCGTTCGTCGCTGACATCGGTCCGGACCCTATTTTTATCGTCGGCGTCCGCTGGTAAGTATATATCGCTGAGTGTGGCACCTTTTTTTAGCGATTTTAGCGGTATTTTGTACCGCTAAAGTCATTAAGGAGATCGCTAACCGCGATAGCGTCCTTAACGACATCGCTAAATTAAGCCGCTACTAGCGATATTGAAACTATCCCGCTAGCGATCGCATTAGTATGCGTCGTTATCGTGATCGCTAGCGGGATAGTTTAGTGTGGCAGTACCTTTAGTTCACACTGGATGTTTTTGCTGCTAATTTTCATCTGCTTTTTACAGTATCAGCAAAACCTATGAGATTTCAGAAATCTCATGCACACACTTTTTTTTTTTGTCATCAGCATTTTGTGCATTGCATGGTTTTTTTTGGACATAGAGCATGTCACTTCTTAAAGCATTTTCACCCATTGACTTGAGTGGGTGGTACAAAAAAAAACAAAAAAAAAACACAGCTATCATTTTTGCATCTTTTTGTGCCAAAAACTGATTCTTTAGAATAGACTTTTATTTTCTTCAATACTAAACTTTACACGCACGCACAAGAGACGAAACCGCCACAAAAGATGCACCAAAAAACACCACGAAAAACATGCTTTTTTTTCCAGCAACTTCTTTCCTACCAAGAGATCAGGTTTGGCTGCAGATAAAAAGAAACACCTAGTGTGAACTTACCCTATCGGCGGCCCGGGGAGGGTGTGTAAAGAGGTTTGTTTTGTTTGACACAAACTGGAGGGGACGCGTGACGTTATCGTAGCCACGTACCCAAAATATTGGCAATTTCCCATAGACTTTAATGTATCTATATAAAAAAAAAGTGGCCGCTCTGACTTCCATTCATTTTTTGGGATGGGAAAGAAATGTCGGGCGGTCCAGGATTTCTAATTCATCAAATAAACAGATACCGGACCAGGCCGCAGACGGGGACATTTCAGGACGCTGCGTCTAAACATGGGAATAAAGACCGGACATGCGACCACCGCCTCAGAGATAGGGGGGACCCCAATAACCTGACGGGGGAGGTAACTGTAAGGTCAGTGTTGGCGGCTGCAGCTTCTGTCAGGTGGAGCAGATCTGAGCAGTTTTTATGTTAATTCTTCCGCCCCGTCATTCCGGGACATCATGGCAGACTGACAGGGTTATGCGTTACCATGGTAATAACTGCAGCACAACAGGTACATGACCCAGACTGCGCCCCCTGCTGTACTGTCTGAGGCAATGAATGTCGCACTCATGTGACATCACCACCACACAGGACGACAAGTCACCACATCCCTGAGATCTCCGCAACCAATCACAAAGCAGCTTTCATTTCCAATTCTGCTTTAGAAAATTTAAATCTGCGCTCTGATTGGTTGCTATAGGCGTTATTCTTCAGACAGTGTCACAGCGCGTTATGCACGGATACGGTAACACTTTCCATATAGAATGAGTTCATGACGGGACATCTCATCCCCGGACGGCAGCCATGATTCCACTCACCGCCTTATTCCCGGCTCTCTGTCACCCGCATGCTCCGTTGCTGCCATCTTGTTTTCAAATCATCCGCCGTCCAGTCCGACACGCCTCTTTGCTTTCCTATTGGTTGAGCTTCTTTTTCCCTTCACTGCTGATTGGTCAATTTGAATATCCTCGCGTAAGAGGGCGGGACATGCGGGCGCTGTGGTGATGGTACACCTCAGACCTGAGATGGATTCTCGCGAGAGCTGCTCGCTGCAGTGCGCGGACTCGGAGCTCCTCGGCGGCTCAGGGAAGTCACGTTAGTTACGGCCCCGGGTGCGGGAAGCTGCACGGACGTGACCGGCCGCTGTGTGCGCTCTATACAGAGCGTGGAGAATGCGGTATACCCACTTATAAGTAACACGGCGGAAGAAACCCCGTACACTGTATACACCATTACTACACATCTCCTGCGTGTAGGGCCCGGTATACCCCCACTTCTCTATTATAGCGGCGATGCCATACACTGCGAGCACCCACAAGACCTGCCGTATACCGGGAACACCCCACAAGACCCGCCGTATACCGGGAACACCCCACAAGACCCACCGTATACCGGGAACACCCCACAAGACCTGCCGTATACCGGGAACACCCCACAAGACCTACAATATACCGGGAACACCCCACAAGACCCACCGTATACCGGGAACACCCCACAAGACCTACAATATACCGGGAACACCCTACAAGACCCGCCGTATACCGGGAACACCCCACAAGACCCACCGTTATACGGGAACACCCCACAAGACCCGCCGTACACCGGGAACACCCCACAAGACCTGCCGTTATACCGGGAACACCCCACAAGACCTGCAGTATACCGGGAACACCCCACAAGACCTACAATATACCGGGAACACCCTACAAGACCCGCCGTATACCGGGAACACCCCACAAGACCACCGTATACCGGGAACACCCCACAGACCCGCCGTACACCGGGAACACCCCACAAGACCTGCCGTATACCGGGAACACCCACAAGACCTACAATATACCGGGAACACCCTACAAGACCCGCCGTATACCGGGAACACCCCACAAGACCCACCGTATACGGGAACACCCCACAAGACCCGCCGTACACCGGGAACACCCCACAAGACCTACAATATATCGGGAACACCCTACAAGACCCGCCGTATACCAGGAACACCCCACAAGACCTGCCGTATACCGGGAACACCCCACAAGACCTGGCGTATACCGGGAGCACCCTACAAGACCCGCCGTATACCGGGAACACCCTACAAGACCCGCCGTATACCGGGAACACCCTACAAGACCCGCCGTATACCAGGAACACCCCACAAGACCTGTCGTATTACCGGGAGCACCCCACAAGACCTGTATACCAGAAATACGCCACAAGACCTGTCCTATACCGTGAGCACCCCACAAGAGCTGGCGTATACCCACAACATCTGCCATATACCGGGAACACCCCACAAGACCTGCCGTATACCGGGAGCACCCCACAAGAGCTGGCGTATACCCACAACATCTGCTATATACCGGGAACACCCCACAAGACCTGCCATATACCAGGAACACCCCACAAGCCCGCCGTATACCGGGAACACCCCCCAAGACCCGCCTGATACCGGTAACACCCCACAAGACCTGCCGTATACTGGGAACACCCCAGAAGACCTGCCATATACGGGAACACCCACAAGACCTGCCGTATACTGGGATCACCCCACAAGACCTGCAGTATACCGGGAACACCCCACAAGACCTGACGTATACCGGGAGCACCCCTCAATACCTACCGTAGATCAGGAACACCCCACAAGACCTGAAGTACATCGGGAACACCCTACAAGACCCGCCATATACCGGGAACACCCCACAAGACCTGCCGTATACCGGGAACACCACACAGACCCACCGTATAAAGGGAACACCCCACAAGACCCGCCATATGCCGGGAACACCCCACAAGACCCGCCGTATAACCGGGAACACCCCACAAGACCTGTCGTATACCGGGAACACCCCACAGACCCGCCATATACCGGGAACACCCCACAAGAACCGCCGTATAACGGGAACACCCACAGACTTGCCGTATAATGGAAACACCCCAAAAGACCTGCCATATACCGTGAACATCCCACAGACCTGGCGTATACCCACAACATCTGCCATATTACCGGGAACACCCCACAAGACCTGCCATATACCGTGAACACCCCACAAGATCTGGCGTATACCCACAACATCTGCCATATACCAGGAACACCTCACAAGACTGCCGTTATACCGGGAACACCCCACAAGACCTGCCATATCCCGGGAACACCCTACAACACCTGCCGTATACCAGGAACACCCACGCCTACCCTTTACCGGGAACATTCCACAAGACCTGCTGTATACCGGGAACACCCACAGACCTGTCATTAACTGGAACACTGCACAAGACCTTACGTACATTGGGAACACCCCACAAGACCTGTTGTATATTGGGAACACCCCATAAGATCTTCCCTTTTGGCTTTTCTTTGACCCTGTCTTCTAGATATCACAATTTGCTCTTCTCACGGTCACTCAGACTTTTGCTCTTGCTCATTTTTCTGTCTTCCAACACATCAAATACATATGTCCCACCCTTGACACGTGCCATTGTCATCTGATTGTCACCCTCTTTTACTTCACCCGTCGGTTCTATGGTCGGCTGGTATATAATTGTACTCTCCCATTAAATGCCTTTTTTTTTTCTTGCTGATCACATTTCTCTGTATATTCTGCTGTTGTAGACAGGTGTACTCCTCATCTGTTTCTGGTCAATTATTTCTGTCTGTTTTTAAAATCGAGTTTAGTTTGTCAGAATGATTAAAAAGCAAGAAATAAAGAGTAATTGCCAGAACACTTAGATCATTTATAACGTCACAGATCAATGTGACCCCTAAATTGCTTCTCAGCCCACCAAGACGATTCATACACAGATTGCATGGTCGTCCAGCCGGAAAATAATTCTGAAACTCTGAGAATGATACAAAATAATCAACAAACGCAAACTCACATTAGTAGAGATGAGCAAATCAAATTCTTCATATTTCACAAAAAATCGTGTTCACTGGAATCCAATTTTTTTTTATATCATCAGCAGGATACAATTTCGCTGTGTTCAAAAAGAACCAGAAAGGGGTTAAAAATAAAAAAAATCAGTACTCTCTCCATGGTCATCTAAACAGTCTAAGCTTGATGCGGGATCGTTACATCGCTTGGCCCCAGAGGCTTTGAAAACCGGCAGACCCAAGGTGAAAAATACCAGCCGCCTGTGAATGAAGGCAAGAACGACCAAGCGGGGAGCTGTGCAAACAAGGTGAGATCCGGAGAAAGGTATGAATTTTCTTAATTTTACTTTCCAGTTCACCACCTGACAGCACGATGGAGGACGTCCTTCTTATCCTTAGTGGACAGGAACAACAAGCAGTTAAAAGGACCCTCCCCTCGCCACCCCTCAGTGTTTTTCCTGTCCCACTGAGGATAGGAGCGACGAGCAGAGCCCTGATCGTGCTGGCAGATGGTGAGGATCGGAGGGGCCCAGCCTTTCCCTTCCCACCCGGTAAAATCTGCGCTGGTACCTGCGATTCACAGGTCACCCAGCGATGGCCAGTGTAGTGCTGCTCCTGGTCGGGCGACCGCTTCCTCCGCACAGGGGGCTCTCGGTCCGCCGCCGCACCACTCCCCTGGGCTCGGCAGACGCGAGGAACGCCGGCAGCATGGAGCAGGGAGTGACTTCCGGGTCGGGACGCGTCACTTCCGGTCGCGTCAGACGCCGGAAACATACAGGGCACGATCGTGTCACGCAGGAGCGCGACGGGGCAGGATCAACCAGGTAAGGAGGATAAAAAAGGAGGTTTCTGTCCGGGCACACCGCCAGTCATCCTGAGGAGAGCAGAGCAGCATAATGGAAACCGCAGCCAGCCTGAGGGCCCAGAAACTGCACAGGGGCACGTGAGTAGGCTGCTCAAAGCCTTACTAAGTGCCCACAATGCCCCCACGTACCTTTAATTTACAAAGGAGACCTCTGTATTTATAGGGGGACCAGACTTCACAAGAAAAGAAGAAGGCTGGGAATAGGAAAAAGTGCCCTATTTGTGTGTCTAAATTACCGGAGGGCTGGCAAAAACCTCTATGTGACGCCTGCATGTATAAGGTCGTCGGAGAGGAGCAGACATCATTGCTAACCAATATGAGGTCCATGATAAGGCAGGAGGTCCAGGCATCCATTTCAGGCTTGAACCTGCCTAGCCTTAGCCAAATAGAAACCCGATAGAGACTTAGGGAACCTGTTGTGAATGTGCTGGAAATGAATTCTGAGCAGAAGCTCCCTCTGGTGGTTACAAACAGTACTGAACTATCCAATGAAGATTGTGAGGATTGGCGATCAGGTGTTACTGACTGGTCTTATATAAGGGAGGTTCCCTCCCATCAGGGTTGCCGGTGATCAATTGTTCTGGTCTCATCTTTGATTCCTGTTCACTTTGTAGCTTGCTGTTTCGTGCCTGCATCTTCTGCTAACAGATAAGACATTTTCTTTTAGTTTTTTGTGCTTGCTTTTTGCATTTTGTCCTGCACTTCTGTGGGGGTCTGCCGGGTCCCCTCCGGGGGCTTGTGTTCCTCTTAGTTTAGTTCAGCCACTGTTGTTTGTTCATTTGCCTTTTCCAGTTTTTTCAGTGGCTGCTGTTTAGTTTTGTTACACCAGAGAACTAATTTAGGTGGTAGAGGTCGTGTGATCTCAGGTGTTTTTGTAATTAGTAGAGTTGGTACTTTTCAGGGTTTTTTGGGATTGCAGTAAATGTCCTTCCTATCCTTTTCTATTTAGGAAGTTTGGGCCCCAACGTTTGCTCATACTATTTTCTGTCTGTGTCTGTATTTTCCTCTTGTCTAACCGCCATTACATGTTTGGGGGCTTTCTATGTTCTTTGGGGATCTGCTCCGGGGCAGATAGTTTTCCTCTTTCTGTCTTTAGGTGTAGTTAGCTTCTCAGGCTGTGACGAGGCGTCTAGGACCAACGTAGGTACGCTCCACGGCTGCCTTTAGTTTGTGGTGGTTAGTCAGGGTACTGCAATCCCATAGATTCCAACCTCTCTGGTGTATTTCCTTTTTTGCCTGCTCTCCTCAGCTGCCAAATCATAACAGGAACCTAGTACTTCCTCGGAGGAAGAGAACGGAGAGGATTCAGAGCAGGAAGAAAAGGACGAACTGTCAAATAGGGGGAAAAAATATCTTCTCATCGGCAGACACAAACGAGTTGCTCCAAGCGGTCCGCGATACTATGCAACTACAGGACGCACCAGAGGAGACGTCTGTCCAAGATGAAATGTTTGGGGGACTACAGTCCCAAATTTCCAGGGTATTCCCAGTGCATAGCCATATCCGTTCCATGATCCTGGAAGAATGGCAGGAGGCAGAGAAAAGACTTGTAATCCTAGGGATTTTAGGCTCAGGTTGCCGTACAATATGGACGACATCAGAGCTTGGGATGAGGTCCCTAAAGTGGACGTGTCGGTTGCCAAAGTGGCGAGGAAATCATCAATCCCGTTTGAGGACTCATCCAGTCTAAAAGATCCAATGGATCGGAGGGCGGATGGCCTTTTAAAAAGACATGGGAAGCATCGGCGACTATTATTCGAGCTAATATTGCGGCCACATCAGTTGCTCGATCTATGTTTCTCTGGGTAGATGACTTGGAGCATCACCTCAAAGCCAAAACTCCCAGAGAAACCATTCTTAGATCCCTACCATTACTAAAACTTGGCATGGGGTTTATGGCAGATGCATCCGCAGAATCAGTTAGATTTGCAGCCAGAGGCGAGTCGTTATCAAATGCAGCCAGGCGAGCGATCTGGCTTAAAACATGGTCAGGAGATACCAATTCAAAAAATAAATTATGCGCCATTCCTTTCTCAGGGGGTAAGATGTTCAGGCCAGTTCTAGACGATATATTAGAAAAGGCCGCTGACAAAAAGAAGGGGTTTCCTGAAGAAAAAACTAAAAAATATCAGCCCTTTCGGAGATCCCGACCGGGTCAGGATCCAGACTATAGAGGGAAAGGAAAAACAGGTAGATGGAGCTACCCTAAGGGAGGAAAGGGAAGAGATTCCATCTTCGGAGCTAGATCAGGGACCCACAAAAGATGACGCTTTCAGAGTGGGGGGCCGGATAAGACACTTCGTAGGAGGTTGGCGGAAGGTCTCACAACCCGTGGATTCTCCAGACAGTCAGCCAAGGCTATATCCTGGAGTTTGTTGGCAAGCCGCCAGAGAGGTTTGTGACAACCAAATCCCAGCCCTCTCTGGCCGCATCTATGTGGACGGATGTCCAGGATCTTCTAGGACTAAAAGTGATAGTCCCAGTTCCCTTGTCAGAAAAAAGCAGGGGTCACTACTCGAGACTATTTTCAATCAAAAAGCCGTCGGGACAGTCCAGGACTATTATAAACCTCAAACCATTGAATCACTACATAAAGTACAAAAGATTCAAAATGGAGTCGGTAAAGAGCAGTATTCCCCTGTTAGACAAGGACATGGTAATGTGCACACTAGACTTGGAAAATGCATACTACCATGTACCGATCCATCCAAACTACCACAAATATCTCAGGTTTGCCCTGGCATACCAGGGAATAGTCCACCACTTTCAATTTCAGGCCCTTCCCTTCGGGTTAGATTCAGCCCCCAGAATCTTCACGAAGTTAATGGCGGAGGTGGTAGCATGGTTGAGAAACCAGGGAGTAACAATAGTACGCTATCTGGACGATTTCCTGGTAGCAGCAGGGTCCGAGAAACAGCTCAGGGCAGATTGTCAGACCACAATTTCTGTTCTTCAGGAGCTGGGATGGATAATAAACTGGAAGAAGTCAAGTTTAGTCCCACAGACCAGAGTGAAATTTCTAGGAGTCATGTTAGACTCCCATTCCAGAACCTCGTTCTTACCGGAAGAAAAGCAGCGGTCCCTCACAGATAACATCCGACAGTTCGTAAAGAAGCCTTGTTCCATCAGAGAGGCCATGGCAGTTCTAGGTCGGATGACGGCTTGCATTCCTTGCGTGAGATGGAGTCAGTTTCACTCACAGAAACTACAGCATCAAGTTCTTTGGTCCTGGGACAGAGGCAGTGTTCCCTGGACAAGAAGATAACTCTATCGTTGACAGTGAAGAAGTCACTGAGCTGGTGGAGTGTTCAGAAGAATCTAGGGTTAGGGGTACCCTAGATTCTCACACCTGCCCTCACAGTCACTACAGATACCAGTCAAACCGGATGGGGCGGACATGTGGAGAGAGTCTATTATCAGGGCCAATGGGACCCGGAGACAAGTGCAAAATCGTCAAACTTCAGAGAGCTGTTCGCCATTTTGAAGGTTCTTTTCCACGCCAGAGGGATGCTCAAAGGAAAACATGTAAAAATATTTTCCGACAACACGACGGCGGTGGCATTCTTAAAACATCAGGGAGGCCCAAGACACCCGACACTGCAGAAGCTTGCGGACCAGATATTCAGATGGGCGGAAAAATCAGTAAAATCCATCTCGGCAGTTCATCTGGAGGGAGCCCAGAACCAGGTGACCGACTTCTTGAGCAGGACGAAACTAAATCCTTCAGAATGGGAACTAAACTCGGAAGTTTTCAAAATGATCTGCCAGCGGTGGGGAACACCGCAGGTGGACCTCTTCGCCAACAGGGAAAATACGAAACTAAGAACATTTTTCTCGCTGAATCCGCTAGACGGTGCAGCAGGTATAGACGCCCTATCACAGAATTGGGGAGAGGGACTCTTATACGCCTTTCCACCGTTTCCTCTAATTCCAAGGGTGTTAAGGAAGATACGGGAAGACAGAGCGACAGTGATAGTAGTGGTTCCATTCTGGCCCAAGAGGAGTTGGTTTTTCGCTCCTAAACAGATTGGCAGTAGAAGAACCTATACATCTCCCAGAGAGAGAAGATCTTCTGTACCAGGGCCCAGTCATTCATTCCAGGCCAACTGCGGTTGTCGGCATGGATCCTGAGCGCCAGATCCTAAGATCCAGAGGGCTTTCAGATGACGTAATTTCTACCATGCAAGCGAGTAGGAAGCCGGTGACTACAGCCATATATAACAAAATATGGAAGCGTTTTTGCTCATTCTCAGAGAAATCCGCAGTAGACACGGCGGCGCCTGACATTCCTAAAATACTTGACTTCCTCCAGTCAGGGTTCTCGATGGGTCTAAGACCTAGCACCCTGAAAGTGCAGATTTCTGCCCTGAGCGTGTTTTACGACTATCCTATAGCCACACACCCCTGGGTAGCGAGATTCTCGAGAGCAATCAGTAGGCTAAAACCCTTAGGAAAAATCCAGCCCCTCCATGGAACCTTAACCTAGTCTTGGATGTTTTATGTAGATCTCCATACCTCCTCTCACAAGACATGCACATAGCTAAACTTTCTATGAAAGCGGCTTTCTTAGTTGCAATAACGTCCGCAAAAGATTGGGGGAGTTGCAGGCATTATCGATTCAGGACCCATACCTGCAGATTTTTGATGACAAACTAGTCAAGGCTTGATCCTGGGTTCCTTTCCAAGGTAGTGTCCCGTACAAACATGGACCAGGAATTGGTTCTACCCTCTTTCTGTCAACATCCTAGGATTTCGGGAGAGCAGGCTTTTCATAATTTAGACGTGAGAGATACGGTACTAAAATACATAGCTGCAACGGAGGGCTGGAGGTTGGACAACCATTTATTCATCCAATACGGAGGGCCTAACAGAGGCAGGAAAGCAGCGAAAGCTACCATCGGTAGATGGATAAGATCTATGATAGCCGTTGCATATAGAGCTGAAGGGAGAGATCCACCCGGCATCATTAAGGCCCATTCCACACGCGCTATGGCCACGTCATGGGCACAGAAAGGGGGAGCTTCATCAGAACAGATTTGCAGGGCAGCAACGTGGGCTAACGTCAGCACCTTTGCCAAACACTATAAACTAGACATAGGCCTAGAACAATTGGCGTTTGGTAGGAAAGTCTTGCACGCTGTAGTCCCACCCTAGTGTTACCATTCTCTGGTACTTCTCCATCGTGCTGTCAGATGGTGAACGGGGAAAACGGTAATTAGACGTACCGGTAATTGTGTTTCCAGGAATCCATCCTGACAGCACTACTAGTTTCCTCCCTGTTGCAAATATTGTTAAATATACCATTGTGAAGTAACGTGTATGAATTTGTTAATAAAATTTGTGTTTGCATCCATCCAGATGTGGTACTTTGAAAATCACTGAGGGGAGGGTCCTTTTAACTGCTTGTTGTTCCTGTCCCACTAAGGATAAGAAGGACGTCCTCCATCGTGCTGTCAGGATGGATTCCTGGAAACACAATTACCGGTACGTCTAATTACCGTTTTTATTATGCTCTAAGGTCTGGATGGCTTTTATATAAATGTAATTTACATTGAAACAATTTGATACAATGCCGATTTTCAGACAAATTTTGAGCGATCTGCAGGATTTGAATTTTCGGCTTTTTAATTCTTCACCAACACTCCACTCCATGCTGCATTGACTTGTTGACCAAGACATATAAGCGCTACAGTCAATCACTTGCCAAGTCACAGCAATTGACTTACGGCAGCAGTCACATATTTATGTCTACAGAGAGCAGAAAGTAGAGACTAGCAGGGAGCTCAAAAAAGTCGCCATAGGAGTAACGGGAGACTGGTGGATTAAGAAGGACTTCAATTGGTATTTCATAACATTGTGGTTTTAAAATACTTTTTCCTAGGTGGATAATCCCTTTAAGTTTATCAACCTCCTTAATTTTTAGATCTTATTGTCTCACCTAGATTCTCTGCTTACTTTTCTTACCTTGTGGAGACATTTTTAGTGATTGTTCACTTATGTAAATTAAGTGTAAAAGTGTATTCTGATTTACATAATAATAATAATAATCTTTATTTTTATATAGCGCTAACAGATTCCGCAGCGCTTTACAGTTTTGCACACATTATCGTCGCTGTCCCCGATGAGGCTAACAATCTAGATTCCCTATCAGTATGTTTTTGGAGTGTGGGAGGAAACCGGAGTACCCGGAGGAAACCCACGCAAACACGGGGAGAACATACAAACTCCTTGCAGTTATCAACTATCCACTCGGATCCCCACCGATTGCCTGAAAGGAGTGGCCTTTTTTATTCAAGTCCTCACACAGGTCCGTCATTCTGGTGGATGCACAGTGGCCAGAAAAGAGGCGTTGTTTACCTGCAGCTACTAAAACCTATCCCTGTTGTGCATGGCTAGCTACATAGTAGTGGTGTGATGTAAGCCCCCCGGCTGTTGACCAATGATGGTTCAATCAGCAACTATCTTGACGACATCCCGTACGCAAGAGCTCTTGTTCTATTTGTTCTATTGAGTGCTGTAGTTCTCTTTGCGAGAGGCATCTAAGGATCGGCAGTCCAAAATCTGATATGCCTGATCCTTATTCTCGCCCCGACATAATCTGGGGGACAGGAGAGAGAGAGAGATACCAGATGGGATTCTGGGGTTAATTTTATGACACGGAAATTCTTCTGGGCATGCTCAGTATACAAAGACGGATTCCGTCGTCGGATTCCGTCATATAACGGATCCGCCGCCCATAGGCGGCCATTATAGAAAAATCCCCCATTTTTCGACGCTGAGAAAAAAATGTTCAAAAGTCCGTCTACTCCAGACAGCGGACGCCGAAATTCTGACTGATCCGTCAAATGACGGATGGAATGGACTACCATCCATCACAATCCATCGCTAATGCAACTCTATGGAAAAAAAAACGGATTCCGCCAAAAAAAAAAAGGCGGATCCGTTTTATCCGCAAAAAGGCGGATTTTGACTGACGCCAAACGACTGAAGTGTGAAAGAGGCCTTAGAGGGCAGTAAAGATGCAGCAGTAAAAGAGGACAGTCTGATAGCTGTGGGGGTAAGGTTGCTTCAGCAAAAAGGGACCCCAGGCTGAGTGGCGTGCAGGCGGTCACCAACTTAAACAGTAACCATTCCGAAGAGGATTCGGGGCCTACGGCCGAGATTAGGCGAAGCTGAGACGGCGAGCCTTTTATCTTTTCCTTTTAGAAACCGGACAAGGGGAATGGGAGGAAGCTGGTGGACCCAAAGGCATGGACGTCACAGGACGGGACAGGGATTGTCCAGTGAGGCATCGATTGCCAGAACGGGACAGGGATTGTCCAGCAAGGCAGGGATTGCCGGAAAGACAGGGTAAGTGTTCTGTCTCCACATGAGGTGAATGGAGATGTTGATTAATAGGGGCTGGGAGAGTTCTTACCTCTTTTCCTCAATCCGACCGCAAGAAAACAATTCGACCAAAACGTCCAATAAAATAAATTTTATCAATGAAACTCAGATTAAGAACCAAATGGAAACATAAACACAGCAAGATAGGACGCAACACCAGGAAGGGTATCTACCGATTCTTCCGAATTTAAAAATGCTGTAATGTAGAAAATATCCTATATATATACATAAATAAAGTGACTAGTGCAAAGAGGTATATTTTATAAGTGTAATCAATACTTCCCCAATATATTAAGGTAAATAAATATCAAGTGACATAGTACATCCGGTGTTTCCACAATAAAATTACCTATGCTCAATTATTATAAAAAATAACTAGTAAGCAAAAAAATTATATAAAAAACAAGTGCAAAAACCAATATCTATACTGGTATAAAATGTATAACACTCTACACTACTCAAGTTAACAAGTGACTCAGACTTGGGATAGCGTCGTTCAAAGCAGCATTTTTCATGATGTGCCAGGAGATTTAAAGATCTATGTGCATCAATAGGTATATTAAATTATATCATAACTGCAAATATAGCGGCATTCAACTCACTAGATATAATGGCATGTCACACTCCTGGATGGCGTCCTCCCCAACGCGCGTTTCGGCGTGTAGCCTTCGTCAGCCTTTATCAGTATTGATTACACTTATAAAATATACCTCTTTGCACTAGTCACTTTATTTATGTGTATATATATAGGATATTTTCTATATTACAGCATTTTTAAAGAATTCGAAAGAATCGGTAGATACCCTTTCTTGTGTTGCGTCCTATCTTGCTGTGTTTATGTTTCCATTTGGTTCTTAATCTGAGATTCATTAATAAAATTTATTTTATTGGACGTTTTGGTCGAATTGTTTTCTTGCGGTCGGGTTGATATATTCTTTCGACTGTCCATATAATATACCGTAGTCCTGCTGTCATGGGTGTATCGCCACGAGGATCGTCGCGATTACACACTCTGACTTCTCACAGCTGAGTTGCTGTTTCTTTGTGTTTGGTAATGAGGGAGTTAATTTTACCTAGCTCTTTGCTAAGACTAGGTCCAGCCTCGCCCGGCTGCTTTTGATTATGTTCTAATTAGATTCCTTCATATACCTGCCAGTCTGCTTGTTAGATGCCGGTGAAAGCATTCATGTAGTCTAGCAGACTGGATCGGTTCTGAGAATACTTAAGCTAAGAGCTCCTTAGTTGTTTTTACTCTTATAGCTTATAGTTTATCTCTGAGACCTTAGGTGTTCCTACTGTGTGTGAGTGTTGTATGTAAGACTTTATTTACTTTATTTCTTGTCTTTCTTGTATGTCTTTCTGTTCATTAACCGTTACCTGTTCATTCCCTTTGGTGGTAATCAGGGTCCTTCTTAGGACTAGATTACAGTTGGCAGGGATTGATAGGAGACAGGGTTTACGCTGGTGGCCTGGACCTCTGTACCTTTAACAGTACCTCCAGGTTGAGGGATTAGTTAGGACCCCAGTTTAGGGTCAGCATAGACCCCGGTCACCCTCTAGCCGGAGACAGTGTATAACGGATTCCGTATTGACCCACTGGACATTGTCAGGTAATTCTATGTTATCATATATCTATGCGCATGTTATATAGGATGTTGCCCTTTTGATATAGATTACTGACATCACATATATATATATCTGCTATACAGCGTGACACCTGCGTAGTGTGGTGAAGGGGCTCTTTGACATTATATGATATAACACTATAGTACCCTGTACACATGTCTTTCTTGCCACATTAATTATCTGCGAATCTCCTTTGCTATTTATTTGTAACTCTTTTCCTCAATGCAGAGCAGACAGGACCGATGCTGTTCAGTGTCCGGAGAGATGATGCATACCAGGGATTGTGCAGTCCAGACTTGTTTATTTGGAAATCTGGACATACATCGTATGATTGGTAATACAGTGACTTCTCCAGGACTGCAGGTTTAAACAACAAAGTGATAACTAGTTGAGTAAAGTACAGCAAAATGTGGTTGAAAACTAATGCCTTCCTCAGCTCGATTCAAGGGTGTCTCTCCCACAGAATAAGACACTAAAATGACATGGCTGCTAGGAGGAAAAGGTGACCCTTGAAGTGGAAGGCACACCCATAAGAATTAATTACATACTGCTATGCGGAAAAAGGTCAGTAGGTGGCAGCAGAGCAACATGTAAGAACAGATACCATACACAGCATGAAAATAATACATAAACCGGCCAAACGGAACAGCACATTAAGCCCTAGGAATGTCACTATGTACACACTGCGCTGCATCTGTAATGGAAACTCTGTTGATAAGTAAAGTTGAACTGTTAAGATTGGACATTGAATCTTGAGTCATTTGTGAGACCCGTGGATCTGGAGCCGGAATGACAGAAGCAGAGGGACTCCGGCAATTAATGTGAGTGTTCTGTTGCGCATGCTGCACATACAGTAGAAGGGACATTATACTTCATTTCTGGGGCTCCAGGGTGTGGGAACACTACAGCTCGTTGCCACAACTACCACCCTGGCCGCCTTACACATGCACGCTTGGCCTTGCATAACATCCATAGGTAGGTAGCCAGGATGTCAGGTGAAGCAGCTGTAATTTGAGCATGCCTTTAGCTTGTCCTAACTTGAGTACGAGGCTTGGATATGCCCAGTCACTATAGTTGTGGCTGCTCTTACACACAATCTCGCCATCCATTTTCTATAAGACTGCCAAGTACTTAACTATCTTCGTCCCATAGGAAATTAAATCCTTCCTCTCCAGGCATTACCGAGCCTTCTTCTTGGAATCAGTGGAGGTCCTATTGTTTGGAGCCCCAGCAATAGTTATTTCCTCCTTTGTGGATAGGTGATAGTTTGCAAAGTTGTCACAGTTTGTTTAAGTTGGCCCAGAAGATCCTCTGTCACATAAGAACATGGGGCCCAACAGCAGATTTACCACTGGGGCACAGAAGCTTCACATTATTTCTTCTGTATAATTGCATTTTTTTTCACATAATGAACAGACACAAATATTATTTTTTATTCTTTTATTAAATATAAAAATACAATCATCAGTCTTTAAAAATATCAATAAAAATAACAGAGAAATAGTAAAGTCATGTCTGTTCCCCACACAGACCCCTTTATTCACTATCATAGCTCTGATCCACAGAAAATAACGACATGTCCACTCTACATACATAACAATACGTGCCGCCATTACTCGCATGCTATGAAATGATGAGAATACAGAGCTGAATTCATAATACTGGGCCCATCGCCAGTCATGAAAGCCACATTATAAATATAAAGGTCAGACAGAACATATCACAGTAGTCATTTGTAGTAAATATCCAGACTTTTTATAGAAATCATATTTTACATTTGTAATCCTTGGAATTGCTTGAAGTAAGCCCATTGGTCCCTACATTAAAAGGTCTCCATGAGACGCAGCTCCACTCTTGTCAATAGGCTGCGTGTGGCACCGCACATCAACCTTATTCAACTAAATGACGAGCTGCATTACCAGATGCAGACAGTGAGCAGCAGTGGCATTGTTTCTGGAAAAATGAAACCATGTTTTTTTTTCTTTTTTTAAAATCTCATGCAACCTTCCTATGATCCACATTTCTCCTTTAGCATCTGTGCCCTAGAGGCTCCCTTAGGACTACACCTTTAGTGTAGCCAATTATATTAGCTATGCGTCCAGTGATATTTGTGCTTTATAGTTCCAGCCTAGTGCCATATTTGTTTTGTGAGATCCATATTCTGCTCACATAGAGCTATTTGAACACAAGGTCATAAATACAAATATGAATATGGTAATATTGAAGCAAAATTGCTTCATCCCAAGTTCGGCCCAATGGCCCATATATGGTGGATGAATTACTCCAAAGAGTTAATGTTATAAACCAAAAAAATGGAGTATAAACAACATCATAATATAAAAATACAAAAGCTTTATTTGAACAATACAATGCCAACAATAATGGCCAACAATATAGTAAAACAGAATGGAGGAGGAAATAAACTGCGGGTATGAAATATGGGGATAACACTACCTATATAGTAACCAGGGTATATCAAATCATTCAAACATCAGCACAAAAATAGTGCAAATGGTAAGTGCACATTGTATGATATAAATAAATAAAGGCCCAGCAAGGCTCCAAGTGCAAATGGTAAGTGCACATTGTATGATATAAATAAATAAAGGCCCAGCAAGGCTCCAAGTGATGATAAGTGGCACAAAATATACCAGATAGAAGGTCACATATTCTTACCCATATCAAATGGTTGAGATAGTGTGTCCCCAGGGGGCCGCTGGGGACACACTATCTCAACCATTTGATATGGGTAAGAATATGTGACCTTCTATCTGGTATATTTTGTGCCACTTATCATCACTTGGAGCCTTGCTGGGCCTTTATTTATTTATATCATACAATGTGCACTTACCATTTGCACTATTTTTGTGCTGATGTTTGAATGATTTGATATACCCTGGTTACTATATAGGTAGTGTTATCCCCATATTTCATACCCGCAGTTTATTTCCTCCTCCATTCTGTTTTACTATATTGTTGGCCATTATTGTTGGCATTGTATTGTTCAAATAAAGCTTTTGTATTTTTATATTATGATGTTGTTTATACTCCATTTTTTTGGTTTATAATAATAATCACATAGAGCTATATAGCACATATATACTGAGTGTCACACTGTGCCCAAATTAAGCCAAACTTTACCCAGATGAGTAGTCCCTTCACTCCTGCAGTAGTCCCAGTGCTCCCAGTCTCTTTTCATTCCCGCTGAGTAACCGCTTCTACATCCTGCAGTAGATTGATAATTCGAAATGCAATTTTTAAAATCATTACCCTAATTTATTTGTTTTGCTGCTTGGGGTGTGTTCCGGTTCGTGGGACCCCCCCACCACTGATCGCTCAAAAATCTACTCCGTAGCATTCTGCTCTGCATGCACAAGCGCTATTCTCGTGCATGAGTCCATGCACAGAGCAATGTACGGGCTGAATAGAAACTCTATGGGTCCATGCACAGAGCGGTGTACCAGCTGAAGAGAAAGTCTGAGTCCATGCACATAGTGGTGTACAGGCTGAAGAGAAAGTCTATGAGTCCATGCACAGGGTGGTGTACAGGCTGAAGAGAAAGTATGAGTCCATGCACAGAGCGGTGTACGGACTGAATAGAAAGTCTATGAGTCCATGCGCAGAGCAGTGTACGGGCTGAATAGAAAGTCTATGAGTTAATGTACAGAGTGGTGTACAGGCTAAAGAGAAAGTCTATGAGTCCATGCACAGAGTGGTGTACAGGCTGAAGAGAAAGTATGAGTTAATGTACAGAGTGGTGTACAGGCTGAATAGAAAGTCTATGAGTTAATGTACAGAGTGGTGTACAGGCTAAAGAGAAAGTCTATGAGTCCATGCACAGAGTGGTGTACAGGCTGAAGAGAAAGTCTATGAGTTAATGTACAGAGTGGTGTACAGGCTGAAGAGAAAGTCTGAGTCCATACACAGAGCAGTGTACAGGCTGAATAGAAAGTCTATGAGTCCATGCACAGAGCTGTGTACGGGCTGAAGAGAAAGTCTATGAGTCCATGCACAGAGTGGTGTACAGGCTGAAGAGAAAGTCTATGAGTCCATGCACAGAGTGGTGTACAGGCTGAATAGAAAGTCTATGAGTCCATGCACAGAGTAGTGTACAGGCTGAATAGAAAGTCTATGAGTCCATGCACAGAGCTGTGTACGGGCTGAAGAGAAAGTATGAGTCCATGCACAGAGTGGTGTACAGGCTGAAGAGAAGTCTATGAGTCCATGCACAGAGTGGTGTACAGGCTGAAGAGAAAGTCTATGAGTCCATGCACAGAGCGGTGTACAGGCTGAGTAGAAGTCTATGAGTCCATGCACAGAGTGGTGTACAGACTTGTAGACTTTCTACAAACCCATACGCTGCTAAGTGCCTGCTCAGCAAACCACTATAGTGGATTCAGGAACTGTCGGTGGCATTTTCAGAAGCCGGACCACACCAATCAACAGGACAAGTTAAGGTTTATTTACCCTCCACATCTATCTAAATAGGCAGCCGATGACAAAACGATTGAGCAAACTGCCCGTTCATCAGGTGAAATGATCTTTTGTCTTGCTTAAAAGATGTCCATTGGCAACACATTGTCCTGTGTAAGGAGGAGACTCTCGCTGCAGAGAACAATGGCGGCATGCGTACGAAGCGATTTATCACAGATCGATCACAGCACATCTGAAGAGCGTTCTAAATAGGCTATTAAAATGACTGCCAATCGGTAAATATTTACCACTTAGAGGTTATTTAACACCATAAAATCTGCAAATGTTAAGCACACCTTTAAGGTATGTGCACACGGTCAGTAATCGGCAGCGCTTCGAACGCAGCACATGTCTGCTGCATCCAAAGCGCTGCCGGCGTTCGAACACAGGTGAATCCTCCTTTGTTCATTAAACCATGCGGAATCACCGTGTCCAATACATTGTACAGGTGAAATTTATCTTGCTGAGGCAAGCAGCATCTCCGCAAGATGAATAGACATGCTGCGGTCTAGAAAGACGCGCCGCATGTCCGTCTCCGCAAGTGAGCTGCGGTCGTCGGTGCACACATAGTGAACATGGGGTTTCTTGAAATCTCATCCACTATGCTGTAACATCTAGACGCTGTGGAGGTACACAGCGTTTAATGACCGTGGTAACATACCCTTAGAGTACAGATGTTGAAAGGAAGATGGGTACTGTGAGGGACGAAGTGCAGGTCTCTCCCCTCCTGAAATGTGCCTCCCACCCTTGCATCCCCCAAGGCCATAAAAAGCCATGCAGTGTTTATCTTAAATTAAAAACCAAGAACAAATCCTTTGAAGCTCATAACACAAAGGTGCGAAATCCCCTGCAAGCTACAGGCAAACTCTTGTCTGACTTGAAGCACATGGATATTCACCATCGTACAACAAGGCACAGCAAGGCTATGAGGTAGTGAATCTAGAAAATGACCTATAATAACAGAATGCAATATCTCTAAGCCTAGCCGAGCACATCATCCGAATCGGCGTTCCTTCCCCCATACGCCCATGCCCGGCAGCCAATTGTAGCACTCTGTGCTATGGAGTTATAAAGCTTAGCCACTAGGAATTACATACGGTAGGCATATTTAGTCTCTATGCGCAGATAAAATCCAGCGGAATCAAATGACACCGCTGCCATCCCATTTGGAGCTCCGGAGGAAAGTTATAGCTATCCACGGTTCTAGACTGAAAATCATACTCTCAGAGATGGGAGGAGAGAGGCTGCACAAGCCCAGGGGTGGGCGCAGAGTGTGGAAGGAGCGGCCAAGGAGATAAGTGTCAGCTCCTCACTTGGAGCTCAGTTTTGTAGTTTTCTTTTGGCCAGAGGACCCGTTTTCAGACGAAGCCAGGAAAGCCTGTAACTAAGATTTGGACCTGTGATCCATTAGCGCCTCCCTGAGGTCACATGCTACATAACACGGTAATTATTGTCAACAACACATAAAACCACATATTCTGGATCTATAGCAGACTCCACTAGTCTGCAACCCTGTGGTGACTCAGTCAAAAGGGACACATCAAAATAACAAACGACCATTCCAAAAGGAAAAGAGATGTGCTAGTCCAATTATTTAAAAAAATTACGAAAATCTTTATTAAACACATCAAATAATGCGATTGACACACGTATTAAAGTATTATTTACAACCATAAAAATGCTGTCGTGAAAGGCACAGCAATCCCCATAAACTACACCGCCGAAAAAGATATGCCGCTATTTAACAATGTATATATGGTCGAAACAAGACACACTTTATATATTGCACTTCATGCCCTATAGAAAGCAACATTACAATATAATGTCTTTCATCCTATGTCATATATAATAATTTTACATAAATTTTAGATATTTATATAACAGTACAAGGTGCATAGCTACATATCCCTATCCTGATAATATCGCATAGCCTGTGGTTTTGCCATCGACATATAGAGCGGTAACCTATATATATAATGATAAACATCCCTGACAGATGAGCAATTAATATATTGCGCTTAGTTCCCAATAGGGATGTATATCCACATAATTTCTTCACTCTGTGGTCAAACCACTCATATATCCCAGTTACTATTGGCTCTTATATATATTCATTAAATCAAAGCGCAACATGCGCAACTGAAAATGCCTGCATAACCTATGGCCATACCACCAGCATATGAAGTGATCAGATGTGATGGTCGTATACTCACTATTCTAATACAGAATGCACAATCAGCGTTGCAGAGTCCGGGAGTGCGTGCATGGTAATTGCAACCTATCTATACCCTATCCTTTGTACTACACTCCTGACTGCATACTTGTATATTCTGTAAATATATGCTTGTATATTTCTAGTGCGCCTTTTTGGCAATTAAATATAAAATTAATCTTGGGCTGCTCTTTTACCTCGATCCACGAATCTCCACGTCCGCACGCTCGGTTGGTCAGTTATACGCTATCCGGGTTGGTTTCTGACCCGATATAAGCCTGTTGTCAGACGGGGCTTATTTTGAACGAGGAACTGGTGGCAGAATACCATATTGTTTTAGTGAGGAACTCTGGCAGTGACGGCCGGGAAGTTTATAAATATATATCCCCAGCCTGGACTGGTGATATACATCCCCCATCACTGGGAGCGCCTCACTAACTCGTACCTCTAAGGGAAGCCTTTCCGGCAACTATTTGCCCCCAGTGCCGTTCCCTGACTGACCAGAGGCAAGTGGTGGTGCCAGAGAGCCGACCCCTGCTAGGTCCTTCACTCCCCTCCCCCGAGGTGAGTGAAGTCAACGTCCCCTTCCCCTGTGAGATCCCTCACAGGTACCATGCCTAATAGTATAAAGTGACACGAGCTGCTGTAGTAGAAGATCCGATACTTTACTTCCAGAACTAGTATACTTTGAGGGTAAAAAAAAATGCGTTGTGCAAACCGAGCTTTAATTATTAAGTATCAGACAGTCTACCGTATTTTTCGGATTATAAGATGCACCCCAAATTTTCAGAAGGAAAATAGGGGAAAAAAAATAATGTGTCAAATAGGGGTCCGTATTACAGTCCAAATTCAGCTTACCGGGGGGAATCGGCACAGGTGAAGGAGTGGTCACGGGAATGTGGTCACAGGGGTTGTTTGGTGGTCCGGCGATATGACCCCCATCCCAGGCTGGTGCGGTGGCCTCCAGAAAATCCCATCCCAGGCGGTTGTGGCGGTGGTGCTCTGTGGTGCTGGGGGCTCCGCTGGCATTTTGCGACAGGTTCGGCATTTTGTGAAAGCTCAGAGGCCCCAGATCCATTGCTGCAATGTGGTGGCCTCCGGGAATGGCTGCCATGGGGCGGCGCATGCTCAGATTAAGATCATGGCAACGAGATCTTGCAATCAAAACATTGTATCTACACCAAGATTGTATCAGTATAAACGTCAGCTCAAGGTGCAAAAAATAAGCCATCACCCAGCCCCAGACACCTAAAAATGGAGACACTAAAAGTCTCGGAAAATGGTGACAAGCGCAAAAACTTTTTTCAAAATTTTGGAATTTTTTTTCACTTTTAAATAAAAAACAATCTGCACATGTTTGTATCTGCGTACTTGTAATGACCAGGAGAATCATATTGTCAGGTCAGTTTTATCATATAGTGAACATGGTAAATAAAATAAAAAAATTGTGGAATTACACCTTTTTTTTTGCAATTTCACCGCACTTGGAATTTTTTGTTCCCATTTTCCAGTACGCTATTTGGTAAAATCAATGGTATCATTCAAAACTACATCTCACCCTGTAAAAAACAAGCCCTCACACGGCAATACTGACGAAAAGATTATGGCTAGGGGAAGAAGGGGAGCAAAAACGAAAAATCAACCGGGGTGAAGAGATTGATAAAATTAACTGCGAAAACGTTTGTTGTTTTTTTTTTTGTTTTTTTAGCATTGTTGCCCTTTCTCATTGCTTTCCATGGATGGAAAAATTCTGAAGATATTGACATGTTGCGGATTTAAAAAGCGCTGCAGTTCTCAAATTCAGTCAGGAAAAAAAAAGCAAGAGTGTGCATGGGATTTCTGAAGTCTCATAGGTTTAGTTGGTACTGTAAAACACAGCTTTTAATTTCATTATAAAAAAAAATGCTACATGTGAACATAGTCTATAAGTGCCAAACAGTACTCGGAGAACGCCATATTTGGCTCATATAGAGCAGATAGTGTAGTATTAGTTTTTCAATGGCAGCTCATTGGAGGACATACAAAATATTAAATAAAGTTTTTGCAGGAATCGGACCACCAAACCCACGAGTCTCAGGGAGGTGCACTTCACCAGTAAAGGGGTTACTAAATTGATCATCAATATACTGTACCTTCCACTGTTTTGAGCTCCGGTGGCGGCCGGATGTAAACAGCAAATGGAGCAGGAATGGCACAGCTTCGTTGACTGTGTAGTAGCCAACATTCACTTCAATAGGAGCTGAGCTGCAACACAAGGGAAAGGCTGCTGCCCGGCTACATTCACAAAACAGCTGATCACACCCCACCCATCGGATATTAATTGACAGGTCATCAAGCTAGTAAGACTGAGTGACCCTTTCAATTGAAGCTCTTATAAATGACATTTCCTTGCACAGAATTAGCAAAAAGCAACAAGAGTGTCACCAGGCCATTCCAGGCAACGAGAAACCACTAATATGTCCTGAAAAACTAAAAAGGCAATCAACACTGGATGCACTAATTAAGTTTTTTGATTCGTCCAAAATTAAAATGCATTTTCGGAGCAGCCTTAGATTCCATTTCAATGAAATGACAGTAATTCGGTCTCACTTAATCCTGGTGGAAATATGGCCTTTATATCTCTTCTCCATTTTTGTTTTCTTCCACGATGCAATTAAACCCAGACCGTGGAAAACGTTATAAAAAAAAAAAAAGAAGGCCATTTAAACAAATTCTTACATTCCAGCTCATTACGTGACAATCATGCAAATTGCACATTATTTTCCCCTTTCAATATTTTCCTTTTAAAAAAAAAAATGGAAGTCCTAAGGCACAGAGAAGTCCCCCGTTTCCATCACGTCGAGGTGTCTGAAAAATATAAGTTTGGGGTCACTGCTTCGACTCTGTCCCAAGAATTCCTTCGGTTCTCCTTCGTTGGAATTTAGGGTCCACGTTGAACGTGTGCAGGGTGCCGACGCCAGAGAAGAACCCCCAGACCGGGCAGAAGAAGCCTGGTAGTTCTGGTTAGGTCCATCTGTAGCATCCGTAGATTTCTCCAACCATGGGAGAAATGACTTTAGGGTCTCCCTGCACGCACTGCGGAAAGATGTCGATGAAATGCAAAACAGGATCGGATCCAGCGCGCTATTGAGGTACCAAAGCGGCAGCGAGAGGTAAGTCTTCAGCAAGGTGTACACCTTGAGGACATATGTATTCCAGTTATCTATATAGATCTGCATGAGGGAAGATGCCGTGTCGGGAAAATTGCACAGGAAAAAAGCCGCCACCACTGCACCTGTAAAAAGAGAGAGATATTCTAGAAAGCTGTATCATATGTACAGTGTATAGAATATACAGGTTATCTGTGGTCTGTGTCTCATTCACTTAAATAAGGCTGAGCTGTAATACCAGACACTGCCAATAGACAACAGTGGCGCTGTTTTGGGGTAAAAGTGTAACCTCTTCCATATAAAATTTTTTAAAAATGGTAAACCCCTTTAAGGCTGATGTAGTTTGACTAAAATAATAATAATAAAAAATAATAAAATAATGTTTCATCAGGATTTGAGCCAGCAATGGTTGAATTCAATACAGAATATTCAGATTCTACATATCCCTTGTTTGGAAAGTTGACATTTTTAGAAATGTCAAATTGACAACTCTCAATTATTAAACCTGGCTTAAAGTCACCTTTCAATTGCAAGGTGGCTTTAACCCCTTATTAACCCATTCGCCACCGCTACAGGGCAATGGGAATAGACGGGCAAAGTGCCAGAAAGGGCTAATCTAATTATAGATTTGCCCTTTCTGGGGTGTCGTGGGGCAGATGTTAGTAGCCAGGGGGGGCACAAAATAAATGCACCCTCCCTGGGCTATTATTATTTGCCCCCACTCGCTTGCTTTGTCTGTCTAGTGGAGAAAATACAGGGGAGCCCACGCATTTTTTTTCAACGAATTTACACCTTTAATTAACCCTACATGTGTGAAATTTCACACACATACACTCAAGTAATTGTTAGTGAAAACCATATATCAAACTACATGAAATGACAAGGTTAACTGTATGTAAACCATGTGTCATTTCATGTCGGGTTCTGTACTTTCACAAAAGCCGGCAATTGAATTAGCGGCTATTACAGTATGTAGAAGTGTATGAACTATAAATTATGATTATATTTATGTCACAATGACATGTGTGTATATATATATATATAATGTATTCTATGTGTGTATATGTATTGATTCTATATTATTAAACCTGTCAGCGTGCTTTACAGTATAGCCAGGGATTGAATTGCCGGCTTTTCTAAAGGACACCGGTGCGATTTAATCGCAAGTCACACTTGCGGTCCGTTTTTAATCCGAATTTTCATCGCTCCCATAGACTTGCATTGGCGATAGTCCGACCCACAATCGGTGACAGTGGCAGCATGCTGCGATTGCACTCGGACGTGTTAAAACGGACCACAAAAAAATCTGATACTGGGAGCTGCTCATAGATTAACATAGGGCAGACTGCAATACGATATTTATCGCATTGCAGTCGTCGATTTTGTCGCCAGTGTGACTCCGGCCTTAAAGAGTTTGTCCATTTTAAAGGGGTTGCCCAGTTCAGACTTTCTCCGGATGTCAGAGAGTAAAGCGGCCCCTGATTGGCTCCAGGGCACAGGACGATAAACAATGTCACCTGAACCCTTGGAGATCAGGAATAGAGTGAAGCTTTTCTTTATTTTACATGGGGAATATAGTGAGTGAGAGGGGTTATCTAAATTATGGATAACTCCTTTAACAAAGAGGCCAGCTTTTTAGTGCAGGACACACGAGCAACTGGAAAATGGCAGGTATTATGCTACTAAATAAGGAAAAGGAGGTTCCAGCTTTTCAACTGTTGACAGAGCGCCAAAAAAGCAGAACTGTGCCTAAATTAAGCAGAGTGGATGACAAGTTACAGAGCGCAAGAATCGGGGCAGTTCCTGGACTTATTGTGGGGTATCATGCTTTTCTATGGGTTTTATTGAAAGGAAAGGTATTCTTTAAAGGTATAGTCATTTACCAACTGTCCGTTACTTTCGGACTAGATACAGGCTCGCAAGCCATTCGACAATGTCAAGTGCAATGCATGCTGGGAATTGAAATAAAAAAGTTCCCGTACTTATTGTACTGCAGAATGCCTATGAAAGAGGAACCGCACACAAGAGCTGATGCCAATGTTACTAAGCATGAGAATTTGGGCAGGGCATGAGAATGTTAGATAACTAAGTGCACCATAAAAATGATAATCTTGTGGGAGATGAGGACAGCAGGACTACACCAATCTACAGATTTTCGTTAAAAGCCCAGTTATCATGGTTTTCAATCATCATGGTGAGCACAGTTACCCTTTATTGTCTCTTTAATGCCGGTAAAATGGAGGAGGAGGAAGCAATGTGCTCACCAGGGATTTCTCCCTCTTAACTTACTAAATTGTGGCACCGCAGGTTACAAAAAATCTATTTTGGCCAATATTTTCTGCCTATATTTGAGGCCACAGGTTCTGTATCTACGTCAAGAACATTTCCCGGGACACAAGCCGACCTGCTGTTCCATGTCTGAGCGACTAGAGAGGATTTCTCATGCATTTGTTGCTAGAAATTATTATTGGATTCAAAATTGCATGAAAGTGGCAAACAGTGGATTTAATTGTTACATTATATTATAATTATCTAATGACACATTGATTTTTAGTTTCTTTTTTGGGTCCAACCTTTCATCACAATTACGAGTTTTCATTCACGTTTCTAAAGAAAAGTTTTGTTCCTTTTTTTTCTACTGCTCCTCTGAGTAATCCATTTGTGTTTTTTATTTATTTTAGTGTTGTTTTCTTTTTTAAAACTGATATATTGTTCCAGATACAGTATATGGACCTTTTATGTTTTTTTTGTTTGTTTTTTTACAAAGGGGCATACAGGCATAACAGAGTGGTGATTTTTATGTTTAAGGGCAAGAAAACTAATGAACAATTGCAGTTGCAATACATGCTGAGAAAGAAGGGAAAGTTCTAGCACCTGAAGTGCTGGCAGGATGTTAATAAGCAGGGAACCACCCACTCAGTAAGAATGGAGGGCAATCTACAGAGCATGAGAATTTTGACAGTCCTGGACTTTTTACAGTTTTACCTTGTGGGTGTAAGGTCTCCAAAATAGAGATGGATGGAACTATTCTTGGTCCATCAGCCAGGTCAGTAGTCTCTAGCCGCTGGATGGGAGGCTAATGAATCTCATACCTTTCGGGATCACTGGCGTGGCTTTTCAGTAGCCAGGCTCGCATCATTGCGGTGTGACACAGAGATGTCTCGTAGCAGACCAGATCAATCAAAAGCCGTGACAGGGATCCCGAAATGTAAGCTGTGTCCAGTAGCCAGAGACGTCTGACCTGGCCGATCGACCAGACTCCTACAAATCTATCAGCCCATGTTGACTCTGACCATGAATTTAATCTGATTTTGAGTGCAATATTAAATTATCTATCACTGTTGTGCTGTCAGGGGAATACAAAGATCAATAGATATAATCACCCCGAGTGCCTAAAAAAAGAACTTTCTCAGTCTTCACAATGCAGCACAATTTTCAATTGTTTGGGGTTTTAACCTTGATGGCCTCCTATATGAGTGCGACACCTGGCACCACCACCGATAAGCTGCTCCCCGTGTCGGAGGCAGCCAGTACTGCTCAGATACGGAGCTGCATAGCTCCGTCGACGGAATAGTGGCCGCGGTTGGGTACTGCACATCCACCCTCTTGATTTGAATAGGCAGCAGATATGCAATGGTCAGCCGAGGCCACCATACAGTCAACAGAGCTGAATGGTGCAACCACAACTGAGCAGTTCCGGCCGACAACGCAAACAACTGATGGGCAGATAGCATCGGCTGTCGCACCCCCCAACAATCAGACATTGATGACCTATATTAAGAATAGGCCATCAATGTTAAAGTCCAAGAAAACCCCTTTAAGAGAGATCCTTGTACACACGTAGCGATCCCCGTTGTGCAATAAAGGGCGCAGGAAATTACTCTTGAATACTGTCCCTATCATGGTTCGCATTTTTGACATTGTCAATTTCTTTCCACCTTCACGCCTTTTCCATGACCCTTGCACCCATTTCCTAACAATTGCCAGATAAAAATGCAGCTCCTTTATAGAGCAGAACCCTGCACAGGATCTCAACACCTAGTTAAGGCTCATTCAGATGTCCATGGATTTCGATGTGATCTTGGACCTCAATGCCCAGACTGGCCACGATCTACCGACGTCTGAATGAGCCTTTATAAAGAGGATGGAACTAAAAAGTGCTCTGAAACACTAAAGGAGCCACATGGTCTGTATGTACACCCCTGAGGATTCACCTTTTCTATAAACATATCACCTACCCAAAAGTTGTCTCGCCTTCCTTTCTGAAAGTGGGCGACTATGAGACTGGTTCATATGTTTCGAAGAAAATTGCCAGTGTGTTCTTGTCAGCCCAATCATTTCCCTCTGCCTGTGGTTTATAGTGAAGTGATGGAAGATTAGGAGATGAAAAATAATAATGGCCACCAAGGGCACCACAAAGAACAAGATGCTTCGGGTTTGCATGATGCTTTTGTAAACGATGTATGGCTTTGGTTCCAGCATTTCACACACTGTAGAGTCGAGAACAACTTTATCCCGAGAAGTTGCGGTATAGTCCAGGATACATGCTGCAGACTCTCCATATACAATAGCCACAGGTATAGTGCTGAGGAATGATAGAATCCAAATGAAGGCCAGTAAATAAGCCATGCGGGATTTTCGAAGTCCGGTGATTGACCACATTGGATGACATATGGCAAAATATCTCTCCGAAGTGAATGCAATGATGGTCCAACTGGTGGTGGCACAGTAGACCTGTCTGATCATGAAATATAGTTTACATACTGTGTCGGATAGAGCCCATGGGTAATATTGCCAGAAGTACCTGTACAAAGTCACCGGAATAGTCAGCAGAAGTAAGATGTCGGCCAAGGCCAAACTCAAGAGATAGAAGCGTACAGCGCTCACTTTCATCCTACCATTTCTCATTAAAGTAAGGATACTTAGTCCATTGGCCATTATACCGAAAAGAAAGAGAAGATTGTAAAATATAGTAGCCGGAATGGCAACATAATTGGGCTCCTGCTTTTGGGCACCAATGAAGAGTCGAGGCAGATTCCTCCGAGAGGTGTTGGAGCCATCACTTTCATTCCACAGAGATCCATTGTCAACGTTGATATAGTTGAGGCATTCATTGTAAGCGGCTGCATTCGACCGGTTCATTTCCAAATCTCGGGCCAAGTTTGGAGATTTCAAAGCTAAAATGGCAACACAATTGAGAGGAATCATTAAAACAAGAAGTGAAATTAGATGGAATAAAGCGTGATTATACATTTCAGCTCCATGGAAAGCTCTACAGTGACATTATGGAAGAATGGCGGCTGATTACGCAGAAAGACTTTATTATTCTGTAGTGCAAATTCTTGATTAGTTGGATAAATTGACGTGTGCTCAAATGTATCACTCATAATCAGACGTTACTGAAGAAAAGCAGGCGGTCATTAATGGAACAGTATGTGAATCCAAACCTCCTCGGAAAATCAACACAAAAGCAGCAAAATCATCAGTGCGACCTAAGCTAGTTATTGTTTGGTTATTTTTAAAGGGGTTGTCTCACCACAGATGTAAATGGTCAGGCTCTTGAAATCCATGCAAACAACTGATTTTGCTATAGTAAACCATGGCCATTCAGACATGTCTACTATGGCAGCGGTATGGGCAACGTAGTATTACTTGGTGGCCATTCTGTTAGGCGTTAAAAAAATCCAATTTGGTTGATAAAGTTGAGTGATGACCACGGGACATGTCGCCTAGTTTTCCTAGACTGGATTGCCAAATTCAGCACAATTAGGGCACATTCACATGCTGCAAAGTAGCAGGTTTTAATTATGCATTTTTCTGTAAATTAAAAGCTGCGTTTTTTAGTACAGTACCAGCAAAAGCTAGGAGATTTCAGAAATCAATTTTGCTTTTTTTTCCTGACTGAATTGGAAAATTGCTGCTTTTTTGGCAACCCCAGCATGTCAATTCTTTCATGATTTTTGCAGCGTTTTTTTCACCCATAGAAGGCAATGAGAAAGTCCAGGGGTCGAAGCATTTCATAGCGAAACGCGCCTCGGGTGTGGTGGGGTCCTGGGTGCTACTCACGTAACTATACCTTGTTATTTGTATCATGTGGGCATTTTTTAGTGACTTATGCTGATACCTTCTTGCATTATATGTGCTACCATTAAAGTTTTACAGCGCATTGCTAATCCTATTGGATATTTGTATACTTATTTTGTGCTGCGCTGTGTCAATCAACTTGTCACTGGACTTCTTTTTTTTTTTAAATGTGGTAGTACTTTAAGATTATTCTAATAAAATTTTTTTTTACCTCATTGAGGAATAATCCCATTGAAGATTTGTATCATTAAGTATGGACAATTGATTAATGAATCTGGAATATGTACTATGACTATACCACTACTACCTGTAACCACATGCTTGTATAGTAGCTCTATGTATTGATTTTGTATTGTGTATCTTCTCCCGGGTTTTCCCACCTTAAGTTTTACTTAACCTGTGGCATCTTGTTCTAACTTCTTGGTATCTTTTTAATAAATTGATATAATAAATATATTTTTAATTGAGAGTTGGTAGTTATAGAGCGTTTTCTTTTGGTGGTATTTGATTGTTTTCTTGCTCTTTGATTGGTTATACATAGGATAAATATTTGTTTTTTCTGCAGAAAAAAACGCAAAAAAGCAATGTGTGAACATAGCCTTCGTCTGATATAATTTCAGTGAATATGCCATAAATGGCTGATAAATGTGGGACCTTCTGCTATCTCCAGAAAGGCTCCTATGACTTCTATCTAGGTTGAATGATGAGTCATCAATTATTTACTAAATCTAGGTGGAAAAATAGATTGAAAGGTGACTTTGCACCAGGGCTGTGGAGTCGGTAAGCTAAACCTCCGACTCTGACTCACTGATTCACTACTGAGCATGTACATAAAACCAGCATATAACTATGATGGGATGGAAAAAGGAGAGGAAAGAATTAACGGTAGGGAGTGAGGGGATGGGACACCTCCTCACTCCAACCTGTGCCTGTCCCTAAGCTTCCCTAACGCGCTATGTGGGTCCTTCCTCCCGCCACCGTCACATGCCTAGTCCCTGACTGCCACCTCTGCTAACTCTGGCTAGTGCACTGGCCCGCAAGGACGCTAGCCTCACCACTGCAGATGATATATAAATGGAAAGAGACAAACAAGGGACAGACAAAAAGTATACTAAGCTCAGAATCTGTGCCAAGCTCCACAGCTGCAGGGAAAACGGCACCAGGTAAACAGGACACCCGCAGCGGCAATACCACGGTCACAGGTGAGGTCCACATACCAAGCTGGATTGCATAGAAGAAAACTATAGCCGATGATCAACCGATGGGTCATGTGACTATTTAGCCCCTTAACCCCCAAGGGTGGTTTGCACGTTAATGACCGAGCCAATTTTTACAATTCTGACCACTGTCTCTTTATGAGGTTATAACTCTGGAACGCTTCAACGGGTCTTCGCGATTCTGAGAATGTTTTCTCGTGACATATTGTACTTCATGATAGTGGTAAAATTTCTTCGATATAACAGGTTTATTTATGAAAAAAATGGAAATATGACAAAAATTTTGCAATTTTCAAACTTTGAATTTTTATTCCCTTAAAACAGAGAATATGTCACGCAAAATAGTTACTAAATAACATTTCCCACATGTCTACTTTACATCAGCACAATTTTGGAACCAAAATTTTTTTTTTTGTTAGGAAGTTACAAGGGTTAAAAGTTGACCAGCGATTTCTCATTTTTATAACAAAATGTACAAAACCATTTTTTTTAGGGACCACCTCACATTTGAAGTAACTTTGAGGGGTCTATATGGCAGAAAATACCCAAAAGTGACACCATTCTAAAAACTGCACCCCTCAAGGTACTCAAAACCACATTCAAGAAGTTTATTAACCCTTCAGGTACTTCACAGGAGCTGAAGCAATGTGGGAGGAAGAAATGAACATTTAACTTTTTCGTCACAAAAATTATTATTATTATACATTTATATAGCGCCATTTATTCCATGGCGCTTTACATATGAAAAATGATCTTTTACAAACAATTTTTTATTTTAACAAGGGTAAAAGGAAAAAATGGACAGATAAAGTTGTTGTGCAATTTCACCTGAGTACGCCGATACCCCATACTTGGGGGAAAACCACTGTCTGGGCGCACGGCAGGGCTCGGAAGGGAAGGAGTGCCGTTTGACTTTTTCAAACCAAAATTGGCTGGAATTGAGATTGGACACCATGTCGCGTTTGGAGAGCCCTGATGTGCCTAAACAGTGGAAACCCCCACAAGTGACACCATTTTGTAAACTAGATCTGTAGTGAGCACTTTGAACCCCCAAGTGCTTCACACAAGTTTATAATGCCCGGGCATGAAAATAAAAAATCCTAATTTTTTCCCACAAAAATGATCTTTGAGTCACCAATTTTTTATTTTCCCAAGGGTAACAGGATAAATTGGACCCAAAAGTTGTTGTCCAATTTGTCCTAAGTACGCTGATACCCCATATGTGGGAGGGAACCACTGTTTGGGCGTACGGCAGAGCTTGGAAAGGAAGGAGCGCCATTTGACATTTTCAAACCAAAATTCGCTGGAATCGAGATTGGATGCCATGTCGCGTTTGGATAGCCCCTGATGTGCCTAAACAGTGGAAATCCCCCACAAGTGACCCCATTTTAGAAACTAGACCCCTAAGGAACTTATCTAGATCTGTGGTGAGCACTTTGAAGCTCCAAGTGCTTCACATAAGTTTATAACGTAGAGCTGTAAAATTAAAAAATCATATTTTTTCCACAAAAATGATCTTTTCACCCCAATTTTTATTTTTCCAAGGGAAACAAGACCTTAAAAGTTATTGTGCAATTTGTCCTGAGTACGCTGATACCCAATATGTGGGGGTAAACCACTGTTTGGGTGCATGGCAGAGCTCGGAAGGGAAGGAGCGCCGTTTGACATTTTCAACGCAGAATTGGCTGAACGCCATGTCGCGTTTGGAGAGCCCTGATGTGCCTGAACAGTGAAAACCCCCCACAAGTGACACCATTTTGGAAACTAGACCCCCTAAGGAACTTATCTAAATCTGTTCTGAGCACTTTGAACCCCAAAGAGTTTCACTAAAGTTTATAATGCCTGGGTGTAAAAAAAAAAGAAAAAAAATTCCACAAAAATGATTTTTTAGTCCCCAATTTTTGATTTTTCCCAAGGAAATTGGACCCCAAAAGTTGTTTTCCAATTTGTCCTGAGTACGCTGATACCCCATATGTGGGGGAATACTGTTTGGGCGCACGGCAGGGCTCAGAAAGGAAGTAATGACGTTTTGGAATGCAGACTTTGATGGGTGTCATGTTCAGTTTGCAGAGCCCCTGATTTGCTTAAACAGTGGAAACTCCCACAAATGACCCCATTTTGCAAACTAGACCCCTACGGAACTTATCTAGATATGTGGTGAGAACTTTGAACCCCAAGTGCTTCACACAAGCTTATAATGCCCGGGCATGAAAATAAAAAATCCTATTTTGTTCCCACAAAAATGATCTTTTAGTCACCAATTTTTTATTTTCCCAAGGGTAACAGGAGAAATTGGACCCCAAAAGTTGTTGTCCAATTTGTCCTGAGTACGCTGATACCCCATATGTGGGAGAAAACTACTGTGTGGGCACATGTCGGGGCTTGGAATAGAAGTAGTGACGTTTTGTAATGCAGACTTTGATGGAATGGTCTGTGGGTGTCATGTCGCGTTTGTAGAGCCCCTGATGTGCCTAAACAGTGGAAACTCCCACAAGTGACCCCATTTTGGAAACTAGACCCCCAAAGTAACTTATCTAGATGTGTGGTGAGCACTTGAAACCCCAAGTGCTTCACAGAAGTTTATAATGCCCAGGCATGAAAATAAAAAATCATATTTTTTCCACAAACATAATCTTTTAGTCCCCAGTTTTTTATTTTCAAAAGGGTAACAGGAGAAATTGGACCCCAAAAGTTGTTGTTCAATTTGACCTGAATACGCTGATACCCTTATGTTGGAGAAAACTACTATATGGGCACACGTCAGGGCTCGGAAGGGAAGTAGTGACGTTTTGCATTTCAGACTTTGATGGAATAGTCTGCAGGCGTCATGTCGCGTTTGGAGAGCCCCTGATATGCCTAAACAGTGGAAACCCTCACAAGTGACCCTATTTTGGAAACTAGACCCCCAAAGGAACTTATCTAGATGTGTGGGTAGAACTTTGAACCCCCAAGTGCTTCACAGACGTTTATAAGGTAGAGCCATAAAAATAAAAAATATTTTTTTCCACAAAAATGATATTTTCGCCGCCAATTTTTTATTTTCCCAAGGGTAACAGAAGAAATTGGACCCCAAGAGTTATTGTGCAATTTGTCCTGAGTACGCTGATAACCCATATGTGGGGGTAAACTACTGTTTGGGCGCATGGCAGAGCTCAGAAGGGAAGGAGCACCATTTTACTTTTTCAACGCAGAATTGGCTGGAATTGAGCTCAGACACCATGTCACGTTTGGAGAGCCCCTGATGTGCCTAAACAGTGGAAACCCCCAATTCTAACTCCAACCCTAACCCCAACACACCCCTAATCCCAACCCTAAACCTAACCACAAACCTAACTCTAAGACACCCCAACCCTAATCCCAACCCTAACTTTAGCCCCAACCGTAACTTTAGCCCCAACTCTAACCCTAACCCTAATGGGAAAATGGAAATAAATACATTTTTTACATTTTATTATTTTTCCCTAACTAAGGGGGTGATAAAGGGGGGTTTGATTTACTATTTATAGCGGGTTTTTATGATTGGCAGCTGTCACGCTAAAAGATGCTTTTTGTTGCAAAAAATAGTTTTTGCATCACCACATTTTGAGAGCTATAATTTTTGCATATTTTGGCCCACAGAGTCATGTGAGGTCTTATTTTTTGCGGGACGAGTTGACGTTTTTATTGGTACCATTTTCAGGCACATGACATTTTTTCATCGCTTTTTATTACGATTTTTGGGAGGCAGAATGAACAAAAATCAGCAATTCATGAATTTCTTTTGGGGGGGACGTATATACCGTTCCGCGTGTTGTAAAATTTACAAAGCAGTTTTATTCTTCGGGTCATTACGACTACAGCGATGCCTCATTTATATTTTTTTTGTTTTGGCGCTTTTATACAATAAAAACTATTTTATATATAAAATAATTATTTTTGCATCGCTTTATTCTGCGAGCTATAACTTTTATTTTTTCGCTGATGATGCTGTATGGCAGCTCATTTTTTGCGGGACAAGATGACGTTTTCAGCCGTACCATGTTTATTTATATCAGTCTTTTTGATCGCGTGTTATTCCACTTTTTGTTGGGCGGTATGATGATAAAGCATTGTTTTTTTGTCTTGTTTTTTTTTTAAGGCGTTCACTAAAGGGGTTAACTAGTGAGACAGTTTTATAGGGCGGGTCGTTACGGACGCGGCGATACTAAATATGTGTACTTTTATTGTTTGTTTTTTTTTATTTACATAAAGAAATGAATTTATTGGGGAATATATATATTTTTTTCTTTATTTAGGAAATTTTTTTACACGTTAATTTTTATTTTTTTTACTTTGTCCGAGGGTGGGACATCACTGTATAGTGCATAGCACAGTGTCAGGCACTGAGGAAGCCGCCTCCCTGCAGGACCCGGAAGGACCCTACCGTCCAACTTGGATCCGGGGTCCTGCAGGGAGAAGGCCCTCGGAACAGCGCAATCACATCGCGCTGTTAGGAGGTCTCAGGGAAGCACGCAGGGAGCCCCCTCCCTGCGCTATGCTTCCCTATACCGCCGGAACACTGCGATCATGTTTGATCGCAGTGTGCCGGGAGCAGTCTGTGACTGCTCCTGGCACATAGTGCCGGGTGTCAGCTGTGATAATCAGCTGACACCCGGCCGCGATCAGCTGCGCTCCCCCGTGAGCGCAGCTGATCGCGTATGACGTACTATCCCGTCCTTGGGAATTAAGTCCCAGGGTTCATGGACGGGATAGTATGTCAAATGACAGAAAGGTGTTAAAGGGAGATGGGAGTGGTTACTAACCAACATCAGCTGACCAGCCTAAAAGAACTGCCAGCAAGAGACTGACATTAACTTTTGCTGGACCTAAAGGAAAAAACAACATTTAAATTTCCACAGACCCAGAGCTGCCAAGAATCCCTTAATGATTCGTAACACCATTCTTCAAAGATGTATGAAGCCCGTCTAAGCTGACCGTGCTCACTCGGAGGTTTCTGTGTATCCCATGGAAGTGAATGGAAAGAGCTACGCACATGCAAGGCCACCTTTCCACTTATTTTTCCATCTGGATTTAGTAGTCGATCATCATCTCATCAAGCTAGATGGAAGTCGAAGACCCTGTATTATAGAAGTATCCTGTCACAATCCATTTTTGGATTTGTGGCAGCTCTGGTTCCACTATTTTTTAAAATGTAGCTTTTTTGCTTTCAGGCCAGCGGGGGTTAATGTCAGTTTCCCTTGCTGCAACTGCAGAGTTGCTAGGTCAGCTGATGTGGGTGGTGACCACTCCCACCATCCTTTAAACAGTCACCTAATACATCAGCTGACTGTCAGTGATAGCAATCTACAGTGACCAAGCCTGGAGTAAGGAGCTGGCTGGCTGCTGTGGTGTATCAGCTGGTTTTGAGAGTTTGTGATCCTGGTGGCTTTATTCTGCTGTGCGGAGCTTTGCAGCATAGTAAGTTGTAAAGCTAAGTTGTGTTATTACCCCGTCAGTCTTGTGTTTGTCACTGTCCCCTGTGTTGTACTTTCTGCAGTAGTGAGGCTAGCACCTTTGCCGGCCAGTGCACTAGCCAGGGCAGTGTGAGGTGACAGCCAGGGATGAGGTTCCTGACGGCGGTGGAGGGAAGGACCCACTTAGGCTCAAGTTTGCGCAGGAGGTGTCCATTCCTCATTTCCCTATCGATAGGGCCTTTCCTAACCCCTTTACCATCCCATTGTGTGTGTCGTGCCATCCGCCGACCGACCCCCGTTGGGTCGTCATATATCGTGACATTATCACCGACCGATAATTTTTTACGGTGAACCGATGGCCCAAGCACAGGCTTTTGCTCAGCTGATCCAGACCCTCACTGATGAGGTTAAGGAGCTGCGGTGTCAGGTGGTGCAGCAGCTTCAGCAGTTGTCAGGGTTCTGGGTCTCAGCTCATGTGCAGGCTCAACCAGAACCCAAGATATCTCTCCCTGACAGGTTCTCTGGAGGGAGAGATAAATTGTTGGTTTTTCAGGAGGCCTGAAAGATATATTTCAGGCTCCGCCCTCATTCTTCAGGGAGTGGGGAACAGCGTGTGGGGATTATAGTCTCCCTTCTCAAGGGCGATCCCCAATCCTGGGCCTTCTCGCTGCCGACCAATTCACCATCTTTGCAGTCGGTGGATGAGTTTTTTGCGGCATTGGCACTTGTGTATGGGGATCCTGATGGCATCTCCCTGGCTGAGTCTAGATTCTGTAAAATCAAGCAGGGGGGGTTGGCCGGCTGAGGAGTACTGCTCTGAGTTTAAGAGATGGGCCACTGACACGCAGAGGAACGACCCTTCTCTTAGGATTCATTTTTGTCAGGGTCTGTCACCTTAGCTATAGGATACTCTGGTGACTAGGGTTGAGCATTCCGATACTTCCGATACCTGAAATCCAATGTAAGTCTATGGGAACAAAATATCGGAAGTACTTCCGATACTTACTTCCGATATTTTGTTCCCATAGACTTACATTGGATTTCAGGTATCGGAAGTATCGGAATGCTCAACCCTACTGGTGACACAATCCTGTGTCATTGGAAGCCTCCATGGCCCTTGCTATCCAGGTGGATAGACGCCTCAGGGAGAGACATACACCAAATCTGCCCCCTGTTCTTTCTAGGGAGAAGGACACACCAGTGCAGGCGGACGAACCCATGCAGGTGGGAGGTGTCTCTTCTCAAACGGGGTTTGTCTGCAGTTTGCCATGGTATGGGGGCATGTTTCTACTGTGGACTTACAGGTCATTACATCAATGTCTGCCCAGCTCGCGCCAAAGTATGTACACCATCTCAAAAGCTGCGTGCCCCTGATAGTGTGGAGGGAGGCAACCAGGGTGTGTATATTTCCTCCATCTTTTCATCTCAGTGTACCATTCCTGCTGAAGTGGTGGTTGGCTGGGTTACTGAGACTGTACCGATGCTTGTTGATAGTAGAGCGAGAGTCAATTTGGTGGATTCTCGCTGTGTTCTGACCCATGGTCTGATGGGTAGGACGCTGTCGAGACCCATCAGTGTTCAGGCAATTGACTCTGTTCCTCTCAGCCAGGGGAAAGTGACCCAAGGCATAGATATTAACCTGCGTATAGGGACTGTTCATGAGGAGTCCCTGATGTGCTACGTCTTGGAGGGTATGCCAACTCCCATCGTCCTAGGCCTTCCCTGGCTGAAGAAACACAACCCGGTCATACATTGGCGGTCCAGGGAAGTAGTCAGTTGGGATCAGTCTTGCAAGGACTGCTGCCTGAGACCTACTGTCTCTGCCGTCCTTCTTAAACCTACCCCTTCTTTGTTGGAGGCTGCTAAGGAGCTACCTGGGAGTAGCTGCAGGATTTAACCCTCACCACAGGTAAACCCTGAGTCTCGGTGTCCTCCCGGGAGGAGGGATCAAGGGAGGGTGGTGGTTCCCTCTGTATATAGTGAGGGTATGAGTTTGGTGACACAGAGTTCACCATCCTTTGGCAAGCGCTTGCGTGGAAATAAACGTTCAGGTCCGGACCTGTGTGTAGGAGTACGTGTGGGTGTCCACCAAAAACATCAGGTGGAAGTACGCATCAGGGACCTGGAATCCTAGGGTGATCGGGCCATATCGGGTGTCAGCCATTCTTAGCTCGGAGACTTTTCAGCTGGAGTTAAGCCCAGTAATGCACATACACAACATTTTCCACAGCTCGGCGCTCTGGAGATTTGTTCCGCCTCCGGAGCCTACGTTATTGCCATCTCCATTGGGCTGCGTATGCCATAAACCTCAAGATCAGGTGACTGCGGAGGTGAATTTTTGTGGATCGAGGCGTCCTCACCATATGTCGTTTCCGGTGAGGTCCGGTGTTAAGGGTCCAGAGGCCCCTCATTGAAAGGGGGGGTACTGTCACGATTCATTTTAGATTCGTGGCAGCTCTGGTTCCACTATGTTTTAAATGTAGTTTTTTTGCTTTCAGGCGATCAGAGGTTAATGTCAGTTTTCCTTGCTGCAACTGCACAGTTGCTAGGTCAGCTGATGTGGGTTGTAACCACTCCCACCATCCTTTAAATAGTTACCTGATGCATCAGCTGTCGGTGATAGAGCAAGCTACAGTGACCAAGCCTGGAGTAAGGAGCTAGCTGGCTGCTGTAGTTTATCAGCTGGTTTCGTGAGTTGGTGATCCTGGTGGCTTTATTCTGCTGTGCGGTACTTTGCAGCAGAGAAAGTTGTAAAGCTAAGTTGTGTTATTACCCCAGCAGTCTCGTGTTTGTCACTGTCCTCTGTGTTGTACTATCTGCAGTGGTGAGGCTAGCGCCCTTGCCAGCCAGTGCACTAGCCAGGGCAGTCTGAAGTGACAGCGAGGGACGAGGTTCCTGACAGCGTTGGGGGGGAAGGACCCACTTAGGGCGTTAGGGGAGTGCAGGGTCAGGCTCAGGTTTGAGCAGGAGGTGTCCATTCCTCATTTCCCCATCAGTAGGGCCTTCCTCACCTCTTTACCATCCCATTGTGTGTGTGTGTCGTGCCATCCGCCCAGGGCTGGCTCCAGGTTTTCATGTCGAGTCTCAGTGGGCCCCTTTAAAACATACCACAATTCATGATGCTCAGATACGGAAGAGAAATATAGGTATAGTACAATGTCAAATACTTTACTTCTTACATTACATGAGTGATATCTATTGTAAATTCTACAATAGCTCAGAAACCGGACAGTATAATCCTCCATACAGTATTATGGGCAGCACATAGTGCCCCATACAGAATAATGAGCCCCATATATTGCTCCATACAGTATTATGGGCACCACATAGTGCGCCATACAGAATAATGAGCCCCATGTATTGCTCTATACAGAATAATGAGCCCCTTATATTGCTCCATACAGAATATTGAGTCCTATATATGATGCTCCATACAGAATAATGGGCCCAATATAATGCTTCATACAGTATAATGAGCCACATATATTGCTCCATACAGAATAATGAGCCCCATATATTGCTCCATACATAATTGGTCCCATATAATGTTCCATACAGTATATGATGATCTCCACATAATGCTCCAGAATATGATGGTCCCCATATAATGCTCCATACAGTATAGGACGGACCACATAGAGTATAATGAGCCCCAGATATTGCTCCATACAGTATGAATCAATATAATGCTCCATACAGTATATGATGGGCCCCATATATTGCTCCAAACAGAATGGGCTCCATATAATGCGCCATACAGAATAGACCCCATATGTGCTCCATATGATGCACCATATATAATGGGCACCATATGATGCTCCATTATATGATGGGCCCCATACGATGCCCCATATATAATGAACCCCATATGATGCTCTAGTATATGATGGGCCCAATATATGATTCTCCAGTGTATGATGAGGCCCATATAATGCTCCATATATAATGGGCCCCATATATAATGCTCCATATATAATGGGCTCTATGTGATGCTCCATATATAATGGGCCCAATATGATGCACCATATATAATGGGCACCATATGATGCTCCAGTATATGATAGGCCCTATGGATGCTGCTCCAGTATGATTGGCCTATATAATGCTCCATATATAATGGGCCCCATATGATGCTCCAGTATATAATGGGCCCCATATATGATGCTCCAGTGTATAATGGGCCCCATATATGATGCTCCAGTATATAATGGGCCCCATATATGATGTTCCAGTGTATAATGGGCCCTGTATATGATGCTCCAGTGTATAATGGGCCCCGTATATGATGCTCCAGTGTATAATGGGCCCCATTTATAATGCTCCAGTGTATAATGGGCCCCATATATGATGCTCAAGTGTATGCTGGGCCCCATATATAATGCTCCAGTGTATAATGCTCCCCATATATTGCTCCAAACATTAAAAAAAAATTAAATACCTCTCCTCGCTGGCCGCTGCTCTACTCCGGACTGCTCAGCGTCACCATCTTACAGCCTGATGTTATCGCGCCCTCTGACCTGAATGTCACTGTCAGAAAACGCGAAAGACGTCACAGCGGTGGAGCAGGGAGAGGTAAGTATCGCAAGTGCCGGGGCCCTGAGCAAGCGGGGGGGCCCACTCGTGGGCGCCGGCACTGGCACAGGGCTCCTCATAGTACACCGGTGTCTCCGACGGTGAGTGGGCCCCCCGCCTGCTCAGGGCCCCGGCACTTGCCCAGGTGCTGACGCCGGCCCCGCGTCCGCCGACAGAACCCCCAATTGGGTCATCATATATCGTGACAGATCCACATTGGACATTTATGTCATGTATCCTGAGGATATATAAAAATGTCTAAGATTGATCCGCAAATGTCTAAGATTGATCCAACACTTGTAGTCAATTTTACCTTTTATATATATAAATGGTACAATATTGTGCAAATGACCAATAATCAAGACCAAGGGCGCAAAAAAAAACCTTGAAATAAAGAAAATCATTAATCAGATGCACAAGAAAATCCAGTCTAGTGATTGCTACCAATAACCTCTATTGCTTAGTATGCTTTTACCCTTGCAAACAACCCTCAATCAAGCTTGATCTCTGGTGCTTTGACAACAATATTTGTGCATTATCCTGCATGTGGGCAGCTTTAGAATACAAGTAATCACATTTATTACTGGAGGCAAAATTCCAATGTACTGGTAATAGTGATGTATCATAATCATAATGGATATGTTGCTGAATTTTTGGTTTTCTCAATCAGTTTTTTTCTAACTTCACACCACTTATTGATGGCTTCACTTTCTGGAACACGTGGTCATGCCACTTTCCTCAAAACCATACTTTGAGCAGGGGGTTGGACCAGATGACCCAGGAGGTCCCTTCCAACTCTACCATTCTATGATTCTATGTACCCTTTCCCCATCAGAACCAAACTCTTTGCCAATCAAACTGTTTAAAGCAAAATAAATAGTTCAAAATGTGAAAATACAAAACTCCAGATTTGGAGCTTGGAAAATTTTCAATTTTATTATTTCTATAGATTAAAAAAAAATCCATCCCACATCCAATTTGGTGGAGCATTTCGAACATATGTTCTTTACAAAGTCTAACATCAAGACAGGACCTTCGTATCCCACCTAATTGTATAATAAATATTTTTAAACCCTAATTGCATATTATGTACCAATATGCACCAAATTTGCTACTTTTTGTCTCAGGTTCTAGGGACATAAAGATTAGTATATAGTCATGGCCGAAAGTGTTGGCACTCTTGAAATTGTTCCAGAAAATGAAGTATTACTCCCAGAAAATTATTGCGACCACACATGTTTTGTTATACACATGTTTATATCCTTTGTGTGTATTGGAACAACACAAAACAATCTGGGGGAAAAAAGGCAAATTGGACATAATTTCACACAAAACCTCAAAGATAGGCCAGACAAAATTGTTGGCACCTTTCCAAAATTGTGTGTACCAACTTTGTTTCAAGCATGTGATGCTCGTTCAAACTCACCTGTGGCAAGTAACAGATGTGGGCAATACGAAAATCATATCGGAAACCAGATAAAAAAGGAGAAGTTGACTCAATCTTTGCATTGTGTGTCTGTGTGTGCCACTAAGCATGGAGAACAGAAAGAGGAGAAGAGAACTGTCTGAGGACTTGAGAACCAAAATTGTTTAACAATATCCACAATCTCAAGGTTACAAATCCATCTCCAGAGATCTTCCTTATATGATAAAATGCTCTTTATACCGCTTTATTTGTCCTGCGGAGGTGATGTAAAGCATATGAACACTTACAAATCCTTTCTCCGCAGATTACCCCGTGATGTGGTTATGTCTCAACCATTTGGTGCTTCGAGAGAAAGCAAAAGGAGAGTTTTTGCATCTCTTGCGGAACAAAATGTATCTATCACCCATAGACCTTTTGCTTTCAGGCCCTAATAAGTGTTCAGACAAAGGAATGCATAAAGAAACACATAATCCAGAAACAAAACTATATACAATGTTTCCATTTGTGACCAATAGTGAAAGGTTGTATTTGAGATAAGATATCACCACTATGCATTAGTGTTACATATAGATAGAAGGCTCCAGTTAACTTTGCTTCTTTTCTGCATCGTTATCAGATAGGATGTTAGATATCTTGAGTGTTTTTTATTTTTGCGGAGGTCGGCAGGTTTTGAAGTATTTAGCATGCTTCCTTAGTTGTTCCCAGCTTAATAAGTCTTCCATGCTACAAGCAAAGGCTAATTTACTGAGCTACGCCCGGACATGAGCGGAATCGCTCCGAAAACTCCTTTTAAGTTATGTTCACACAATGACTTTTTCAGGTGGAAATCTGAAAAACCTGTCAGAAAACGCTCAAAAGAATGAATGTATGTATTTCTAGGTGAAAACTGCTTGCTGTGCTTATGTTCAGACTTATGAACGTCTGTTAATCACTGTTAATCAAAGGTTTCTAAAAACACCAAGCAGCTAAAAGAAGGGACCTGATCATTTTTTGCCATTTTCCGCTCGGAAAACGCTGTGTGCTTTACAGGCCAAGTCAAAATAAGCCCAGACGTCTTGAAGAGCATTTCATTATTGTTTTTGCTTACAAAATTAGTAAAGACGTCACAAAATCCATGGGAAAACCAATCAAAAAGCCACTGATGGCCAAACCTGTTGGAAAAACGCTCAGGAAACGACTGGAAAAATTATTCAGGACAGAAGACGCTTCAGGAAAAAAAAAGTTTCCTGAAGTGTCTTTTACTTGAAAAACTCGGTAACGTTACCAGAGTTTGAAAGACGCCACATAATGTCTTTTTCAGGTGGGTGAACCAGCCTAGTTTTCCTAGAGTAGGACGCTTCGCAAATCACCAACATTTTGTTATTTTCACTCGGAACAGTCTTTTTCTAGCATTTTTTGGGTTGTTTCCTGAGCGCTTTTTTTGGCAACCAGTCGGTTTTTTCTTTAGTGTTTTTCTTTTTTTTTATTTACTGACTTTTTGACGTTTTTAACTCCATTTAACAATGAAGAAACCACTCGTGCTTTTTCTAGTAAAATGGTGGCAAAATGTTCAAAAAAGCACCCTGGCATCTTTTGAGCCTTACAGTTGACTTGTATTTTCTAAACAGAAAATGCTTGAAGAATGGACCGGTAATGCCTGAAGAATGGACCGGTCACTCCTTCAATAAACTTCCCCCCTTCGGGAACCTGCCGCAGTTAGAAGACACTCAAAAGCCTGAACATATGCACAGCGAGTAGTTACATAAAATTTCGTGTGTTCATTAGTTTGAGTGCTTTTGGGCGCTTTTACAAGCAGGATTCATAGCAGACCAACCTCAAAAAAAGATGTGCGCACATACCCTAAGACAAGGTACAGGTTAAGATCAGGGTATGGTCATAACAGACACACAAGCCCATGCCTCAATGGTGCCTGAAAACGGCTGACTTTTACTGGCAAAAGTGCATGCAATAGTTCTGGATGCCGAGACCCCAAGTGGATGGATGGATGGATAGATAGATACAGTTGAAACCAGAAGTTTACATACAACATATAAAAAGACACATCTGCATGTTTTTCTCAATATCTGACATGAAATCAGAATAAACCTTTCCCGTTTTTGGTCAATTAGGATTACCATAATTATTAATATTTTCCAAATGCCAGAATAATGAAAGAGAGAAAATGTTTTAAGTTATTTTTATTACTTACTGCAAAGTCAAATGTTTGCATACACTAAGATTACTATGCCTTTAAACAATTCTGGACTGCCCATATAATGATGTCATGTGTTTGGAAGCTTCTGATAGGTTTTTTTGCAACATCGGAGTTAATTAGAGACACACCTGTGGATGTATTTTAATGCACACCTGAAACACACAGCTTCTTTGTGTAGCATCATGGGAAAGTCTCAAGAAATCAGCCAAGATATTAGGAAGAGAATTGTGAACTTGCACAAGTCTGGCTCATCCTTGGGTACAATTTCAAGATACCTGAAGGTGCCTCGTTCATCTGTACAAACAATTATATGCAAATACAAACAAGATAGGAATGTCCAGCTATTGTACCGCTCAGGGAGGAGATGGGTTCTGTGTCCCAGAGATGAAGGAGCTTTGGTCCGACATGTGCATATCAACCCAAGGAAAAAAACGAAAGCAGTTGTGACAAGGGCGTACCCACCGTGGGGCAAGAGGGGACAGCTGCCGCCCCTAGAAGCAGTGGCCTGGTCACCTGTTTTTCTGCCGCCGGCCCTTTAAATCTTCGGGCACGGCGGCTTTACAGGTGCACGCAGTGACCCGGGTGCCCTGTACATAGGAGGTTAATAAAAATGCCTGACGTTGAACGTCAGGATGTTCTTTGTGGGCAGAGAGAGAGAGCGCTCTGCTCTCCCTGTCTCCCGCCCCTGGCTGCAGCGCGCCCATTGAACCTGAACGTATCAGGTCAGTGACTTTCTCTCAACTCAGGCATCCGGAGGAGCGTAAAGTGTCAGGAGTCAGGACAGGTGCTGAGCTGGGGCCTTGGGCTGGCTGATGTATTCAGGGGCTGGGGGCTGGCTGATGTATACAGGGGCTGGGGACTGTGGCTGATGTATACAGGGGCTGGGGGCTATGGCTGATGTATACAGGGGCCTCTGGCTGGCTGGGCTGATGTGTATACAGGGGCTGGGGCTGGCTGGGCTGATGTATATACAGGGGCTGGCTGGGCTGATGTATATACAGGTGGTGCTGGGCTCAGTGGGCTGTGATGATATACAGGTGGTGCTGGGCTCAGTGGACTGGTGATGATATACAGGTGGTGTGGTCTCGGGCTTGTGATGCTGTATATACGGTGCTGGCTGGTGGCTGTGATGATATATATACAGGTATGGAGCAGTTTCATTCATCTTTTTCGTTCTAAAATTTTACAACCTGAACGACCATGGCTTGCCCCCCTAGTTTTGATCCTGGGTACGCCCATGCGTTGTGAAGATGATGGCGGAAGCTGGTAAGATTGTGTCAATATCCACAGTAAAACAAGTACTGTATCAACATGGGCTGAAAGGCCACTCTGCCAAGAAGAAGCCATTACTTCAAAAGTCCTGTGGTCTGATGAAACTGGAATTGAACTTTTGGGGCATAATGACCATCGTTACATTTGGAAGGAAAAGAAGATTATGTGGCAATACTGAAGCAACATCTCAAGCCATCAGCCAGGAAGTTAAAGCTTGGAAGGAAATGGGTCTTCCAAATGGACAATGACCCGAAGCTTAGTGCCAAAATAGTAACAAAGTGGCTTAACCCCTTAGTGACCGAGCCACTTTTGACCTTAATGACCAAGCCAATTTTTTCAATTCTGACCACTGTCAATTTATGAGGTTATAGCTCTGGAACGCTTCAACGGATCCCACTGATTGTTTTTTTGTGACATATTGTACTTCATGTTAGTGGTAAAATTTCTTCGATATGGCTTGTGTTTATATATGAAAAAAATGGAAATTTGGTAAAAATGTTTAAAATTTTGCATCATTCAAACTTTTAATTTTTGTGCCCTTAAATCAGAGTCATATCGCACAAAATAGCTAATAAATAACATTTTCCAAATGTCTACTTTACATCGGCCCAATTTTGGAAACCTAATTTTTTTGTTAGGACGTTATAAGGGTTAAAAGTTGACCAGTGATTTCTCATTTTTCAACTTAATTTACAAAACCATTTTTTTTTAGGGACCACATCACATTTGAAGTGACTGGGGGTCAGTATCACAGAAAATACCCAAAAGTGACACCATTCTAAAAACTGCACCCCTCAAGGTTCGCAAAACCACATTCAAGAAGTTTATTAACCCTTCAGGTGCTTAGGTGCTTCACGAGAACTAAAGCAATGTGGAAGAAAAAAATTTGCATTTAACTTTTTTCACAAAAAAATTACTTTAGACCCAAACTTTTGTATTTTCACAAGGGTATCAGGATAAAAAGTACTGCAAAGTTTGTTGTGCAAATTCTCCTGAGTACGCCGATACCCCGTATGTGGGGGAAAGCCGCTGTTTGGGCTCAGAAGGGAGGGAGCACCTTTTGACTTTTTGAACGCAAAATTGGCTGGAATCGATGGCAGGCACCATGTCGCGTTTGGAGACCCCCTGATATGCCTAAACAGTGGAAACCCCCCAATTCTAACTCCAACTGTAACACTGCACTAACCCCAAAGCACCCCTAACCCTAATTCCAACCTTAACCACAACCATAGCAGCAACACAACCCTAACCCCAACACAACTCTAGCCTTAACCCTAACTCTAACCCTAACTGCAAAAAATGGTAAAAAAAATACAATTTTATTATTTTATTATTTTTATCTAAGGGGGTGGCAAAGGGGGGGGTGATTTGCTATTTTTTAGGGGTCTATCACAGTGATCTAAATGAACCAATAGGAAAAATCTATTGTTGCCGTGTACCGGCCGGCAGATCTCGGTGGGCGCACTGCGCATGCGCCCACCATTTTTTTCCAGGAAGATGACACAGGGGCGCGGAATGGAGCAGGAGGGTCCTGGGATGGCGGAGGAAACAGGGGACCCCATTTCTCTCCTCTGGTATGCTAGATCATATCAGAAGAGAGAGAAATGAATGAAAATTAAAAAAAATTTTTTGTGATCGCCGTTATTCCGTGAATAACGGTGATCACGTGACTGGGGATGGTAAAAGCCAACTCGAATCATGTTCTGCGGGGTCTCAGCTACCACTGGTAGCCGAGACCCCAGAGATTTTCCGACGCTGGGGAATAAGTACCCTTAACTGCTGCCGTTAAAAGGCGTATCGGCGTTCATTAAGGATAACAAAGTTAATGTTTTGGAGCCGCCATCACAAAGCCGTGATCTCAGTCCTATTGAAAATTTATGGGCAAAGCTGAAAAGGTGGGTGCGAGCAAGGCGACCTACAAGTCTGGATCAGTTACACCAGTTTTGTCAGGAGGAATGGGCCCAAATTCCGACCAATTATTGTGAGAAGCTTGTGGAAGGAGATCCCAAACGTAGGACCCAAGTCATTCAGTTTAAGGGCAATGGTACCAAATACTAATAAAATGTATGGAAACTTTTGACTTTGCAATAAGTAATAAAAATTCCTTAAAACATTCTCTCTCTCTCTCTCTCTCTCTCTCTCTCTCTCTCTCTCATTATTCTGGCATTTGGCAAATTTTAATAATTATGGTAATCCTAATTGACCTAAAACGGGAAAGGTTTATTCTGATTTCATGTCAGATGTTGAGAAAAACCTGCAGATGTGTCTTTTTATATAATGTGTGGAAACTTCTGGTTTCAACTGTAGATAGATAATAGATAGAAAGATAAATAGAGAATAGATAGATAGAAGAAACCTGACCAGCATCTAAGTGTGAACAGGTGTAAGCTGCAATAGCTGCATTATATAGAAAGAGAAAACACAGCAGCACTCTATATAAGACAAGATATATGGAAACACTGAAGACATTGAGTCTAAACTATGTTTTTGTGTCCATTTAGCTGTAGGCTCAGGGCTGGCGTCAGCACCCGGCGTACCCGGGCAAGTGCCGGGGCCCTGAGCAGGCAGGGGGGCCACTCGCCGTCGGGCACCCCGGCGCCCGTTAGTGGATGAGAGCGGTACCAGCGCCACCACTGGGCCCCCCCCACTTGCTCAGGGCCCCAGCAGTAGCCGGCGCAATACTTACCTCTCCCCGTGCCTCCACTGACGCAGCTCCGGGCTCCAGGGAGAGCCTGCAGGGCGCCCGCGCTTCCTCTCACAGCAGCGCCGCTGAATGACGTCATCATTCAGCAGCCGGCTGTGGCAGAGAGAGCGCGGACGCAGGACAGGTGAGATGTGAGGTGTCTGTGTGTGTGTGTGTGTATGTATCAGTGTGTGTGTATGTAGTGCGGTGCTTTGTGTACGTGAGAGAGTGCTGTGGTGCTGTATGTGTGATGGTGGTGGGGGGAGGCAGTGATGATGATGATGATGGGGAGGCAATGATGATTATGATGGGGAGGCGATGATGATGGGGAGACGATGATGATGGGGAGGCAATGATGATGATGATGGGGAGGCGATGATGATGAGGAGGCGATGATGGGGAGACAATGATGATGATGATGGGGAGGTGATGATGTGGGAGGCAATGATGATGGGAGGCGATGATGATGGGAGACATGATGATGGGGAGCAATGATGATGATGATGGGGAGACAATGATGATGATGATGGGAAGCAATGATGATGATGATGGGAGTCTTTCCACAGCGCCATTTCCTGAGCGGTAACAGCGCAGAACGCAGCACAGTGCAGAGGAGAGCTCCATATTTTGTATGGAGCATTATATGGGGACCAGTATCCTGTATGGAGCATTATTTGGGGTCCAATATTCTTTATGGAGCATTATATTTGGCCCATAATATTGTATGGAGGACTGTACTGTCCAGTGTGTACTGCGCGCTGTGAGGATTTGGCGGTTTTTGAGCTATTGTAGAATTTACAATAGATATCACTCATGTAATGGAAGAAGTGAAGTATTTTGGCATTGTACTATACCTATATTTCTCTGCAGTATCTGTGCATCATGAATCGTGGTCTGTGTTAAAGGGGCCCACTGAGACTCTTTCGCCCGGGGCCCATAAAAACCTGAAGCCGGCCCTGTGTAGGCTGATAGCTCAAAATAGGTATGTACAGTGGAATAGGGACCCATTAGAGGGAGGTCACCTTGCCGTGGTTGATGGGCATACATGAATTGGCCACAGTTTAGATTCAATGTCTCCAGTGTTTGCATATACATTGGCTCATATGGAATGCTGCTGTGTTTTGTTTTTCTAGATAGATAGATGGATGGATACATGCATAGAAATGGATGGATGGATAGTTAGAGAGCTAGAGATGGATAGATAATAGATAGATAGATATATAATAGATAGATGATAGATAGAAGGATAATAGAGACAGATAATAGATAGATTGATAATAGATTATAGATAATAGATATTTAATAGATAGATGATAGACGGATAATATATAGAGATAGATAGACTGATAATAGATTCTAGATAATTGATAGATAATAGATGATAGATAATTGATAGATAATAGATATAAATTAGATAGAAGATGAAGGATCCAATCAGCATTTTGTCAGTGATGCAGCCTACTTAATGGCACATATATCATTTTTCTATAACATATTGGCACCACATTTACCGTTCACAGTAGAAATGGCGCTGCGGTGCATCTCTTGGAGAAAATCGTGCTTGTGACATTTTCCAGACCAAAGACCTGTCAGCCATCTGTGACCTTTTCTAAATCAAGTGGCTTCTCTAAAAAGTAAAAAACTAGCGTCCTGACATTATAAAACACATGAGACATTTCATTTATTCTAAGACAGTTTTTCTATTATATTATGCAATAAATGTAAATTAAAACTCCCCTCATTCGGCAATAATGGGTGCAGCGTTGTATTACACATGTGTCTCTAAGAGCAGCGACCAGAGCAAGCGCCAATCGCTGCTGGATATCCATTTGGATGCACCTGTAAGTCTATTGTCAGCGACTTTTACAGTTAGGTCCATAAATATTTGGACAGAGACAACATTTATCTAATTTTGGTTCTAGACATTACCACAATGAATTTGAAACAAAACAAATCAGATGCAGTTGAAGTTCAGACTTTCAGCTTTCATTTGAGGGTATCCACATTAAAATTGGATGAAGGGTTTAGGAGTTTCAGCTCCTTAACATGTGCCACCCTGTTTTTAAAGGGACCAAAAGTAATTGGACAGATTAAATAATTGTAAATAAAATGTTCATTTCTAGTACTTGGTTGAAAACCCTTTGTTGGCAATGACTGCCTGAAGTCTTGAACTCATGGACATCACCAGACACTGTTTTCCTTCTTTTTGATGCTCTGCCAGGCCTTCACCGCGGTGGTTTTCAGTTGTGTTGTTTGTGGGCCTTTCTGTCTGAAGTTTAGTCTTTAACAAGTGAAATGCATGTTCAATTGGGTTGAGATCAGGTGACTGACTTGGCCATTCAAGAATATTCCACTTCTTTGCTTTAATAAACTCCTGGGTTGCTTTGGCTTTATGTTTTGGGTCATTGTCCATCTGTAGTATGAAACGACGACCAATCAGTTTGGCTGCATTTGGCTGGATCTGAGCACACAGTATGGCTCTGAATACCTCAGAATTCATTCGGCTGTTCTGTCCTGTGTCACATCATCAATAAACACTAGTGACCCAGTGCCACTGGCAGCCATGCATGCCCAAGCCATCACACTGCTTCCGCCATGTTTTACAGATGATGTGGTATGCTTTGGATCATGAGCTGTACCACGCCTTCGCCATACTTTTCTCTTTCCATCATTCTAGTAGAGGTTGATCTTGGTTTCATCTGTCCAAAGAATTACTTCCAGAACTGTGCTGGCTTTTTTAGATGTTTTTTAGAAAAGTCCAGCTAGCTTTTTATTCTTGATGCTTATGAGTGGCTTGCACCGTGCAGTGAACCCTCTGTATTTAATTTCATGTAGTCTTCTCTTTATGGTAGATTTGGATATTGATACGCCTACCTCCTGGAGAGTGTTGTTCACTTGGTTGGCTGTTGTGAAGGGGTTTCTCTTCACCATGGAGAGTATTCTGCGATCATCCACCACTGTTGTCTTCCGTGGGCGCCCAGGTCTTTTTGCATTGATGAGTTCACCAGTGCTTTCTTTCTTTCGTCAGAATGTACCAAACTGTAGATTTTGCCACTCCGAAAGTTGTAGCAATTTCTCGGATGGGTTTTTTCTGTTTTTTGCAGCTTAAGGATGGCTTGTTTCACCTGCATGGAGAGCTCATGTGACCACATGTTTCCTTCACAGCAAAACCTTCCAAATGCAAACACCACACCTCAAATCAACACCAGCCCTTTTATCTGCTTAATTGAGAATGATATAATGAAGGGATTGCCCACACCTGTCCATGAAATAGCCTTGGAGTCAATTGTCCAATTACTTTTGGTCCCTTTAAAAACAGGGTGGCACATGTTAAGGAGCTGAAACTCCTAAACCCTTCATCCAATTTTAATGTGGATACCCTCAAATGAAAGCTGAAAGTCTGAACTTCAACTGCATCTGATTTGTTTTGTTTCATATTCATTGTGGTAATGTCTAGAACCAAAATTAGATAAATGTTGTCTCTGTCCAAATATTTATGGACCTAACTGTATATGGAACGGTCACCACCGCACAGTTGCACCGGCTTTCCTTGCCCCCCTGTGTAGCATTCGCGAGGTGCCGATGAGTTAGTCGTCCCACAAGAACAAAAAAAAGTCCTCATACGGCTATGGGATGTAAAGATAAAAAAAAAAGTTATGACTCTTGGAAGAAGGGGAGGGAAAAAAAAGTAAATAGCAAAAAAAATAGTTTGCCCTGGAGGGAAGGGGTTTATAAATACTTAATTCATTTTGGTTACTAAATCATTACTCTACATCTGAAAACAAGTACAATCTAAGGAAACGCACAAAGCAGCATAAGCCAATTACCTGCCCCCCGCTTCTTTTCCTCAAGTCCGTTTTTTGACAATGTCGGCTGATTGACAAATTACAAACCCGATAATTCCAAACAATAATAAATTGTTGTCGGGTAAAGTCAGCGGAAAATGTATCACTAATGTTGGGTTATGGGCAGTGAGTCAGGTCACGGCACTTTTTTTTTCTAACACGTCCTCATTTTGATTCTTAAGCCGCTGAGATTTAATCTGATCGTTTGGTTCTAGTGTTTTTAGCTTCATTTCTTAGTTCTAGGGCTTTAGATGGAGCGGACCTCAACGTATTACAATTGTTTTCCTAAGCTTGCAACTTACTAGATTGTGTGCTATTGTTTCAATAAAATCAGTGTTTTATCAGCAGGAGATTATCACCACAGGACAAGGTGCTTTCTGGTTCTACTGCTCTGTGTAATGCCATCCCCACCGCTGATTGGCAGCTTTCTGCCTATTCACAGTGCACACAGAAAGCAGCCAATCAGTGATTGGAGGAGGTATACAGAGCTCAGCATTGAAATCTCCGCTAGATCTACAGGAGAGAAAGCTGTGATTGTAACTGACAGCAAGCAGCTGTAAATGACACATCGCTGGAATCGGGGTCTCTCCTCCAGAATCATGCTGCTGTCAAATTGCATAGCAAAAACCTGGTGATAGATTCCCTTTAATTCAAACGGGGGTCTCTCTTGAGCATTGGTGTAGTAGCAGTGGGATAGGTGGGCTCCAGCAGTGGCATCCCCAGACACCCTACCTATGCTGAGGACCATGTCTTCCATGAGTCAGGGGTCAAATTGTGATTGCTACATCTGTAGCTCTGACATTCAGTAAGATGGGGATAAGTAAAATGTTGCGATCTTGGGACAAACGCTTTGAGGGTCCATCTTTTATTGTTTGACTTTAGCCAGCTCTATTACTTTTTTGGTGCCTTGAAATGTTAAAGAAAGTAAGTAGTTAACCACCTATATATGAGGAGACCGTACAAAGATCTTTCTAATGATCTTTTTACACCTAGACCAGCAACTGGGACAAGGAGGCATCCTCTACATTCTAGAATCTTAACTGTAAGAACAGTGGATTCTTTATTGTAAGAGCAGTGGGATTATGGATTCTTTACTGTAAGAGCAGTGAAATTGTGGATTCTTTATTGTAAGAGCAGTGGGATTATGGATTCTTTACTGTAAGATCAGTGACACTATGGATTCTTTACCGTAAGAGCAGTGGGATTATGGATTCTTTACTGTAAGAGCAGTGAAATTGTGGATTCTTTATTGTAAGAGCAGTGGGATTATGGATTCTTTACTGTAAGAGCAGTGAAATTGTGAAATCTTTATTGTAAGAGCAGTGGGATTATGGATTCTTTACTGTAAGAGCAGTGACACTATGGATTCTTTACTGTAAGAGCAGTGGGATTATGGATTCTTTACTGTAAGAGCAGTGAAATTGTGGATTCTTTATTGTAAGAGCAGTGGGATTATGGATTCTTTACTGTAAGAGCAGTGAAATTGTGGATTCTTTATTGTAAGAGCTGTGAGATTATGGATTCTTTACTGTAAAAGTAGTGAAATTGCAGATTCTTTACTGTAAGAGCAGTGAAATTGTGCATTCTTTATTGTAAGAGCTGTGAGATTATGGACTCTTTACTGTAAGAGCAGTGAAATTGTGGATTTTATATTGTAAGAGCAGTGAAATTGTGGACTATTTTCTGTAAGAGCAGTGAAATTGTGGATTCTTTACTATAAGAGCAGTGAATTGTGGATTCTTTACTGCAAGAGCTGTGAGATTATGGATTCTTTACTGTAAGAGCAGTGAAATTGTGGATTCTTTATTGTAAGAGCTGTGAAATTATGGATTCTTTACTGTAAGAGCAGTGAAATTATGGATTCTTTACTGTAAGAGCAGTGAAATTGTGGATTCTTTACTGTAAGAGCAGTGAGATTATGGATTCTTTACTGTAAGAGCAGTGACATTGTGGATTCTTTACTGTAAGAGCAGTGACATTGTGGATTCTTTATTGTAAGAGCTGTGAGATTATGGATTCTTTACTGTAAGGGCAGTGAAATTGTGGATTCTTTACTGTAAGGGCAGTGAAAATGTGGATTCTTTACTGTAAGAGCAGTGAGATTATGGATTCTTTACTGTAAGAGCAGTGAAATTGTGGATTCTTTACTGTAAGAGCAATGAGACTATGGAACTCTGCCACATGATGTTGTAATGGCTGATTTACTGCTTATATTCAAGGAGGTTTGAATGCCTTTCTTGAAAAATATAATAATACAGGTTATGGGCACTAGATTCTGTGATGGGACGTTGATTCAGGGAACTAGTCTGATTGCCGTACGTGGAGTTGGGAATTAATTTTTTCCACGATATGGCGCTATTAGTGTCTGCCACATGCAGTTTTTGCCGTGCTCTGGAGAAACATGTTCGGCTAAAGGTTGAACTCCATGAACTTTACCGTAAGTCTACCTTCAACCATAAAAGCTATGAATCTGTCACCAACTTTTAAGAAGTCATTTCAGAAGTTTTCTTGCCGACTATGTGAACCCCTCCAAAAAAGCAAAGGCTTGTCCATTTTTGATCCAAGTCATGGATCACACACTCCACTGTAAGTCCGTGAAAAAAAAAACAGCACTAGGCTGCCATGATAGGTGTGTTCTAGTGGTCAGATTGTCTTCTTTGTGTCATAGGAGAAGCTTGAGAAAACCTTGTACAAAACAAAATGATGAAACTCTGCTGGACTCACGGATCCGACACTGATGAAAATCTGATCCTGCACATTGATGAAAATGGATCCGTTATTTGTGAACAGCATCAATGCGTGTAAGACGCCCTTATTAGCAAGAAAACATCGGATTGCACTCGCCATGTTATATGCTCATGTGAGTGAGCCCTTAAGGGCTAAGTTCACACTAGGTGTTTTTGCTGCATTTTTTATGATACTATTTTTATGCAAATTTTCAGCTGCATTTTACAGTAGCAGCAAAGCCTATGAGATTTCAGAAATCTCATGCACGCAGCTTGGTTTTTGTGTCATCAGGATTTTGTGCTTCGCATGTTTTTTGCACAATGAAGCATGTCACTTCTTTCAGCGTTTTTTAACCCATTGTGGTGAAAAAACGCACTAAAAACTCAGGTATCAGGTTTTGCCGCGTTTTTTTGTTCCAAAACCTGATTCTATGGAATAGGACATTTTTTTCAACACTAAACTTTATCAGCGTGCACAAATCCAGCATGCCAAAACCGACGAAAAAAAACCAAGGAAGACCAAGGAAGACATGCTTTTTTCTGCACTTTTCATGCAAGAGATCAGGTTTTGCTGCAGAAAAAAAAAGCTGAAAAAACTCCTAGTGTGAACTTACCCTAAAAAGTGCACATCTTTCTGCCAGGGAAAAATGGCAAAGTGCAATTATTTTTGGTAAAATAACCAAACGTCATGATGGAACGATAAGAGCCCATTACATTTCTTTGTAATGTATTGGATCCTACAGCGTTATTATTTTGTTTTTCTGCTTCTAAAATGGAACCCCAAAAAGGAAGAATGAGCACCAATGCGAATCCACCTGAAGCCTGGACATATTTCATGTATTACTATATAAGACCGGTTTCAGACTAGTCCTGGCCTTTCCTTGTGTCCATTCATCTGACCGGACAGGTTGATGGATCCCTTTGAATCCGGAGTCACACGGGCGTTTCTTCTTTCATCCGAGAGAATCGGGTCGATCATGCAAATCACTCTCTGATCAGATGGAGTGCGATCCGATCTCCATCTTCTATATTCTGTCAGTCCGTGAAAAAATGGAACCGCGCTCATATTCCAATCTGTGTGATCCAATGTTATCCACGGACTCACTGACTTGCACGGCAGAGTGCAATCCGAATTTTGGATCAAACTCGAAATGCAGCGATTTTACCCTGGAACCATTGTTATCCGAGGAAAAAAAAACGGACATGTTCACGGCTCCATAGGGGCCCCACATCCTCTAATAGAAGCTCGGTCCACGCACAGATTTTTTATCTTTACTATATTTTATTGTAACAGCGTCAGATTTTCTCTCCTGTATATTATAATGAACAAAAGGAGTTTGATGGATATTTTTTGTATGATTTAATTTAATAGCAGAAGTTGTCACATTTTTTTTTTACTTAAATGCGTGTATTTGGGACTAAAAATGATTTTGGGTTTCACTAAAAATTTTGCACCGTTTGGATTTTACAGACTGTTAGATTCGCTGCACGTTTTACTGTGATGTGGTCCGTGGTTATAATTCAGCTTGGAGGAGCTCAACAAAAGAGTTACAAACTCCCTGAGCTTACTGATGGATTTTCAGTTAGCTCCTTCTTCGATAGACAGTGCAACAGAGAAACCTAATTGCAAAATTATTTTTAGCCCCGTTAAGAAAAAAAAAGAAAAATTGTTCTCAAAGGTGGACAACCTCAGATATCTGGTGACAAACTGTGCAACATGGAATGTTGGGTTGTCGGAGTTAGGTAACTAAACTGTTCATATGATATTAATGATCTCTAGTTGACATAATTGCAAGAAAAAGCTCGCTCTGATGGATGACTTATAGTGACATTCCCAATATATATTATTAATTTTATTTTTCTTAAAATTAATTTTCCCGAGGAGCCAAATGAGAGACCGTGACTGTTGTGGAGCGCCGAACCAATAGGCTGAAATTAATTCTACTCAGTATTAATATTGATATATTATAATTATTATATTATTGATAATTATATTAATATTAATTGTATCACTTAATATTGAGCAGAATTAAGTATGCTGACACCCCTGTATATCGCTTGAACCCGTGTACAGTCCCTTCTGTATATCGTATGAGCCCACCAACAGCCCCTTATATACTGTAAGAGCCCCATGCAGCCTCCCCCTATGAGGCATGAGCCCCACGCAACCTCCCCCATATGCAGCATGAGCCCAACACAGCCTCCCCCATATGCAGCATGAGCACCTCCAAAGTCTCCCCATGCCCACCCAAACATCCCATACACATGAAAAAAATGCACCTCCACCAATGCAGTCAGCGCCTATGGAGACAGCGAGCGGGCAGGCCCGGTGCGGACCGTCGGTCTCTGGTTTCCAGCCCCATGGCTGTCTCGGTCCAAGGGCCGGACTGAGACAGCCAAAGGGCCAGATGCACTTTGCCCAGGTCTGGTGTACACACATCACTTTCATGATACTAGGTAGAAAATGTTGTGAATCCTTAATGTAGGTCAGTGACCACCGTTTTTCTATAATCGACCACAGCATGACCGTGGTTCAACAGTAAAATGTGCAAAGGAATATATACAGAAACAGGAGAATATATGATAAAGTGTTTGGATAACCAATAAGGTTATGGTGTAAGAAGAAAGAAGGAATTAAAACAAACTTACTATTTCAAGTCCCCTTACTAGCTTAAAAGTGGCTTTCACTCTGGGCATCCATATAAAACACTGACATTGCATTAAATGGTGCTTGCACTTTCCAGACAACTTGATCTAATTTGATAAATAATGTGATAAATAGGCAATCCGCAAATCACTTTATTTCTAAATTGTCTTATTTCTGGAAAATCCTTCCATAGTGGAAGTGGGGCGGGTCTTTGTCTCTCTACAGGAAGTAGGGAAATTTTTTATCTCTCTACAGGAAGTGGGGGCAGGTCTATGTCTCTACTGGATGTGGGGGTGGGTATTTCTACAGGAAGAGGGGACAGATCTTTCTCTCTAGACGAAGTGGGGCAGTTCTCTGTCTCTCTACAGGAGTGGGGGCAGGTCTCTGTCTCTCTACAGGAAGTGGGGGCGGGTCTATGTCTCTCTACAGAAGTGGGGCGGGTCTTGTCTCTTACTGGATGTGGGGGCGGGTATTTCTACAGGAAGAGGGGGACAGATCTTTCTCTCTAGACGAAGTGGGGGCAGGTCTTTGTCTCTCTATGGAAGTGGGGGCGGGTCTTTTGTTCTACAGGAAGTGGGGCAGGTCTTTTCTCTACAGGAAGTGGGGGCAGGTCTTTTTCTCTAGGATGGGGGGGGTCTTTTTTTACAGGAAGTGGGGGCGGTCTTTTTCTCTACAGGAAGTGGGGGCGGGTCTTTGTCTCTCTATGGGAAGTGGGGGCAGGTCTTTTTCTCTACAGGAGGTGGGGGAGGGTCTTTTGCTCTACAGGAAGTGGGGCGGGTCTTTGTCTCTCTATGGGAAGTGGGGTCTTTCGCTCTACAGGAAGTGGGGGCTGGTCTTTTTCTCTACCGGAAGTGGGGGTGGGTCTTTGTCTCTCTATAGGAAGTGGGGGTGGGTTTTTCACTCTACAGGAAGTGGGGGCGGGTCTTTGTCTCTTTATGGGAAGTGGGGTGTGGGTCTTTTGCTCTACAGGAAGTGGGGCGGGTCTTTTTCTCTACAGGAAGTGGGGGCGGGTCTTTGTCTCTCTATGGGAAGTGGGGTGAGTCTTTTTCTCTACAGGAGGTGGGGAGGGTCTTTTGCTCTACAGGAAGTGGGGCGGGTTTTTGTCTCTCTATGGGAAGTGGGTCTTTCGCTCTACAGGAAGTGGGGGCTGGTCTTTTTCTCTACCGGAAGTGGGGGCAGGTCTTTGTCTCTCTATAGGAAGTGGGGGTGGGTCTTTCACTCTACAGGAAGTGGGGGCGGGTCTTTGTTTCTTTATGGGAAGTGGGGGTGGGTCTTTCGCTCTACAGGAAGTGGGGTGGGTCTTTTTCTCTACAGGAAGTGGGGGCGGGTCTTTGTCTCTCTATGGGAAGTGGGGTGAGTCTTTTTCTCTACAGGAGGTGGGGGGGGTCTTTTGCTCTACAGGAAGTGGGGCGGGTTTTTGTCTCTCTATGGGAAGTGGGTCTTTCGCTCTACAGGAAGTGGGGGCTGGTCTTTTTCTCTACCGGAAGTGGGGGCAGGTCTTTGTCTCTCTATAGGAAGTGGGGGTGGGTCTTTCACTCTACAGGAAGTGGGGGCGGGTCTTTGTTTCTTTATGGGAAGTGGGGGTGGGTCTTTCGCTCTACAGGAAGTGGGGGGGTCTTTTTCTCTACAGGAAGTGGGGGCGGGTCTTTGTCTCTCTATGGGAAGTGAGGGCGGGTCTTTCTCTCTACAGGAAGTGGGGGCGGGTCTTTGTCTCTCTATGGAAGTGGGGGCGGGTCTTTGTCTCTCTATGGAAGTGGGGCGGGTCTTTGTTCTCTATTGGAAGTGGGGGCGGGTCTTTGTCTCAGTCCGTCCTGCTCTCCATTCTGGTATTCTGCTTTCAAGGATAACAGAGAGGCGGGCTTTCTGTTCAGGGCAGGCAATTTATTGGACAATAGAATGCTTGCCCGGAAATGAGGGAAGGAATGTTCCAGTACTTACAGTACTGACGGAAAACAGATGAAGAGGAACTGCCCACTGAAAAAAAGTGGGTGGCTGGAAAATTAGGACAGCTTCTGGACATATTAGACTGATATTTGGGCCAAAATCTGTTTTACCTTGATTTTCTATGAGTTTTGTTGAAAAAGTGCATAAACGTGCTTGAAAAATTTCTCATATAGGAGGTACTGCAGAGGAATTAAACACTTATTGCTGCCCATTGTGGACTGATTTTCATGGCTCCTTCCACCACCTAAAATCTATCTTTGACATCTGAGATGGAAGTAATGACACTTTGGGTCTTCCTCTTTTAATATATAAACCTATGCACATCATGTCTGGTCATAAAACAGTAATGAGTCTGCATATACACAAGGCAGAAAGCATTCCTCAAAAATCAATACTTCACAGGAGGAAAATAAAATCTTCCCAGACTGAAAGTGTGAAATGAGAAGTCATTCACCCCAGAGGACTTGGTAATTAATGCATTAATCAAGTTCAGAAGTTCTGGTTTCATTAAGAGACTGTCTCCATTATCTCTTTGATACAAGTACCGGTGGTGTGAAATGGTTCAGCGACGTTAATCAATCAGATCTCGCTGGAGATCAATCAGTAGGACAACAAGTGTGCAGTAGGACAACTAATGTGGAAGAAGCTTCAACACTGTGTGCTGATCATTGCTGACCGGACATCATTACATCTCAAGATTCTGGTCTGTGTTTTGTATTGTATCAGTATTTGCAAGCTAAAATACAGAAGAGTGCAAACCTTTATGGATATCTCCCCTGACTAGTAATGAGCAAATCTAAAAATTATTTTGAGGCATATTTGCTCTATTTGTTCAGCAGATTCAAAAGAAAGTTTTCCAATTGCTGTGAAAAGACATTTATTCTGTTCTGAGGCCTCTCCAGACCCCAAATCAAGAACATCAGAGTTGAGGTAGCGGGTTAAAAAAATTATAAAATGTGTCATTCTTACCTGACCTAGGCCTTTACTCCGTCACTCCAGATCCCCAGTCTTCCACCACAGTCTTTTGCTGAAGCTGAAGCCTGAAATTGTCCTCGTGGTTGTTTAGCGTTTGATGCACCTCATTGACTTGGGTTCTTGAAGTGCTGAGGCCTGTGATTGGCCTCATGCGGTCTCGTAAAGGGGTGATTTATCGCATTGACGTAAGTTCTTGTGGGACCATGGCCAGTGATTGACCTCACATGGTCGCACCTTATTGGTTTGGGTTCTGCCAGTGCTGAGGCTACTAAATGGTCATACGGTACCACATGAAGCCAACTGCTGACCTCAGGGCCAGACAAACCAAAGAACGGCACAAGGGACCAAGGAGCTTTGGCGGAGGGTGGCATACATACAGGTGAAGGCCTAGAACAAGTGAATATCATGTATTTTATTAATTTAACTCCATCTCATCTGGTTGGCTGCCAATTTGCTGAATTTGTACAAATTAAATCCCCAAAATTTAGGGAAATTTAGGGAAATTATAACAAATTTCAATAAATATAAATGAAGTAGTTTGCGCACATAAAAAACAGCCCACACAAGTAGAAATAATGAATATTTGTATTAGTACTTGTATTAGAAAAAATGTACGAAAATAGTAAAAGACACCCTAAAAACAAAATGTAGATTAATAAAAGTGAACTGAATGATAGAGCTGTGTTGCACTAAGCCCCGTGAAAGGGAGTGACAAGAAAAGCCTGATGAGATAGCCAGTAATCCCAAGATGGTATACAGCTAAATGTGAATGAGAGCTAGACAGAATAATAAGACAAATGGCTAATGATTAAAAATAACAAGATAAGTGGTGAATGCACTGTACGTATCACAAGAAAAAATGCATTTAGAGCAAGGTGACGATGAAATAGTCCTAAAAAATGCCTTTGGTAAAATAAAATGTTTAGTGAGACTGTCACTAAGCCAGGGGAATAGGCTGCTAGATCGGGAATACAACATAGGCTAAGGAGCTACCTCAGCGAGGAAGAACCTGCTGCCGACGGCATTCCACATTAGACGAACGGAGGTCTCAGGAGGGCGGCTCTCACCCTTTGGACTCATCGACTCAGGACAGGCCATAGGAGGCTGAAGGAGGACTTTCTACTAGCAACGGACCATCGGGGTCTTCAGGTAATACCTGCCCCTGCAGGTTTACTATTATTGACTATCCAGCATTTTACAATTGAGCTGTCACCGGCCGGGACAGTCTCACTAAACATTTTATTTTACCAAAGGCATTTTTTAGGACTATTTCATCGTCACCTTGCTCTAAATGCATTTTTTCTTGTGATACGTACAGTGCATTCACCACTTATCTTGTTATTTTTAATCATTAGCCATTTGTCTTATTATTCTGTCTAGCTCTCATTCACATTTAGCTGTATACCATCTTGGGATTACTGGCTATCTCATCAGGCTTTTCTTGTCACTCCCTTTCACGGGGCTTAGTGCAACACAGCTCTATCATTCAGTTCACTTTTATTAATCTACATTTTGTTTTTAGGGTGTCTTTTACTATTTTCGTACATTTTTTCTAATACAAGTTATTGATATATTCATTATTTCTACTTGTGTGGGCTGTTTTTTATGTGAGCAAACTACTTCATTTATATTTATGTTTATTTTATTGGCATTTTATTGTGGTAGTGTCACTGTTTGCAGCACTCTTAAACTCACTGACTGAAGCGCCGCTGACACATTTACAAATTTCAATAAATACTGATTAAATCACTCATCTTTTCTCCTGAACTTTCATGCACCACAATGCACTGCCGCCTCCAACTCAAAAATATTTCTGGAATCCGTCCTCAACCCTGAATCCACTAAAATATTAGTGCGTGCCCTCATCATCTCCCGCCACGACTACTGCAATATCCTCTCCTGTGACCTCCCTGCTCTCTCACCTCTCCAGTCCATCCTTATCTCTGTGCCTGACTAATTCACCTCTCTCCTTGCTACTCATCTGCTTCTCCCTTCTGAATATCTCTTCATTGGCTACCAATTCCCCATCGTATCCAGTTCAAACTGCTAACGTTGACCTACCTAATCTGTCTCCTTTGTATAAACATCCAAACTAATCTACCGATATCTTCTAACAGGCAACCTCCGCTCCTCCCAAGACCTTATCATCCCCTCCACACCCATAGGTTCCTCACCCTATCACCTCCAAGACTTCCCTCAAGTGTCCCTCGTTCTCTGGAATTCTGTTCCCCAACACATCTGAATATGCACCACACTCGGAACCTTCAGACGGAACTTGAAAACCCATCTCTTCAAGAAGGCTCCAGCCTCCAGTGTCCCCGCTGCCTCCTCACCACCACCAGAGGTGCCGCAACCCCCACTCTACTGTCTCCTTCCCCACTATCCCACAAGGGCAGGGTCCTCTAGAGTTAAATGGGCAAGAGCACCTTGGTGTCACGCTGTCTAATGATATGTATACAATGTCAGTAAACTATTAATACAGGAACAACACTCTATACAACAACTAGTATAGCAACATCAGCATGTAAGTATAGAATAGATTTACCTGACACGATATCTGCTGAACTCAGGGTTAATCTTGAGGACTTGATGAGCTGAAACAGGAAAGAGGTGGACCGGGATCTAACCTGACCCTAAACTGGGGTCCTAACTAATCCCTCACCTTGGAGGTACTGATAATGGTTCAGAGGTCCAAGTCTCCAACCTAACCCTGACTCCTATCAGACCCTGAACCCTGTAATCAGTCCTAAGAAGGATCCTGACTACCACCAAAGGGATATTGGCTGATCTTAGCTAAATACACAGATTAGACATATAAGACAGACAGGATAACACTCGCTTGCATACACACTCAAACACCAAAGGAACATAATTGGTCTGGGAAATAAACTCTAACCAAGTTGAGCTTAGAACAACTAAGGAGCTCACAACTAAAGTCTATACAGATTCATTCCTATCTGTGGTCTGCATGAAGGTTTCACTGGCAACTCCCCAAGCAGACAACCAGGAATTTAAAGGAAACCAATCAACAAATAATCAATTGCAGCCGGGAGAAACTGCACCCAGTCCCAGCACCGAGCACAGACAGAATTAACTCCCTAGCTGCCAAACACAAAGAAACAGCAGCTCAGCTGTGAGAAGTCAAAATGTGCAACCGCGACGATCTTCGTGGCAATGCACACATGACAGTACCCCCCTTCTACGAGGGGCCTCCGGACCCTCAGGGCCAGGCCTGCCCGGGTGAGTTCTGTGGAAGGTCCGAACCAAACGATCTGCGTTAACATCAGACGCAGGGACCCACGTCCCTTCCTCTGGACCATACCCCTTCCAATGCACCAAGTACTGAAGGGACCGGCGATTCAGACGTGAGTCAATGATCTTTGATACTTGAAATTCCAAGTTACCATTGACCAACACAGGAGGAGGAGGTAGAGGTGATGGTATGACTGGTGCCACATACCTTTTAAGTAATGACTTGTGGAACACATTATGAATTTTAAACGTAGGAGGGAGGTCCAGACGAAATGCCACAGGATTAATTATGGAACTGATCCTGTACGGCCCGATGAATCTGGGACCCAGCTTCCAGGAGGGAACTTTAAGTTTTATATTCCTGGTAGACAACCATACCAGATCGTTCACATTCAGATCTGGACCAGAAACTCTCCTCCTATCAGCCATACGTTTGTAACGGTTCCCCATCGCACTCAGATTATTCGATACACCTCTCCACACAGAAGCAAGTGACGACGAGAAACGCTCCTCCTCAGGAACCCCAGAAGGGCCCCCCCCATTGAAAGTACAAAACTGGGGATGAAAACCATATGCCCCAAAAAACGGGGACTTACCAGTGGACTCGCTCCGCCTGTTGTTAAGAGCGAACTCTGCCAGAGGCAAGAAAGAAGACCAGTCCTCTTGGTTCTCTGAGACAAAACACCGGAGATATGTCTCTAAGCTCTGATTCAGACGCTCTGTCTGACCATTGGTCTGCGGATGAAAAGCCGAGGAAAATGACAATTGCATCCCCCGACGTAAACAAAATGCCCTCCAAAATTTGGACACAAACTGAGACCCCCTATCTGACACCACATCAGAAGGCAACCCATGAAGTCTAACGATCTCCCTAATGAACACCTGCGCCAGAGTTTTAGCATTAGGGAGTGCAGGAAGAGCAACGAAATGTGCCATCTTACTGAACCTGTCAACAACCACCAGTATGACAGTATTCCCTGACGACGGAGGAAGGTCCGTAATGAAGTCCATAGATAAATGAGTCCATGGGCGCTCCGGAAGTTTCAAGGGTAAAAGGGTCCCAGACGGACGGGTATGAGGGGTTTTAGAGCGAGCACACACCCCACATGACGCGACAAAAGTTATAACATCTTTATTAGCATTAGGCCACCAAAACCGGCGAGAAAGGAGATCTAAAGTAGCCTTACTCCCTGGATGTCCTGCTAGAGCAGAATTATGATGTGCCTCAATAACCTTTTGTCTCAACAGATTTGGGACAAACAGTCTCCCTGGAGGTCCTGCAGGGGCGTCCCCCTGAGCCTCTAACACCTCCTCCTCAAGCTCAGAAAATACAGCCGACACTACCACCCCTCCTGAAGGATAGGACTCGGGTCATCCGTTTTCCCGGCCCCTGGGAAACTGCGAGACAAGGCATCAGCCTTTACATTCTTAGACCCCGGGCGATAAGTGACGACAAAATTAAACCTGGTAAAAAAACAACGACCATCGAGCTTGTCTGGAATTCAGACGCTTAGTGGATTCCAAATACAACAGGTTCTTGTGATCAGTAATAACGGTAACCGGGTGGACTGCCCCCTCCAAAAAGTGACGCCATTCTTCAAAAGCTAACTTAATGGCCAAAAGTTCCCTATTGCCGATATCATAATTCCTTTCGGCGGACGACAATTTCTTAGAAAAGAAAGCGCACGGATGCCATTTACCAGGGGACGGACCCTGGGACAATATAGCACCCACCCTACGTCAGACGCATCCACCTCCACAATGAACGGCTGAGATGCATCTGGTTGGATGAGAAGGGTGCCGAAGCAAAACATTTCTTCAAAGAGGAAAAGGCTTGGCAAGCTTTGTCCGACATTTAGAAAAATCCGTCCCTTTTCTTGTCATGTCAGTGAGAGGTTTGACGACAGATGAGAAATTACAAATAAATTTCCGGTAGTAGTTAGCAAACCCCAAAAAACGCTGCAGAGCCTTAAGATCCTCTGGCTGATCCCATTCAAGCACTGCTCTCACCTTTTCAGGGTCCATACGGAAACCGGAGGCTGACACCAAAAAACCCAAAAACTGAAGTTCCTGTACGGCAAATACACACTTCTCCAGTTTGGCGTATAATTTATTGTCTCGCAAGATCTGCAACACCTGTCTCACATGCTCCTGATGAGACACAAGATCTGGCGAGTAAATTAAAATGTCGTCCAAATATACAACCACAAACAGCCCCACAAGGTGACGAAAAATGTCATTAACAAAATGTTGGAATACTGCTGGTGCAGTAGTCAGACCAAAAGGCATGACTAGGTTCTCATAATGTCCCTCCGGCGTGTTAAACGCCGTTTTCCACTCATCCCCCTCTTTTATCCTAATAAGATTATACGCCCCCCTGAGATCCAATTTAGAAAACCATTTGGCGCCAACAATTTGATTGAAGAGATCAGGAATAAGAGGGAGTGGATACGGATCTCGAACAGTAATCCGATTAAGTTCGCGGAAATCCAAGCAAGGGCGTAGGCCTCCATATTTCTTCTTCACAAAGAAGAACCCGCGGCTACTGGGGAAGATGAAGGTCTAATATGCCCTTTGGCCAGACTTTCAGAAATATAATCTTTCATAGCCTGCCTCTCAGGACCAGAAAGATTATACAACCTAGCTTTAGGCAACTTAGCATCAGGAAGGAGATTAATAGAAGCAGTCATACACGCGATGAGGAGGCAACTCCTGACACCCCTCCTCAGAGAAAACATCCCCAAAATCCTCCAAAAAAGGAGGCAATGTACTAGGAACGACCGCACTGATGACTGTGTTCATGCAGTTGCTTTTGAAAAACTCACCCCATTGGCTTATCTCTCTGGACTGCCAATTAATCACAGGGTTATGTTTAACCAACCAAGGAAGTCCCAACACAATGGGAGTAGGTAGACCCTCCAACACATAACAAGATAATTGTTCCCTATGTATTGCCCCTACCCGAAGGTCAATGTTATGAACCTCATGAACAAAGCTACCTTGGCCGAGAGGCCTGGCGTCAATGGAGAATATAGGGATCGGTTTGACCAATACACTCAGATGCATACCTTGAGCCTGAGCAAACTGAGCGTCAACCAGATTAGCCCGGAACCACTATCAAGAAGAACAGACAATCTCTCCACTCTCGTACCAACTACCACCTCCACTGGTACAAGGAACTGAGAAGAACTGGCGGATGAAATACATACTCCCAGGTTGTCGTCCACCACACAACCTGGGATTAACAGTTTTCCGGCGACTTTTGGCTCAACAAGGCACGGGATGGACATTCTCCAACAAAATGTCCCTCTTTCCCGCAGAAAAAACATCTTTAGTCCTGCGGCGTACCGCCAATCCCCTCCTACGAAATGATGTCCCTCCCAACTGCATAGGCTCATCCGAACAGACAAGGGGAACCTCAACATAAGGGACTTTAGTGGTAGGTGGAGAAACCACAGGGAGTGGGGTTACCTCACCCCTCTCCCGAAGCCGTCTATCAGTACGGATAGCTAAGGCCATAGCAGCCTCCAGAGAAGGAGGAGACTCATACTGAGCCAAAACGTCTTTTAATTTATCAGAAAGCCCATGACAAAACTGGCTCCTAAGAGCTGGGTCATTCCACTGAGTATCTGTGGCCCATCTACGAAACTCAGAAGCAAATTCCTCTGCCGGACGATCTCCCTGCTGTATCTTACGTAATTTTGTCTCAGCAAGAGAGACCCGATCTGGGTCATCATATACCAATCCCAGGGCAGTAAAAAATTGATCTACAGACAGTAGAGCCGGGGATCCCGGAGGAAGGGAAAATGACCAGGATTGAGGGTCCCCTTGCAGAAGTGAGATAACAATTCCCACTCTCTGCTCCTCACTCCCTGATGATCGAGGCCGAAGCTGAAAATACAATTTACATGCCTCCCGGAAGGTGAAAAATTTGTCTCGCCCACCAGTGAACCTGTCCGGGAGAGCAACCTTAGGTTCAACTCTGGTTTGCTCCAGGGGAGACAAAACTTTGGACTTAATGTCCGTCAGCTCCATGGATAATCCCTGCAACTGCAGAGCCAGCTGGGCTACTGGATCCATGGTAACTGGAGATAATTTTTATGGCCAGTGAAAATGTCACGCTGTCTAATGATATGTATACAATGTCAGTAAACTATTAATACAGGAACAACACTCTATACAACAACTAGTATAGCAACATCAGCATGTAAGTATAGAATAGATTTACCTGACACGATATCTGCTGAACTCAGGGTTAATCTTGAGGACTTGATGAGCTGAAACAGGAAAGAGGTGGACCGGGATCTAACCTGACCCTAAACTGGGGTCCTAACTAATCCCTCACCTTGGAGGTACTGATAATGGTTCAGAGGTCCAAGTCTCCAGCCTAACCCTGTCTCCTATCAGACCCTAAACCCTGTAATCAGTCCTAAGAAGGATCCTGACTACCACCAAAGGGATATGGGCTGATCTCAGCTAAATACACAGATTAGACATATAAGACAGACAGGATAACACTCGCTTGCATACACACTCAAACACCAAAGGAACATAAATGGTCTGGGAAATAAACTCTAACCAAGTTGAGCTTAGAACAACTAAGGAGCTCACAACTAAAGTCTATACAGATTCATTCCTATCTGTGATCTGCATGAAGGTTTCACTGGCAACTCCCCAAGCAGACAACCAGGAATTTAAAGGAAACCAATCAACAAATAATCAATTGCAGCCGGGAGAAACTGCACCCAGTCCCAGCACCGAGCACAGACAGAATTAACTCCCTAGCTGCCAAACACAAAGAAACAGCAGCTCAGCTGTGAGAAGTCAAAATGTGCAACCGCGACGATCTTCGTGGCAATGCACACATGACACTTGGTCCCAGTAAAAAATCAGTCAAGTGCACACCCCATAGAATAACATGGATACAAGTTCTATCCATCAAAACCACGAATAAAACTCGTCTGATTTTTATGGTCGTGTGCACGAGCCCTTTAAGAAAGTCTCCGAGATCACTTCCAGTGAGACCAGAGATGACTGATTTTGCACTGTTTGTTCAGCTATGAACCAGTTCACACAACTGATAATGACACATTACTATGAAAGTGCAATTCCAGGGTCTAATTACACCTAAATGATAGATGGTCTCCTCTGTTCCAGATATTAATCTTCCATAACTGCACACACACATCTTCCTCCTGTGATATTACAGGACGCAGACACAACCTGCCTCAGCCTCTTCCATTCTTGTGTTAATTACACGGTAACACAAATCAGATTTTTTTTTTCTAATTGCATACAATCCATTTGACGACTGAGGCAAAAAATTAAATTAGTCTGATTTTTTTTTTTCAGTCTCATCAACAGAATCTAGAAATAATTTTTCCTCCCTGATATTAGTGAAAGTGCAGAATAATAAAATACAATGAGAGAAAATTTATTTTTGCACACATGGATAAAAAAAATGTCATCATACAATATTTTATTAAATATTATATATTTTATTACATTTTATATTGAATATATGCATCTATGTGTGTATATGTATATACATATAATTGATATATATTTATGTATTTAATTTATATATATTTTAAAAGGGACCGGTCACCAATAAAAATGCAGGGACCATGTTTTGTAAGAAAAGATTCAGTATAATCTTTGCTATAATCATTAATCCTCTGCTCTTTCTGAGATTTTCTGTCCAGTGGGTGGTCCTATCAGTGATTGACAGCCTTCCTTGTATAAGTGTGCAGAGACAGCTGTCAATCACTGATAGGACCGCCCACTGGACCATCGATGAAAGAGCAGAGAACTATGTGATTAATACACAGAATATACTGAATGTTTTCTTGCAAAACTATATATTAATCCACTCTGCTCTCCCTGCTCTATAACATGGTGCCTGCAGAATATACTGAATTTTCATGGTTGACAGCTTCCCCTTAAAAAATAAATATATATAATATTTAATGATTTTTTTGAATGAAATTTCTTGATATGCTTTATTTCCTTTCAAAAATATAAATTTTATATATACACTATAAATATATATGTACATATTATCATACACATTTAATATCCTATGAAATCTTGAAATCTAGCGATTGATTTGCTTTATTTCCTGGAAAGGGACAGGTTACCTTTAAAAAATTAAGACTATATGTATGTATGTATATATATATATATATATATTATATAATATACATTTAAAATAAAATATGAATATAATAACATTTTAAACCTAATCTTGAAATCTAGCTATAATCTGCTTGACTTGATGCTACTGGTGTACTTACTTTGAAAATCCATGTCAGAATCATTGTATAATTTATCAGGGGTTGTCCAGGCTTGGGATGACAGTCTGCCGTCACTCTTCCTGCCTGCAGACTTCTGACTGCGCTGTCAGTGTTCTCGATTCTCCAGTATTAGCATACTTGCAGTCACATGCTCATCTATTCAGAACATGAGCGAATACTCACATACTTACGGTCAAGTGACCGCCCGCTCTCTCCGGCAATATTGGAACACCCAAGCTTGTACAACCCTTTTATCAAGCAGGAAAATTAAAAAAAAAAAAAATAGAGACATTCTGAATTTTCCAAGTTAGTACACCAGTCCTATCAGGTCAACAAGATCTATTTAATAGTATATTGGCTTTATATAGTGAAATGTGATCAAGACTATACTGTAGCTATGTACTCAATGTAATTTTGATGAGTACCGAGCCCCCAAAAAAGGGGGTTCCTGCATATTGTCTCAGAGGAGAGTAACATCCTTATTATATTTTCGCCCCCATCCACTTCCCATTTAAAGACTTGCAGCCCAGGACTGAGCATTATAAACGACGATCAACCAAACCATAAGAGCAGGAAAAGAAAGTGCAATCCTGGGCATAAGTCCCATGCCGGTCCTAGCTCTCCCCCGGCATCAGTTTCCCTATCCCCACCATGTTCTTCATATTGGGCAAAAAGCCTTATATTATATACTGTACAAACGTAATAAAAAAAAATCATCAGGAACCTTCTTCTATCTCTCAATTAGGTGCAATTTCCGTTCTATAATAAAGCAAATAAGTCATTAATATCTTGATCTTATATATAAAAGATTCTCTAAAATATCTGTGAAAAAAACTTAAAAAAAAAAATAATTCCATAAAAAGCCAAAGTAAAGAATTGGGAAAAAAATAAAAAATAAAAATTGCTTTAAGAGTAAATATTTTCTTTTCCTAAATCCTAATATGTTCTGAGTACAAGGAGCATCTAACGTGGACGGGGATGGGTTGTGGATGATGATTATTATGTACGGAGATGTGGATGGTTGATATATTTGTTGTAATTAATGAGTTGCTACTTACTGGTGATGTATCCGTGTCTGATTCCGGCTGCTGACAGAATCCTCTATCCAGCTGCTCTCAGAATGAAATGCATTTACTACATGATGCGGAGAGAGGGCAGATGTGGGAGGCAGCGATATTCTCCTATATGCCATTGATGGTAAAGCCCTCGCATCGCCGCGCACTTATATTAACCTTATCTTTTACCTGTGCTGCCCATTGACTGCTGGAAGGTGAACGATACTGGAGGAAATCTTTAGAAGTGCATGACAGAAGCTCCTGGGTGATCAGATCTGGGGATTGTGGCAGCGGTGATGCATCTCGTACTATTAGCATCAAAATTAAAAAAAAAGGGGTCAGGGAATATTAAGACATTTCTCATATGTTGCTTCAACGTTATCCTATTTATCTCAAATTAGATTTGCTGCAGATAACAGCTGCTGTGGAAGCTCCGATTCCCTGTGGATTTCCCATTCATAATTGTTCGGGTATAAACTGGCTTAAAATTCCAGACTTGTAACATTTCCAACACACTTTTACTTTTTTTTCAGAGTAAGCATATCAGTCACTTCTGGTGGCTTTTCAGTATAAGCTGTCCTGTGAGTCCACATGTGCATTAACACTATTTCTGACCATTATATAATGTGTAATCTGCATTTTTCACCAGTTCTCCCCTCTGCAGGTTCAATCTGCAATTTTCATCTGTCTCTGAATTCATGGAGAGAGGCTAGCTGTTATGATGTCTCTGTTGCGACCACGCACCACAATTGTGGATACCAGGGCTATGGGGTACTCGGAGCCGAGCCCATGGGCATCTATGGGAGTTGTCACTGGTAGCAGTGGCTCGGTCCGTGGCCCTGGCGGTCGTGCAATGGGGAAGTATTTACAGGGGATTTTAAGGATAGGTAGTTCGTGACGCCACCTGCGGTTTCTGGTAATTGTACCAGCGCTGCTATGAGGACTTTCACAGGGAATGTTATGGGGCAGCTTGGTAATAAGTCTCCCACAGGTGAGACGGGTCCCTGGAAGTCTATGGTGGAGATGATGCAGGGTGTAGTAATAATTCAGTCACACACAAGGTAGCTCCTTTTCATACCTTTTACTGATGATGGTTCAAGCAGGTCCCGGGGAGCTTGTCGGGGTGGAGAGTGCACATTCCGGTAACAGCTGAGCAGGTTAGAGGCCTCCTTTACTCCATATACATGTGAATCCAACTTGCCTGAAGCGAAGTTAATTCTGAATCCCCAGCTTTCTCTGTAGCTGTACTGCCCGGCCAATATTGTGGTGGAGCCTTCTATGTGGTGAGAACAGAGTCCTTCTATGCTTGGCCTAGCTAAAAGTCCTTGTTCCTCCTGACTCCGATTACGTATTGACACTTAAGGCTGCACTCTGCGACCTGTAGTCCAGATGCCTCCGGATTTCTTGTTACTATGCCTGAAACAGTAGCAACACTTCGGACCCCGGTGTCCGGCAATTTAGCGCAGGCAATCCAATACCTAAAGCACTTTTCTATCTTCTCCACTGTGCCCTTCGCCCTGCTCTCGCTCTTAGCATAAACACTTGGAGCTTCGATGGTAATGTCAGCTTTCTCCTAGAGCTCGCTGAGTAGCTCTCAGTATCCTCCTAGCTTCGACTTCTGCTGAGGTACTGACTAAGGGTAGCTCTGACTAGGCTAGGATGATCCACTTCACCCGTACTAGCCTCCACTTGCTTGGCAGGTGAGCTACGCTAACTCTGCGAGGAATCAGTCTTTTCTCCTTCCAAGTCCAGACTCCACTGGCACTGAACTGCACTGTCCGAAGACAGGAAACTGACTGCACTGTCCTGAGACAGGAAGCTGACTGAGCTCTGCTACGTGTCACCACCTCCCATACCCCTGGTGGGTGTGTCTAGAAGTGTGAGTGAAGTGCATAGATATCAAGCTTTGCTGTTACCTTCCTGTGCACTCTCCTGGATTTTTATGTGTGCCTGCGAAGCTGGGCTACACATCCCCCCTTGGTAAAACACAGCACTCCCGGGCTGTAAAAGACAAAAAGAATATTTTGTTTTGCATTAGCATAAACATTATAACTCTTCCCATCCGGGAGGTAAGGATTTCTTGAACGTTACAATATGTACAGTAAGAATACAAAAGTATCAAAAGTATCAAAATATCAAATGTGTTCATATATACAAGATACTTGTGGAGGACCCGCACCAAAAACCTCCCACGTGGGTCCTGGGTGGGCTGCAGGACTTCTGACTGCAGACCTCACTCTAGGCCCACCATACGGGTTTTTCTTCAGAGGTTGAAAGTAATGGTTTCGTGTCAAACCAAGATAATGCACCGAAGCGCAACTATTTACAAGAAAGTACTTGGGCTGGCATAGTCCACAGCCACGCAGTCCATTGGCATGGTTAAAACACATTTCAAATAATTACATTAATACTTTTTTTCAAACTTTATACAATTTTTCAGATGCAATAAACCCTATCTGGGTCTTGCTAACTAGTCTTGATAACGAATAGGTAGTTTACCTTTAGTGAGACGTTCTGACCTACGTGGGGTAGCATCAGGTATGGTATTCTCTAACCTTTCTGTTCTGCGTAATGGCAAACTATAATACTGTCTCAACCTTTCTATGGACCTGGCAAGCATGCTAGTGACTGGAGGAGGCGGTACTGCTTCACCAGCTTCACCAAGGGATTCCACTTCTTGTGGCGCTGCTTCTTGCGGGTCCGCTTCTTGGGGTTCTAACGGTTGAGGGTCTGCCGGAACAGGTTCTTCTGGAACTGGCTCTACTGGCACAATTGGTATGACTGGTTGTAGAGACTCCTCTTGCGGTTGATAAAACTGCAGCACAGGAATAATTACAGCGTCTCCTAATCTGGGCCAATCTGCAGGTAAATCTCCCAAATCCGTGTGTATGACCGCTTCAGCACTCTCTTCTTGATGAACAACAGGGTTTTCTTCACGGAGCTTTAATGGGCCAGGACACAACTTCAATTGATCTCTAGACACAGTTGCCGTCGTTTTTCCTCCATCCTTGCTGATGGTACAGACCTTGCTGTTATCGAAATTGGAATTTTGCACGACATATGGCTCCTGTTCCCACTGATCATCCAACTTGTGTGTTCTTCTTTTCCTTTTGGACCACATTTCTCCAGGCATTAAAGGCTTAGCGGGAGCATTTTTGTTATAGTTCATCTCTTGCTTTTCTCTTACTTTGTTGAGACTGTTTTCCACGCAGGCTTGTACTCTCTTGTACTGTTCTTGTCGATTTTTGTCCCCATCTTCAGCGTTGTTATCAGCCTCTGGTTCTACCACACCGAGTTCTAAGTCCATTGGCAGCCTTCCCGGCCTTGCTCTCATAAGGTAGGCTGGAGTGCAGTTGGTGGAACTTACTGGGATATGGTTGTACAAGTCGACCAGGTCAAGTAACAAGTCTGGCCACCGATTTCTTTCTTCCAGTGGTACAGTTTTCAGTAAGTCGAGGACAATGTGATTCATTTTTTCACAAAGGCCGTTGGTCTGAGGGTGGTATGGTGTCGTTCTGATCTTTTTACATCCATACAATTGACAAAATTTCTGAAACAGTTCAGCTTCGAATGCAGGACCTCGATCAGTCAGTACCTGTTCTGGATATCCGTGTGGTCTGCAGAAACTTGCTTGGAAGGTTCTTGCTGCTGTCTCTGCTGTCAGATCTTTGACAGGGGTGACCACCAGAAACCGGGAATAGTGATCCACCATGGTCAGGGCATATGTGTATCCTGACCTGCTTGGGGACAACTTGACGTGATCCAATGCCACGATCTCCAAGGGACGAGTCGTCCGGATAGGCTGCAAGGGTGCCTTCTGGCTACTGTAGTCTTTTCGCCTGAGGCCACAGGGTCCACAGTTCCGGCACCACTTCTCGATGGAGCTGCGCATCCCTACCCAGTAGAACCGGCACCTCAACAGAGTCTCCAGCTTTCTCCAGCCAAAGTGTCCTGCTTGATCGTGGTATGCTTCCAGCACCATTTGGATGTCTGCTCTCGGGACCACTATTTGCCAAACCATCTCATGGGTCCTTGGGTCGACGTATCTCCTGCACAACTTCTCTCGGTATATGAACAACCGGCTTCTCTCGTTCCACAGGAGCTTTGCTGGCATGGATGCATCTTTCTCCAAGGAGGAACCTTCCTGTTTTATCAACTCCTTGATACGGCTGACCACGGGATCGCTGTCCTGAGTCTCCTTCCAGCTGTGATGAGGTAAAGGGTTCAACATCTCACCACACCGCTTCCTGTAGACTCGTTGCTCTTGGACCATCCCATTTCGGTGGAACGCAGGTAGCTCGATTTCTTCCAGATCGTCTGACTCTTCCTCCGTGTCAGATTCATGCGGCATTCTGGACAAGGCGTCCGCGTTAGCATTTTTACGGCCCGCTCTGTATTTGATGGTAAACTGGTAGTTTGATAACCGAGCCATCCAACGTTGCTCCATGGCTCCCAGCTTGGCTGTTTCCAGATGCGTCAAGGGGTTGTTGTCTGTAAACGCAGTGAACTTGTTGGAGGCAAGGTAATGTTTAAATCTTTCAGTAATGGCCCAGACCAGCGCCAGAAACTCCAGTTTGAAGCTGCTATAGTTTTCCGGATTCCTCTCAGTTGGCCTGAGTTTTCTGCTGGCATACGCGATGACTTTTTCTTGGCCGTTCTGCTTCTGACTGAGGACAGCTCCTAATCCTTCGTTACTGGCATCTGTGTATAGCAGGAACGGTTGGCTGTAATCTGGGTAGGCTAAGATTTCATCGCCTGTCAGAATCTCTTTCATCTCTTTGAATGCCTCAGCTTGTTCTTTTCCCCAATTGAATGGAAGGTTTCTGCTCTTAAGAGGTTGTCCTACCAGGAGGTCCTGTAAAGGCGCCGCCTTCTTAGTGTAATCTTTCACGAACCTCCTGTAGTAACCTGTTAATCCCAGGAACTGACGCACCTCTTTTAAGTTCTTCGGCTCTGGCCATTTCTGGATGGCTGTGACCTTCTCGGGGTCCGGCGCTACTCCTTCGGAACTGACAATGTGTCCCAAGTACTGTACCTTACGTTTGAGCAGGTGGCATTTAGAGGGCTTTAGTTTCATCCCAAACTTGGACAATGACTCAAATACCTCCGCCAGGTGCTTCAGATGATCTTCATATGTCTTAGAGTACACAATTACGTTGTCCAAGTACAGCAGCACAGTTTCGAAGTTGAGATGTCCCAGACAGCTCTCCATCACCCTTTGGAATGTTCCTGGGGCACTGCTGAGACCAAACGGCATCCTATCGAACTCGCAGAGTCCCATTGGGGTGGTGAAAGCAGTTTTCTCCCGGTCCTCCTCAGCCACAGCCACTTGCCAGTACCCACTAGTAAGGTCGAGGGTAGAAAAGTAGTTAGCCGTTTTCAGAGCAGCTAAGGATTCCTCTATGCGTGGTAATGGGTATGCATCTTTATGTGTTATACGATTTACTTGCCTATAGTGTACACACATTCGCATGCTACCATCCTTTTTCTTCACTAGAACCAGAGGTGCTGCCCAGGGGCTACAACTATCCCTTATCACCCCGGCTTTCTTCATGTCATGCAGCATTTCCTTAGCTTTCTGATAGTGGGTTGGAGGTATAGGCCTGTACCGCTCTTTGATGGGAGGATGACTGCCTGTAGGGATATGATGCTGTACTCCCTTAATGGTCCCAAAATCAAGTGGGTGCTTGCTAAATACTTGTGCGTACTCTTGTACCACCCGTAGTACCCCCTGTTTCTGGTGGACGGAAGTGGTGTCTGTCCCTATATGAAGCTGCTGACACCAGTCCGCTACCGGGGTTGCCGGATCATTATCCTCCGCTGGTTGGCGGGAGGCTAAGGACTCGGTTGTGAGGATGGAATTGTTATCTACGGCATGTAATTTAGCAACTGTAGCATAACGCGGCAAATTTACTTCATCGTCCCCCCAGTTGAGAAGTCGTACTGGTACTCTCCCATTTATTACTTCCACTACCCCTCTAGCAATCATGAGTGTAGGTCTGTGTTCGGAGCGATGGGGTTCTACTACTGCTTGGTAGTTCTGTCCTCTCAGACCCATGGCTGCTCTACACCATATTAACATTTCACTCATTGGGGGTATCACAATGGGGTTCGAGTCTGTGACCCGTACATTACCGATTTCACCATCTGTAAGCTTCGCTTGCTGCTGGCACATCAGGGCCCGGATCTCCCTCTGGATCACTCCCTTCTGCTTTGGCTTGGCAACTTCAGCGAGCTGTTGGAGCAAAAACACAACTTCTCCCAGACAGTTACTGATAATGTTAGTACCTAGTATCACATTTAAGGCATTCTCCTCATTTACAGTCCTGACTACTAAAAGTCCCTGATCCTTCAGCTCCACTCTGCCCACTTTTACGTTCACGTTTTTGGCTCCAATTACTTCAACAGGGAGACCATTGGTGGCGTACACTGTCAAGTCAGGGCTTGGGGGCTGGAGACTGTCCATGGACCAAAATTTTTTGTAAAGGACGTCAGGTATGATGGTCACCTGAGATCCAGTGTCCAGCAGTGCAGGGATTGCAATCCCGTCCAGAATCATGGACAGGTAGGGCCGTCCACCCACGAACCTGCGGTTCCAGTCTAAGGGGCCTGATGAGTCTACTCCTGGGTGTTGGCCCTCTGACCCAGGATCGGCTCGTTTAAAGGACATTGCTGAGCCATATGACCTTTTTGGTTGCAGCGGTAGCAGACGATCTCCCGGCGAGGATGGTGTTGCTCCGGAGTCGCTCCTGGGGGTGGCGTGGTCCTCCTCTGGTGTGGCGACGTCCTCCATTTCCTCCGGTTCATCCAAGGGACATCCTCCGGACAGTCGGCTACTTGGATCTTCCCTCCTTCCTCTTTCCGCAGTTGCAGGGCCTCCATTACAGTGGCCAAGTTCTTAGTCAGCTGGCGCACTTCTGAGCGCAGACATTCCAACTCACTAGGGGGCGCCACCTGCGTTTTAGCTTCTGCCACCTGCGGGGAAAAGGTGGGTACTGCCGGCTTAAGAGTGGCTTCACCCGGGTGATACTGATTTGCCACCTTAGGCTTTTCCAGGGGTCGCAGTCCCCTTATTGCCATGTCCTTTAGAGCATCAAAAGTGGCATCTGGATGATCTAAGGACCACCAGTTTACAGTTCTGCCTTCCTCTGAAGACCTCAGTCCCCGCACGAATTGCTCTTTCAACATTTGGCTCTCATCGATGGGACTTGTAGGGTTAGCCTGTTTAAGAGCTCGCAGGGCCCCCTGTAGTCGGCAGGCGTAGTCCCTAATATTGTCACCCGGTCCCTGGAAGCACTGATAAAATGCCATCCGGAGATCCGTTTCTGTGCGGTCCTCAAAGATGGCCTGTAGCTTTAAGAGTATCGCAGGTACCGACTCCTGGTCTGCAATGGGCCAAGTCTCTACTTCTCTCTCAGCCGCACCAGCTAACTGTCCTATTACCACAGCAGCTTTTTGCTTCTCAGTCATGGAGTACATATCCAAAATACCACATATTTTCCTTTTAGACCCTGGCAGGGTGTCGGGCTCGCCGCTGTATTGAGGGAGCCACTTCGCTCCAGGCATGTAGGGGAGCGTTAGGGGCATAAGCGGGACCACCGGACCAGGTGAGGGGCCCGCACCTCCATCCTGCGCTACAACGCCAAGTGGTAGGTTATTGGGGCCACCGGCGGGGTCCGCGCTGTCTGCTGGTTTCTGCGACATATTGATGCCCCCTTGGTTAATCTGAGCCTACCTCTTTCACAGGCTGCAGCGGTGGAGACAGGACCTTTGTCGCTGGCGCTCTGATGATGCCGCTCTATTTTGCGATGCAGTTTACGATGCGGATTGCAATGCAGATTGTGATGCAGTTTGCTATGCGGATTGCGATGCAGATTGCTATGCAGTTTGCGATGTGGCTTGCGATGCAGTTTGGGGTGCAGGTTGGGGGCGTGTCCAAGCAACAGCGCGCTTTTTCAGGTACGCCCCCCTTCTTCACCAGCGCCTGAGGGCGCGAACATGGCGGTAAAATGGCGGAATTTGGCGCCAAATACAGCAAACAGTCTTTTCCACACAAACAGTTCAATATAGGCACACAGGACTCACAATTGCAAGTTTCGCATCCTGTTCGTGACGCCAAAGATAGTTGTTGCGACCACGCACCACAATTGTGGATACCAGGGTTATGGGGTACTCGGAGCCGAGCCCATGGGCATCTATGGGAGTTGTCACTGGTAGCAGTGGCTCGGTCCGTGGCCCTGGCGGTCGTGCAATGGGGAAGTATTTACAGGGGATTTTAAGGATAGGTAGTTCGTGACGCCACCTGCGGTTTCTGGTAATTGTACCAGCGCTGCTATGAGGACTTTCACAGGGATGTTATGGGGCAGCTTGGTAATAAGTCTCCCACAGGTGAGACGGGTCCCTGGAAGTCTATGGTGGAGATGATGCAGGGTGTAGTAATAATTCAGTCACACACAAGGTAGCTCCTTTTCATACCTTTTACTGATGATGGTTCAAGCAGGTCCCGGGGAGCTGGTCGGGGTGGAGAGTGCACATTCCGGTAACAGCTGAGCAGGTTAGAGGCCTCCTTTACTCCATATACATGTGAATCCAACTTGCCTGAAGCGAAGTTAATTCTGAATCCCCAGCTTTCTCTGTAGCTGTACTGCCCGGCCAATATTGTGGTGGAGCCTTCTATGTGGTGAGAACAGAGTCCTTCTATGCTTGGCCTAGCTAAAAGTCCTTGTTCCTCCTGACTCCGATTACGTATTGACACTTAAGGCTGCACTCTGCGACCTGTAGTCCAGATGCCTCCGGATTTCTTGTTACTATGCCTGAAACAGTAGCAACACTTCGGACCCCGGTGTCCGGCAATTTAGCGCAGGCAATCCAATACCTAAAGCACTTTTCTATCTTCTCCACTGTGCCCTTCGCCCTGCTCTCGCTCTTAGCATAAACACTTGGAGCTTCGATGGTAATGTCAGCTTTCTCCTAGAGCTCGCTGAGTAGCTCTCAGTATCCTCCTAGCTTCGACTTCTGCTGAGGTACTGACTAAGGGTAGCTCTGACTAGGCTAGGATGATCCACTTCACCGTACTAGCCTCCACTTGCTTGGCAGGTGAGCTACGCTAACTCTGCGAGGAATCAGTCTTTTCTCCTTCCAAGTCCAGACTCCACTGGCACTGAACTGCACTGTCCGAAGACAGGAAACTGACTGCACTGTCCTGAGACAGGAAGCTGACTGAGCTCTGCTACGTGTCACCACCTCCCATACCCCTGGTGGGTGTGTCTAGAAGTGTGAGTGAAGTGCATAGATATCAAGCTTTGCTGTTACCTTCCTGTGCACTCTCCTGGATTTTTATGTGTGCCTGCGAAGCTGGGCTACACATCTCCGATATACAGCACACACAGATATGAGGGATTCCTGCTCACCTGTCTATATGTAGGACATTTTCAGCATGGAGTATATTATACAGCAGTACTGAGCAGTTCAACTGTGAATCCAGCTCTAGGATGAGAAAATAAAACACTAGAAAGCAGCAACAGCAGCAGCATGCCTGGGTTTCTCTCTTCATCAGGGGTTTACTGATCGCAGTTGTAGAGGGTGCAACTGTGTAGCCTGGTACACAATACCAGGAGGATGAGTGGAGAGGTAACAGTTAAGGTCTCTTCATGACATCATGTACACTTCTGACACACCCAGCAGGGGTGTGGGAGGGAGTGATTTAGTCAGTCAGTGTCCGGACTTCAGAGTGAGAAGTCAGTTTTCCTGTCCTTGGACAGAGTAGACGTGTCCAGTTTAAGTCTATCATCAGTTCAGAAAGTGGAGTCTGGTGTAGGTGTCTGTATATACCTTAGTTAGTCAGAGCTGTGCCCCACTGGAAGAAAGACTGAACTATCTATTAAGAGACAAGCAAGG
>JARQOD010000003.1:591677670-591720066 GCA_033576555.1 Oophaga sylvatica
AGTGGGAACCCCTCCAACCAAAAACAAGAAAAATTGTTCCCATGTATTCCCCCAAACCCGAAGGTAATGTTTTAAAACCTCATGAACAAAGTACCTTGGCCGGGGCCCTTGGCGTAAATGGAGAATATGGAATGGGGTTTTGACCAATACACTCAGTTCTACCTTAAAGCCTGACAAACTGAGCGTAACCCAGTTTTGCCCCGGAACCACTATCAAGAAAAACAGACAATTTCTCCCCAAATTTCTCGTACCAACTACCACCTCCACTGGTAAAAGGAACTGAAAAAACGGGCCCGGATGAAATACTTTCCCCCAGGTTGCCCGTCCCCCACAAAACCTGGGTTAAACATTTTTTTCCCGGCGATTTTTGGCTAAACCCAAGGGCAGGGGATGGACTTCCCCAAAAAAAATGTCCCTCTTTCCCCCCCCCAAAAAAAAACATTTTAATAGCCCTTTGCGGCGTCCCCGCCAACCCCCTCCTACGTAATGATGTCCCTCCCAACTCCCATAGGCTCATCCAACAGACAAGGGGAACCTAAACCAAAAAGGGACTTTTTGGAAGGGGGGGGAAAAACCCCCAAAAGTGAGGGGGGTTTACCTCACCCCTCTCCCAAAGGGCCCGTCTTATCGTACGGATAGCAAAGGCCATAGCAGCCTCCAGAAAGGAGGAACTATACGACCCAAAAACGTTTTTTAATTTATCAAAACCCATGAAAAAAAGGCCCCTAAGATGGGTCTTTCCCAACTGGTACTGTGCCCATCTACGAAACCGAACAAATTCCCTCCCGGGAAACGATCTCCCTGCGTATCTTACGTAATTTTGTCTCAGCAAGAAGCCCCCGATCTGGGTCATAAATACCAATCCCGGGGCAAAAAAAAATTTGATCTAAAACAGTAGACCCGGGGAAACCCGGGGGAAAGGGGAAATCCCCAGGATTGAGGGCCCCCTTGCAGAATTTAGATAAAAATTTCCCCACCTCTGCTCCTCACCCTGAGATCGAGGCCGAACCCGAAAAAAACAATTTACATCCTCCGGGGGGATAAAAATTTTTCTCGCCCCCCTAAACCTTTTCCGGGAGAGAAAACCCTTATTTTCAACTCTTTTTGCTCCAGGGGAGAAAAAATTTTTGGATTTAAATTGTCCGCACTCCAGGGATAACCCCTGCAACTGCAGACCAGCTGGGCTACGGGTCCATGGAAACGGGAATTTAATTTTTAGGGCCAAAAGTGAAAATGTCACGCTGCCCTTAATAAATTGTATACAATGTCCCGTAAACTATTAATACAGGGAAAAACACTCTATACAACAAATAGTAAAGCAAAATCAGCATGTTTAAAATAGAAAAGATTTACCTGACACAAATCTGCTGAAAACCCGGGGTTTAAACTTGGGATTGATGAGCGGAAAAAAGGAAAGGGGGGTGGGACCCCGGGGTCTAACCCGACCCTAAATGGGGGCCTAAATAATCCCCCCACCTTTGGGGGTACTAAAAATGGGTTTTGAGGGCCAAAATCCCAGCCCACCCTTCTCCTATCAGACCCTAAACCCCCTTTAAACCGTCCTAAGAAAAGGGTCCCCGACTACCCCAAAGGGGTAGGGGGGATCTCAGCTAAATACACAGAAGGGCCCTATAAACAGACCCGGGTAAAACTCGCTTGCATTTCACACTCAAACCCCCAAAAGGGAAATAAATGGTCTGGGAAAAAAAACCCCTAACCAAGTTGACTTAGAACAAATAAGGAGTCACAAATAAATCATTCAATTCAAACCCACTGTGGTCTGCAAGAAGGTTTTTACTGGGAACTCCCCAAGCAGACAACCCGGGTTTTAAAGGGAAAACCCAAACAAAAAAATAATCAATTGGGGCCGGGGAAACTGCAACCCCTCCAGCCCCCGAGCACAGAAGAATTAATCCCCAGAGCCCCCCCCCCCCCAAAGAAAAAGCAGCTCAGCTGTGAGAAGTAAAAAGTTTCAAACCGCGACGTTTTTTAGGGAAAGCCACCCTGACACCCTTTGGGCCCAGTAAAAATAGTCAAGTGCACACCCCCTTTGAATAACAGGATACAAATTCTTTCCATCAAAACCACGAATAAAATGTCTGAATTTTTTTGGTCCTGTGCACGGCCCCCTTTTAAAAAAGTCTCCGGATCCTTTTCCTGAGACCAGAGGGTGACTGGGTTTTGCAATGTTTGTTCACTATGAACCGGTTCCCCAACTGTTTAAAGAACCCCTTTTTATGAAAGTGCAAATTTCCCGGGCTAATTTTAAACCCAAAAGATAGAAGGTTTTCCCCCTGTTTTTCCCGGTATTAATCTTCCCAAAAAAAAACGCACACACACATCTTCCTCCCCTTTTAAAATTTCAGGGGCCAGCACAACCCGGGCCCCGCCTCTTTCCCTTTTTGTTTTAAATTTCACGGTAAAACAAATCAATTTTTTTTTTTTATTTTCATTCAATCCATTTGACGGGCGAGGGAAAAAATTTAAATTTGCCCGATTTTTTTTTTTCAGTTAAACAAAAGAATCTTAAATAATTTTTTCCCCCCCTGATATTTTTTTAAATGCAAATAATAAAACCGAGGGGAAAATTTATTTTTGCACACATGGATAAAAAAAAATTTTCATCATACCAAAATTTTATTTAAAAATTTTAAAATTTTTTAACAAATTTTTTAAAGAAATTTGCATCTATGTGTGATTTGTAATAAAATATAATTTTATATATAATTTTGGTATTTAATTATTTTTTTTTTAAAAAAGGGCCCGGGTCACCAAAAAAAAATCAGGGCCCATGTTTTGTAAAAAAAGTTTCATTTAAAATCTTTGCTAAAATTCTTTAAAATTCCTCTGCTCTTTCTGAGTTTTTTCTGTCCAGTGGGGGCCCAAAATCAGTGATTGGGCAGCCTTCCTTTTAAAAAAGCAGAAATTTTCCAAACCCCCCCCCAAAAAAAAAAGGTTTTTTTAATTTCACAGAATTTTTCTGAATTTTTTTTGGAAAAAATAAATAAAATTTTTCCCCCTTCCCCCCCTTTTAAAAAAGGGGGAAAAAAACTGAAATTTTTGGGCCCGCTTCCCCCTTTAAAAAAAAAAAAAAATTTTTAAAGAATTTTTTTAAAAGAAATTTTTTTTCCTTTTTTCCTTTCCAAAAAAAAATTTTTTTTTTTTAAAAATTTTTTCAATTTTTTCCCCTTTTTTTCCTTTGAAATCTTTTTTTTTTTTTTTTTTCCAAAAAAAAAAAAAATTTTTTTCTTTAAGGGGGTTTTTTTTTTTTTTTTTAATTTTTAAATTTTTTTTTTTAAAAAAAAAAAATTTTTAAAAAAAAATTTTTTTTTTTTTTTTTTTGGGGGGGGGGGGAAAAAAAAAAGGGGGGGGTTTTTTTTTTTTTGGGGGGGGTTTTTAACCCCCCCAAACCCCGGGGGGGGCGGGGGAAAAAAAAGGGGGGGGGGGGAAAAAAAAAAAGGGGGGAAAAAAACCCCCCCCCCCCCCCCCCCTTTTTCCCCCCCCCAAACTTTAAAAAACCCCCCCCCCCCCCCCCTTTAAAAAAAAAAACCCCCCCCCCCCTTTTTTTCCCCCCCACCCCCCAAAAACCCCCCCCCCCCAAAAAACCCCCCCCAAAAAACCCCCCCCCCCTTTTCCCCCCCCTTTTTTTTTCCCCCCCCCCGGGGGGCCCCCCCCTTTTTAAAAAAATAAAAAACCCCCCCTTTTTTTCCCCCCCCCCCCCTTTTCCCCCCCCCCCCCAAGGAAAAAAAATCGATTCCCAAATATTACATATTTTTCAGTCCCCTGCTAAAACTTTAAAACATGAGCAAAACCCACATACTTAGGGGCAAGGGGGCCGCCCTTCTCTCCGGCAATTTTGGGAAAAAACCCCCCCCGCTTTTTTAAAACCCCCTTTTTTTAAAACGGGGGAAAAATTAAAAAAAAAAAAAAGAGACTTTCCCCGGGAATTTTCCCCGGGTACAAAAATCCTATCAGGCCCAAAAAGACATTTAATAGTATATTGGCTTTATATAGTAAAAAAGTGATCAAACTATACTGTAGAAAAAGTACTAAAAGTTTTTTTTATGAGTCCCCACCCCCCCAAAAAAGGGGGGTTTTCCGCTTTTGTCCCCAGAGGGGAGTAAAAATCCTTTTTAAAATTTTTTTGCCCCCATCCATTTCCCCCTTTTAAAACTTGCAGCCCGGACTGAGCATTATAAACGCCCTTTAACCCAAAACCCAAAAAGGGCAGGAAAAGAAGTGAAAACCGGGCATTTTTCCCTCCCGGGTTTTCCAGCTTTTCCCCGGGGACCCTTTTCCAAAAACCCCCCTTTTTCTTCATATTGGGAAAAAAACCTTAAAATTATATACTGTAAAAAAAGTAAAAAAAAAAAATCCCCGGAAAAACCTTTTTCTATCTCTCAATTGGGGGAAATTTTTTCCTTTAAAAAAAGCAAAAAAAAAAGTCATTAATATCTTGATCTTTTATAAAAAAATTTTTCCCCCAAAAAATCTGTAAAAAAAAAAAAAAAAAAAAATTTCCAAAAAAAACCAAGTAAAAAATTTGGGGAAAAAAAAAAAAAATAAAAATTTTTTTAAAAGTAAAATTTTTTTTTTTCCCCCAAACCAATTGTTCTGGTACAAGGGGATCTACGTGGACGGGGGGGGTTTGGGGGTGATAATTTTATGTACGGAGATGTGGTTGGGGATAAATTTTTTTAATTTTTAAGGTTTTACTTACTGGTGATGTATCCGTGTCTTTTTTCCCCGGCCCCGCTGACAGAATCCTCAAAACCCCTGCTCTCAGAATGAAAGCTTTTTATACATGAGGGGGGGAAAAGGGAAAAAGTGGGGGCCCATTTCCCCCATATGCCCTTTTTTTGGAAACCCCCCCCCTCGCCCCCCACTTATATTTAAAACCTTTTTTTTTTTCCTGTGGGGGCCCCCTTTACTGCTGGAAGGTGAAAAATACTGGAGGAAATTTTTTGAAAACATGACAGAAGCTCCTGGGGGGTCAATCTGGGGGGTTTTGGGGGCGGGGGTCATCTCGTATATTAGCTTTAAAAAATTTAAAAAAAAGGGGGGAGGAATATTAAGACAATTTTTTATATGTTTTTTTCAACGTTTCCCCTTTTTTTTTAAATTAGATTTGCTGCAGTTAAAAAATGCGTGGAATTCCCCCTTCCCTTTTTGGGGAAAAATTTTCCCTTCATAATTTTTTTGGGTATAAACTGGGGTTTAAAAATTTCCCGACTTGTTAAAATTTCCAAAAAACTTTTAAAATTTTTTTTTAGGTAAAAATTTTTGTCACTTTCCCGGGGGGTTTTTTTGTAAAAAACGTCCTGTGAGTCCCCCAAGTGCATTAACACTATTTTCCCCACCAAAATTTATAATGTGTAATCTGCATTTTTTTCCCCTTCCCCCCTTTGGTTTTTAAACTGCAATTTTTTTCTGTCCTGAATTTTTGGGGAGAGGGTAGCTGTTATGATGTCTCTGTTGCGACCCCCCACCCCAATTTTTGGTTACCGGGTATGGGGGGGCTGGAGCCGAGCCCCGGGTCTATGGGGGGTTTTCCGGTAGCAGTGGCCGGTCCGTGGCCCCCGGGGGTCGTGGGGAAAGGGGAAGTATTTTTTGGGGATTTTAAGGTTTTGGGAGTTCGTGACGCCCCCGGGGGTTTTTTAAAAATTTACCAGCGCGCTATGGGACTTTTTTCAGGGGAAAAATTATGGGGCAGTTTTTGGAATAAGTCTCCCACAGTGAGACGGGGCCCCCGGGAAATTTTGGTTGGGGGTGTTTTTGGGTTTTGAATAATTCACCCCCCACAAGGGGGGCTCCCTTTTTAAAAACCCTTTTTCTGATGATGGTTCAAAAAAGGTCCCCGGGGGGTTGTCGGGGGGAAAAGGACATTCCGGAAAAATGAGCAGGTTTTGGGCCTCCTTTTTCCATTTACTGTGAATCCCCCGGGGCCGAAAAGAAGTTAATTCTGAATCCCCCCCTTTCTCTGTAGCGTACTGCCCGGCCAATATTGTGGTGGACCTTCATGTGGTGAGAACAGATTTCCCTTCTATGCTTGGCCTAGCTAAAAGTCCTTGTTCCTCCTGACTCCGATTACGTATTGACACTTAAGGCGCACTCTGAAACCTGTATTCCGATCCTCCGGATTTCTTGTTACTAGCCTGAAAACATTTGCAACACTTCGGACCCCGTGTCCGCAATTTAGCGCAGGCAATCCAATACCTAAAGCCTTTTCTATTTCTCCACTGTGCCCTTCGCCTGCTCTCGCTCTTACATAAACACTTGGGGTTCGAGGTAATGTCAGCTTTCTTCCTAGAGTTCGCTGAGTAGCTCTCGTATCCTCCTAGCTTCACTTCTGCTGAGGTACTGACTAAGGGTAGCTTGACTAGGCTAGGATGATCCCTTCACCCGTACTAGCCTCCATTTGCTTGGCGGGTGAGCAACAAAATCTGGGGGGACCCAGTCTTTTCTCCTTCCAATCCAGACTCCCACTGGCCCTGAACTGCACGTCCGAAACAGGAAACTGACTGCACTGTCCTGAGACGGAAGCTGACTGAGCTCTCCCTCCGTGTCACCACCTCCCAAAACCCCTGGTGGGGTGTCTAAAGTGTGGGTGAAGTGCATAATATCAAGCTTTGCTTTTACCTTCCTGTGCACTCTCCTGGATTTTTATGTGTCCTGCAAGTGGGCTAAAACATCCCCCCTTGGTAAAACAAAAGCACCCCGGGCTGTAAAAGACAAAAAAATATTTTGTTTGCATTAGCAAAAACATTAAAAACCCTTTTCCCCCACCCGGAGGTAAGGATTTCTTGAAGTTACAATAAGTACAGTAAGAATAAAAAAGTACAAAAGTTTTCAAAATATCAAAGTGTAATTAACAAGATACTTGTGGAGGCCGCACCAAAAACCCCCACGTGGGTCCGGGTGGGCTGCAGACTTCTGAGCAGCCTCACTCTGGGCCCACCATACGGGTTTTTTCTTCAGAGGTTGAAAGTAATGGTTTCGTGTCAAACCAAGATAAATGCACCGAAGCGCAAACTATTTAACAAGAAAGTACTTGGCTGGCATAGTCCACAGCCACGCAGTCCATTGGCATGGTTAAAACCACATTTCAAATAATTACATTAAATACTTTTCAAACCTTTATACAATTTTTTTCAGATGCAATAAACCCACTGGGTCTTGCTAACAGTCTTGATAACGAAAGGTAGTTTACCTTTAGTGAGACTTCTGACCTACGTGGGGTAGCATCAGGTATGGTATTCTCTAACCTTTTGTTCTGCGTAATGGCAAACTATATACTGTCTCAACCTTCTATGGACCTGGCAACATGCAGTGACTGGAGGAGGCGGTACTGCTTCACCAGCTTCACCAAGGGATTCCACTTCTTGTGCGCTGCTTCTTGCGGGTCCGCTTTTTGGGGTTCTAACGTTTGAGGGTCTGCCGGAACAGGTTCTTCTGGAACTGGCTCTACTGGCACAATTGGTATGACTGGTTGTAGAGACTCCTCTTGCGGTTGATAAAACTGCAGCACAGAATATACAGCGTCTCCTAACTGGGCCAATCTGCAGGTAAATCTCCCAAATCCGTGTGTATGACCGCTTCAGCACTCTTCTTGATGAACAACAGGGTTTTCTTCACGGAGCTTTAATGGGCCAGGACACAACTTCAATTGATCTCTAGACACAGTTGCCGTCGTTTTTTTCCTCCATCCTTGCTGATGGTACAGACCTTGCTGTTATCGAAATTGGAATTTGCACGACATATGCTCCTGTTCCACTGATCATCCAACTTGTGTTTCTTCTTTTCCTTTTGAGCACCCATTTCTCCAGGCATTAAAGCTTAGCCCGGGAGCATTTTTGTTATAGTTTCATCTCTTGCTTTTCTTACTTTGTTGAGACTGTTTTCCACGCAGGCCTTGTACTCTCTTGTACTGTTTTCTTGTCGATTTTGTCCCCATCTTCAAGCGTTGTTATCACCTCTGGTTCTACCACACCGAGTTCTAAGTCATTGGCAGCCTTCCCGCCTTGCTCTCATAAGTAGGCTGGAGTGCAGTTGGTGGAACTTACTGGGATATGGTTGTACAAGTCGACCAGGTCAAGTAACAAGTCTGGCCACCGATTTCTTTCTTCAGTGGTACAGTTTTCAGTAAGTCGAGGACAATGTGATTCCATTTTTTTCACAAAGGCCGTTGGTCTGAGGGTGGTATGGTGTCATTCTGATCTTTTTACATCCATACAATTGACAAAATTTCTGAAACAGTTCAGCTTCGAATGCAGGACCTCGAACGTCATAACCTTTTCTGGATATCCGTGTGGTCTGCAGAAACTTGCTTGAAGGTTCTTGCTGCTGTCTCTGCTGTCAATCTTTGACAGGGTGACCACCAGAAACCGGGAATAGTGATCCACCATGGTCAGGGCATATGTGTATCCTGACCTCTTGGGGACAACTTGACGTGATCCAATTGCCACGATCTCCAAGGGACAGTCGTCCGGATAGGCTGCAAGGGTGCCTTCTGGCTACTGTAGTCTTTTCGCCTGAGGCCACAGGGTCCACAGTTCCGGCACCACTTCTCGATGGAGCTGCGCATCCCTACCCAGTAGAACCGGCACCTCACAGAGTCTCCAGCTTTCTCCAGCCAAAGTGTCCTGCTTGATCGGGTATGCTTCCAGCACCATTTGATGTCTGCTCTCGGGACCACTATTGCAAACCATCTCATGGGTCCCTTGGGTCGACGTATCTCCTGCACAACTTCTCTCGGTATATGAACAACCGGCTTCTCTCGTTCCACAGGAGCTTTGCTGCATGGATGCATCTTTCTTTCCAAGGAGGAACCTTCCTTTTTATCAACTCCTTGATACGGCTGACCACGGGATCGCTGTCCTGATCTCCTTCCAGCTGTGATGAGGTAAAGGGTTCAACATCTCACCCACCGCTTCCTGTAGACTCGTTGCTCTTGGACCATCCCATTTCGGTGACGCAGGTAGCTCGATTTCTTCAGATCGTCTGACCTTCCTCCGTGTCAGATTCATGCGGCATTCAGACAAGGCGTCCGCGTTAGCATTTTTTTACGGCCCGCTCTGTATTGATGGTAAACTGGTAGTGTTGATAACCGAGCCATCCAACGTTGCTCCATGGCTCCCACTTGGCTGTTTCCAGATGCGTCAAGGGGTTTGTTGTCTGTAAACGCAGTGAACTTGTTGGAGGCAAGGTAATGTTTAAATCTTTCAGTAATGGCCCAGACCACGCCAGAAACTCCAGTTTGAAGCTGCTATAGTTTTCCGATTCCTCTCATTGGCTGAGTTTTCTGTGGCATACGCGATGACTTTTTTCTTGGCCGTTCTGCTTCTGACTGAGGACAGCTCCTAATCCTTCGTTACTGGCATCTGTGTATAGCAGGAACGGTTGGCTGTAATCTGGGTAGGCTAAGATTTCATCGCCTGTCAGAATCTCTTTCATCTCTTTGAATGCCTCAGCTTGTTCTTTTCCCCAATTGAATGGAGGTTTCCTGCTCTTAAGAGTTTGTCCTACCAGGAGTCCTGTAAAGGCGCCGCCTTCTTAGTGTAATCTTTCACGAACCTCCTGTAGTAACCTTTTAAAACCCAGGAACTGACGCACCTCTTTTAAGTTCTTCGGCTCTGGCCATTCTGGATGGCTGTGACCTTCTCGGGTCCGGCGCTACTCTTCGGAACTGACAATGTGTCCCAATACTGTACCTTACGTTTGAGCAGGTGGCATTTAGAGGCTTTAGTTTCATCCCAAACTTGGAACAATGACTCAATTACCTCCGCCAGGTGCTTCAGATCTTCATATGTCTTAGAGTACACAATTACGTTGTCCAAGTACAGCAGCCACAGTTTCGAAGTTGAATGTCCAACAGCTCTCCATCACCCTTTGGAATGTTCCTGGGGCACTGCGAGACAAACGGCATCCTACGAACTCGCAGAGTCCCATTGGGGTGTGAAAGCGTTTTCTCCCGTTCCTCCTCAGCACAGCCACTTGCCAGTACCCACTATTAAGGTCGAGGGTAGAAAAGTAGTTAGCCGTTTTCAGAGCAGCTAAGGATTCCTCATGCGTGGTAATGGGTATGCATCTTTATGTGTTATACGATTTACTTGCCTATAGTGTACACACATTCGCATGCTACCATCCTTTTTCTTCACTAGAACCAGAGGTGCTGCCCAGGGGCTACAACTATCCTTATCACCCCGGCTTCTTCATGTCATGCAGCATTTCCTTAGCTTTCTGATAGTGGGTTGGAGTATAGGCTGTACCGCTCTTTGATGGGAGGATGACTGCCTGAAGGATATGATGCTGTCTCCCTTAATGGCCCAAAATCAAGTGGGTGCTTGCTAAATACTTGTGCGTACTCTTGTACCACCCTAGTACCCCCCTGTTTCTGGTGGACGGAAGTGGTGTCTGTCCCTATATGAAGCTGCTGACACCAGTCCCCCTACCGGGGTTGCCGGATCATTATCCTCCGCTGGTTGGCGGGAGGCTAAGACTCGGTTGTGAGGATGGAATTGTTATCTACGGCATGTAATTTAGCAACTGTAGCATAACGCGGCAAATTTCTTCATCGCCCCCCAGTTGAGAAGTCGTACTGGTACTCTCCCATTTATTACTTCCACTACCCCTCTAGCAATCATGAGTGTAGGTCTGTGTTCGGAGCGATGGGGTTCTACTACTGCTTGGTAGTTCTGTCCTCTCAGACCCATGGCTGCTCTACACCATATTAACATTTCACTCATTGGGGGTATCACAATGGGGTTCGAGTCTGTGACCCGTACATTACCGATTTCACCATCTGTAAGCTTCGCTTGCTGCTGGCACATCAGGGCCCGGATCTCCCTCTGATCACTCCCTTCTGCTTTGGCTTGGCAACTCAGCGAGCTGTTGGAGCAAAACACAACTTCTCCAGACAGTTACTGATAATGTTAGTACCTAGTATCACATTTAAGGCATTCTCCTCATACAGTCCTGACACTAAAAGTCCCTGATCCTTCAGCTCCACTCTGCCCACTTTTTACGTTCACGTTTTGGCTCCAATTACTTCAACAGGGAGACCATTGGTGCGTACACTGTCAAGTCAGGGCTCGGGGGCTGGAGACTGTCCATGGACCAAAATTTTTTGTAAAGGACGTCAGGTATGATGGTCACCTGAGATCCAGTGTCCAGCAGTGCAGGGATTGCATCCCGTCCAGAATCATGGACAGGAGGGCCCGTCCACCCACGAACCTGCGGTTCCAGTCTAAGGGGCCTGATGAGTCTACTCCTGGGTGTTGGGCCCCCTGACCCAGGATCGGCTCGTTTAAAGGACATTGCTGAGCCATATGACCTTTTGGTTGCAGCGGTAGCAGACGATCTCCCGGCGAGGATGGTGTTGCTCCGGAATCGCTCCTGGGGTGGCGTGGTCCTCCTCTGGTGTGGCGACGTCCTCCATTTCCTCCGGTTCATCAAGGGACATCCTCCGGACAGTCGGCTACTTGGATCTTCCCTCCTTCCTCTTTCCGCAGTTGCAGGGCCTCCATTACAGTGGCCAAGTTCTTAGTCAGCTGGCGCACTTCTGAGCGCAGACATTCCAACTCACTAGGGGGCGCCACCTGCGTTTTAGCTTCTGCCACCTGCGGGGAAAAGGTGGGTACTGCCGGCTTAAGAGTGGCTTCACCCGGGTGATACTGATTTGCCACCTTAGGCTTTTCCAGGGGTCGCAGTCCCCTTATTGCCATGTCCTTTAGAGCATCAAAAGTGGCATCTGGATGATCTAAGGACCACCAGTTTACAGTTCTGCTTCCTCTGAAGACCTCAGTCCCCGCACGAATTGCTCTTTCAACATTTGGCTCTCATCGATGGGACTTGTAGGGTTAGCCTGTTTAAGAGCTCGCAGGGCCCCCTGTAGTCGGCAGGCGTAGTCCCTAAATTGTCACCCGTCCCTGGAAGCACTGATAAAATGCCATCCGGAGATCCGTTTTCTGTGCGGTCCTCAAAGATGGCCTGTAGCTTTAAGAGTATCGCAGTACCGACTCCTGGTCTGCAATGGGCCAAGTCTCTACTTCTCTCTCAGCCGCACCACTAACTGTCCTATTACCACAGCAGCTTTTTGCTTCTCAGTCATGGAGTACATATCCAAAATACCACATATTTTCCTTTTAGACCCTGGCAGGGTGTCGGGCTCGCCGCTGTATTGAGGGAGCCACTTCGCTCCAGGCATGTAGGGGAGCGTTAGGGGCATAAGCGGGACCACCGGACCAGGTGAGGGGCCCGCACCTCCATCCTGCGCTACAACGCCAAGTGGTAGGTTATTGGGGCCACCGCGGGGTCCGCGCTGTCTGCTGGTTTCTGCGACATATTGATGCCCCCTTGGTTAATCTGAGCCTACCTCTTTCACAGGCTGCAGCGGTGGAGACAGGACCTTTGTCGCTGGCGCTCTGATGATGCCGCTCTATTTTGCGATGCAGTTTACGATGCGGATTGCAATGCAGATTGTGATGCAGTTTGCTATGCGGATTGCGATGCAGATTGCTATGCAGTTTGCGATGTGGCTTGCGATGCAGTTTGGGGTGCAGGTTGGGGGCGTGTCCAAGCAACAGCGCGCTTTTTCAGGTACGCCCCCCTTCTTCACCAGCGCCTGAGGGCGCGAACATGGCGGTAAAATGGCGGAATTTGGCGCCAAATACAGCAAACAGTCTTTTCCACACAAACAGTTCAATATAGGCACACAGGACTCACAATTGCAAGTTTCGCATCCTGTTCGTGACGCCAAAGATAGTTGTTGCGACCACGCACCACAATTGTGGATACCAGGGTTATGGGGTACTCGGAGCCGAGCCCATGGCATCTATGGGAGTTGTCACTGGTAGCAGTGGCTCGGTCCGTGGCCCTGGCGGTCGTGCAATGGGGAAGTATTTACAGGGGATTTTAAGGATAGGTAGTTCGTGACGCCACCTGCGGTTTCTGGTAATTGTACCAGCGCTGCTATGAGGACTTTCACAGGGGATGTTATGGGGCAGCTTGGTAATAAGTCTCCCACAGGTGAGACGGGTCCCTGGAAGTCTATGGTGGAGATGATGCAGGTGTAGTAAATAATTCAGTCACACACAAGGTAGCTCCTTTTCATACCTTTTACTGATGATGGTTCAAGCAGGTCCCGGGGAGCTGGTCGGGGTGGAGAGTGCACATTCCGGTAACAGCTGAGCAGGTTAGAGGCCTCCTTTACTCCATATACATGTGAATCCAACTTGCCTGAAGCGAAGTTAATTCTGAATCCCCACTTTCTCTGTACCTGTACTGCCCGGCCAATATTGTGGTGGAGCCTTCTATGTGGTGAGAACAGAGTCCTTCTATGCTTGGCCTAGCTAAAAGTCCTTGTTTCCTCCTGACTCCGATTACGTATTGACACTTAAGGCTGCACTCTGCGACCTGTAGTCCAGATGCCTCCGGATTTCTTGTTACTATGCCTGAAACAGTAGCAACACTTCGGACCCCGGTGTCCGGCAATTTAGCGCAGGCAATCCAATACCTAAAGCACTTTTTCTATCTTCTCCACTGTGCCCTTCGCCCTGCTCTCGCTCTTAGCATAAACACTTGGAGCTTCGATGGTAATGTCAGCTTTCTCCTAGAGCTCGCTGAGTAGCTCTCAGTATCCTCCTAGCTTCGACTTCTGCTGAGGTACTGACTAAGGGTAGCTCTGACTAGGCTAGGATGATCCACTTCACCCGTACTAGCCCTCCACTTGCTTGGCAGGTGAGCTACGCTAACTCTGCGAGGAATCAGTCTTTCTCCTTCCAAGTCCAGACTCCACTGGCACTGAACTGCACTGTCCGAAGACAGGAAACTGACTGCACTGTCCTGAGACAGGAAGCTGACTGAGCTCTGCTACGTGTCACCACCTCCCATACCCCTGGTGGGTGTGTCTAGAAGTGTGAGTGAAGTGCATAGATATCAAGCTTTGCTGTTACCTTCCTGTGCACTCTCCTGGATTTTTATGTGTGCCTGCGAAGCTGGGCTACACATCTCCGATATACAGCACACACAGATATGAGGGATTCCTGCTCACCTGTCTATATGTAGGACATTTTCAGCATGGAGTATATTATACAGCAGTACTGAGCAGTTCAACTGTGAATCCAGCTCTAGGATGAGAAAATAAAACACTAGAAAGCAGCAACAGCAGCAGCATGCCTGGTTTCTCTCTTCATCAGGGGTTTACTGATCGCAGTTGTAGAGGGTGCAAACCACAACCAGGTTTAGTTCTGGTGGGGGGGATATATACCAGGAATGGGCACAGGACGGAGACATACAGTCATGGCCAAAAGTTTTGAGAATGACACAAATATGATATTTTCACATGATCTGCTGCCCTCTGGTTTTTATGTGTGTTTGACAGATGTTTTTATCACAGACAGAAATATAATAATTGCAAACATATGAGTAACAAAAGCTTATATTGACAGTTAGAATGAGTTAATGCAGCAAGTCAATATTTGCAGTGTTGACCCTTCTTCTTCAGGACCTCTGTAATTCTCCCTGGCATGCTCTCAATCAACTTCTGGACCAAATCCTGACTGATAGCAGTCCATTCTTGCACAATCAATGCTTTCATTTTGTCAGAATTTTTAGGTTTTTGTTTGTCCACCCGTCTCTTGATGATTGACCACAAGTTCTCAATGGGATTAAGATCTGGGGAGTTTCCAGGCCATGGACCCAAAATCTCTATGTTTTGTTCCCTGAGCCATTTAGTTATCACCTTTGCTTTATGGCAAGGTGCTCCATCATGCTGGAAAAGGCACTGTTGATCGCCAAACTGCTCTTGGAGGGTTGGGAGAAGTTGCTCTTGGAGGACATTCTGGTACCATTCTTTATTCATGGCTGTGTTTTTAGGCAAGACTGTGAGAGAGCCGATTCCCTTGGCTGAGAAGCAACCCCACACATGAATGGTTTCAGGATGCTTAACAGTTGGCATGAGACAAGACTGGTGGTAGCGCTCACCTTGTCTTCTCCGAATGAGGCGTTTTCCTGATGTCCCAAACAATCGAAAAGGGGATTCATCAGAGAAAATAACTTTACCCCAGTCCTCAGCAGTCCACTGCCTGTACCTTTTGCAGAATATCAGTCTGTCCATGATGTTTTTTTCTGGAGAGAAGTGGCTTCTTTGCTGCCCTCCTTGAGACCAGGCCTTTCTCCAAGAGTCTCCGCCTCACAGTGCGTGCAGATGCACTCACACCTGCCTGCTGCCATTCCTGAGCAAGCTCTGCACTGCTGGTAGCCCGATCCCGCAGCTGAAACACATTTAAGAGACGGTCCTGGCGCTTGCTGTTCTTTCTTGGGCGTCCTGGAGCCTTTTTGGCAACAATGGAACCTCTCTCCTTGAAGTTCTTGATGATGCGATAGATTGTTGACTGAGGTGCAATCTTTCTAGCTGCGATACTCTTCCCTGTTAGGCCATTTTTGTGCATTGCAATGATGACTGCACGTGTTTCTTTAGAGATAACCATGGTTAACAGAAGAGAAACAATGATGCCAAGCACCAGCCTCCTTTTAAAGTGTCCAGTGGTGTCATTCTTACTTAATCATGACAGATTGATCTCCAGCCATGTCCTCATCAACACCCACACCTGTGTTAATGGAGCAATCACTGAAAAGAGGTTAGCTGGTCCTTTTAAGGCAGGGCTGCAATGATGTTGAAATGTGTTTTGGGGGATAAAGTTCATTTTCTAGCCAAATATTGACTTTGCAAGTAATTGCTGTTAAGCTGATCACTCTTTATAACATTCTGGAGTATATGCAAATTGCTATTAGAAAAAGTGAAGCAGTAGACTTTGTAAAAATTAATATTTGTGTCATTCTCAAAACTTTTGGCCATGACTGTATATACCAGAAAAGGGCCCGGGATGAGGGACACATATACCTGAAAGGTGGGCATGTATGTAATGCTCCAAAGTTGTGTATGTACCTTTAAGATGTAGCAGAGCTAGCAGCTACCTCATTACGATTGCACAATGTTCACATTTCCCTTTGCAGATAATGTACTGTAGAATTCAGTACATAGACGTGACTTATATATACACAGAGTGATGGACTTATTATGTTCTGCCATCAGAAGGTTGTAAAGAGTTAACAAATCAGCCGTGCTTTCCAATTATGGCCATAAGGTACATGGTTAGACCACATGACCAGGTCCTGGGAGACATTATGTGCACAAGTGTAGTCACCTAAGAAAGCTTAAGGCTATGTGCGCACGTTGCGGATTTGCCTGTGGAATTTTCTGCGCAGATTCTACCTCCTTGGCAGAAAACGCAGGTAAAAATCCACACGTTTTTGATGCGGATTTAAATGCGTTTTTTCATTCCGATTTGTATGCGTTTTTGTAAGCTAAATAAAGATATGTTGTTTAACAAAAAAAAAGAATTGTGATGTCATTTCTTTCTTCAGCTGCATAGAAATACATGCAGCCGCACACTCCGGTCCCGAGTGCCGACGGCAGTGCCGGGTATTGAGGTGCGAGACTCGTGTAAGGTTCTCGCAAGTGTGATCCCGGCCTTAAATGCAACATCTGTTTAAAAACGGGAAAAAAAATTGCGTGGGCTCCCGTGCAATTTTCTAGTCCAGAGAGGGAAAGCCAGCGACTGGAGGCAGATGTTTATAGCCTGGGAAGTGGGTAATACCCATTGGTCTTCCCAAACTATTAATATGAGCCCGCAGCTGTCTGCATAGCCTTTACTGGCTATTAAAATAGGGGAGTCCCAAAAAAATATACGTGGGATCCCCCTATAATTAATAGCCAGAAAAGGCTATGCAGACAGCTGCAGGCTGATATTCATAGCCTAGGAAGGGACCAAGGATATTGGCCCCCCTGGCTACAAACACCAGCCCGCAGCCGCCCCAGAAATGGCGCATCTCTAAGATGCGCCAATTCCGGCACTTAACCTCTCTCTTCCCACTGCCCTGTAGTGGTGGCATATGGGGTAATGGGGGGTTGATGTCACCTTTGTATTGTAAGGTGACATCAAGCCCGGCTTATTAATGGAGAGGTGTCAATAAGACACTGATCCATCACTAATGGGTAAAATAAAGAAACAGCCAGAATAAAATATTTTAATGAAATAAAACACCACACATTTTCCCATCTTTATTGTATTCCTAATTCCCCAAAGCCATCGAAAAAATAAAATAATGAACAAACACAAATATTCCCTGTTACGACATAATCCATATAATAACGAGTGTCCCATGACGATCTCCCCTGTAGAGCGGTCACATCAGGAGATGTGACCGCTCTACAGGGCCTCCAGTGACACAATGACAGGAGACAATGGCTCCCGCAGTGTTATCACTGATGGGTCACTTGAGTTCATCTTCTCACTTGATGGCAATACTGCATGAGAATTTTCCCACGCAGCGGTGCCGCAAGTGACTTGATGAACTCCTGTGACCACGTCGGAGTGATACACTGCGGAAGGATAACTTCAGTCATTGTATCACCGGAGGCCCCTGGAGAGCGGTCACATCTGCCGATGTGACGGCTCTCCACGGGGGATCGTCGTGGGACAATCGTTATTACAGGTGATTGAGGGCGTCGGGGACTAGCTGTGTGGTGAATATGTGTACTGTATGTGTATAATGTTTTTTTTTTTTACTAGTCAACACAGTAGCCGGATGATGGGACAACTACTGTCCCATCATCGGCTACTGATGTCACTGTAGCAGACATAGCCGGATAGGACTAGTAGTCCCATCGGACGATGCCTGCCTACACACAAACCCGCACACACACAGACCCGCACACACACCTGCACACAGACACACAGATACAGACTCCTGCACACAAGCCCGAACATATTCACCGCACACACATTGTCTCCGCCCACACACTTTTCCTCCTCCCTATCTGCAGCATTTCTCGCACGCAACTCCACAGCAAAACTGCAGATCTTTTTACAACTGCGGTTTTGCTGTGGAATTGACTGACTCAATGCAAGTCAATGGGTGCAGAAACGCTGCAGATCCGCAAAAAGAATTGACATGCTGCGGAAAATAAAACTTTGCAAATCCGCGCGTATTTTTCTGCAGCATTTGCACACCGTTCTCAAATTCACATAGACTATCATTGGCTGTGCACTACACTGCGGATTTGATGCAATTCCATGTGTCCAAAAACGCTGCGGATACGCATCCAAATCCGCAATGTGTGCACATACCCTGAAGGGGTGTCCACTACATTGGATAATGCCCTCACTGATTTAAACCTTGTAAATAAATATTTTCGTAAATACCTCTTGTCATCTGTGCCTGTGAGCAGCGTTATCACTGACCGGTCACTCGGCATCAGATGAGCCTGTCTACAGCCGCCATTGATGTCACGAGCACCCCTCCTGATTGGGTGGGCTGTTGGTGGAGTTTCACCGCATGTATCCAGCCCAGTATCCATCAAGCGCTTGTGGCTAATGAAATCAGAGGAGAGAGGGAAAGCACTGGATACTGGGCTGTGATGTGCGGTGAAACTCTGCCCACCGCCCAGTCAATCAGGAGGGATGCGCGCATCTGTGTCACGTCTCGGTGATGCAAGGGATTCTGGAACTTGACATGACATCAGCTAATGTCAGTGGCGGCTGCAGCCGGGGTCACGTGATGCCAAGTGATTGGTCAGCGTTAGCGCCACTCACAGGCTCATATGACAACAAGAGGTATTTACAAAAATACTTTTGTGCAAGGTTTAAATCGGTGGGGGCATTATCCAGTGTAGTGGACAACCTCTTTAAGGCTGGGGTCACACTAGCGACAAAATCGGACGACTGCAATGCGATGAAATATCGTATTGCAGTCTGCCCTATGTTAATCTATGGAGCAGCTCCCAGTATCAGATTTTTTGTGGTCCGTTTTAAACGTCCGAGTGCAATCGCAGCATGCTGCCACTGTCACCGATTGTGGGTCGACTATCGCCAATGCAAGTCTATGGGAGCGATGAAAAATCTGATTACAAACGGACCGCATGTGTGACTTGCGATGAAATCGCACCGGTGTCCTTTAGAAAAGCCGGCAATTCATCCCCGGCTATACTGTAAAATCACACTGACAGCTTTATTAAAGAATAGAATCAATACATATACACACATAGAATACATATATATATATTGTAGCCTTCCGGGGGGTTTAGCTCTAGGATCGCTGTCTGGGTAGACAGAATGGCACGGAAACAGTTCATTCAGACAGCAGTTTGGTGAAAACTGGCCGCAACCAGTTTTATTAAAGTCCACAGCAAACAGATAAAAACAAAGCATAAACAAAATACCTGGGCTTGTCTAGCCACTAATTACACTTATATAATGTCCCTTTCTATCAGGAACCCAGACTCTATCAGTCTGTGCCCAAAACAACACATGTGATATATGTTACCAGTATGGAGTCTCCCAGATACTCCTCCTTATGTCTGAAGGTCCACTCGACTTCCAGACTTGAGAAAGATCCACTCCTATTCAGTAGTCATTATGCTGGGGTTTCACAGAGACACTCCTGTGTCCGGGGTCCTTCCTGCACCCAGACTGAGACGGCTCCCCTCCTCTTCAGTAATCATCAGCATGGAGGTTCACAGAGACACTCCTGTGTCCGGGGTCCTTCCTGCACCCAGACTGAGACGGCTCCCCTCCTCTTCAGTAATCATCAGCATGCATGCTCACAGAGACTGCTTCCTTGTGCCAGAACACCTCTCTGTGTCCAGGCTGAAGACAGCTCTAACACTTTTGAAGCATTCTCACAGAGACTGCTTCCTTGTGCCAGGACACCTCTCTGTGTCCAGGCTGAAGACAGCTCTATTACTCTTGGAGACACCTTCTGTGCCTGGACCCCTTGTCCAGACTGAATGAGCTCTCTGACTGTGTCCGCAGACACCTATTTCTGGCTTCCTAATTAACAGCTGATTGGCTTCAGGTTTGAGCTGCAAGTGTGCAATGAATGCAAGGTGTAGTGACCTTTCTCTACCACCAGGTCTACAAAGCCACCCATTTCCCTTATAGTTAGCAAAGAACCTAGGTGAAATGTACACCCCATTCACCACATATCCTCACTGTCTCACATATCCCCCCCTCTTCTCCAGACCGGAGGGCTGGTCATCCAGACCGGAGGACTGGTCAACAAACCTAAAGAGACAGTGAACACAGCTCAAGTCATAGCCAACATCAGCTTCATCTTTATCTTCCATTAAGCAGGGTTTCTATACCCTTACACACACACACACACACTGTGTGATGTCACAGTCATGTGACCAGTCAACTGAGGAGAAGGAACATGGACAGTCAAAACATACATACTGATCCATTAAATGAATGCCAGCCAGCGCTGCATTACCCATCCGTCCCCTCTGCATACAACTTTATCCTAGGTATTTAGACACATACCCCTTGGGTGGGTTTGTAGGTGACTGGACCCGCCCAGCTCTCCAAGTCACCTGGAAGCCTCCCAATGTATAGCACAAGTCTCAGCAGTAGATCTGCTGAACCAAAATATATCCAGGCTTCCATCACAGGGCCACCCACCTCTGCGATACATACCGTCCATCCATCACATGCCTCCATGCATATCCTGAGGGCCATACCCCAGTGCCCCCTCTGTTCAAATTTGTGGGGTCGAACACCTGCCACCCGACCAGAGATCCCCCTCGGTCGCCTCTGCCAGTCACTCCGTCTCAGTTGATTTTGGGCACTATGCAATATCACCTCTTTGTTAGGCCTCTCCCGCCTCCAGCGGTCAGAATGTTGGCCTTGTCCTTGTGTCGGTGTCACCTCACCCGACCTTTCTTTCCCGAACTGACTCCTACCGTCGTTGCGGTCACGAGTCCATCGTCCAGTCAAATTTACTGGTAGTTCTGAGTCTGACTCTCTGTCTTTTCGTCCGCCACCGGGTCTCACACTCAGCCGTGAGCTAACAGAAGCGTCATCTCTACCCCTCGTTGTTTTAGCACGTCTACTGCCAATCCCCAGGGAAGCCTCTCGTCTCTCCCTTTCTTGGGCTGGAAGTAGTCGCTCTCTTTGTCCCAACTGTAAAACATCTACAGATGGCATCTTCTGTCTGGCTGTAAGGTCAGCATCAGTCCTCTTCTCAGGACTCTCAACCTCCTCTGCCACCATGCCTTCCTCACTTGCACTGGTTGCTCCATTGTCATCAGATGATTCATTATCACTCCCACTATCCCTGTCGGACCCCTTTTTCTCAGCCACATCCGGCTCACTTTCAGGGCTAGACACTTCACTCTCATTCTCATCCTGCTCACTTTCAGGAGTATAGAATTCATTCTCATTCACATCCTGATCTGGAACCTTAGTTAACATGTCATCCACAACATTAACTTCATCATCTGGTCCCTCAAGTATGTGACTATGTGACAACCCCAGCACTACACTTCTATATAGTTCAGGTACTAGGAGCTGACTCACAACCTCTCCCTGGACTTCAGTGTTTATGGCAACATGAGAGAACCTCTCCTCAGAGTCAGGCTCCTGGGAAACCTCATTTAGAACAATCATATTTTCCTGTGCTGTTTTAAGAGAGGGTTCTCGCCACTGCTCACTCTCAAAACCGTCACAGGACACAGGCAAGTCAGGGACACTCGGTTCCCGAGAACCACCATCCTCGTCTCCCAACATCACCTGCAAAGGAATTTCATCACTGTCACAGTCATCAGTATTATCAACATCATTATCATGACTATGATCAGTATTATCATCACTATCATTACCAGCATCAGCACCATTTTCATGGTCATCATCATTATTAGCATTATCATTATCACATAATTTTAACATCCCACTAGCATCGTGTTCCGCCCCTCGGGACTGCGTACCCTCAGTAGGGGCTTCATCACACTGTCCATCAGAATCACCCTTCCCCCAGAGATCCTTAGACCGGGGAAAGTCATTACCCAATATAACGGGTTGCACCAGGGTCTTCACTACCCCCACTTCACATGAAATCTCCCCGAGTTTGGGGACCAAGTCCACGGCAGTCTCTGGGTAGACTTTGGTGTCTCCATGGATGCACACCATACTCAAGTGCTTATCAGGGATGAAGTCCCTATCAATCAGGCTGTCACATACGGAAGTCACTGGACTCTCTGAGTCCAAGAGGGCCTGCGCTGAGCAACCATTTGTAACCACCGGGGACACCTGTGGTCCAGTCTCTTCGGTTGCGGTGGTCACACACACAGGTTCTGCGCAGAGAGAGAGGGATCTGCCAACATCACGGCACATAGGCTCCCCCTCTAGTGGACAGTTGGCTGCAATTTCACGACAGCTCCAACACTGTCCATCACACTCTTCCACCCACATGTCCCCTCGGGCCTGAACCCGCTTATCAGCATACCACATGTCCCCAACAGCTGGAACGCTCTTACCGGGAGAGTTCGACGTCCGGGAACTCTGAAGTGACGTCCTCTCAGACGGCTGTACCTCAGGAGAACATGCTCGGGTGTAGCGGTTCACTGTAGGACATGCTCGGGTGTAGCGGTTCACTACCACCTTTTCAACTCCATAATCAGGCCTGCTGACTGCAGACTCCCAACTGTATCTCCAGTCATGAACTCCCCTGGCATGGGCTGTCACCGTAACACCCAGCCGGGTAAGAATCTCCACTTTCATCTTAGCATAGTCTTGGCTGTCCTGCTCGCTCAGGTCAGCATATGCCCTTTGGGGCTCTCCAATCAGATATGGTGCGACCATCATGGCCCATTCAGATAGGGGCAGATTCTCCTTCTCTGCCAGTCTCTCAAACCTAGTGAGATATACCTCCACATCATCACGAGGTGTCATCTTTTCAAGGACCGTCTTACCGCCCTCTTCACAGCGGACAAGTCAGGTGACTTTGCAACATTACTTTGGGACGATGCACCACAAGTCCCCTGCAGTGCTGCAACCTGCTCAAAAAACAACCGGTTATTCTCCTGCTGCTGCTGCAGGATTTGCTGCTGGTACTGCTGCATTTGCCGCTGGTACTGCAGGCGCTGCTGCTCCATGCTCTGCTGCATGCTTCGCTGGGCCTGTACCAGGTACTCAATGAGCTCCTTCACACGGCCGGACTTATCTGTCTCAACCACGGCAGTTTTATGTTGCACATTAACTTGTGCCATTTGTTCAAACAGCGCCTCCATGCTGTCATCCATGCTGTCAGACTTCTCTGTCTTAACAACGGCAGTCTTCACTCAAGACATACACACTACACAGCTTTTTTCCACAGAAAATTCAGCCTTGCTGTGCAACCACTTTTTTTTTTTTTTTTCTTTGCAAAGTCTATTAGGGCTACTGTCTCTTTAAGACTGCTCCACAAACTTTTCTTTTGCTGCTGCACATTCCACAGTCATTTTCACAACAAATTCAGCTTTGCTGTGCATACATTTTCTCTCTGCAGACCCTATCAGGGCCACTGTCTCTCCAAGACTGCTCCAAACAGACGTTTCTGCTGACACACACCTTTTTTTTTTTTTTCTCTGTTGCTATTTCAATAGACTTCACCTTTAATGCTGTCTCTCGCCACTGTGCTGCATGCACACTCCAGCACTAACTGTACCAGGCCCTGCGCTGCCCCAGCATTCTCCGCCAATTGTAGCCTTCCGGGGGGTTTAGCTCTAGGATCGCTGTCTGGGTAGACAGAATGGCACGGAAACAGTTCATTCAGACAGCAGTTTGGTGAAAACTGGCCGCAACCAGTTTTATTAAAGTCCACAGCAAACAGATAAAAACAAAGCATAAACAAAATACCTGGGCTTGTCTAGCCACTAATTACACTTATATAATGTCCCTTTCTATCAGGAACCCAGACTCTATCAGTCTGTGCCCAAAACAACACATATGATATATGTTACCAGTATGGAGTCTCCCAGATACTCCTCCTTATGTCTGAAGGTCCACTCGACTTCCAGACTTGAGAAAGATCCACTCCTATTCAGTAGTCATTATGCTGGAGGTTCACAGAGACACTCCTGTGTCCGGGGTCCTTCCTGCACCCAGACTGAGACGGCTCCCCTCCTCTTCAGTAATCATCAGCATGGAGGTTCACAGAGACACTCCTGTGTCCGGGGTCCTTCCTGCACCCAGACTGAGACGGCTCCCCTCCTCTTCAGTAATCATCAGCATGCATGCTCACAGAGACTGCTTCCTTGTGCCAGAACACCTCTCTGTGTCCAGGCTGAAGACAGCTCTAACACTTTTGAAGCATTCTCACAGAGACTGCTTCCTTGTGCCAGGACACCTCTCTGTGTCCAGGCTGAAGACAGCTCTAATACTCTTGGAGACACCTTCTGTGCCTGGACCCCTTGTCCAGACTGAATGAGCTCTCTGACTGTGTCCGCAGACACCTATTTCTGGCTTCCTAATTAACAGCTGATTGGTTTCAGGTTTGAGCTGCAAGTGTGCAATGAATGCAAGGTGTAGTGACCTTTCTCTACCACCAGGTCTACAAAGCCACCCATTTCCCTTATAGTTAGCAAAGAACCTAGGTGAAATGTACACCCCATTCACCACATATCCTCACTGTCTCACAATATATATATATATATATATATATATATATGTCATTGTGACTATATATATATACATATATTTATAGTTCTTACACTTCTACATACTGTAATAGCCGCTAATTCAATTGCCGGCTTTTGTGAAATCACAGAAGCCGACATGAAATGATACATTGTTTAGACACAGTTAACCATGTAATTTCCTGTATTTTGATATATGGTTTGAACTTACAATTACATAAGTGTATGTAAAAATTTCAGACATGTAGGGGTTAATTAAAGGTGTAAATTCGTTGTAAAAAAAAATGTGTCAAATCTCTAATTAGTACAAAATTTCAGACATGTAGGGGTTAATTAAAGGTGTAAATTCGTTGTAAAAAAAATGCGGGGGTTCCCGCTGTATTTTCTCCACCAGACAGACAAAGCAAGCGAGTGGGGGCAGATAATAATAGCCTAGAGAGGGTACATTTTTTTTGTGCCCCCCCTGGCTACTGACATCTGCCCCCAGACACCCCAGAAAGGGCAAATCTAATTAGAGATTTGACACATTTTTTTTTACAACGAATTTACACCTTTAATTAACCCCTACATGTCTGAAATTTTGTACACATACACTTATGTAATTGTAAGTTCAAACCATATATCAAAATACAGGAAATTACATGGTTAACTGTGTGTAAACAATGTATCATTTCATGTCGGCTTCTGTGATTTCACAAAAGCCGGCAATTGAATTAGCGGCTATTACAGTATGTAGAAGTCTAGGAACTATAAATATATATATATACACATGTCACAATGACATGTGTATATATATATATATGTGTTCTGTGTGTATATATCTATTCTTTCTATTGTGATTTAAATACTATTCTTTTGGATCCATTATATGTCAGTTTTGCAAGCCTGCGAGAAATTCTCGCAATTCGGATGTAAATCGGATGTGACAACTACGGTCAGATGCGACTAAATCGCATCGACTACAAAAAATCGGATGCTAGTCGCATCAATGTTCATGAAATTTTAATCCGATTATCGACCGACTAAAACGGTCAGATTTTTTACTCGGTGTGTGTGACTCCAGCCTAAGGAGCAGGTAAGGAAGCAGTCAAAGCTCCTGTATTATTAGAAACCAAGGCCTCAGCTTCAGATACCTGTGTGATCAGGACTGTGCATATAAACAGAAGTGGAGACTCAGGAATCACTGCACCATTGTTATATCTGCATTACTATACCGGAAAGTAACTGTGATTGCTGCATTGGAATTGAATCTTTGTTAAATCATGGTTTATCTGATGTACCTGTGTATTCGTGAAACAAGTAAAAGCTGTCAACAGCTCCTCTGGCCTTCCTGTTTTCTGGACTATTTGGACTGCACTACATTACATCACATTACCAGTAACAGGTTAATTAATCCCTTAAAGGGAATCTATCACCCTAAATTGGCGGGATATTTAAATGATGGCAGTCAGGTCAGATGGGCGGTGTTTTGAGTACTTGCCTTAACATGTTGTTCGCCGCTGTCTCCATTATTTCTGGGAATTGTAGTCGTTGCCCTCCATATAACGCGCCTGCGCATTGCAATCTGCGGGCAAAGCATACTGCGCGTGCGCAATTCAAGATTGCAATGCGCAGGCGCGTTATATGGAGGGCAACGACTACAATTCCCAGAAATAATGGAGACAGTGGCGAACAACATGTTAAGGCAAGTACCCAAAACACCGCCCATCTGACCTGACTGCCATCATTTAAATATCCCGCCTATTTAGGGTGACAGATTCCCTTTAATCCCATGGGACGTACTATTCCGTCCATGTGACCTGATACTTAATTCCCAGGGACGGAATAGTACGTCCCATGCGATCAGCTGCGCTCCCAATTATCACAGCTGACACCCGGCACTATGTGCCAGGAGCGGTCACGGACCGCTCTCAGCACATTAACCCCTGGCACACCGCGATCAAACATGATCGCGGTGTACCGGGGGCACAGGGAAGCATCGCGCAGGGAGGGGGCTCCCTGCGTGCTCCCCTGAGACCCTCAGAACAGCGCGATGTGTCGCGCTGTTCCGAGGGACTCTCCTCACTGCAGGACCCCGGATCTGAGAGCAGGCGCTGAGGAAGCCTGCAGCAGTGCCTGTGCGATCGCTGGTGTGACAGAGTGCTGTGCACACTGTCACACCAGCGATCTGACACTACACAGTGATGTCCCACCCTGGGACAAAGTAAAAATGTAAAAAAAATAAAAATAAACATTTGTAAAAAAAATTCCTAAATAATGAAAAAAAAAAAATATATTCCCCAATAAATTCATTTCTTAAATGTAAAAAAAAAAACCCAACAATAAAAGTACACATATTTAGTATTGCCACGTCCGTAACGACCCGTACTATAAAACTGTCCCATTAGTTAACCCCTTTAGTGAACCCTTTAAAAAAAAAAAAAACAAGACTAAAAAACAATGATTTAACATCATACCGCCGAACAAAAAGTGGAATAACACGCAATCAAAAAGACGGATATAAACAAACATGGTACCGCTGAAAACGTCATCTTGTCCCACAAAAAACGAGCCACCACACAGCATCATCAGCGAAAAAATAAAAAAGTTATAGCTCGCAGAATAAAGCGATGCAAAAATAATTATTTTTTATATATACCGTAATCGTTTTTATTGTATAAAAGCGCCAAAACATAAAAAAATGATATAAATGAGGTATCACTGTAATCGTACTGACCCGAAGAATAAAACTACATTATCAATTTTAACCACACGCGGAACACTATAAACGCCCTCCCCCAAAAGAAACTCATAAATCGTAATAAAAAGCGATCAAAAAATGTCATGTGCCCAAAAATGGTACCAATAAAAACGTCACCTCGTCCCACAAAAAACAAGACCTCACATGACTCTGTGGGCCAAAATATAGAAAAATTATAGCTCTCAAAATGTGATGATGCAAAAACTACTTTTTGCAATAAAAAGCGTCTTTTAGCGTGTGACAGTTGCCAATCATAAAAACCCGCTATAAATAGTAAATCAAACCCCCCTTTATCACCCCCTTAGTTAGGGAAAAATAATAAATTTAAAAAAATGTATTTATTTGAATTTTCCCGTTAGGGTTAGAGTTAGGGCTAAAGTTAGGGTTAGGGTTGGGGCTAAAGTTAGGGTTAGAGTTGGGGCTAAAGTTAGGGTTAGGGTTGGGGCTAAAGTTAGGGTTAGAGTTGGGGCTAAAGTTAGGGTCAGGGTTGGGACTAGGGTTACGGGTGTGTTAGGGTTAGGTTTGTGGTTAGGGTTATGATTAGGGTTGAGATTAGTGTTAAGGGTGTGTTGGGGTTAGTGTTGGAGTTAGAATTGGGGGGTTTCCACTGTTTAGGCACATCAGGGGCTCTCCAAATGTGACATGGCATTTGATCTCAATTCCAGCCAATTCGGCGTTGAAAAAGTCAAACGGTGCTCCTTCCCTTCTGAGCTCTGCCATGAGCCCAAACAGTAGTTTATCCCCACATATGGGGTATCAGTGTACTCAGGACAAATTGCACAATAACTCTTGGGGTCCAATTTCTTCTGTTACCCTTGGGAAAATAAAAAATTGGGGGTGAAAATATCGTGTTTGTGGGAAAAAATGATTTATTTTTTTTATGGCTCTACGTTATAAACTTCTGTGAAGCACTTGGGGGTTCAAAGTTCTCACCACACATCTAAATAAGTTCCTTTGGGGGTCTAGTTTCCAAAATGGGGTCACTTGTGGGCGTTTCCACTGTTTAGCACATCAGGGGCTCTCCAAACACGACATGACACCCGCAGACCATTCCATCAAAGTCTGCATTACTAAACGTCACTAATTCACTTCCGAGACCCCGACGTGTGCCCATAAAGTAGTTTTCTCCCACATATAGGGTATGAGCGTACTCAGGACAAATTGGAAAACAACTTTTTGGGTCCAATTTCTCCTGTTACCCTTGGGAACATAAAAAACTGGGGACTATAAGATCATGTTTGTGGAAAAAATATGATTTTTTTATTTTCACGCCCGGGCGTTATAAACTTCTGTGAAGCATTTGGGGGTTCAAAGTGCTCACTACACATCTAGATAAGTTCCTTTGGGGGTCTAGTTTACAAAATGGGGTCACTTGTGAGGGGTTTCCACTGTTTAGCACATCAGGGGCTCTCCAAACACGACATGACACCCGCAGACCATTCCATCAAAGTCTGCATTACTAAACGTCACTACTTCTATTCTGAGCCCCGACGTGCGCCCACACAGTAGTTTTCTCCCACATATAGGGTATCAGCATACTCAGGACAAATTGGAAAACAACTTTTGGGGTCCAATTTCTGCCCTTACCCTTGGGAAAATAAAAAATTGGTGACTAAAAGATCATTTTTGTGGGAAAAAATAGGATTTTTTATTTTCATGCCCGGGCATTATAAACTTGTGTGAAGCACTTGGGGGTTCAAAGTGCTCACCACAGATCTAGATAAGTTCCTTAGGGGGTCTAGTTTGCAAAATGGGGTCACTTGTGGGGGTTTCCACTGTTTAGGCACATCAGGGACTCTGCAAACTGAACATGACACCCATCAAAGTCTGCATTCCAAAACGTCATTACTTCCTTTCCGAGCCCTGCCGTGCGCCCAAACAGTATTTCCCCCCACATATGGGGTATCAGCGTTCTCAGAACAAATTGGACAACTTTTGGGGTCCAATTTTCTTGTGAAAAATCAAAAATTGAAAAATTGGGGACTAAAAAAATCATTTTTTGTGGAATTTTTTTTTTTTCCACACCCAGGCATTATAAACTTTAGTGAAACATTTAAGAGTTGAACGTGCTCCCAACAGATGTAAATAAGTTCCTTAAGGGGTCTAGTTTCCAAAATGGTGTCACTTGTGGGGGATTTCCACTGTTTAGGCACATCAGGAGCTCTCCAAACGCGACATGGCATACAGCCAATTCTTCGTTGAAAAAGTCAAACTGCGTTCCTTCCCTTCTGATCTCTGCCATGCACCAAAACAGTGGTTTACCCCCACATACTGGGTATCGGCGTACTCAGGACAAATTGCACAATAACTTTTGAGGTGTTGTTATCCTTGGGAAAATAAAAATTGGGGTGAAAAGATCATTTTTGTGGAAAAAAATATGATTTTTTAATTTTACTGCTCTACATTATAAACTTGTGTGAAGCACTTGGGGGTTCAAAGTGCTCATCACAGATCTAGATAAGTTCCTTAGGGGTTGTAGTTTCTAAAATGGGGTCACTTGTGGGGGATTCCCACTGTTTAGGCACATCAAGGGCTATCCAAATGCGACATGGTGTCCAATCTCGATTCCAGCCAATTTTGGTTTGAATAAGTCAAATGGCGCTCCTTCCCTTCCGAGCTCTGCCGTGTGCCCAAACAGTGGTTCCTCCCAACTATGGGGTATCAGCGTACTCAGAACAAATTGGACAACAACTTTTATGGTCCAATTTCTCATGTTACCCTTGGGAAAATAAAAAATTGGTGACTTAAATATTACTTTTGTGGGAAAAAAATAGGATTTTTTATTTTCATGCCCGGGCATTATAAATTTGTGTGAAGCACTCTGGTGTTCAAAGTGCTCACCACAGATCTAGATAAGTTCCTTAGGGGGTCTAGTTTCCAAAATGGGGTCACTTGTGGGCAGTTTCCACTGTTTAGGCACATCAGTGACTCTGCAAACTGAACATGACACCTATCAAAGCCCTGCGGTGCGCCCAAACAGTATTTCTCCCCCACATATGGGGTACCAGCGTACTCAGGACAAATTGGAACAACTTTTGGGGTCCAATTTCTTTGGGAAAAATCAAAAATTGGGGACTAAAAAATCATTTTTGTGTAATTTTTTTTTTTCACACCCAGGCATTATAAACTTTAGTGAAACACTTGGGGGTTCAAAGTGCTCAAAACAGATCTACATAAGTTCCTTAGGGGGTCTAGTTTCCAAAATGGTGCTACATGTGGGGGGTTTCCACTGTTTAGGCACATCAAGGGCTCTCCAAACACGACATGGTGTCCAATCTCAATTCCCGCCAATTTTGGTTTGAAAAAGTCAAACGGCGCTCCTTCCCTTCCAAGCGCTGCAATGCGCCCAGACAGTGGTTTTCCCCCACATATGGGATATCAGGAGAAATTGTACAACAACTTTTTCTGTCCATTTTTTCCTTTTACCCTTTTAAAATAAAAAAAATTGTTTGTAAAAGATCATTTTTGTGAATTAAAAGTTAATGTTCATTTTTTCCTTCCAAGTTGCTTCAGCTCCTGTGAAGCACCTGAAGGCTTTGAGTACCTTGAGGGGTGCAGTTTTTAGAATGGTGTCACTTTAGGGTATTTTCTGCCATATAGACCCCTCAAAGTGACTTCAAATGTGAGGTGGTCCCTAAAAAAATGGTTTTGTACAATTTGCTGTAAAAATGAGAAATCGCTGGTCAACTTTTAACCCTTATAACTTCGTAACAAAAAAAAAATTTGGTTTCAAAATTGTGCTGATGTAAAGTAGACATGTGGGAAATGTTATTTAGTAACTAGACAATGACCCCTGCGCCTGTAATGAGAACTAAACAAGATGACTGCGATAAGTTTCTAACACAGGAACAAAGATAAGAGTAAAAGATAAATAATAGGAGGTCTAGATGTACCTGTATAAAGAGACCGTACTGATGTTCCTATATGGAACCTAGTATGGACAAGTGCAAAACTTACTTGATTCCTATGTGCTTGAGCTGTAACTGGCGCTTGGGTATGGGAACCCGACTTCTCATGAAGGTATTAACAGTCCCAGCCTGCGCGGTAAAGTGAGGAGGCAGGATCACGATGTTACAAGGGAGCGTCCTCCCTATGAAGCAAAGTGCCTCCTAAGCTGCCATGCAGATGAGTCAGTAAACAGCGGCGTCCTCCGGCCGAGAGGCGCCACTGAATGAAAGCAGGAAGGGCGGGGAGTGAGAGTGGAAGTATGGGTGACGAAACCTATCGCAGTCATCTTGTTTAGTTCTCATTGGAGGCACAGGGGTCATTGTCTAATTTATCACACAGTCTTACCTTAGTCAGCAGTCGCACAGCAGCTGACAGCACCCCAGCAGCCTCCACATGTGTAGGTGTGTGCATCTGCCTAATTGTTTATACACTTGCGCACACATATACGTGTATATACGTTTTTACACGTTCAGTCCATTTCTTGACCTCTAGATAGCGCCAGTATTATTTTTAATTTTAAACGTTATTTAGTGACTATTTTGTGTGACATATTTCTCTGTTTTAAGGGAATAAAAATTCAAAGTTTGAAAATTGCAAAATTTTCAAAATTTTCGCCATATTTCCATTTTTTTCATAAATAACCGCAAATTATATCGAAGAAATGTTACCACTATCATGAAGTACAATATGTCACGAGAAAACAATTTCAGAATCGCGAATATCCGTTGAAGCGTTCTAGAGTTATAACCTCATAAACAGACAGTGGTCAGAATTGAAAATATTGGCGCGGTCACTAACGTGCAAACCACCCTTGGGGTTAAGGGGTTAAGTGCAACCTGGCATCACAAGCTTTCTTTTCTTTTTTTGTCCCTGCTATAGTGAAGCAGTAACATCCGCACACCACATGGTGCGTGACCTATGGCATAGTAGTGCGCGCATTACATGTATACCAGGATGGGGGGCATATATACCAGGAAGGGGCCCAGGATAGAGGAAAAACCAGGATGGGGGACCATATATACCACCATGGTTGACATTTATACCAGGATAGGGACATACATACCTGGAAGGGGCCCAGGATGAAGGACAAACATGCCTGGAAGGAGCCTACGATAGGGGACATATATACCAGTATTGGTGACAAAAACACCAGGATGGAGATATACATACTTGGAAAGATCCCAGGATAGGGGGCATATATACCAGGATGGGGGACATATATACCTGGAAGAATCCTAGGATGTTGGACATATATACCAGTATTGGTGACATATATGCCAGGATGGGGACATAGATACCTGGAAGTGACCCAGGATGGAGACATATATACCTTGAAGGGGCCCAGGATAGGGGGCATATATACCAGGATGGGGGATATACATGGAAGGATCCTAGGATGGTGGACATAAATACCAGTATTGGTGACATAAATACCAGGATGGAGACATACATACCTGAAAGGATCCCAGGATAGGGGGCATCTATACCAGGATGGGGGACATACAGTACAGACCAAAAGTTTGGACACACCTTCTCATTCAAAGATTTTTCTGTATTTTCATGACTATGAAAATTGTAGAATCACACTGAAGGCATCAAAACTATGAATTAACACATGTGGAATTATACATTACACTTTACAAAAAAGTGTGAAACAACTGAAAATATGTCTTATATTCTAGGTTCCACAAAGTAGCCACCTTTTGCTTTGATTACTGCTTTGCACGCAGAAAAGGTGAACGGATGGACTCTACATGCCTGGTTCCCACCGTGAAGCATGGAGGAGGTGGTGTGATGATGTGGGGGTGTTGTTGGTGACACTGTTGGGGATTATTCAAAATTGAAGGCGGTGAGCGGTCCTGCTCTCCCCAAACCATCTCGATTGGGTTCAGGTCTGGTGACTGTGGAGGCCAGGTCATCTGGGGTAGCACCCCAACACTCTCCTTTGGTCAAATAGCCCTTACACAGTCTGGAGGTGTGTTTGGGGTCATTGCCCTGTTGAAAAATAAATGATGGTCCAACTAAACACAAACCGATGGAATAGCATGCCGCTGCAAGATGCTGTGGTAGCCATGCTGGTTCAACATGCCTTCAATTTTGAATAAATCCCCAACAGTGTCACCAGCAAGCACCCCACATCATCACACCACCTCCTCCATGCTTCACGGTGGGAACCAGGCATGTAGAGTCCATCCGTTCACCTTTTCTGCGTGCAAAGCAGTAATCAAAGCAAAAGGTGGCTACTTTGTAGAACCTAGAATATAAGACATATTTTCAGTTGTTTCACAATTTTTTGTAAAGTGTAATGTATAATGCTACATGTGATAATTCATAGTTTTGATGCCTTCAGTGTGATTCTACAATATTCATAGTCATGAAAATACAGAAAAATCGTTAAATGAGAAGGTGTGTCCAAACTTTTGGTCTGTACTGTATATACCTGGAAGAATCCTAGGATGTTGGACATATATACCAGTATTGGTGACATATATACCAGGATGGAGACATACATACCTGGAAGGGGCCCAGGATGGAGAAATATATACCTTGAAGGGGCCCAGGATGGAGGGCATATATTCCAGGTTGGGGACATAAATACCAGGATTGGTGACACACCAGTATGGGAACATATACAGGGGTTGGACAAAATAATGGTAACACCTAACGTTTTGGCATCATAATCTTCGAACATGTTATAAACATGTAAACCGTGGCATATGGTAATGTTTTGTAGTTGATTATTTATGTGATGTGATATGTGTATGTAAATTAACTGTTTGTTTTGCATAATTGTAAGAACATTGATAAGAATCTGATACCAATGGCAGACCTCTCAGATTTTCCAAGAGGCCAAATTGTTGGTGCTGGTATGTGTAACCGAATGTGCCCGAATGCTTGGCGTGTCAAGAGGTACTGTCTCCAAAGTAATGACTGTGTTTGAAAGAGAAGGAGAAACGTCCGCAGCAAAGCACAGGTCCGGCCGAAAGTCGAAGTTGACTGAGAGAGACCGTCGGACTCTAAAGCGAATTGTGAGAGAGGATCGCAAGACCACGGCTCCGAAAATCACTGCTGAGCTCAATGAACACCTACAGAACCAAGTTTCCACGAAAACTGTTCGTCGGGAGCTGAACAAATCTGGATTCCACGGAAGAGCTGCAATTCGAAAACCGCTGCTCTCAATGACAAATGTTTCCAAGCGTTTAGAGTGGTGAAGAAACCTCCAGAATTGGTCCCTCGAGCCATGGAAACGTGATATTCTCAGACGAATCATAGAATGGTAGAGTTGGAAGGGACCTCCTGGGCCTTCTGGTCCAACCCCCTGCTCAAAGCAGGATTCTCTAAATCATCCCGGACAGATGTCTGTCCAGCCTCTGTTTGAAGACTTCCATTGAAGGAGAACTCACCACCTCTTGTGGCAGCCTGTTCCACTCATTGATCACCCTAACCGTCAAAAAGTTTTTTCTAATATCTAATCTGTGTCTCCTCCCATTCAGTTTCATCCCATTGCTTCTAGTCTTTCCTTGTGCAAATGAGAATAAAGATGATCCTTCTACAATGTGACAGCCCTTGAGATATTTGTAGACAGCTATTAAGTCTCCTCTCAGTCTTCTTTTTTGCAAGCTAAACATTCCCAAATCCTGCAACCGTTCCTCATAGGACATGGTTTGCAGACCGGTCACCATTCTGGTGGCTCTTCTCTGAACTTGCTCCAGTTTGTTGATGTCTTTTTTAAAATGTGGTGCCCAAAACTGGACACAGTATTCCAGATGAGGTCTGACCAAAGAGGAATAGAGGGCAATAATGACCTCACGTGATCTAGACTGTATGCTTCTGTTGATACATCCTAGAATTGCATTTGCCTTTTTTGCTACTGCATCACACTGTTGACTCATGTTAAGTCTGTGATCAATTAGTATACCCAAGTCTTTTTCACATGTGCTGTTACTTAGCCCTATTCCTCCCATTTTGTATATGCTTTTTTCATTTTTATTGCCCAGATGTAGTACTTTGCATTTTTCCCTGTTAAAATCCATTCTGTTAGTTGCTGCCCACTGCTCCAGTTTATGTATATCTTTTTGAATCCTCTCTCTCTCTTCTCTAGTATTAGCTACCCCTCCTAGCTTTGTGTCATCAGCAAATTTGATCAGTTTACCCTCAATTCCTTCATCTAAATCATTGCTAAAGATGTTGAACAATACAGGGCCCAAAACAGAGCCTTGTGGTACCCCACTTGAGACATTCTTCCAACTGGATGTGCAGCCATTTACAACCACTCTTTGGGTCCGATCACTAAGCCAGTTATGAATCCACCTAACAGTTGCCTTGTCCATTCCATACTTAGTCATTTTTTCAATAAGGATTGTGTGAGATACTTTGTCAAATGCTTTGCTGAAGTCAAGATATACTATATCTACAGCATTTCCCTGATCCACCCAGTCAGTGATTCTGTCATAGAAGGAAATTAAGTTAGTCTGACATGACTTATTAGTTACAAACCCATGCTGACTCTGTTTAATCACTTCATTCTTATCCAGGTACTTGCATACATGTTCTTTAATAATTTGTTCAAAGATCTTTCCTGGTATAGAAGTCAGACTCACCGGCCTGTAGTTCCCTGGGTCCACCTTCTTCCCCTTTTTGAAGATAGGAACAACATTTGCTCTTCTCCAGTCTTCTGGGACTTCTCCTGTTCTCCAAGAATTTTCAAAGATTATGGACAGTGGTTCAAGAATTTCTTCTGCTATCTCCTTCAGTACCCTGGGGTGTAATTCATCTGGACCTGGAGACTTGAATTCATTTATGTTAGCTAAGTGTTTCCTCACTGTCTTTCTGTTTATAGATATCCTGGATTCTTCTATTCCTTTAATAGGACAGTGAAGATCAGTTGATGTTACATTTCCTTTCTGAGAGAAAACAGATGCAAAATAGGAATTTAAAAGTTCAGCCTTCTCAACATCCTGACTTACCATTTCATCATTTTCATCCTGTAAAAATCCTATAGCATCTTTGACTTTTCTTTTACTTTTGACGTATCCCCAAAATCCTTTTTTGTTGCTTTTGACGTCACTTGCAAGCCTTAATTCATTGTCAGCTTTAGATAATCTGATTTGTGCCCTGCAGGTTCTGCAGACGGCATTATATTCTTCTTTAGATATGCCTCCCTCTTTCCATTTGATAAACATTTCTTTCTTCCTTTTTAGCATGTGTTTAAGTTCTATGTTCATCCATCCTGGTTTCCTTAAATGCTTCCCATTCTTCCCTCTTTTCGGAATTGTTAACGATTGTGCTTTGAGAATCTCATTTTTCAAGATTTTCCATCCTTCCTGGACATTTTTGTCCTTAAGGATATCCAGCCATTGGATCCCTCCAATTCTCTTTCTGAGTTCCTTAAAATCTGCCTTTCTGAAATCTAACCTTGACGTCTGAGTCTTCACAGGTCTTCCTCCTCTTGTTATCCAAAATTCTAAAATAGCATGGTCACTACCTCCTAGAGTCCCAGCCACTCTTACCTCCTCCACCATTTCCTCCCTGTTTATGAGGATTAGATCCAAGGTAGCAGATCCCCTTGTTTTCTCCATTACCTTTTGGAAGATAAAGTTGTCAGCAAGAGAGGATAAGAATTTCCTGGACCTGTTAGTTTTGCCTGAGAGAGATTCCCAACAAATGTCTGGATAGTTGAAATCTCCCATGACCACTATGTCATATTTTTTGGAGAACTTGGCCATTTGATGCATAAAGAGTTCATCCATATCTTCAGCTTGCACAGGCGGCCTGTAGTAAATGCCTACAATGGTGTCCTTTCCATTGTTCTGTCCTTGTATTCTTACCCAAACAGTTTCCACAGAACTCCCAGTCTCTGAAGCGTCAATCTCTGTGCAGATATACGCTTTTCTAACATACAATGCAACACCTCCTCCTCGTTTATCAAGTCTGTTTCTTGCAAATAAGTTGTATCCTTCTAGCCTTGTATTCCAATCATGTGTATCGTCCCACCAAGTCTCAGTGATTCCAATGACATCATATTTCTTCTCCTGCGTTAGTAGTTCCAGTTCTCCTTGTTTGTTGCCCATGCTTTGTGCATTCGTATAGAAACACTTTAGTTTGTGATTGGTTTCTCTTCCTTCAATATTTTTATTATGTAAATTTTTTTGTCTTTGTTCTTCCCCTTCACTTCTAATAGCAGAAATCTCAATAGTATTTGTCAAGTCTATGGCTTTTTCTGGCGTTTTGCTTCCCTTCCCACATTGTTCTAGTTTAAAGCTCTCCTGATGAGTGTAGCAAGGCGACTTCCAAATACATGTTTTCCAGTCTTCGTAAGGTGCACCCCATCTCTAGCAAGTAGTCCATCGTATAGGTAATTCACTCCGTGATCCAGAAATCCAAATCCTTGCTGACGGCACCATCGACGTAGCCAGTTGTTCACCTGCAGAATCTTATTCCACTTCCTTGTTCCATGGCCATCACTGGGAGGATGGAAGAGAAGACCACCTGCGCTCCCAGTTCTTTCACTTTCTTACCTAAGTTTTCAAAGTCACTGCAGATGGTTTCCAGGTCGTTTCTTGTGGTGTCATTTGTCCCCACATGTATTAGCAGGAATGGGTAGTCATCTGTAGGTCTGAAGAGTCCTGATATCCTGTCAGACACATCTTTAATTTTTGCACCTGGAAGACAGCACATTTCTCTTGAGGTTATATCCGGTCTGCAGATAGCGGCCTCTGTTCCTCTCAACAGGGAATCGCCCATGACAACAACTCTCCGTTTCTTCTTCACAACAGTTTTCTTTCTCCATTCAGGAGGACTCTGAGGGCGTACAAGGTTGTTTGTGGGCAAAGTCTTATCCTGATGTATTTCTTCATTGTTCTCCTGTGTAAGAGCCTGGTACTGGTTCCTGAGCAGAATTGGTGCTGACTGCCTCCTGATCCTTTTGCTTCTCTGGGTCACATGCTTCCATTCCTCTGTTTCTTCAGTTGCACTTCGAATTTCTTCTCTTTCTGTACCATGAAGAGATAATTCTGCTCTGTCTAAGAACTCTTCACCTTCCTTAATGGTCTTCAATGTAGATAACCTCTCTTCCAGATTTTGCAACTTTTCCTCCAACAGGGACACAAGCTTGCATTTCTGGCATGTGAAGTTTGGCTTTTCCACTGGTAAGTCTATGAACATGTAGCAAGAAATGCAGCTCATCACATGGCTCCTAGCCTCTTCCATGTTCTTATTGTTCAATAGATAATCAAGCGGTGAAATATAAGCCATAATATAATATAATAATATAATATTTACTGATGTCCTCCTTTCAGCTGCAACAGCCAAAATCCAGTGTTCCTTGAGCTCGCGGAGACTCTTCACTTATCCCAGAAGGCACTGGGAATATGCAAATTATCTCCACGGGACTCCTCCCCTGGTTTACTGATGTCCTCCTTTCAGCTGCAACAGCCAAAATCCAGTGTTCCTTGAGCTCGCGGAGACTCTTCACTTATCCCAGAAGGCACTGGGAATATGCAAATTATCTCCACGGGACTCCTCCCCTGGTTTACTGATGTCCTCCTTTCAGCTGCAACAGCCAAAATCCAGTGTTCCTTGAGCTCGCGGAGACTCTTCACTTATCCCAGAAGGCTCTGGGAATATGCAAATTATCTCCACGGGACTCCTCCCCTGGTTTACTGATGTCCTCCTTTCAGCTGCAACAGCCAAAATCCAGTGTTCCTTGAGCTCGCGGAGACTCTTCACTTATCCCAGAAGGCACTGGGAATATGCAAATTATCTCCACGGGACTCCTCCCCTGGTTTACTGATGTCCTCCTTTCAGCTGCAACAGCCAAAATCCAGTGTTCCTTGAGCTCGCGGAGACTCTTCACTTATCCCAGAAGGCACTGGGAATATGCAAATTATCTCCACGGGACTCCTCCCCTGGTTTACTGATGTCCTCCTTTCAGCTGCAACAGCCAAAATCCAGTGTTCCTTGAGCTCGCGGAGACTCTTCACTTATCCCAGAAGGCACTGGGAATATGCAAATTATCTCCACGGGACTCCTCCCCTGGTTTACTGATGTCCTCCTTTCAGCTGCAACAGCCAAAATCCAGTGTTCCTTGAGCTCGCGGAGACTCTTCACTTATCCCAGAAGGCACTGGGAATATGCAAATTATGTCCACGGGACTCCTCCCCTGGTTTACTGATGTCCTCCTTTCAGCTGCAACAGCCAAAATCCAGTGTTCCTTGAGCTCGCGGAGACTCTTCACTTATCCCAGAAGGCACTGGGAATATGCAAATTATGTCCACGGGACTCCTCCCCTGGTTTACTGATGTCCTCCTTTCAGCTGCAACAGCCAAAATCCAGTGTTCCTTGAGCTCGCGGAGACTCTTCACTTATCCCAGAAGGCACTGGGAATATGCAAATTATCTCCACGGGACTCCTCCCCTGGTTTACTGATGTCCTCCTTTCAGCTGCAACAGCCAAAATCCAGTGTTCCTTGAGCTCGCGGAGACTCTTCACTTATCCCAGAAGGCACTGGGAATATGCAAATTATCTCCACGGGACTCCTCCCCTGGTTTACTGATGTCCTCCTTTCAGCTGCAACAGCCAAAATCCAGTGTTCCTTGAGCTCGCGGAGACTCTTCACTTATCCCAGAAGGCACTGGGAATATGCAAATTATCTCCACGGGACTCCTCCCCTGGTTTACTGATGTCCTCCTTTCAGCTGCAACAGCCAAAATCCAGTGTTCCTTGAGCTCGCGGAGACTCTTCACTTATCCCAGAAGGCACTGGGAGTATGCAAATTATCTCCACGGGACTCCTCCCCTGGTTTACCCTATTTCCGACCTCCGGCCGCGTGTACGTTTGGAGACAGCCGAAAGAAGCATTCCATCCAGACTGCCTTCTCCCAACCGTAAAACATGGCGGAGGTTCTGTGATGATCTGGGGTGCTATTTCGTGGAGATTCGCCGGGCCAATGATATCCCTTCATGGAAGAATTAACAGCTGCGATTATTTGGGCATTTTGGGCGACCAAGTGCATCCTATGGTTCAAGCACTGTTCCCGGAGGGGAACGCCATCTTTCAGGATGATAATGCACCAATTCATACAGCTAGAATCGTTAAAGCATGGCACGAGGAACATTCTAATGAAGTTGAGCATCTCATCTGCCCCCACCATCCCCAGACCTCAACATTATTGAGCATTTATGGTCGATTTTAGAGATTCAAGTTAGACGTCGATTTCCGCCGCCATCGTCACTCAAAGTACTGGAGGGTGTTTTAACTGAAGAATGGGCTAAAATTCCTTTGGAAACAATTCACACCTTGTCTGAATCCATACCTCGGAGAATTGAGGCTGTAATCGCCGCAAAAGGTGGACCTACACCATATTAACCCCTTACTGCCATCAGACGTACTATCCCGTCCATGGTACCTGGGCCCGTATGACCATGGACGGGATAGTACGTCCCAGCGATCGGACGCGCTCCCGGGGGGAGCGCAGCCGATCGCGGCCGGGTGTCAGCTGATTATCACAGCTGACACCCGGCACTATGTGTCAGGAGTGGTCACGGACCGCTCCCGGCACATTAACCCCTAGCACACCACGATCAAACATGATCGCAGTGTACTGGGGGCACAGGGGAGGATTGCGCAGGGTGGGGGCTCCCTGCGCGCCCCCCTGAGACCCTCAGAGCAGCGCGATGTGTCGCGCTGTTCCGAGGGTCCATCCTCCCTCCAGGTCCCCGGATCCAAGATGGCGCCGGGGTCCTGCAGGGAGGCGGCTTCCTCAGTGCCTGCTGAGAGCAGGCACTGAGAAGCCTGCAGCGATGCCAGAGCGATCGCTGGTGTGACAGAGTGCTGTGCACACTGTCACACCAGCGATCTGCTAAAATACAGTGATGTCCCACCCTGGGACAAAGTAAAAAAGTTAAAAAAATAAAAATAAAAATTGTTTAAAAAAATCATTAAAAAAAAAAAATATTCCCCAATAAATTCATTTTTTCCTGTAAATAAAAAAACAAAAACAATAAAAGTACACATATTTGGTATTGCCGCGTCCGTAACGACCCCCCCTATAAAACTGTCCCACTAGTTAAACCCTTTAGTGAACCTCTTAAAAAAAATTAAAAAAAAAACAAAGCAAAAAATCAATACTTTATCATCATACCGCTGAACAAAAAGTGGAATAACACGCGATCAAAAAGACGGATATAAATAAACATTGTACCGCTGAAAACGTCATCTTGTCCCGCAAAAAACGAGCTGCCATACAGCATCATCAACGAAAAAATAAAAAAGTTATAGCTCGCAGAATAAAGCGATGCAAAAATAATAATTTTTTATATAAAATTGGTTTTATTCTATAAAAGCGCCAAAACATAAAAAAATGATATAAATGAGGTATCGCCGTAATCGTACTGACCCGAAGAATAAAACTGCTTTATCAATTTTACCACACGCGGAACGGTATAAACGCCTCCCCCAAAAGAAATTCATGAATTGCTGATTTTTGTTCATTCTAACCTCCCAAACATCGAATTAAAAAGCGATAAAAAAAAGTCACGTGCTCAAAAATGAAAAAAGGGGGAAGCCAGCGCTGCACATGATCAGCATGAAATAATTTAAGTGCATCTGCACATATTGAATTCCAACTGTTTTTTAAAATTGAGCAATTCTTTGAGCTACCCCGCCACGACAAGGCATTCTCATATGGGGCAGTACCTACTCTACGTTTTTCATTTTCACTGTGCCATTGCGGCCTCCTGAATTATTAAAAGCATAACTGCAAAAAAAACTGTAAAGCAAGACTGCAAAAACTGCAAAATCCATGGACCTGGTCGGCCTTTACCTGCATCTGTCTGACTGGCACCATGGGGGTGATTCAGTTATGCTTCAGGTATTTTTTCACTTTCTGCAGTCTTGCTTTTTCAGTTTTTTTTGCAGTTATGCTTTTAATAATTTCAGGAGGCCGTAATGGCACAGTTAAAATGAAAAACATAGGTACTGCCCCATATGAGAATGCCTTGTCGTGGCGGGGTAGCTCAAAGAATTGATCAATTATTTGCTAAATGTCTCATTTTAAAAACAGTTAGAATTATGTGCAGATGCACTTAATTATTTCATGCTGATCATGTGCTGCGCTGGCTTCCCCCCTTTTTTTCATGCTCAAAAATGGTACCAATAAAAACGACACCTTGTCCCCCAAAAAAAAAACCTCCCA
>JARQOD010000003.1:591720166-591743500 GCA_033576555.1 Oophaga sylvatica
AGGAATGGGACCATCCCATCTTCACCCCTGACCTGGACTTCGTCATCAGCCGGAATCCTGACTCTCGTCACACCGGACTTATTTACCATCTCCTGCATCACTTTCCCAAGTCTTCCGATGACTTTCTTCACCAGACCTCTGGGCACTTGAATGATGTCTTTCACCAAGCCAAGTTGATTTTGCGTCTTTCCTGCTTGCTCCAGACGTCGAGCGGCTTCTTTATTTCTCAACAGGATCACTTGTTTCGTGCGGAGACAATGTAGGTGCATGTCCTTCAGGATAGCCACTCGCTTCAGTGTGACTTCCTTAGTCGACATTATGACTAACTGTTTCATCTCTGGCACCCAGTTCACACTGCATGCTTCTGCCTTTCTAAAGGCCTCATGCACCTCCTCAATGGCACACACTTCTCGCCTGTCTTCGGGTATCTCTATTACACACTTGAAAAAGGACCCGTCACCTTCTTGGACAGACTGTTGTACCTCCTCGTCCTGAGCGTTAGTACAGTTTTCCAAGACATCACTCTCCCTTGTGTGCCCATCTGCATGGCACTTCCCTTGCTGGATTTCTTCTCCCAGAGATTTCTGGAGCTGGGCACCAGTCTCCTCCTCCATCTTGCGCTCTCGGATAACTCCATCTCGCTCTTCTGTCAAGCAGCGACACTCCTGCTGATGTTTCTCTTGGGCCTCTCTGAGCACCTCCGTCTCTCTCCATAGAGCCTTGTTCATACTCTTACACGCTGACAGACGATCTCTGAGCTTAGAGACTTCCTTCTCCAGCTCCTCCACTTTGTGCTCAATCATTCGTCTTAGGACCCTTTCCTGCTCGACTGCCTCTTTCACTGTTTCTTTACACAGCTCTATCTCCTCATCAAGGACAGTCACCTGACCGGTACCTGACCCTGACTCTTCCTCATCATTTTGCTTCTTAGAGGATGTAGCCTGTCCCGCCTTTCCACGGCCCCTGCGGCGAGAGGAAGATCGGCCATTTTTACTCAGCTCCACGTTACTGCACTCGCTTTCCCTTGCGGTCGAGTCACAGTCTGCACAGGAGTCACTCTTGGGGCCCCTCCCGTTACCCTCTAACCGAGCGTCCGTTCTAGAGGTCTTAACTACCACATCGTCATGGGTTCTGTTGTCATACATTTCAGAGTACATCATGTCAGTCAGTCGGGCAGACGCATCCTTTCCTCCTGTGTCACCGTCTGACTCATCAGTTTTGGGAGGTGTCACTGTCCCAATGTCTGCCACCCCAACAGTAGAGAGGCCTCCCTCCTGCTGTAAAGGAACTCCCCTGTCCCACAAGCCAGAGAACAGTTTAGAGTCCCGACCTATGACCACTGGACACGACAAATTAGGGATTATAGCGACATCCTGTCCTGCAATGTCCCAGCCTGTCTCAAGGATTACCCTGGCCACTGAATAATCCTTTGTGTCCCCATGGATACAGGTGACCCCGACCTTTCTTCCAGGTATTTGAAACCCGTCAGGTGCAACCCTCACTAGAGTCACCGGACTCCCCGAGTCGACCAGACCCACCACCTCTTCATGGTGTATCTGCAGGGTACACCCCCATAGTAGTGTGCCGGGCGGATAGTTCCTAAGGCAGACTGGACACATATAACATATTTGCCCCGGGCAACAGTTGGTCTGCACCTCCCCTTTAACGTTGGGATCCTCCACCCCCTTTTTGCCAACCGCCCCCTTTTTGGACTCCGCCCCCTTTTGGACCATCATCCCCTTTTGGGTTGCCACCCCCTTTTGGGACTCCGCCCCCTTTTGGGCCATCACCCCCTTTTGGGTTGCCACCCCCTTTTGGGACTAAGCCCCCTTTTGGGCCATCACCCCTCCTTGGGTTATACACCGTGGACTCCCTCACGGCTCTACCAGACCCCAGTTCGCACAGACCCTTATGTCTCTCAGGGCTGGTACCGTCACTTTAAGAGGTCACCCACTCTGGACCTGATGTCCTTATGGTACCTCACCAGCTCCTGCTGGTACTGCCACCACCCGCCAGCACCTCCGGCTGCCATGCACAAGCCGCTGCTGCCACTGCAGCTCTTGCTGCTGCAGAACCTCTTGCTGCAAGTCACTTTAGCTCCTGCTACCACAAGTCTCTGCACGCTGCGCTGTCTTGCCGCTTGTCACCTTCGTGACCCCACGAGTCACAGCCAGCCGCTTGTCACCTTCGTGGACTCCGATGAGCCACAGCACACACCTCACACGTGTTCCAGAAAAAAAACACCAACAAAAAAAAAAAAAACAGTTTCTCACTAATTCTTCTCACTGATCCCAACCAGCCTAGCACGGTTGTCAAGACCGTCCCCTGTTGGCGTCAGCCACACAGGTTCCTGGAGACTTCAGCCTCAGAGGTACCCAGCAAACACAAAAATACAGTCTTTCTCACTGACCGGTCAGCACACCACAGACTCCTGTCTGTTACTCTTGGCCACAGAGATTTCCGGACACCTCCTCTCTCAGAGAGGCATCCCACAAAGGAAAAAAAACAGTCTCACTGACCCGTCAGTACACCACAGACTCCTGTCTGTTACCTGTTGGCCACGCAGGTTTCCGGACACCTCCTCTGAGGTATCCTCTCAGCATGCTTTTTGCTTACTTCTCAATGACCCCGGTCACATAACACAGACTCCTGTCTGTCACCACTGCTTAACAGTTTCTTCAGATACCTCATATCTTCAGAGGCACCACATAAACATCAATGCACAGTTTATTCGTGACCACTGGTCACACTCACGGTTTTCACAGACCGTCCGTTCCTCCTCTGGTTCCTGATTCCCAGTCCTGGAACATGTGCTCCTTGGGTCGCTGCCAGCATTCCATCCACCAATTGTAAGGTTTTCCTCACTCGGCTGCTTCAGAGGTAATTCAGGAGACACTTTCTTATGCAAAAAGTCTTTAGGTTTATTGCATCATAAACCATATGGTAACATACAATACACTCTTCAATGCTTCAGCTCCTGCCTGGAGCCTCGCTCTTCAGTCACAGAGACCTCTCTGTAATGTCCTGCCTTGGACACATGGAAGCCTGTCCACACTGGCAGACTCCCACACACTCTCTCACAGGTGAAAAACACACTCCATTACATAGGTGTAACTCCACCCACAGGTGAGGTCAGGAATCACATGGTTATGTCACATGGTCATGACCTCACCACAGGTCCTTTAGCTACACCATTACATACAGGTTTTATCCCGGGTATTTAGATACAAGCCCCTTGAGTGGGTTTGTAGGTGACTGGACCCACCCAGCTCTCCTAGTCACCTGGAAGCCTCCCAATATATAGCACAACTCTCAGCAGTAGATCTGCTGAACAAAACATGCTCAGGCTTCCATCACAGGGCCACCCACCTCTGTGATACATAACGTCCATCCATCACATGCCTCCATGCATATCCCGAGGACCATACACAGTGCCCCCTAGCTGCATCAGGGGTCATTACACCACAGTGCTTAATTGTAAAACACTGGGCAAAACTGTCACTGAAAAAGACCTGGGTGTATGGGTGGACGACAAACTCACATTTAGTGGCCAATGTCAGGCAGCTGCTGCCAAGGCAAATAAAACAATGGGATGCATTAAAAGAGGCATAGATGCTCATGAGGAGAACATAATTTTACCTCTATACAAGTCACTGGTGCGACCACACTTAGAATACTGTGTGCAGTTCTGGTCTCCGGTGTATAAGAAAGACATAGCTGAACTGGAGCGTGTGCAGAGAAGAGCGACCAAGGTTATTAGAGAACTGGGGGGTCTGCAATACCAAGACAGGTTATTACACTTGGGGTTATTTAGTTTGGAAAAACGAAGGCTTAGGGGTGATCTTATTACAATGTATAAATATATGAGGGGACAGTACAAAGACCTTTCTAATGATCTTTTTACTCTTAGACCTGTGATGGGGACGAGGGGGCATCCTCTGCGTCTGGAGGAAAGAAGGTTTAGCCATAATCACAGATGCAGATTCTTTACTGTAAGAGCAGTGAGACTATGGAACTCTCTGCCGTCTAATGTTGTAATGAGTGATTTCCTACTAAAATTTAAGAAGGGACTGGATGCCTTTCTTGAAAAGTATAATATTACAGGCTATATTCACTAGTTTCCTAGATACTGCGTTGATCCAGGGAGCTAGTCTGATTGCCGTATGTGGAGTCAGGAAGGAATTTTTTTCCCCAATGTGAAGCTTACTGTTTGCCACTTGGGTTTTTTTTGCCTTCCTCTGGATCAACATGTTAGGGCAGGTTAGGATAGGATATGGGTTGAACTAGATGGACTTAAAGTCTTCCTTCAACCTTAATAACTATGTTACTGGCTGGGGGACCCTGGAGCAGTGGGGGCCCTTGGAGCAGTGGGGGCCCTAGGCAGCTGCTGGCCAGTATTCCAGCAGGTGTCAGTGCCTGGGCCCACCGGAGAATCCTCCGGTTTTCCGGTGGGCCAGTCCGAGCCTGGGTGAGTATGACTAATGCAGACACTGTCGGCAGTGACTTAGGCTACTTGCAGATCAGCGATTTTTTTTTGCCATTCGCAGCAGATCCGGCAGTTTTTCCGCATCTGCCACGTAACGGATCACTTATGGCAACACTGCATTCGGCCTCATTTATTCCCTATGCGATTTGCAGACATGTGCGACACTTGCGGTTTTGACGCGATCCCGAAAATCCGATACTTGCAGCAATGGAAAAAAAACGCTACTAGCAGTGTTTTTTTGTCTCACCGCAAGTGCCGCACATGTTTGCGAGTCCCATAGGGAATGAATGAGGCCGAATCTATGTGTGTGCCCATGTAGCTCTTTCAAAGACAGTTTTTATGAAATCCAATATCCACTATGCGTACAAAGATGCAGGTGGCAGACCCGCGTATATGCACACGCGGCGCGTCTTTCTAGACCGCAGCATGTCTATTTATCTCGAGGAGATGCTCAGTCTACGCAAGATAAATAGCACCGTCCTATGTATAGGATGCGGTGATTCCACACGGTTCAATGAACACATGTGGAATCACCGCGCGTACAAAAGCCGGCAAAGCTTTGGACGGAGCTGTGTCCTCTCTGCAGCGTTTCCTGAACGTGAAAAGATAGCCTTAGGGTGTGTGCACACGTTGCAGATTTGTCTGTAGAAGTTTCCGTACATAATCCGCATTTCTTGGCAGAAAACGCAGGTGCGTATTTGATGCGTTTTTTACATGCAGATTTGTATGCCCTTTTGTAAGCTAAATAAAGATGTTATTTAACAAAAAAAAGATTTATGATGTCATTTCTGTCCAACCTCCTCTTTTACAATAGTCCATCGCTCATTCTCCCCAGCACTCATTCCCCACTTCAGTGCTCATTCCCCCAGTGCTCATTCCCCCAGCGCTCATTCTTCACCTGAGCGCTCATTACTCCCCAGCGCTCATTCCCCCCAGCGCTCATTACTCTTCAGCGCTCATTCCCCCAGTGGTCATTCCCCCCAGCGCTCATTCTTCACCTCAGCGCTCATTCCCCCAGCACTCATTACTCCCCAGCGCTCATTACTCCCCAGCGCTCATTCCCCCCCAACGCTCATTCTCCCCCCAGCACTCATTCTCCCCCAGCGCTCATTCCCTGGGCCCCGCCACTCATTCCCCCCAGCACTCATTCTCGCCCCGGCTGCTCACCCCCCAGCGCTCATCCATTCCCCGGGCCCCGGATGCTCCCCCCTCCCCCAGCGCTATTCCCTGGCTGCTCACCCCATCCCCCAGCGCTCATTCCCCGACTGCTCCCTCCCTCCCCCAGCGTTCATTCCCGGCTGCTCACCCCCTCCCCCAGCGCTCATTCCCCGGCTGCTCACCCCCTCCCCCAGCGCTCATTCCCCGGCTGCTCTTCCCCCTCCCCAGCGCTATTCCCTGGCTGCTCACCCCATCCCCCAGCGCTCATTCCCCGACTGCTCCCTCCCCCAGCGTTCATTCCCCGGCTGCTCACCCCCTCCCCCAGCGCTCATTCCTCGGCTGCTCACCCCATCCCTCAGCGCTCATTCCCCGGCTGCTCCCCCCATCCCCCAGCGCTCATTCCCCGGCTGCTCACCCCTCCCCCCCAGCGCTCAGTTCCCCGGCTGCTCACCCCCTCCCCCAGCGCTCATTCCCCGGCTGCTCACCCCCTCCCCCAGCGCTCATTCCCCGGCTGCTCTTCCCCTCCCCCAGCACTATTCCCTGGCTGCTCACCCCATCCCCCAGCGCTCATTCCCCGACTGCTCCCTCCCCCAGCGTTCATTCCCCGGCTGCTCACCCCCTCCCCCAGCGCTCATTCCTCGGCTGCTCACCCCATCCCTCAGCGCTCATTCCCCGGCTGCTCCCCCCATCCCCCAGCGCTCATTCCCCGGCTGCTCACCCTCTCCCCCAGCGCTCATTCCCCGGCTGCTCACCCCATCCCCCAGCGCTCATTCCCCGGCTGCTCACCCCGTCCCCCAGCGCTCATTCCCCAGCTGCTCACCCCCTCCCCCAGCGCTCATTCCCCGGCTGCTCACCCCATCCCCCAGCACTCATTCCCCGGCTGCTTACCCCATCCCCCAGCGCTCATTCCCCGGCTGCTCACCCCCTCCCCCAGCGCTCATTCCCCGGCTGCTCACCCCATCCCCCAGCGCTCATTCCCTGGCTGCTCCCCCCATCCCCCAGCGCTCATTCCCCGGCTGCTCACCCCCTCCCCCAGCGCTCATTCCCCGGCTGCTCACCCCATCCCCCAGCGCTCATTCCCTGGCTGCTCCCCCCATCCCCCAGTGCTCATCCCCCAGCTGCTCATCCCATCCCCCAGCGCTTATCCCATCCCCCAGCACTCATTCCCCGGCTGCTCACCCCCCCATACACTCCCTGCGACTGGCTGGCTGATTCCATTTGCAGCCTCAGAGTCACTGCTCTGCGTGAGCCGGCACTGCAGCGCCGCTCATTCTTCCCCCCTGGCTGTCGCCTGGCTCACTCCTCATCACTGCATGCAGCAGACAGTACTCAGCCTCCGCCGCCCACAGAGCACATTCTGAACCCGGGGGCCGGGGCTCACGCGCCGCTCACCTCCTGAGTCTGTGGCGCGGTCGTCTGGTCCGGTCCCTGCTCCTGCTGCACGTGTTTTTGTTGATAAACATGACAGGCGCCGGCGCACAACCGTCGGTGAGTTATAGTCGGAGTGTCATTCAGCAGCACACAAAGGAATTTCCTCCCCTATTATATTTATTCTCATTTTCATAATTGAAAATAAAAGAAACAAAGATTAATCTCATCTAGAAAGATATTTGTTTTGCGTCATTTGCCCACATCTTCATGATCGTTGCTTCATCTATTGGAAATACGCGACGTCTCATCGCTCAGCGATGTCTTTATCTCTAAGTACCTTCCTATAATGTCAGATCACTAATGTGGGAATTGTCCATCAATTGGTATGTAATTAATTAATTCTTCAATTCAAGGACATGAGCTATGGAGCACCAGCCTGCGAGTCACAAAATAAAGTCACTGCACTATGCACAAGGTATAGACTGTTTTTTTGCTACTTGTACAAAGTATTTTACGAGCTGCGGTAATGGCTTTATATGTGTGAATATTATCAATACCTTAGATGCCTATACAGTCATGGCCAAAAGTTTTGAGAATGACACAAATATTAATTTTTACAAAGTCTACTGCTTCACTTTTTCTAATGGCAATTTGCATATACTCCAGAATGTTATAAAGAGTGATCAGCTTAACAGCAATTACTTGCAAAGTCAATATTTGGCTAGAAAATGAACTTTATCCCCCAAAACACATTTCAACATCATTGCAGCCCTGCCTTAAAAGGACCAGCTAACCTCTTTTCAGTGATTGCTCCATTAACACAGGTGTGGGTGTTGATGAGGACATGGCTGGAGATCAATCTGTCATGATTAAGTAAGAATGACACCACTGGACACTTTAAGGCTGTGGTTCCACGGTCCGGAACCACAGCGCTTTGGACAGAGCGGAAATTCCGCACCGCCCAAATCCCCGCCCCCTTTTGAACACGCGCTCATTCCGGATGTGTTCAGGACACCTCCGGAACACATCCGGAATGATCGCAGGGCTGCATAGCCCTGTGTTATTTCCCTTGCGGTGACGCAGCGTCGCCGCAAGGGACTAGGACATGCTGCGGTCTGAAAAGACGCGCCGCATGTCCGGAAACGCAGGTCTTCCGCCTGTGTGTTTTACAGCATAGTGGAGACAGGATTTCTTGAAATCCCCTCCACTATGCTGTAACATCTGGACGCTGCGTGTTTGACGCTGCGCCAACGCACAGCGTCAAACACTCAGCTAATCCGGATTGTTTCCTGATAGTGGAAACATACCCTAAAAGGAGGCTGGTGCTTGGCATCATTGTTTCTCTTCTGTTAACCATGGTTATCTCTAAAGAAACACGTGCAGTCATCATTGCAATGCAAAAAAATGGCCTAACAGGAAGAGTATCGCAGCTAGAAAGATTGCACCTCAGTCAACAATCTATCGCATCATCAAGAACTTCAAGGAGAGAGGTTCCATTGTTGCCAAAAAGGCTCCAGGGCGCCCAAGAAAGACCAGCAAGCGCCAGGACCGTCTCTTAAAAGTGTTTCAGCTGCGAGATAGGGCTACCAGCAGTGCAGACCTTGCTCAGAAATGGCAGCAGGCAGGTGTGAGTGTATCTGCACGCACTGTGAGGCGGAGACTTTTCTAGCAAGGCCTGGTCTCAAGGAGGGCAGCAAAGAAGCCACTTCTCTCCAGAAAAAACATCATGGACAGACTGATATTCTGCAAAAGGTACAGGCAGTGGACTGCTGAGGACTGGGGTGAAGTTATTTTCTCTGATGAATCCCCTTTTCGATTGTTTGGGACATCAGGAAAACGCCTCATTCGGAGAAGACAAGGTGAGCGCTACCACCAGTCTTGTCTCATGCCAACTGTTAAGCATCCTGAAACCATTCATGTGTGGGGTTGCTTCTCAGCCAAGGGAATCGGCTCTCTCACAGTCTTGCCTAAAAACACAGCCATGAATAAAGAATGGTACCAGAATGTCCTCCAAGAGCAACTTCTCCCAATCCTCCAAGAGCAGTTTGGCGATCAACAATGCCTTTTCCAGCATGATGGAGCACCTTGCCATAAAGCAAAGGTGATAACTAAATGGCTCAGGGAACAAAACATAGAGATTTTGGGTCCATGGCCTGGAAACTCCCCAGATTTTAATCCCATTGAGAACTTGTGGTCAATCATCAAGAGACGGGTGGACAAACAAAAACCTAAAAATTCTGACAAAATGAAAGCATTGATTGTGCAAGAATGGACTGCTATCAGCCAGGATTTGGTCCAGAAGTTGATTGAGAGCATGCCAGGGAGAATTGCAGAGGTCCTGAAGAAGAAGGGTCAACACTGCAAATATTGACTTGCTGCATTAACTCATTCTAACTGTCAATATAAGCTTTTGTTACTCATATGTTTGCAATTATTATATTTCTGTCTGTGATAAAAACATCTGTCAAACACACATAAAAACCAGAGGGCAGCAGATCATGTGAAAATATAATATTTGTGTCATTCTCAAAACTTTTGGCCATGACTGTACATGTATTGTATTAGCCTACGAGTCTCCGTGCTGCATGGCTAAGGTTATTGTTGCAGTCGGTTGATATTTATTATTATTTTTGACCTTTTCTATGATAATATAAAAAAAAGAAAAAAGCAATATTGTCTTCAGACTCCGCACTATAGAAGCTTCCGATTTCCAGCCTACAGTTATAAATGTTCATCAGCAGAATGTGCCTTAGAGTTTAATGGGGTCTAAAAAAGCTTTAAGGGGTTGTCCAGGACTATATTATTGTTTTACTACAGGCCAAAGAACAGACAGGTAGTTGTTACCTACCTGCCTGTTGTGCTCGGCACCGATTTCCGCCGGCACAAACTGGCGATTCAGCAGCTTCTGCTACAATTATGTCGACACAGCGGCGTCTTCTCTTCCGCTCTGCTCTGTTGACTGTCGATGTCATGCTGATTGACCACCGGCTCCCTGCTGCTTAACTGCAGGGAGCCGGCTGTCAATCAGCATGACACCAGTGGCCTCAACTTGTCGACAGAGCAGAGCAGAAGAAAGAGCTGTTATACTGACAGAGCAGCTGAATTGCCGGCAGTAGCGGTCGGTGCCACTCTGAGTCTGCTCCAGGTAGTAATTTTTAACACCATAGCAAAAAAAATAATCCTGGACAACTCCTCTAACCAGTTCAAGACCTTGTCACTTTCTCCCATTCCTGACTAGGCACATTTTCATTTTTTTCATACATGTTGTGCAAAGAGTTGCACTATTTTTTCTCATTCAAATGTTTTTTTTATACTTGGGGAGTCATTTTTAAATTATTTTCATACTTGCTGCTTTTATTTTTTTTGCCAATATTGTCGGGAAAACAAAAAAAGAAAATGTGCTAGTTTTTTTACATTTTTTTTATCACCAATAAAATACATTTCAAATTTTGTTCCCCTTTGCATAACAATTATTGTTTACATCATATACCTTTTTTCTCTGGTGGTTGAGGCTAGAAACAGCAATTGTATTGGCAGCGGCTTTTTTTTAACCTTTATTTTTTTTCTGCTTTTTACTTTATGTATTTATTTATTTATTTTTCATTTAGTTCACATATTGAATTCACCATAAGGTCATAAAAGATCTATGGGCGGCATTTCAACATTTAAATACTTTTTTTTCCCCACCTAAGTTTCCCTGTAACTGGGGCTGGTATATTACCCCCAGTTACAGGAAATTCATCCTCCTGACTGTATAGCAGAGCTGACTAAGCATCATACGTACCGACAGTTCCTCCTCCCTTCGTATACACAGAGATAACATGATCGCTGGGTCTGAAAGAGGAAGTATTACTATATACACAGCGTTTGTGTAGTGCTGTGTATACAGCGATCAGGAAGGCAGAGAGGGTAATATACCATTTCTGCCTTTTCTACGGGGAGTCCGGCTGTGTCTGTCTGCCAGCTTCCTGCTTGATCGTCTGTAGATGCTATACTATGCCGTGACGTTTTAGAACAAAGTAGACTACCTCGATGATTATCATCTATGGACGCTCAGAAAGTAAAGGACAATTGGGGTAATTTATTTTTTTACTTAAATGCATGTATTTTGTGTTAAAAATTATTTTTACAATTGGTTTTCATTACTAAGTTTGCACCATTAGGCATTCACAAGCTTTTTGATTCACTGCATATTGCTTTAAATGGGAATCCATCAGTGAGCTCTGGAGACAATTTTTAACTATTTTTGTTTTTTGTTTTTTCCGAGTTTCTCTCAGCTGATTTATGACCATGTCAAAGTTTAGCTCAACTTTGATATGGTCTGTGGTTATAAATCAGGTAAGAGGAGTTTAGAAAAAGACAAACAAGAGATACAAACTACCGCAGGAACAAGCTCACTGACGGCTTCTCAGTTAACTTATTCTGCAGGGAGACATGTGCAGATAAAGAAAGAGGCTGCAAAAGCCAAAAGATACGAGTTGACCCTCATCAGAACCAGCTGATCGAGCCCGAAGTGAAGGAAGAAATATAATGGAAGACGTGGCAGCTGACAATCTAACGAACAGATACTGAAAAAAAAAGTAATTAAAATAACACAATGATTTTATATTGTACATCTCTAAATCATTCCAAAATGCAATTTCTGAATTAAACCAAAAAAATAGGACCTAGTCCACTGCTATCTCCCCATATGACAGGAGACATCAAGCCAGAAATAGTATTGCTGTTTTGTTATTTTTTTCCTTCTCCTAAACCCTCCAGGGAGCATGAAAATATAAGAACACAATAAAATGTTTTACGTTGGAAATTGAAAACTATAAATTCTTGATATAAAATATTGATAAAGACACAGAAAAATGACAATAATTGGATTTTTTTTCAATAGGCTTCGCTTCTCCAAAAGAATAACTTATAGGATTTAGACCTGGGCTCTCCCTGCATGTCGGTCAGATGTATGGGCTTTTGTACCATTCTAAATCCTATAAAGACATATATGATTGCCCCCTCTCTACATTATATTGTAATGTCAGTTCATCCTGGCCCCTTCAAGGTACACAGGGGTTGGACAAAATAATGGAAACACCTGGAAACATCAACAAAAGTTAGTTTAACCCCTTAACCCCCAAGGGTGGTTTGCACGTTAATGACCGGGCCAATTTTTACAATTCTGACCACTGTCTCTTTATGAGGTTATAACTCTGGAACGCTTCAACGGATCTTCGCGATTCTGAGACTGTTTTCTCGTGACATATTGTACTTCACATTAGTGGTAAAATTTCTTCCATATAACTTGCGTTTATTTTTGAAAAAAACGCAAATATGGCGAAAATTTTGAAAATTTAGCAATTTTCAAACTTTGAATTTTTATTCCCTTAAAACAGAGAAATATGTCACACAAAATAGTTAAGAAATAACATTTCCCACATGTCTACTTTACATCAGCACAATTTTGGAACCAAATTTTTTTTTTCTTAGGAAATTATAAGGGTTAAAAGTTGACCAGCGATTTCTCATTTTTACAACAAAATTTACAAAGCCATTTTTTTTAGGGACCACCTCATATTTGAAGTCAATTTGAGGGGTCTATATAGCAGAAAATACCCAAAAGTGACACCATTCTAAAAACTGCACCCCTCAAGGTACTCAAAACCACATTCAAGAAGTTTATTAACCCTTCAGGTGCTTCACAGGAGCTGAAGCAACGTGGAAGGAAAAAATGAATATTTAACTTTTTAGCCACAAAAATGATCTATTACAAACTTTTTTTTTATTTTCACAAGGGTAAAAGAAGCAAATGGACAGTAAAGTTGTTGTGCAATTTCTCCTGAGTACGCCAATAGCCAATATGTGGAGGAAAACCACTGTTTGGGCGCACGGCAGAGCTCGTAAGGGAAGGAGCGCCGTTTGACTTTTTCAAACTAAAATTGGCTGGAATTGAGATTGGACGCCATGTCGTGTTTGGAGAGCCCCTGATGTGCTTAAACAGTGGAAACCCCCCACAAGTGACACCATTTTGGAAACTAGACCCCCTAAGGAACTTATCTAGATCTGTTGTGAGCACATTGAACCCCAAGTGTTTCACAAAAGTTTATAATGCCTGGGTCTGAAAATAAAAAAAAACAATTTTCCACAAAAATGATTTTTTAGTCCCAAATTTTTGATTTTTCCCAAGGAAATTGGACCCCAAAAGTTGTTGTCCAATTTGTCCTGAGTACGCTGATACCCCATATGTGGGGGGGGGGAAACTGTTTGGGCGCACGACAGGGCTTGGAAAGGAAGTAGTAACGTTTTGGAATGCAGACGTTGATGGGGGTCATGTTCCGTTTGCAGTGCCCCAGATGTGCCTAAACAGTGGAAACCCCCCACAAGTGACCCCATTTTGGAAACTAGACCCCCTAAGGAACTTATCTAGATCTTTGGTGAGCAATTTGAACCCCAAAGTGCTTCACACAAGTTTATAACGTAGAGCCGTAAAATTAAAAAATCATATTTTTTCCACAAAAATGATCTTTTCACCCCAATTTTTATTTTCCCAAGGGTAACAAGACTCCAAAAGTTATTGTGCAATTTGTCCTGAGTACGCTGATACCCCATATGTGGGGGTAAACCACTGTTTAGGTGCATGGCAGAGTTTGGAAGGGAAGGAGCGCCATTCGACTTTTTCAACACAGAATTGGCTGGATGCCATGTCGTGTTTGGAGAGCTCCTGATCTGCCTAAACAGTGGAAACCCCCAACAAATGACACCATTTTGGAAACTAGACCCCTCAAGGAACTTATCTAGATGTGTGGTGAACACTTTGAACCCAGAAGTGCTTCACAGAAGTTTATAACGTACAGCTGTAAAATAAAAATTTTTTTTTTTTTTACAAAAATGATTTTTTTCGTCCCCAATATTTTATTTTACACAAGGGTAACAGGAGAAATTGAACCCCAAAAGTTGTTGTCCAATTTGTCCTGAGTACGCTGATACCCAATATGTGGGAGTAAACTACTGTATGGGTGTACGTCGGGGATCGGAAGGGAAGTAGTGACGTTTTGGATTGCAGACTTTGATGGAATGGTCTGGGGGCGTCATGTCGCATTTGGAGAGCCCCTGATGCGCCTAAACAGTGGAAACCCCCCACAAGTGACCCCATTTTGGAAAATAGACCCCACAAGGAACTTATCTAGATGTGTGGTGAGCACTTTGAACCCCGAAGTGCTTCACAGAAGTTTATAACGTACAGCCGTAAAAATTAAAAATCCTTTTTTTTTTTTACAAAAATGATTTTTTTCGCCCCCAATATTTTATTTTCCCAAGGGTAACAGAAGAAATAGGACAAATTACACAATAACTCTTGGGGTCCAGAGTACACTGATACCCCATATGTGGGGGTAAACTACTGTTTGGGCGCATGGCAGAGCTCAGAAGTGAAGGAGCACCGTTTGACTTTTTCAATGCAGAATTGGCTGGAATTGAGATCAGACGCCATGTCACATTTGGAGAGCCCCTGATGTGCCTAACTAGCAGAAACCCCCCTATTCTAACTCCAACCCTAACCCCAACACACCCCTAACCCTAGTCCCAACCCTAACCACAAACCTAACCCTAACACACCCATAACCCTAATCCCAACCCTAACCCTAATCCTAACTTTAGCGCCAACCCTAACCCTAACTTTAGCCGCAACCCTAACCCTAATGGGAAAATGGAAATAAATACTTTTTTTTTAATTTTATTATTTTTCCCTAACTAAGGGGGTGATAAAGGGGGGTTTGATTTACTATTTATAGCGGGTTTTTATGATTGGCAACTGTCACGCTAAAAGACGCTTTTTATTGCAAAAAATAGTTTTTGCATCATCACATTTTGAGAGCTATAATTTTTGCATATTTTGGCCCACAGAGTCATGTGAGGTCTTATTTTTTGCGGGACAAGGTGTCGTTTTTATTGGTACCATTTTTGAGCATGAAAAAAGGGGGGGAAGCCAGCGCAGCACATGATCAGCATGAAATAATTTAAGTGCATCTGCACATAATTCTAACTGTTTTTTAAAATGAGACATTTAGCAAATAATTGATCAATTCTTTGAGCTACCCCGCCACGACAAGGCATTCTCATATGGGGCAGTACCTATGTTTTTCATTTTAACTGTGCCATTACGGCCTCCTGAAATTATTAAAAGCATAACTGCAAAAAAAACTGAAAAAGCAAGACTGCAGAAAGTGAAAAAATACCTGAAGCATAACTGAATCACCCCCATGGTGCCAGTCAGACAGATGCAGGTAAAGGCCGACCAGGTCCAGGATTTTGCAGTTTTTGCAGTCTTGCTTTACAGTTTTTTTTGCAGTTATGCTTTTAATAATTCAGGAGGCCGCAATGGCACAGTGAAAATGAAAAACGTAGAGTAGGTACTGCCCCATATGAGAATGCCTTGTCGTGGCGGGGTAGCTCAAAGAATTGCTCAATTTTAAAAAACAGTTGGAATTCAATATGTGCAGATGCACTTAAATTATTTCATGCTGATCATGTGCAGCGCTGGCTTCCCCCTTTTTTCATTTTTGAGCACGTGACTTTTTTTTATCGCTTTTTAATTCGATGTTTGGGAGGTTAGAATGAACAAAAATCAGCAATTCATGAATTTCTTTTGGGGGAGGCGTTTATACCGTTCCGCGTGTGGTAAAATTGATAAAGCAGTTTTATTCTTCGGGTCAGTACGATTACGGCGATACCTCATTTATATCATTTTTTTATGTTTTGGCGCTTTTATAGAATAAAACCAATTTTATATAAAAAATTATTATTTTTGCATCGCTTTATTCTGCGAGCTATAACTTTTTTATTTTTTCGTTGATGATGCTGTATGGCAGCTCGTTTTTTGCGGGACAAGATGACGTTTTCAGCGGTACAATGTTTATTTATATCCGTCTTTTTGATCGCGTGTTATTCCACTTTTTGTTCAGCGGTATGATGATAAAGTATTGATTTTTTGCTTTGTTTTTTTTTTAATTTTTTTTAAGAGGTTCACTAAAGGGTTTAACTAGTGGGACAGTTTTATAGGGGGGTCGTTACGGACGCGGCAATACCAAATATGTGTACTTTTATTGTTTTTGTTTTTTTATTTACAGGAAAAAATGAATTTATTGGGGAATATTTTTTTTTTTTAATGATTTTTTTAAACAATTTTTATTTTTATTTTTTTAACTTTTTTACTTTGTCCCAGGGTGGGACATCACTGTATTTTAGCAGATCGCTGGTGTGACAGTGTGCACAGCACTCTGTCACACCAGCGATCGCTCTGGCATCGCTGCAGGCTTCTCAGTGCCTGCTCTCAGCAGGCACTGAGGAAGCCGCCTCCCTGCAGGACCCCGGCGCCATCTTGGATCCGGGGACCTGGAGGGAGGATGGACCCTCGGAACAGCGCGACACATCGCGCTGCTCTGAGGGTCTCAGGGGGGCGCGCAGGGAGCCCCCACCTGCGCAATCCTCCCCTGTGCCCCCAGTACACTGCGATCATGTTTGATCGTGGTGTGCTAGGGGTTAATGTGCCGGGAGCGGTCCGTGACCACTCCTGACACATAGTGCCGGGTGTCAGCTGTGATAATCAGCTGACACCCGGCCGCGATCGGCTGCGCTCCCCCCGGGAGCGCGTCCGATCGCTGGGACGTACTATCCCGTCCATGGTCATACGGGCCCAGGTACCATGGACGGGATAGTACGTCTGATGGCAGTAAGGGGTTAATATGGTGTAGGTCCACCTTTTGCGGCGATTACAGCCTCAATTCTCCGAGGTATGGATTCAGACAAGGTGTGAATTGTTTCCAAAGGAATTTTAGCCCATTCTTCAGTTAAAACACCCTCCAGTACTTTGAGTGACGATGGCGGCGGAAATCGACGTCTAACTTGAATCTCTAAAATCGACCATAAATGCTCAATAATGTTGAGGTCTGGGGATGGTGGGGGCAGATGAGATGCTCAACTTCATTAGAATGTTCCTCGTGCCATGCTTTAACGATTCTAGCTGTATGAATTGGTGCATTATCATCCTGAAAGATGGCGTTCCCCTCCGGGAACAGTGCTTGAACCATAGGATGCACTTGGTCGCCCAAAATGCCCAAATAATCGCAGCTGTTAATTCTTCCATGAAGGGATATCATTGGCCCGGCGAATCTCCACGAAATAGCACCCCAGATCATCACAGAACCTCCGCCATGTTTTACGGTTGGGAGAAGGCAGTCTGGATGGAATGCTTCTTTCGGCTGTCTCCAAACGTACACGCGCGAGGAAAGGGTAACCAGGAGGAGTCCCTGAGAAATTGCATACCGTGCTCGGGATAAGTGAAAGTCCCGCAGTAGGAACAGGATTGGCGTTGCAGCTGAAGAGACATCAACCAGGGAGGATCGGAGTAATTTGCATATTCCCAGTGCCTTCTGGGATAAGTGAAGAGTCTCCGCGAGCTCAAGGAACACTGGATTTTGGCTGTTGCAGCTGAAAGGAGGACATCAGTAAACCAGGGGAGGAGTCCCGTGGAGATAATTTGCATATTCCCAGTGCCTTCTGGGATAAGTGAAGAGTCTCCGCGAGCTCAAGGAACACTGGATTTTGGCTGTTGCAGCTGAAAGGAGGACATCAGTAAACCAGGGGAGGAGTCCCGTGGAGATAATTTGCATATTCCCAGTGCCTTCTGGGATAAGTGAAGAGTCTCCGCGAGCTCAAGGAACACTGGATTTTGGCTGTTGCAGCTGAAAGGAGGACATCAGTAAACCAGGGGAGGAGTCCCGTGGAGATAATTTGCATATTCCCAGTGCCTTCTGGGATAAGTGAAGAGTCTCCGCGAGCTCAAGGAACACTGGATTTTGGCTGTTGCAGCTGAAAGGAGGACATCAGTAAACCAGGGAGGAGTCCCGTGGAATAATTTGCATATTCCCAGTGCCTTCTGGGATAAGTGAAGAGTCTCCGCGAGCTCAAGGAACACTGGATTTTGGCTGTTGCAGCTGAAAGGAGGACATCAGTAAACCAGGGGAGGAGTCCCGTGGAATAATTTGCATATTCCCAGTGCCTTCTGGGATAAGTGAAGAGTCTCCGCGAGCTCAAGGAACACTGGATTTTGGCTGTTGCAGCTGAAAGGAGGACATCAGTAAACCAGGGGAGGAGTCCCGTGGAGATAATTTGCATATTCCCAGTGCCTTCTGGGATAAGTGAAGAGTCTCCGCGAGCTCAAGGAACACTGGATTTTGGCTGTTGCAGCTGAAAGGAGGACATCAGTAAACCAGGGGAGGAGTCCCGTGGAGATAATTTGCATATTCCCAGAGCCTTCTGGGATAAGTGAAGAGTCTCCGCGAGCTCAAGGAACACTGGATTTTGGCTGTTGCAGCTGAAAGGAGGACATCAGTAAACCAGGGGAGGAGTCCCGTGGAGATAATTTGCATATTCCCAGAGCCTTCTGGGATAAGTGAAGAGTCTCCGCGAGCTCAAGGAACACTGGATTTTGGCTGTTGCAGCTGAAAGGAGGACATCAGTAAACCAGGGGAGGAGTCCCGTGGAGATAATTTGCATATTCCCAGTGCCTTCTGGGATAAGTGAAGAGTCTCCGCGAGCTCAAGGAACACTGGATTTTGGCTGTTGCAGCTGAAAGGAGGACATCAGTAAACCAGGGGAGGAGTCCCGTGGAGATAATTTGCATATTCCCAGTGCCTTCTGGGATAAGTGAAGAGTCTCCGCGAGCTCAAGGAACACTGGATTTTGGCTGTTGCAGCTGAAAGGAGGACATCAGTAAACCAGGGGAGGAGTCCCGTGGAGATAATTTGCATATTCCCAGTGCCTTCTGGGATAAGTGAAGAGTCTCCGCGAGCTCAAGGAACACTGGATTTTGGCTGTTGCAGCTGAAAGGAGGACATCAGTAAACCAGGGGAGGAGTCCCGTGGAGATAATTTGCATATTCCCAGTGCCTTCTGGGATAAGTGAAGAGTCTCCGCGAGCTCAAGGAACACTGGATTTTGGCTGTTGCAGCTGAAAGGAGGACATCAGTAAATATTATATTATTATATTATATTATGGCTTATATTTCACCGCTTGATTATCTATTGAACAATAAGAACATGGAAGAGGCTAGGAGCCATGTGATGAGCTGCATTTCTTGCTACATGTTCATAGACTTACCAGTGGAAAAGCCAAACTTCACATGCCAGAAATGCAAGCTTGTGTCCCTGTTGGAGGAAAAGTTGCAAAATCTGGAAGAGAGGTTATCTACATTGAAGACCATTAAGGAAGGTGAAGAGTTCTTAGACAGAGCAGAATTATCTCTTCATGGTACAGAAAGAGAAGAAATTCGAAGTGCAACTGAAGAAACAGAGGAATGGAAGCATGTGACCCAGAGAAGCAAAAGGATCAGGAGGCAGTCAGCACCAATTCTGCTCAGGAACCAGTACCAGGCTCTTACACAGGAGAACAATGAAGAAATACATCAGGATAAGACTTTGCCCACAAACAACCTTGTACGCCCTCAGAGTCCTCCTGAATGGAGAAAGAAAACTGTTGTGAAGAAGAAACGGAGAGTTGTTGTCATGGGCGATTCCCTGTTGAGAGGAACAGAGGCCGCTATCTGCAGACCGGATATAACCTCAAGAGAAATGTGCTGTCTTCCAGGTGCAAAAATTAAAGATGTGTCTGACAGGATATCAGGACTCTTCAGACCTACAGATGACTACCCATTCCTGCTAATACATGTGGGGACAAATGACACCACAAGAAACGACCTGGAAACCATCTGCAGTGACTTTGAAAACTTAGGTAAGAAAGTGAAAGAACTGGGAGCGCAGGTGGTCTTCTCTTCCATCCTCCCAGTAGATGGCCATGGAACAAGGAAGTGGAATAAGATTCTGCAGGTGAACAACTGGCTACGTCGATGGTGCCGTCAGCAAGGATTTGGATTTCTGGATCACGGAGTGAATTACCTATACGATGGACTACTTGCTAGAGATGGGGTGCACCTTACGAAGACTGGAAAACATGTATTTGGAAGTCGCCTTGCTACACTCATCAGGAGAGCTTTAAACTAGAACAATGTGGGAAGGGAAGCAAAACGCCAGAAAAAGCCATAGACTTGACAAATACTATTGAGATTTCTGCTATTAGAAGTGAAGGGAAGAACAAAGACAAAAAATTTACATAATAAAAATATTGAAGGAAGAGAAACCAATCACAAACTAAAGTGTTTCTATACGAATGCACAAAGCATGGGCAACAAACAAGGAGAACTGGAACTACTAACGCAGGAGAAGAAATATGATGTCATTGGAATCACTGAGACTTGGTGGGACGATACACATGATTGGAATACAAGGCTAGAAGGATACAACTATATTTGCAAGAAACAGACTTGATAAACGAGGAGGAGGTGTTGCATTGTATGTTAGAAAAGCGTATATCTGCACAGAGATTGACGCTTCAGAGACTGGGAGTTCTGTGGAAACTGTTTGGGTAAGAATACAAGGACAGAACAATGGAAAGGACACCATTGTAGGCATTTACTACAGGCCGCCTGTGCAAGCTGAAGATATGGATGAACTCTTTATGCATCAAATGGCCAAGTTCTCCAAAAAATATGACATAGTGGTCATGGGAGATTTCAACTATCCAGACATTTGTTGGGAATCTCTCTCAGGCAAAACTAACAGGTCCAGGAAATTCTTATCCTCTCTTGCTGACAACTTTATCTTCCAAAAGGTAATGGAGAAAACAAGGGGATCTGCTACCTTGGATCTAATCCTCATAAACAGGGAGGAAATGGTGGAGGAGGTAAGAGTGGCTGGGACTCTAGGAGGTAGTGACCATGCTATTTAGAATTTTGGATAACAAGAGGAGGAAGACCTGTGAAGACTCAGACGTCAAGGTTAGATTTCAGAAAGGCAGATTTTAAGGAACTCAGAAAGAGAATTGGAGGGATCCAATGGCTGGATATCCTTAAGGACAAAAATGTCCAGAAGGATGGAAAATCTTGAAAAATGAGATTCTCAAAGCACAATCGTTAACAATTCCGAAAAGAGGGAAGAATGGGAAGCATTTAAGGAAACCAGGATGGATGAACATAGAACTTAAACACATGCTAAAAAGGAAGAAAGAAATGTTTATCAAATGGAAAGAGGGAGGCATATCTAAAGAAGAATATAATGCCGTCTGCAGAACCTGCAGGGCACAAATCAGATTATCTAAAGCTGACAATGAATTAAGGCTTGCAAGTGACGTCAAAAGCAACAAAAAAGGATTTTGGGGATACGTCAAAAGTAAAAGAAAAGTCAAAGATGCTATAGGATTTTTACAGGATGAAAATGATGAAATGGTAAGTCAGGATGTTGAGAAGGCTGAACTTTTAAATTCCTATTTTGCATCTGTTTCTCTCAGAAAGGAAATGTAACATCAACTGATCTTCACTGTCCTATTAAAGGAATAGAAGAATCCAGGATATCTATAAACAGAAAGACAGTGAGGAAACACTTAGCTAACATAAATGAATTCAAGTCTCCAGGTCCAGATGAATTACACCCCAGGGTACTGAAGGAGATAGCAGAAGAAATTCTTGAACCACTGTCCATAATCTTTGAAAATTCTTGGAGAACAGGAGAAGTCCCAGAAGACTGGAGAAGAGCAAATGTTGTTCCTATCTTCAAAAAGGGAAGAAGGTGGACCCAGGGAACTACAGGCCGGTGAGTCTGACTTCTATACCAGGAAAGATCTTTGAACAAATTATTAAAGAACATGTATGCAAGTACCTGGATAAGAATGAAGTGATTAAACAGAGTCAGCATGGGTTTGTAACTAATAAGTCATGTCAGACTAACTTAATTTCCTTCTATGACAGAATCACTGACTGGGTGGATCAGGGAAATGCTGTAGATATAGTATATCTTGACTTCAGCAAAGCATTTGACAAAGTATCTCACACAATCCTTATTGAAAAAATGACTAAGTATGGAATGGACAAGGCAACTGTTAGGTGGATTCATAACTGGCTTAGTGATCGGACCCAAAGAGTGGTTGTAAATGGCTGCACATCCAGTTGGAAGAATGTCTCAAGTGGGGTACCACAAGGCTCTGTTTTGGGCCCTGTATTGTTCAACATCTTTAGCAATGATTTAGATGAAGGAATTGAGGGTAAACTGATCAAATTTGCTGATGACACAAAGCTAGGAGGGTAGCTAATACTAGAGAAGAGAGAGAGAGGATTCAAAAAGATATACATAAACTGGAGCAGTGGGCAGCAACTAACAGAATGGATTTTAACAGGGAAAAATGCAAAGTACTACATCTGGGCAATAAAAATGAAAAAAGCATATACAAAATGGGAGGAATAGGGCTAAGTAACAGCACATGTGAAAAAGACTTGGGTATACTAATTGATCACAGACTTAACATGAGTCAACAGTGTGATGCAGTAGCAAAAAGGCAAATGCAATTCTAGGATGTATCAACAGAAGCATACAGTCTAGATCACGTGAGGTCATTATTGCCCTCTATTCCTCTTTGGTCAGACCTCATCTGGAATACTGTGTCCAGTTTTGGGCACCACATTTTAAAAAAGACATCAACAAACTGGAGCAAGTTCAGAGAAGAGCCACCAGAATGGTGACCGGTCTGCAAACCATGTCCTATGAGGAACGGTTGCAGGATTTGGGAATGTTAGCTTGCAAAAAAGAAGACTGAGAGGAGACTTAATAGCTGTCTACAAATATCTCAAGGGCTGTCACATTGTAGAAGGATCATCTTTATTCTCATTTGCACAAGGAAAGACTAGAAGCAATGGGATGAAACTGAATGGGAGGAGACACAGATTAGATATTAGAAAAAACTTTTTGACGGTTAGGGTGATCAATGAGTGGAACAGGCTGCCACAAGAGGTGGTGAGTTCTCCTTCAATGGAAGTCTTCAAACAGAGGCTGGACAGACATCTGTCCGGGATGATTTAGAGAATCCTGCTTTGAGCAGGGGGTTGGACCAGAAGGCCCAGGAGGTCCCTTCCAACTCTACCATTCTATGATTCGTCTGAGAATATCACGTTTCCATGGCTCGAGGGACCAATTCTGGAGGTTTCTTCACCACTCTAAACGCTTGGAAACAATTTGTCATTGAGAGCAGCGGTTTTCGAATTGCAGCTCTTCCGTGGAATCCAGATTTGTTCAGCTCCCGACGAACAGTTTTCGTGGAAACTTGGTTCTGTAGGTGTTCATTGAGCTCAGCAGTGATTTTCGAGCCGTGGTCTTGCGATCCTCTCTCACAATTCGCTTTAGAGTCCGACGGTCTCTCTCAGTCAACTTCGACTTTCGGCCGGACCTGTGCTTTGC
>JARQOD010000003.1:591743600-591796412 GCA_033576555.1 Oophaga sylvatica
GAGCCAGTTCTTAACCCACTTACACAAATTTTCCCCTATCCCCATTGTTCTCATTTTATGTATCAACCTTTTGTGTGGCACTGTATCAAAAGCTTTTGAGAAGTCCATGAACACCACGTCCACTGCATTCCCTTGGTCTAGTCCTGAACTTACCCCTTCATAAAAGCTTATCAGATTAGTCTGACAAGAACGGTCCCTCGTAAACCCATGCTGATACTGTGTCATGAGGTTATTCAGCCTCAGATACTCCAATATAGTATCCCTTAAAAAACCCTCCAGGATTTTACCCACAGTAGATGTTAAGCTCACTGGCCTATAATTTCCAGGTTCAGTTTTTGCCCCCTTTTTGAATATTGGCACCACATTTGCTATACGCCAGTCCTGTGGTACAGACCCCGTTATTATGGAATCTTTAAAGATTAAAAATAATGGTGTTATGTTTCGGTAGCTGAGGAGTGCAGGTAAAAAAGGCAATACACCAGAGCAGTTGGAATCTATGAGATTGCAGTACCCTGACTAACCACCACAACTAGAGGCAGCCGTGGAGCGTTCCTACGTTGGTCCTAGACGCCTCGTCACAGCCTGAGAAACTAACTACACCTAAAGATAGAAAGAGGAAAGCTATCTGCCACGGAGCAGATCCCCAAAGAACATAGAAAGCCCTCAAACATGTAATGGCGGTTAGACAAGAAGAAATACTGACACAGACAGAAAATAGTATGAGCAAACGTTGGGGCCCAAACTACCTAAATAGAAAAGGATAGGAAGGGCACTTACTGTAATCCCAAAAAACCCTGAAAAGCACCAACTCTACTAATTTCAAAAACACCTGAGATCACACGACCTCTACCACCTAAATTAGTTCTCTGGTGTAACAAAATCAAAACAGCAGCCACTGAAAAAACTGGAAAAAGCAAATGTACAAACAACAGTGGCTGAACTAAACTGAGAGGGAAAAAGCCCCCGGAGGGGACCCTGAAGGCCCCCACAGAAGTGCAGGACAAAATGCAAAAATCAAGCACAAAAACAAAAAGAAGAAAATGTCTTATCTGTTAGCAGGAGATGCAGACACGACACAGCAGGCTACAAAGGAAACAGGAATCAAGGATTGAGACCAGAACAATTGATCACCGGCAACCCTGATGGGAAGGCGACTCCCTTATATAAGACCAGTCAGTAACACCTGATTCCCAATCCTCACAATCTTCACTGGACAGTCCAGTACCGCTTGTAACCACCAGAGGGAGCCTCTGCTCAGAACTCATTTCAAGTCCATTCACAACAGTACCCCCCCCTTGAGGAGGGGTCACCGAACCCTCACTTGAGCAACCAGGTCGGTCAGGATGAGTTCTATGATATGCACGGATGAGTCTCCTAGCATGGATGTCCGAAGCAAACACCCAAGAATTGTCTTCCTGACCATAACCTCTCCACTTAACCAAATACTGGAGTTTCCGTCTAGAAAAACGAGAATTCAATATTTTCTCAACCACAAACTCCATATTGCCCTCAACCAGAACAGGGTCAGGAGGCAAAGCAGTAGGAACCACTGGCTCAACAAACCTCTTCAACAAGGACTTGTGGAACACGTTATGGATCTTAAATGTCCCTGGAAGAAGCAAACGAAAAGAAACAGGATTAAGAATCTCCATGATCTTATAAGGTCCAATGAACCTAGGCTTAAATTTAGGAGATGCCACTCTCATAGGAATATTTTTTGAGGACAACCAGACCAAGTCCCCCACTTTAAACCGAGGACCATCAGTCCTATGCCGGTTAGCAAACCGCTGGGCCCTCTCCTGAGAGAGGGACAACCTCTCCACTACCTGGTCCCAAATCTGTTGCATACGCTCCACAACAGAGTCAACACCTGGACAGACAGAAGCCTCCGTCTGTCCTGAAGAAAATCGAGGGTGAAACCCAGAATTACAGAAAAATGGAGACATCAAAGTGGCAGAGCTAGCCCTATTATTAAGAGCAAACTTAGCCAAAGGCAAAAAAGAGACCCAGTCATCCTGATCAGCAGACACAAAGCATCTTAGATAAGTCTCCAATGTCTGGTTTGTTCTCTCAGTTTGACCATTGGTCTGAGGATGAAACGCCGAGGAGAAAGACAATTGAACACCAAGTTTAGAACAAAAGGTCCTCCAAAATCTGGAAACAAACTGGACTCCTCTGTCAGACACAATGTTCTCAGGAAGGCCGTGTAAACGAACCACGTGCTGAAGGAACAAAGGCACCAATTCAGAGGAGGAAGGCAACTTAGGTAATGGCACAAGATGTATCATCTTGGAAAACCTATCACAAATCACCCAGATGACGGTCATTCTCTGAGAAAAAGGGAGGTCGGAAATGAAATCCATAGAGATATGGGTCCATGGTCTCTTGGGCACAGGCAATGGCATCAACAAACCACTAGAGCGAGAGCAAGGCTTGGAGCGAGAGCAAGTCCCGCAGGACTGCACAAATTCCCTGACATCACGAGACAAGGTAGGCCACCAAAAGGACCGACTAACCAAGTCTCTGGTACCAAAAATTCCGGGATGACCGGCCAACGCGGAACAATGAATCTCAGACATCACACTCTTTTTCCACTGGTCCGGGACAAACAATTTCCCAACAGGGCAGCGCTCGGGCCTATCCTCCTGACACCCCTCCAGAGCCAGTCTCAAATTGGGCGAGATGGCGGAAAGAACTACACCTTCTTTCAAAATAACAGAAGGATCAGATACCTCAGGAGAGTCCTCAAGGAAACTCCTCGAGAGGGCATCCGCCTTAACATTCTTAGTGCCAGGAAGAAAGGAAACCACAAAATTAAAACGTGTGAAAAACAAGGCCCACCTGGCCTGTCTAGGATTAAGTCGCTTGGCAGATTCCAGATAAACCAGATTCTTATGGTCCGTAAGGACCACCACCTGATGTTTGGCTCCCTCCAGCCAATGTCTCCACTCTTCAAAAGCCCACTTCATGGCCAATAACTCCCGATTACCCACGTCATAATTACGTTCAGTAGGAGAAAATTTTCGAGAGAAAAAGGCACAAGGGTTACTTTTAGAGGTCTCTGGATCTCTTTGGGACAAAACGGCACCTGCCCCAATTTCAGAGGCATCAACCTCCACCTGAAATGGCAGAGAAACATCAGGCTGCCGTAGAACAGGAGCAGAAGTGAATCTCTGCTTAAGTTCCTGAAATGCAGAGACTGACTCAGGAGGCCAATTCACCACATCAGAACCCTTTTTGGTCAAATCAGTTAATGGTTTAACAATATCCGAGAAATTACCAATAAATTTACGATAAAAATTGGCAAAACCCAAAAATCTTTGAAGAGCCTTTAATGAAGTAGGTTGGACCCAATCACAGATGGCCTGAACCTTGACCGGGTCCATTTCAATAACAGATGGGGACAAAATGAATCCCAAAAATGAGATCCTCTGTACGCCAAAAAGACACTTTGATCCCTTCACATACAGAGCATTCGCTCTCAAAATCTGGAATACAGTTCGAACATGTTTCACATGAGAGTCCCAGTCATTGGAAAAAATCAAGATATCATCCAAATAAACAATCAGAAATTTATCCACAAAATCCCTGAAAATGTCATTCATGAAGGACTGGAAGACAGAAGGAGCATTAGTGAGCCCAAAGGGCATCACAAGGTACTCAAAATGCCCCTCAGGGGTATTAAATGCCGTCTTCCATTCATCCCCGTACTTAATGCGAATAAGGTTATATGCCCCCCTGAGGTCAAGCTTGGTAAACCAAGTAGCGTTTTTCACCCTGGAAAACAGGTCAGAAATCAAGGGTAACGGATATTGATATTTCACAGTAATATTGTTCAAAAGACGATAATCAATACACGGCCTTAATGAACCATCCTTTTTGGCCACAAAGAAAAAACCGGCACCTAAGGGTGAAGAGGATGGTCTGATATAACCCTTCTCCAATGACTCCTTGATATAAGACCGCATAGCGTCATGTTCAGGTACAGACAAGTTAAAAAGGCGACCTTTAGGGAATTTACTACCAGGCACTAATTCAATAGCGCAGTCATAGCTCCTATGGGGAGGCAAGGATGCAGATTTACTTTCGCTAAACACATCAGAAAAATCAATCAAAAAGTCAGGAACATCCTGAGCCTGGGGGGAGGCAGAAAAAACAGGAGTGTTGGTATTAACACATTGGCAGCCCCAACTGGTTACAGACACAGATTTCCAATCCAAAACAGGATTATGAGACTGTAACCAAGGGAAACCCAGTACGATAATGTCATGCAGATTATACAGAACCAAAAATTTGCAGCTCTCCTGATGATCAGGTTCAACCCTCATTATCACCTGAGTAGAGAACTGAGGTTTATTCTCAGCTAAAGGGGTAGAATCGATCCCCAGTAGGGGAATAGACTTCCGTAGGGGTATCAAGGGAAACCCACAATGTTTAGCAAAATCAAAATCCATCAGGTTAATAGCTGCTCCCGAATCAACGAAAGCCTGAGCAGAAAATGAGGACAGAGAGCATATCAGAGTAACAGTTAATAAAAACTTAGTCTGAACACTACCCAAGACAACTGAGCGTGCAAAACGTCTTCCCCGCTTAGGGCAGACTGAAATAGCATGAGAGGCATCACCACAGTAGAAACATAACCCATTGCGCTTTCGAAACTCATGACGCTGTGCCCCAGAAACCACTCTATCACACTGCATGGATTCAGAAGCAGGTTCACAAGGCAACACTATTCCACGCATACTTCTCCGCTCACGCAAACGTCTGTCAATTTGAATCGCTAATGACATAGAATCATTGAGACCAGAGGGGACAGGGAATCCCACCATAACTTCCTTTACATTATCTGACAGACCCTTCCGAAAAAGGGCTGCCAAAGCGTCGTCATTCCATTTGGTCAGGACTGCCCACCTACGGAATCTCTGACAGTATAACTCAGCGTCATCAAGCCCCTGATTTAATGCCAACAAGGCTTTTTCAGCTTGATCAGTGACATTAGGCTCATCGTACAATAACCCCAAGGCCTGAAAAAATGCATCAACATCACTCAAAACAGGATCCCCAGGTGTCAGGGAAAAAGCCCAATCCTGAGGATCGCCGCGCAGGAGAGAGATGACAATTTGAACCTGCTGCGCTGCGTTCCCTGAGGACTTAGATTTTAAGGCAAAAAACAATTTACAATTATTTTTGAAATTCAGAAACTTGGCTCGATCCCCCAAAAACAAATCTGGCATGGGAATCCTAGGTTCCACAACAGGCAACCTAGCAAGATAGGTAGCAATACTCCGAACCTCAGTGGCAAGCTGATCCACACGGCCAGACAACTGTGCAAACTCCATTGAGAGAAAAAATCCTCCCCAGCACCCAGAGATACAGAGGGAAAAAAAAAATGCAACAAACAGAAAAATATCTCTGACAACTCTGACAACCTTTTTTCTTTCACAATATTTTTTCCCTTCTGTGAGTACCATACAATTTTCAATTATTAGGCCGGTGATAATGTTATGTTTCGGTAGCTGAGGAGTGCAGGTAAAAAAGGCAATACACCAGAGCAGTTGGAATCTATGAGATTGCAGTACCCTGACTAACCACCACAACTAGAGGCAGCCGTGGAGCGTTCCTACGTTGGTCCTAGACGCCTCGTCACAGCCTGAGAAACTAACTACACCTAAAGATAGAAAGAGGAAAGCTATCTGCCCCGGAGCAGATCCCCAAAGCACATAGAAAGCCCTCAAACATGTAATGGCGGTTAGACAAGAAGAAATACTGGCACAGACAGAAAATAGTATGAGCAAACGTTGGGGCCCAAACTACCTAAATAGAAAAGGATAGGAAAGGCACTTACTGCAATCCCAAAAAACCCTGAAAAGCACCAACTCTACTAATTTCAAAAACACCTGAGATCACACGACCTCTACCACCTAAATTAGTTCTCTGGTGTAACAAAATCAAAACAGCAGCCACTGAAAAAACTGGAAAAAGCAAATGTACAAACATCAGTGGCTGAACTAAACTGAGAGGGAAAAAGCCCCTGGAGGGGACCCTGAAGGCCCCCACAGAAGTGCAGGACAAAATGCAAAAATCAAGCACAAAAACAAAAAGAAGAAAATGTCTTATCTGTTAGCAGGAGATGCAGACACGACACAGCAGGCTACAAAGGAAACAGGAATCAAGGATTGAGACCAGAACAATTGATCACCGGCAACCCTGATGGGAAGGCGACTCCCTTATATAAGACCAGTCAGTAACACCTGATTCCCAATCCTCACAATCTTCACTGGACAGTCCAGTACCGCTTGTAACCACCAGAGGGAGCCTCTGCTCAGAACTCATTTCAAGTCCATTCACAACATAATGGTCTATCTATAACTGTACTTAATTCCTGCAGTACTCGGGGGTGTATCCCATCCGGGCCCGGGGATTTATCAATTTTAGTGATTTTTAGACGCCGCCGTACTTCCTGCTGGGTTAAGCAGGTGACATTTAATGGAGAAATTTTTTTTATCACTGATCATGTTATCTGTCATGGGATTTTCTTGTGTAAATACAGTTGAAAAAAAGTCATTTAGCATATTGGCTTTTTCCTCATCCTCATCCACCATTTCACCCAGACTATTTTAAGGGGACCAACACTATCATTTTTTAGTTTCTTGCTATTTATGTAGTTAAAGAATATTTTGGGATTATTTTTACTTTCTCTGGCAATGAGTCTCTCTGCCTCAATCTTTGCTGTCTTGATTTGCTTTTTACAGAATGTATTCAGTCTTCTGTATTTATTTAATGCCTCATCACTACCTACTTGCTTTAATTCCCTAAACGCTTTGGGGGCCCTGAGTCAAGTGGGCCCACTCTGTGCCTGCGTAGCAGCAGCTGGAGAAAGGATCGTGTCCCCGCTGCTAAAGCTAAATGAATATTCACGCTTCCCACGCCCCTATGGACGTGGAGAGGCGTGAATACCATTTCTCTTTAATAGCGGGCAGTGTTAGCTGCCCGCATGTAAAGTCCCACCACTGCACCACACACACACACACATAGAGAGACACAAACAAATACTCACAGCACAGCACATCCTCCTTCCTGCAGGCTCTTCCTGTCTGAGAGAGCCCAGCTGAATGACGTCATCATCCAGCACTGGGTCTCAGACAGAAAGCAGCAGGCGAGGAACAGGCTGCCGGGATGTGCTGCTGCTGTGTGGAGGTGAGCTGTGCTGTGTGTCTGTGTGCCTGCGTGTGTGTATGTGTTGCAGTGCTTTGTGTGTGTGTGTGTGAGAGAGAGAGAGGGTTGGTGGGGGGAGGCAGTGATGGAGGTGATGGGCAATGATTGTGGGGGGAGGCAATGATGAAGGTGATGGGCAATGATTGTGGGGAGGCAATGATGAAGGTGATGGGCAATGATGGTGGGGGGAGGCAATGGTGAAAGTGATGGGCACTGATGGGGGGAGGCAACGATGGAGGTGATGGGCAAAGATGGTGGGGGAGGCAACAATGGAGGTGATGGGTAATGATGGTGGGGAGGCAACGATGGAGGTGATGGGCAATGATGGTGGTGGGGGGAGGCAGCGATGGAGGTGATGGGCAATGATGGTGGGGAGGCAACGATGGAGGTGATGGGCAATGATGGCGGTGGGGGAGGAGAAGCGATGGAGGTGATGGGCAATGATGGCGGTGGGAGGAGGCAGGGATGGAGGTGATGGGCAATGATGGCGGTGGGAGGAGGCAGGGATGGAGGTGATGGGCAATGATGTCGGTGGGGAGGCAGCGATGGAGGATATGGGCAATGATGGCAGTGGGAGGAGGCAGGGATGGACGTGATGGGCAATGATGGCGGTGGGGGAGGCAATGATGAAGGTGATGGGCAATGACGGTGGGGGGAGCCCAATGATGGAGGTGATGGGCAATGATGGCGGTGGGAGGAGGCAGGGATGGAGGTGATGGGCAATGATGGCGGTGGGGGAGGCAATGATGAAGGTGATGGGCAATGACGGTGGGGGGAGGCAATGATGAGGTGATGGGCAATGATGGTGGGGAAAGACAATGATAGGGGTGATAGGCAATGATGGTGGGGGAGGCAATGATGGTGGGGGAGGCAATGATGGAGGTGATGAAATGGACAATGATGGTGGTGGAGGAGGAGGCAATGATTGAAGTGGTGGAATGGGCAATGATGGGGTGGTGGGGAGAATGAAAAGGGTGGTGGGGAGAAGACAATGATAGAGGTGGTGATGAGGACAATGATGGGGGTGGAGAGGGTCTGCATTATACTTTGAGGGGGCTACATTATATTCTGTGGGGGGACTGCATTATTCTCAGGGGACTACATTATATTCTGGGGGCTATATCATACTATATGAGGGGGCTACAGTGTACTCTATGGGGAGCTGCATTATATTCTGTGGTGGGGCTGCATTATTTTCTGAGGGCTATATCCTACTATATGAGGGGGGCAGCATTATGCCCTATGAGGGGGCTACAGTATACTCTATGGGGGGGCAGCATTATGCCCTATGAGGGGGCTACAGTACAGTCATGGCCAAAAGTTTTGAGAATGACACAAATATTAATTTTTACAAAGTCTACTGCTTCACTTTTTCTAATGGCAATTTGCATATACTCCAGAATGTTATAAAGAGTGATCAGCTTAACAGCAATTACTTGCAAAGTCAATATTTGGCTAGAAAATGAACTTTATCCCCCAAAACACATTTCAACATCACTGCAGCCCTGCCTTAAAAGGACCAGCTAACCTCTTTTCAGTGATTGCTCTATTAACACAGGTGTGAGTGTTGATGAGGACATGGCTGGAGATCAATCTGTCATGATTAAGTAAGAATGACACCACCACTGGACACTTTAAAAGGAGGCTGGTGCTTGGCATCATTGTTTCTCTTCTGTTAACCATGGTTATCTCTAAAGAAACACGTGCAGTCATCATTGCAATGCACAAAAATGGCCTAACAGGGAAGAGTATCGCAGCTAGAAAGATTGCACCTCAGTCAACAATCTATCGCATCATCAAGAACTTCAAGGAGAGAGGTTCCATTGTTGCCAAAAAGGCTTCAGGGCGCCCAAGAAAGACCAGCAAGCGCCAGGACCGTCTCTTAAAAGTGTTTCAGCTGCGGGATCGGGCTACCAGAAGTGCAGAGCTTGCTCAGGAATGGCAGCAGGCAGGTGTGAGTGCATCTGCACGCACTGTGAGGCGGAGACTCTTGGAGCAAGGCCTGGTCTCAAGGAGGGCAGCAAAGAAGCCACTTCTCTCCAGAAAAAACATCATGGACAGACTGATATTCTGCAAAAGGTACAGGCAGTGGACTGCTGAGGACTGGGGTAAAGTTACTTTCTCTGATTAATCCCCTTTTCGATTGTTTGGGACATCAGGAAAACGCCTCATTCGGAGAAGACAAGGTGAGCGCTACCACCAGTCTTGTCTCATGCCAACTGTTAAGCATCCTGAAACCATTCATGTGTGGGGTTGCTTCTCAGCCAAGGGAATTGGCTCTCTCACAGTCTTGCCTAAAAACATAGCCATGAATAAAGAATGGTACCAGAATGTCCTCCAAGAGCAACTTCTCCCAACCCTCCAAGAGCAGTTTGGCGATCAACAATGCCTTTTCCAGCATGATGGAGCACCTTGCCATAAAGCAAAGGTGATAACTAAATGGCTCAGGGAACAAAACATAGAGATTTTGGGTCCATGGCCTGGAAACTCCCCAGATCTTAATCCCATTGAGAACTTGTGGTCAATCATCAAGAGACGGGTGGACAAACAAAAACCTAAAAATTCTGACAAAATAAAAGCATTGATTGTGCAAGAATGGACTGCTATCAGTCAGGATTTGGTCCAGAAGTTGATTGAGAGCATGCCAGGGAGAATTGCAGAGGTCCTGAAGAAGAAGGGTCAAAACTGCAAATATTGACTTGCTGCATTAACTCATTCTAACTGTCAATATAAGCTTTTGTTACTCATATGTTTGAAATTATTATATTTCTGTCTGTGATAAAAACATCTGTCAAACACACATAAAAACCAGAGGGCAGCAGATCATGTGAAAATATAATATTTGTGTATTCTCAAAACTTTTGGCCATGACTGTATACTCTATGAAGGGACTGCATTATACCCTATGAGGGTGCTACATTATATTCTATGGTGGGGACTGTGATATACCTTATGAGGGGGTTGCATTATATTTTGTGGGGTGCTGCATTATATTCTATGAGAGAGGGCTGCATTATATTTTATGAGGGGGCTACATTATATTCTGTAGGGTGGCTACATTATATTCTATGAGGGGTTACATTAAATTCTATGAGGGGGCTACCCCTCTATGATCCTACCGCAACCCCTACTACATAATTAAGACATTTACTACCTTATATTATACCCTGATATAGCGTGTTTTACCGCACAATTGGCGGTCTTGTATTTGTATATAGCTACATAGTGGGCCCCAAGAATGATTTTCTCTGGTGGGCCCAAGGTGCTGCAGTCCGACGCTGTACTCACCAATGGGGGAGGCAGAACGAAAAGTGCCTAGGGCAGCAGAAACTCTAAATACGGCCCTGACTGTATGATGGCCCCATTAGTAGCCCCCACTCTGTATGAGGGTCACATTAGTAGCCCCCACTCTGCATGAGGGCCCCATTAGTAGCGCCCAACTTTTTATGAAAGACACATCTGACTTCTCACATTTCCAGCATCGTCCCCATCTGTTCCCAACCTGCACAACCCCCATATCCTACTGCTGAACCGCTGCTGCCGTATGTGTTTCTATTATTGCACTTACTGTTTGGCACAATAGCAGCGCTCCTCTTACTGCCCCACATAATAATGTCACCACTGTACCACTCACAAAGTATAATGCTTACATTGTGCCCACTAGATGGTAAAATTTCCCCCTAGAAAATATTAATGCCCTCTGTAAGTGCCCTTGATCTTGGGTCCGTTGGAGCGTGGGTACAGTTCCTTCTGCTGGTTCCTCAAGGGTGACGCGGTACACCAGGAGCACAACGCCGTACAGGCCGCAGGGGTGACAAGGCCTCGCACAGAATCACAAAGTTCAAGAAAAGATGGTACGTCTGCTGCACTGCACATTAGGGCACACAACACCTATAAGATAGACCCATGTAGAGCGACAATGAGATACAGACAAACACCAAAAGAAACCAACTCTACAAAAAGGTAATCAAAAATGTATAACAACTTTATTAAACATAGTACAATAGCATAAAACCGGAAGACAAACACACAAAAAAACAAAGAGGTGGAACACCTGGAGCAAGGGAGATAAATCTTAAAGGAGCATAACCATCAATAAAGCAAAAGTCAACACCCCCAGTAAGGCTGAACATGACTATAAATGGTTTGACCGACAACTAAAGTGCATAGTAGTGCCTGAAGTACCGGGTAACGATCCTCTCATAAGAGGGGCAAAAATAAATCAACCAGATCAAAAAATCATGGAAGAAAAAGAAAAGCCCCTAGTACATGCACACATAGTAAGGCAAACCGTAACAAAAGTACAAGACCAAAGCCAGATAGTGAAAACAAAGTATAGATAGCTAGCCCATAATTACCTTGCAGACCAAGCGACCACCACACCCGACGCGCGTTTCGCAATGAAATGCTTCGTCCAGGGGTGGATAGACGCTGGTTTACTGGGTTTATATATAGTGTAATTGGCCAATCACAGAGACCAGGTGTATAGGTCTCAACGCATGCGCAAAACAATGCTTGTTGCAACCTGCTGTCATGGTAACACTAACAATGTATTAAACAGTAATTATAAACAGAAAGAAATATTGATCAGGCATAACGATAATAACATTATATAACCGCACGGTCGATAAGTCGATTAATCCTTCAGTTGATGCTGCAGCAGTGTCCGATCGCGCACCTTGAAGTTCTTTATAGACACCAGTCATGTTTACATCCTAGGAACGCCCACTGTAGGCTTGAACGGAAGTGTGCAAGCGGACGTGACGAATCACATGATGGACAGGAGGCGTCATGGAAACTGTTGTCAAGGCATCAGGTAAGACAACAATAGTAGCGATCTTACAAAGAAGAACGCTAAGGTGCCGATGATCTTAGGTAGAACGGACATAGCTATATAGAGACTCGGAAACGTAACAAATAGATGGTTAGTACAAAAAATACAGATCAAACTATATAATTAGTTAGACATTATCGATATAGAATCACAGCGCTGTGATCAAAGTCAAATAAAGGCAAAGTGCCATACCACATTCGTAGTATTGACATATCAAAAAGTCTTAGGTCATCAGGAGTCAAGAAACAAATCAGCAAGTCAACCAGGAGGGACAAAATAACCGATACAGCAGGACAACCAGGCACCAAAAAAATGCACATTGCATAAAAAGAGGCCAATTTATCTGAAACAAAAAATGAAATAAAAAATATTAAAATAATTAAAACCAACACCTAAAAAAGGAAGACAGCTCAGAATGGACCTATTGAAAAGATCAAAATAAGGTATGTATGTAACACACCCAGATATCACATGGAAAATCATAACGTGTACAGGGAGGAGTGGAAGGCTATCCCAAAAAGGGCTTGTAGCTGTTGTAATCATTAAGGCCCATTGGTGACAGTGTATTAAGCGTATAAATCCACTTAGTTTCCTTCTGTGCTAGTAGTCGTTTCCAATTACCCCCCCGTGGACCAATAAAGACCCTGTCAATCCCCTTGAAACGCAAAAGGGATGGATCGCTTTATGGGCATATCGAAAATGACGTGGTATGGGTTTTAGGGAAGACAAATCAACTGCCATCTTGGCGTCCTCTATGTCTCGTATATGCTCCCTAATGCGTCTCTTAAACTCTCTTGTCGTCATACCTATATAAACGAGTCCACAAGGACATGTAGCGTGGTAAACAACAGCCTTAGTGGTACAATTGATGTTATAGGTAATCTTGAAAATTCTACTGCCATCGTGATTGTGGAAATCCTTAGCCGTATCGACATTAATACATGCGACACATTTGCCACATGGGGAACAACCCCAAGTTGGGCCCTTTGAACCAAAAAGAAATCTAGAATGATTACCCTTATGGTGGCTATGGACCAATTGGTCCGAAGGTTACGCGCTCTTCTGTATGTTACCATTGGATTATTCCCTAGTAGTTTGCCAAGGTTTTATCTAGCAAAAGGACTGACCAATGTCTCTTCAATATCTGATACACCTCATTGCTATGTGAATTGAAATTAAGGATACATCGTACCTTAGAGTCCATAACTCTGGAATTGGTAGGTTTATCCTTTAAAAGATCACTACGATTGCTGGAGCGAGCTCTAGTATAAGCCTTACAGATAGAATTCTGCCCATATCCTCGTTCTCTGAATCTACAGCATAGGTCCCCAGCCTGTTTGTCAAAGAAGGTGTCATTAGAACAAATCCTTCTAGCCCTAAGGAACTGTCCAGTTGGAATATTATTCAAAAGATGTTTTGGATGCTGTGAAGTGGCGTGTAGTAGAGTATTTGCTGCCGTGCTTTTACGGAACAGGTCAGTTTGTATGTTACCATTATCGTCAACGATAATGGACACATCCAAAAAATCCATCTGTTGACGTCCATATTTATATGTTAGTTTAATGTTGATATTGTTATTATTGAGGTGTTCAAAAAACAAATCAAGGTCATTGTGGGTGCCCTGCCAGACCATCAGGACGTCATCGATATAGCGCCACCAGGCTACTACACCGGTACTCCCATGGACTGGATCAGTGACAAAGATGCCCCTCTCCCACAGCCCCAGGAAAAGATTTGCGTAAGAGGGCGCACAAGACGCCCCCATCGCAGTTCCCTAGAGCTGTAGGTAGAGGGCATCCTTAAAAAAGAAAAAATTATGTGTCAAAACAAACCATAACGAATTAATAATGAAGTCACAAAGTCCATGATCCAAGCCACTCTCTCTAAGGAAAAACCTACTAGCCTCAATCCCGTCACAATGTTTAATTGATGTATAAAGTGACTCAACATCGCATGTTACCAAGAACATGTCGGATTCAAGATGGATGCCATCAAGTTTTCTCAGAATGTCATTTGTATCCTTCAAAAAAGACGGAAGTGTCTCAACCATTGGCTTCAAATAGTAATCAATCAGCCTACATAAAGGGTCACACAAATTATTAACACCTGATACAATTGGCCTACCAGGAGGTATGGCAGGATCTTTATGTATCTTTGGGAGTAAATATATTGTGGCAATTGTTGGTTCATCCAGCCATAGGCCCTCCATCTGTTTTGTGGTAATAACACTACATTCAACGGCCTCAGATAATAGTTGTCTCAATTCCATTCTGTACTTAATGAGAGGGTTAAAAGTAAGTCGTTGGTAACAATTAGAATTAAGTTGTCTAAGCATTTCCCTCTCATACATATCGACTGGCCATAAAACCACATTACCCCCTTTATCGGAGGGTTTGATAACTACAGACTTGTAGCTTTCCAGGTCTTTTAAGGCTACTCTTTCATTGATTGTCAGGTTATCCATCTTGAGTGTGTTGGGGATCTTTTCCACGTCTTGTATAACAAGACGTACAAAAGTATCAATTTCAGGATAAATAGAGATTTGGGGAAAGGTGGTAGACTTAGGTAAAAGATGTTGAGGGTACTTACCACTGTGTGACATCTCTGATTCTCTCTCCAAATCCTCCAAATCTTGAAGTGTTTGTGATTCAGTAACAAAAACCTCAGTAACATTCTCATTCTCCTTGTGGAATATTTTTTTGAAAGCTAGCTTGCGAGCAAAGAGTTGTATATCTTTAACAACTGAAAATTTGTCAAGCCTGGATGAAGGGGAAAAAGACAAACCTCTGCTGAGTACAGAAATATGGTCAGCTGAAAGTGGTATATTGGATAGATTAATTACCTTGAGAGAATTATTTGATGAACCACCCTCCGACGGCTGTGTCGAATTTTTGGGTGCTGTACTCGATCTTTTATCTCCTGGTCTACGGCCATAGTTGTATTGGCGTTTATTGAATCTAGTTGGATACCTTCTATTGCTGGTAGAAGAAGCATTAGAATGACCAGTAACTGACGTACTTGTTGAGCCCTTAGTAGACGTGTCTACCTTGGTGTTAGACCTATTCCACCTGTAGACACGGTTGGATCTTTTATCCTCCAAATCTCTCTGAAATTTTTTATTTTTGGTAGCGGAAATCTGTTCTTCCCAATCCGTCAAGTTCTTATCAATTTCCTTTTTAAAGATTTCCATTTCTTCTTTAGTACACTCACTATTCAATTTAGTTTGAACTTCTGTTATTTCTACTTCTACTTCCTCTAAAGTTTTAGTGTTATTTTCAATAAGAATATTCATAAAGGAAGTAGAACATACGTTACACGCAGCTTCCCATCGAAGACGGAACTCATCATTATCCATTTGGAAGGAGGGGAAAACCTGAACCCTCAACCCACGAGGAATCAAGCCCTTCTTGAGATAGCCATCCAAAGAGGTCCTATTCCACCACACACGTGTACGGCGATTAAGTAAATTGCTTAATGTTTTCTTAAGAGCCATTTTCTGAGCTGAATCCTGTATTGGTGGAGTGTCTCCCGTAAAAATGTTTTGAGCGCGTAGTGTCCAGGACGCATCTCTGCTCCTGAAATCCATAGTGGATAGGGTCAATAGACTAGAGAAAATATAAACACAACACCTATAAGATAGACCCATGTAGAGCGACAATGAGATACAGACAAACACCAAAAGAAACCAACTCTACAAAAAGGTAATCAAAAATGTATAACAACTTTATTAAACATAGTACAATAGCATAAAACCGGAAGACAAACACACAAAAAAAAAACACAAAAAAACAAAGAGGTGGAACACCTGGAGCAAGGGAGATAAATCTTAAAGGAGCATAACCATCAATAAAGCAAAAGTCAACACCCCCAGTAAGGCTGAACATGACTATAAATGGTTTGACCGACAACTAAAGTGCATAGTAGTGCCTGAAGTACCGGGTAACGATCCTCTCATAAGAGGGGCAAAAATAAATCAACCAGATCAAAAAATCATGCAATGAAATGCACATTAGGGGTCTGGTTCGTGGAGGGGCACTCGGTAATGGGTGTAAAGGCACTGCCACACTTAGCGATCGCACCAGCGATCACGACAACGACTTAACCTGGCGAGATCGCTAGTGCAATTGCTATGTGATCGCTAGTTAGATTCCAAACACAACTCATCAGCGATCTGTGATTCCAAACACAACTCATCAGCGATCTGTATAACGACCTCTGCGGTCGTTGTGAAAACCTAGTCCCACCTGCGATGCTGGTGAAGTCGTTCATCGTTCACCAGCGGAACACCAACGACCAAAAAACAGCTCAGAACGTTCATAAGCGATCAGCGACATCTCAGCAGGGGCCACATCGCTGCTACATGTCACACACAGTTAAGTCGCTAACGAGATCGCTACTGCGTCATAAATGGTGACGCAGTAACGATCTCCTTAGTGATCTCGCTTGCGATCTCGCTTAGTGTGGCATACCCTTAAGAGTCGGACAGTCTGTAAAGAGCTGGCGTCAGTGGCGGTAGTTGAGGAGAGATGGTCAACCTTCGTCCTGCTCTGTAGTCTCCTTCCCGCTAAGTCTCTCCCTTTCCCGCGCTCAGCTCCTTTTATGTTCCCCACACCCCCTTCTGTCAGGTGCTCAGGCTTTCCCCACATAGACAGGTCGTCCCCCTGCAACAGTGATGACGGCCCAGATAGTTCCGGCTCCAAAGCGTTTCTCGAACCTGCAATACTGCTCCTGTTCATCTAATTACACATGGACAATGCTATCAGGTGTGCATGTGAGATGTATGCATGCCTTGAACAGTCGATTGAGTGTAGAATATATCTGCACTCCATGCCAGCGAGTTACATGTTTGGAAGTCCAGGTAATGAATCTAAATGGGCAGCTTGCAACACTCAGGAGCATTGCAAACCTGGAGAGGAGTTTACAGCTCACTGAGGTTGCGCTGGCTGGGGCCAGTGATATGGAGGAGGGTGGAGGTGGGAAAGTCAGGGCTCAGAAGCACGTAGCTGGGTGACAGTTACAAGAAGGGGTAGAGGGCAAAGTGCCAGGGATCCCAGTCCTGATCTGGAACAATCTGGTAAATATGCCTGTTTTGCTGATATTAGGAATACAGGCCCAAGACTGAGATCACTACAGCAGGACATTGCTTCTAGCAACAAAGAAAACAACTGCTGTAGGAAGGAGTGCAGCAAAAGCTAGACAGATGGTGGTAGGGGACTCTATATTTAGGCAGACAGACAGGGTCACGAGCGACACTAGAAAGACAGCGGGAGCTTAGGGAGATAAATAAGTGGCTTAAAATTGGTGCAGAAGGAAGGGTTTGGGTTCATGGAGAACTGGGCCAACTTCTCTGTCGGCTACAGGCTCTACTGTAGGGACGGGTTGCACCTAAATGGGGAGGGTACAGCTGTACCTGGGGGGAAAACGGTCAGACGGATGAAGGAGCTTTTAAACTAGAATCTGGGGAGAGGGAGGGTAGATGTGATAAAAATGGGATAGATAGAGTAGACCGAAAGAGTGAGACAGTAGGGGTCAATGAGGATTTAGAGGGGGGCTGGGACATGCAGGGAACATAGGAAGGTGAGAAGGAGTAATAAATGTGCTAATAGTATTAAATGTCTACTGGCAAATGCAAGAAGTCTAGCAAACAAAATGAATGAACTGGAAACTCATGTCAGCCATAGAATAGGGTGTGGTGGCCATTATGGAAACCTGGCTGGATGAAAGCTATGACTGTGTAACAATACAAAGCTGCTAATTGGAATTTTCTATAAGCCTCCTAATATAGAGGAACAGGTAGAGGAGGAAATGCAGAAAATTAAAAAGGCAGCAAATAATAATAAAGTTCTTATTATGAGGGATTATAACTATCCAGACATTCAATGGGGCATAGAATCTCTGGGTTGTGCTAAAATCTGCAACTTCTTATCCACAGTTCAGGACAATTACCGTATATACTCATGTATAAGCCGACCCGTGTATAAGCCGACCCCCCCCTAATTTTGCCACAAAAAACTGGGAATACTTATTGACTCGCGTATAAACCTAGGGTGAAAAATGATTATACCCCATATGATGCTCCACAGATTATGCCCCAATATGCTGCACAGATTATGCCCCCATATGCTCCACAGATTATGCCCCATATGCTCCACAGATTATGCCCCCATATGCTGCACAGATTATGCCCCATATGCTGCACAGATTATGCCCCATAACTGCACAGATTATGCCCCCATATGCTGCACAGATTATGCCCCCATATGCTGCACAGATTATGCCCCATATGCTCCACAGATTATGCCCCCATATGCTCCACAGATTATGCCCAATATGCTCCACAGATTATGCCCCCATATGCTGCACAGATTATGCCCCCATATGCTCCACAGATTATGCCCAATATGCTCCACAGATTATGCCCAATATGCTCCCAGATTATGCTCCACAGATTATGCCCCCATATGCTCCACAGATTATGCCCCCCATATGCTCCACAGATTATGCCCCCCATATGCTCCACAGATTATGCCCCCCATATGCTCCACAGATTATGCCCCCATATGCTGCACAGATTATGCCTCATATGCTGCACAGATTATGCCCCCATATGCTGCACAGATTATGCCCAATATGCTCCACAGATTATTCCCCCATATGCTCCACAGATTATGCCCCCCATATGCTCCACAGATTATGCCCCCCATATGCTCCACAGATTATGCCCCCATATGCTCCACAGATTATGCCCCCATATGCTCCACAGATTATGCCCCCATATGCTGCACAGATTATGCCCCCATATGCTCCACAGATTATGCCCAATTTGCTCCACAGATTATGCCCAATATGCTCCACAGATTATGCCCCCATATGCTCCACAGATTATGTCCCATATGCTCCCAGATTATGCTCCACAGATTATGCCCCATATGCTCCATAGATTATGCCCCCATATGCTGCACAGATTATGCCCCCCATATGCTCCACAGATTATGCCCCCCATATGCTCCACAGATTATGCCCCCATATGCTCCACAGATTATGCCCCCATATGCTCCACAGATTATGCCCCCCATATGCTCCACAGATTATGCCCCCCATATGCTCCACAGATTATGCCCCCCATATGCTCCACAGATTATGCCCCCATATGCTGCACAGATTATGCCTCATATGCTGCACAGATTATGCCCCCATATGCTGCACAGATTATGCCCAATATGCTCCACAGATTATTCCCCATATGCTCCACAGATTATGCCCCCCATATGCTCCACAGATTATGCCCCCCATATGCTCCACAGATTATGCCCCCATATGCTCCACAGATTATGCCCCCATATGCTCCACAGATTATGCCCCCATATGCTGCACAGATTATGCCCCCATATGCTCCACAGATTATGCCCAATTTGCTCCACAGATTATGCCCAATATGCTCCACAGATTATGCCCCCATATGCTCCACAGATTATGTCCCATATGCTCACAGATTATGCTCCACAGATTATGCCCCATATGCTCCATAGATTATGCCCCCATATGCTGCACAGATTATGCCCCCATATGCTGCACAGATTATGCCCCCATATGCTGCACAGATTATGCCCCATATGCTCCACAGATTATGACCCCATATGCTGCACAGATTATGCCCCCATATGCTCCACAGATTATGCCCCATATGCTCCACAGATTATGCCCCATATGCTCCACAGATTATGCCCCCATATGCTGCACAGATTATGCCCCCATATGCTGCACAGATTATGCCCCCATATGCTGCACAGATTATGCCTCATACGCTGCACAGATTATGCCCCCATATGCTGCACAGATTATGCCCAATATGCTCCACAGATTATGCCCCCATATGCTCCACAGATTATGCCCCCCATATGCTCCACAGATTATGCCCCCATATGCTCCACAGATTATGCCCCCATATGCTCCACAGATTATGCCCCCATATGCTCCACAGATTATGCCCCCATATGTTCCACAGATTATGCCCCATAGTATAGTCCCTTATGCTGCCGCGCTGCTGCAAAAAAAAATTGACATACTCACCTCTCGTCGCTGGGGGCCAGGTGCTGGTGTCACCGCTCGCTCAGGACCCCGGCACCTGAGATATTTACCTGTCCCCGGTCCACCGCTGCGCTGCTCCCTCTTCCGGGTCCTCAGCAGTCAATGATCAGGCAGAGGGCGCGGCGTGCACTAACGACGTCATCGCGCCCTCTGCCTGAACATTCACAGCCAGAGGAGTCGGTCGAGGGAGCAGCGCAGCGGTGGTCCGGGACAGGTAAATATCGCTATACTCACACCTCCGCCGGCGCATCTCTGCAGCCTCTCCTCTTCTCCCGGCGGTCTCCGCAGCTCTTCAGTCCTACAGCGGTCACGTGGTACCGCTCATTAAAGTCATGAATATGTGCATATTCATGACTTTAATGAGTGGTACCATGTGACCACTGCAGGAAGGAGCCGGAGATCGAGGGAGAAGCAGGGGGGCTGCAGAGACGCGCCGGCGGAGGGGTGAGTTTGATTCGACACCCCTGTTCCCCCTCCCCCGCCGACCCCGTATATGACTCGCGTATAAGCCGAGAGGGGGACTTTCAGCCCTAAAAAATGGGCTGAAAATGTCGGCTTATACACGAGTATATACGGTACCTCTCTCAGCTGGTAGATGAACTAACCAGGGGAGATAATATGCTGGATATGGTTCTGTCAAGTAGACCAGATACAACTTCAGATCTACAGGTCAGGGAGCATTTGGGATGCAGTGACCATAACATGATAAGTTTCAAAACAAACATTCAAAAGGGGAAATGCAAAAAAATGGAACTTTAGGAAAACAGGATTTTTGTACTTACCGTAAAATCTGTTTCTCGGAGCGCTCATTGGGGGACACAGAAACCATGGGTGTATGCTGCTGCCACTAGGAGGCTGACACTATGCATATGCAAAAAAGGTTGGCTCCTCCTCTGCAGTGTACACCCCACCGACTGGCACCATGCTAATCAGTTAGTGAGAAAGCACTAGGAGAAGAATGCAAACCACAAACAAACAACTCAATATAACAAAAACAATCGAAAGAAAGAACAAGAGTTGTAAACATATGGGAGGGTGCTGTGTCCCTCAATGAGCGCTCTGAGAAACAGATTTTACGGTAAGTACAAAAATCCTGTTTTCTCTATCGCTTCATTGGGGGACACAGAAACCATGGGACGTTCCAAAGCAGTCCCTGGGGTGGGAGAAAAATGGCAAGAGACTCCATTCAGGCCGGCAAAGGCTCCAATGCCGCCTTCAAGATCCTTCTGCCTAGGCTGGCGTCCGCCGAAGCATAGGTGTGGACCCTGTAAAATTTGTCAAACGTGTGGATGGAAGACCAGGTTGCCGCCTTGCAAAGTTGTAGGGCGGAAGCCCCATGGTGGACCGCCCAGGAGGCGCCTACCGCCTGGGTGGAGTGAGCCCTGACCCCAGTAGGAGGCACTCTATTCTTAACCCGGTAAGCCTCCAATATTGCGATCCTAATCCAACGCGCAATCGTAGCCTTGGAAGCAGGCAGGCCTCTTCACGCTCCGTCCGGAATGATGAATAGGAGATCAGACTTCCTGAAGGAAGCCGTCCTATCCAGGTAGGTCCTTATTGCCCGTACCAGGTCTAGCCTGTTCAACGAGCACTGCAAAGAATGAGTCGGAGCCGGACAGAAGGAAGGTAGAACAATGTCCTCATTCAAGTGGAAAGTGGATACCACCTTGGGAAGAAAGGAAGGCGGAGGCCGCAATACTACCTTATCCTGGTCGAGAACCAGGAAAGGGGGGCGACAAGACAGAGCCGCCAACTCTGAAACTCGCCTGATGGAAGTGATCGCAACGAGAAAGGCCACCTTCCAGGACAAAACCGACAGGGGAACCTCTGTGAGAGGTTCAAAGCGAGTGCACCTCATAACCTCCAACACGAGATTGAGGTCCCAAGGGTCCACAGGATTCCGATACGGGGGAGCCATATGCGCCACTCCCTGAAGGAAAGTTTTGTCTTGAACCCGAGAAGCCAAGGATTCCTGGAAGAGGATAGAAAGGGCTGAAATCTGTCCCTTAAGAGTAGCGAGACCAGAGTCCAGTCCCGCTTGGAGGAAAGCCAAGATGGCTGGGAGCGACAACTTCATTGGCGGGATGACGTTGGACTCACACCAGCGAAAATAGGCCTTCCAGGTTCGATAGTAGACCCTGGAAGACGAACGGTTTCCTGGCCTGGATCATGGTGCGAATCACCCGATCTGAGAACCTGGACTCTCTCAGTACCGTGGTTTCAACAGCCACGCCGTCAAATTGAGCGACCGAGAACCCTGGTGGCAGAACGGACCCTGTGATAGAAGATCTGGCCTGTCTGGGAGTCTCCAGGGGGCGTCCGCCAGGAGATTGACGATGTCTGCGAACGAGGACCTCCTGGGCCAATCTGGGGCGATCAGAATGACCGGCACCCCTTCCGCCTTGATCGTCTTCAGCAATCTGGGAAGAAGGGGAAGCGGAGGAAATACGTATTGGAGAGTGAACTGTGACCAAGGAATGGCCAGAGCGTCTACGTCCAATGCCAGAGGATCGCGGGACCTGGAGATGAACAGCGGAACTTTCCTGTTGAGCCGAGATGCCATGAGGTCCACATCCGGGGTCCCCCATCGTAGGCAGATCTGATGGAAGACGTCCGGATGTAGGGACCATTCTCCTGCCGCGAAACCCTCGCGGCTGAGGAAGTCGGCGGCCCAGTTGTCCACGCCGGGGATATACACCGCGGATATTGCCGAAACCGTCGCCTCCGCCCAAAGGAGGATCTTGGATACTTCGGTCATCGCCAGAGAACTTCTGGTCCCCCCTTGGTGATTGACGTGATTGACGTATGCCACAGCCGTGGCATTGTCCATCTGAATTCTGACTGGCAGACCCCTGAGAAGCGATTCCCAGTGACGAAGCAAGAGAAAGATGGCCCTGATTTCGAGGATATTGATCAGCAGGGAAGATTCCTGTGCCGACCCTGAGCCGTCAGATGCCGAAAAACTGCCCCCCAGCCCAGAAGACTTGCATCCGTCTTTAAGATTTGCCAGTGGTCTGGCAGGAAGGACCGGCCCTAGAGGATGAGGGGGGATGACAGCCACCAGCTGAGAGACTGCCTGACCCTGAGAGGGAGACGAAGCGGACGATCCAACTATCTGACAGACCTGTCCCACTGAGACAGAATAGCCTGCTGAAGAGGTCTCAAGTGGAACTGTTGTGAATGGGTTTGAGATGAGTTCTGAGCAGAGGCTCCCTCTGGTGGTTACAAGCGGTGCTAGTGAAGATTGTGAGGACTGGGAATCAGGTGTTTCTGACTGGTCTTATATAAGGGAGTCATTTTCCCATCAGGGTTGCCGGTGATCAATTGTTCTGGTCTGAATCCTTTATTCCAGTTTCCCTTGTAGCCTGCTGTGTCGTGTCTGCATCTCCTGCTAACAGATAAGACAATTTCTTCTTTTGTGTTTATGCTATATTTTTGCATTTTGTCCTGCACTTCTGTGGGGGCCTTCAGGGTCCCCTCCGGGGGCTTCTGCCCTCTCAGTTTTGTTCAGCCACTGATGTTTGTACTTTTGCTTTTTTCCAGTTTTTTCAGTGGCTGCTGTTTTGATTTTGTTACACCAGAGAACTAATTTAGGTGGTAGAGGTCGTGTGATCTCAGGTGATTTTGAAATTAGTAGAGTTGGTGCTTTTCAGGGTTTTCTGGGATTGCAGTAAGTATCCTTCCTGTCCTTTTCTATTTAGTTAGTTTGGGCCCCAGCGTTTGCTCATACTATTTTCTTTCTGTGTCAGTATTTCATCTTGTCTAACCGCCATTACATGTTTGGGGGCTTTCTGTTATCTTTGGGGTTCTGCTCCGGGGCAGATAGCTTTCCTATATCTATCTTTAGGTGTAGTTAGTTTCTCAGGCTGTGACGAGGCGTCTAGGACCAACGTAGGAACGCTCCACGGCTGCCTCTAGTTGTGGTGGTTAGTCAGGGTACTGCAATCTCATAGATTCCAACTGCTCTGGTGTATTGCCTTTTTTTACCTGCACTCCTCAGCTACCGAAACATAACAGTATCACCGGCCCAAAAAATTGAAAATTGTATGGTACTCACAGAAGGGAAAAAATATTGTCAGAGTTGTCAGAGATATTTTTCTGTTTGTTGCATTTTTTTTTTTTTTTTTTTTTCCCTCTGTATCTCTGGGTGCTGGGGGGGATCTTTTCTCTCAATGGAGTTTGCACAGTTGTCTGGCCGTGTGGATCAGCTTGCCACTGAGGTTCGGAGTATTGCTATCTATCTTGCTGGGTTGCCTGTTGTGGAACCTAGGATCCCCATGCCAGATTTGTTTTTGGGGGATCGAGCTAAGTTTCAGAATTTCAAAAATAATTGTAAATTGTTTTTTGCCTTAAAATCTAAGTCCTCAGGGAACGCAGCGCAGCAGGTTCAAATTGTCATCTCTCTCCAGCGCGGCGATCCTCAGGATTGGGCTTTTTCCCTGACACCTGGGGATCCTGTTTTGAGTGATGTTGATGCATTTTTTCAGGCCTTGGGGTTATTGTACGATGAGCCTAATGTCACGGATCAAGCTGAGAAAGCCTTGTTGGCATTAAATCAGGGGCTTGATGACGCTGAGTTATACTGTCAGAGATTCCGTAGGTGGGCAGTCCTGACCAAATGGAATGACGACGCTTTGGCAGCCCTTTTCCGGAAGGGTCTGTCAGATAATGTAAAGGATGTTATGGTGGGATTCCCTGTCCCCTCTGGTCTCGATGGTTCTATGTCATTGGCGATTCAAATTGACAGACGTTTGCGTGAGCGGAGAAGTGTGCGTGGAATGGTGTTGCCTTGTGAGCCAGCTTCTGAACCCATGCAGTGTGATAGAGTGGTGTCTGGGGCACAGCGTCATGAGTTTCGAAAGCGCAATGGGTTATGTTTCTACTGTGGTGATGCCTCTCATGCTATTTCAGTCTGCCCTAGGCGGGGAGGACGTTTTGCGCGCTCAGTTGTCTTGGGTAGTGTTCAGACTAAGTTTTTATTAACTGTCACTCTGATATGCTCTCTGTCCTCATTTTCTGCTCAGGCTTTCGTTGATTCTGGAGCAGCTATTAACCTGATGGATTATGATTTTGCTAAACGTTGTGGATTTCCCTTGATACCCCTACAGAAGACTATTCCCCTACTGGGGATCGATTCTACCCCTTTGGCTGAGAATAAACCCCAGTTTTCTACTCAGGTGATAAAGAGGGTTGAACCTGATCACCAGGAGTGCTGCAAATTTTTGGTTCTGTATAATCTGCATGACATTATCGTGCTGGGTTTTCCTTGGTTACAGTCTCATAATCCTGTTTTGGATTGGAAATCTGTGTCTGTAACCAGTTGGGGCTGCCAATGTGTTAATACCAACACTCCTGTTTTTTCTGCCTCCCCCAGGCTCAGGATGTTCCTGACTTTTTGATTGATTTTTCTGATGTGTTTAGCGAAAGTAAATCTGCATCCTTGCCTCCCCATAGGAGCTATGACTGCGCTATTGAATTAGTGCCGGGTAGTAAATTCCCTAAAGGTCGCCTTTTTAACTTGTCTGTACCTGAACATGACGCTATGCGGTCTTATATCAAGGAATCATTGGAGAAGGGTCATATCAGACCATCCTCTTCACCCTTAGGTGCCGGTTTTTTTCTTTGTGGCCAAAAAGGATGGTTCATTAAGGCCGTGTATTGATTATCGTCTCTTGAACAATATTACTGTGAAATATCAATACCCGTTACCCTTGATTTCTGACCTGTTTTCCAGGGTGAAAAACGCTACTTGGTTTACCAAGCTTGACCTCAGGGGGGCGTATAACCTTATTCGCATTAAGCACGGGGATGAATGGAAGACGGCATTCAATACCCCTGAAGGGCATTTTGAGTACCTGGTGATGCCCTTTGGGCTCACTAATGCTCCTTCCGTCTTCCAGTCCTTCATGAATGACATTTTCAGGGATTTTGTGGACAAATTTCTGATTGTTTATTTGGATGATATCTTGATTTTTTCTAATGACTGGGACTCTCATGTGAAACATGTTCGAACTGTATTTCAGATTTTGAGAGAGAATGCTCTGTATGTGAAGGGATCAAAGTGTCTTTTTGGCGTACAGAGGATCTCATTTTTGGGATTCATTTTGTCCCCATCTGTTATTGAAATGGACCCGGTCAAGGTTCAGGCCATCTGTGATTGGGTCCAACCTACTTCATTAAAGGCTCTTCAGAGATTTTTGGGTTTTGCCAATTTTTATCGTAAATTTATTGGTAATTTCTCGGTTATTGTTAAACCATTAACTGATTTGACCAGAAAGGGTTATGATGTGGTGAATTGGCCTCCTGAGGCAGTCTCTGCATTTCAGGAACTTAAGCAGAGATTCACTTCTGCTCCTGTTCTACGGCAGCCTGATGTTTCTCTGCCATTTCAGGTGGAGGTTGATGCCTCTGAAATTGGGGCAGGTGCCGTTTTGTCCCAAAAAGATCCAGAGACCTCTAAAAGTAACCCTTGTGCCTTTTTCTCTCGAAAATTTTCTCCTACTGAACGTAATTATGACGTGGGTAATCGGGAGTTATTGGCCATGAAGTGGGCTTTTGAAGAGTGGAGACATTGGCTGGAGGGAGCCAAACATCAGGTGGTGGTCCTTACGGACCATAAGAATCTGGTCTATCTGGAATCTGCCAAGCGACTCAATCCTAGACAGGCCAGGTGGGCCTTGTTTTTCACACGTTTTAATTTTGTGGTTTCCTTTCTTCCTGGCACTAAGAATGTTAAGGCGGATGCCCTCTCGAGGAGTTTCCTTGCGGACTCTCCTGAGTTATCTGATTCTTCTGTTATTTTGAAAGAGGGTGTAGTTCTTTCCGCCATCTCGCCCAATTTGAGACTTGCTCTGGAGGGGTGTCAGGAGGATAGGCCCGAGTGCTGCCCTGTTGGAAAATTGTTTGTCCCGGACCAATGGAAAAAGAGTGTGATGTCTGAGATTCATTGTTCCGCGTTGGCTGGGCATCCCGGAATTTTTGGTACCAGAGACTTGGTTAGTCGGTCCTTTTGGTGACCTACCTTGTCTCGTGATGTCAGGGAATTTGTGCAGTCCTGCGGGACTTGCTCTCGCTCCAAGCCTTGCTCTCGCTCTAGTGGTTTGTTGATGCCATTGCCTGTGCCCAAGAGACCATGGACCCATATCTCTATGGATTTCATTTCCGACCTTCCTGTTTCTCAGAGAATGACCACCATCTGGGTAATTTGTGATAGGTTTTCCAAGATGATACATCTTGTGCCATTACCTAAGTTGCCTTCCTCCTCTGAATTGGTGCCGTTGTTCCTTCAGCACGTGGTTCGTTTACACGGCATTCCTGAGAACATTGTGTCTGACAGAGGAGTCCAGTTTGTTTCCAGATTTTGGAGGACTTTTTGTTCTAAACTGGGTGTTCAATTGTCTTTCTCCTCGGCATTTCATCCTCAGACCAATGGTCAAACTGAGAGAACAAACCAGACATTGGAGACTTATCTAAGATGCTTTGTGTCTGCTGATCAGGATGACTGGGTCTCTTTTTTGCCTTTGGCTGAGTTTGCTCTTAATAATAGGGCTAGCTCTGCTACTTTGATGTCTCCGTTTTTCTGTAATTCTGGGTTTCACCCTCGATTTTCTTCAGGACAGACGGAGGCTTCTGTCTGTCCAGGTGTTGACTCTGTTGTGGAGCGTATGCAACTGATTTGGGACCAGGTAGTGGAGAGGTTGTCCCTCTCTCAGGAGAGGGCCCAGCGGTTTGCTAACCGGCATAGGACTGATGGTCCTCGGTTTAAAGTAGGGGACTTGGTCTGGTTGTCCTCAAAGAATATTTCTATGAGAGTAGCATCTCCTAAATTTAAGCCTAGGTTCATTGGACCTTATAAGATCATGGAGATTATTAATCCTGTTTCTTTTCGTTTGCTTCTTCCAGGGACATTTAAGATCCATAACGTGTTCCACAAGTCCTTGTTGAAGAGGTTTGTTGAGCCAGTGGTTCCTGCTGCTGTGCCTCCTGACCCTGTTTTGGTTGAGGGCAATCTGGAGTATGTGGTTGAGAAAATATTGGATTCTCGTTTTTCTAGACGGAAACTCCAGTATTTGGTTAAATGGAGAGGTTATGGTCAGGAAGACAATTCTTGGGTGTTTGCTTCGGACATCCATGCTAGGAGACTTATCCGTGCGTATCATAGAACTCATCCTGACCGACCTGGTTGCTCAAATGAGGGTTCGGTGACCCCTCCTCAAGGGGGGGGTACTGTTGTGAATGGGTTTGAGATGAGTTCTGAGCAGAGGCTCCCTCTGGTGGTTACAAGCGGTGCTAGTGAAGATTGTGAGGACTGGGAATCAGGTGTTTCTGACTGGTCTTATATAAGGGAGTCATTTTCCCATCAGGGTTGCCGGTGATCAATTGTTCTGGTCTGAATCCTTTATTCCAGTTTCCCTTGTAGCCTGCTGTGTCGTGTCTGCATCTCCTGCTAACAGATAAGACAATTTCTTCTTTTGTGTTTATGCTATATTTTTGCATTTTGTCCTGCACTTCTGTGGGGGCCTTCAGGGTCCCCTCCGGGGGCTTCTGCCCTCTCAGTTTTGTTCAGCCACTGATGTTTGTACTTTTGCTTTTTTCCAGTTTTTTCAGTGGCTGCTATTTTGATTTTGTTACACCAGAGAACTAATTTAGGTGGTAGAGGTCGTGTGATCTCAGGTGATTTTGAAATTAGTAGAGTTGGTGCTTTTCAGGGTTTTCTGGGATTGCAGTAAGTATCCTTCCTGTCCTTTTCTATTTAGTTAGTTTGGGCCCCAGCGTTTGCTCATACTATTTTCTTTCTGTGTCAGTATTTCATCTTGTCTAACCGCCATTACATGTTTGGGGGCTTTCTGTTATCTTTGGGGTTCTGCTCCGGGGCAGATAGCTTTCCTATATCTATCTTTAGGTGTAGTTAGTTTCTCAGGCTGTGACGAGGCGTCTAGGACCAACGTAGGAATGCTCCACTGCTGCCTCTAGTTGTGGTGGTTAGTCAGGGTACTGCAATCTCATAGATTCCAACTGCTCTGGTGTATTGCCTTTTTTTACCTGCACTCCTCAGCTACCGAAACATAACAGGAACAGAGCAAAGGGAATTGCTTCTGAAGTCGCAACCATTCTGCCCAGCACCCTCATCGCTGACAGGACGGAAGGAAGCTGAGGGCTCTGCAGAGACCGAACACCCTGCTGGAGGATCGCTCTCTTCTCCTTGGGGAGAAAGACCTTCCCTGTCGGGTATCGAACAGCATGCCCAAGAAGATCAGGCGCTGAGAGGGAACAAGGCAGGACTTCTTCCTGTTGATGATCCATCCGAACCGGGCCAGGGTGTCGAGAACGATGGACAGGCTTTCTTGAGCCTGAGGGAGGGACGGAGCCTTGATGAGAATATCGTCGAGGTAAGGAATGAGCACCAGTCCTCGAACCCTCAAGGTGGCCACCAAAGCCGCCATGATCTTGGTGAAGACCCTGGGAGCGGTCGCAAGGCCGAAGGGCAAGGCGACAAACTGAAAATGGTTCTGCCGAACTGCGAAACGCAGGAACCTCTGATGGGCTGGGTAAATCGGGACGTGGAGGTATGCGTCTTGGATGTCTATGGAACACAGAAATTCCTGTGATTCCATTGTCGATATTACTGCACGAAGAGACTCCATCCTGAAGTAACGCAGGCGAACCCTCCTGTTCAGTAACCTGAGGTCCAGGATAGGACGAACCTTGCCGCCTTTTTTCGGCACAACAAACAGGTTTGAATAAAAACCTGTAAAACGTTCTTGTTCTGGGACAGGAACGATAACTCCAGCACTGAGAAGGGAATCGATGGATGCAAAGAAACCCGTTACCAAGGAAGGATCTCCTGGGGGGCGGGATTCGAAGAACCGATCTCTTGGACAGGAAGTGAACTCTATTTTGTATCCTGAGGATACAACCTCCTTGACCCAAGCGTCCTCCACCAAGTCGAGCCACACGTCCTTGAACAGCAAGAGACGACCGCCGAGCTTGGGACGAACGCTGGGCTCCGGGGTCCAGTCATGCCGAAAAAGATCGACCAGGTCTTGACCTGGTGGATCTACCCTGGGAGTAATTGGAACGCCAGGAGGGGGTAGGCCGAAAGGAAGGCTTCCTCTTAACCTGCCGATTCTGCGGCCTACGTTGACTGGAGGAATCATCCGATACCTGAAAACGGCGGAAAGGCCGAAAGGAGCGAAACTGCCTCCTTTGGATGGGTTTGTGAGGCTTTGACTGAGGGAGGAGGGAACTCGTGCCCTCCGTTGCGTCCTTAATGATCTGATCCAACCTGTCTCCGAACAGATGTTCTCCCTGAAAAGGGAGACCTGTGAGCGACTTCTTTGACGAAAGATCAGCCTGCCATGCTTTGAACCAGATGTTTCTCTGGATAGCCACGATATTGCTGGATGCCTGCACCGCGCAGGAAGCAGCATCCAGGGAGGCAGAGACTACATATTGCCCAGCCTGGGAGATTTGGTCTGCGAGCTCCGCCAGCTCTCTGGAAGGTGCTCCGGCCAAGATGCCCTTACGGAGCTGTCTGGACCATCTGGCTATCGCCTTTGAGACCCAAGTAGATGCAAAGGCCGGGCATGGAACAGAAGCGGCTGCCTCAAAGGCTGACTTTGTCAGTGATTCTAGAATCCTATCGTTGGCGTTCTTTAGGGAAGCAGCGCTAGCCAGAGGAAGGACCATGTTGGTGGACAGTCTGGAGACTGGTGGGTCCACTGAAGGAGAAATTGTCCAATTAGATGTAAACTCCGGGGAAAACGGGTATAGTATGCCGAGGTGCTTCCCTCTTTGAAAGCGTCTGGTCGGATTCTCCCTCTCCCTCTTGAGTATGTTCGTGAACTCAGTGTGAGGGGCAAAAACCTTGGAAGGTGGTTTGGACTGTCTGAACGAAACCGCCTGTTCTGGGGATTCCGTAGAGGTATCCTTGATGCCTAAGGTCTGATTGACAGCCACAATCAGACTCTGCACCATATCCGTCATGTCGGAAGCCTGATCTGGATCTAGGTCCGACTCATCCTCCGAAAACGCCTCCGGAGACGCCTCGCCAGATTCCTGGGAGGAGGGCGCTAGGGAGGGATAACCCCGAGCAGGGTCTTCTGGAGAGATGGAGCGAGAAGAGGACCTAGAACTGTGTTCCAGTCTGGGTCTCTTACGGCTTGGGTTGGACGGACCGGAAAGGGAGTCTTGAGACCCGCTGGCGACTGCGGGTGCTGAAAGGGGCAATCTGTCCAAAACGGATACTAGGGTCTGTGATACCCTGGAAAGGTCCGCAACAGATTGTGACAGAGACGCTGCCCACTATGGTATGGGTCTCAGGATCACCCGGATCAGAAGGGGGCTCCTGGGTGGGTCCCGTGGGGTCGCTGCAGGCCTGGCAGAGGGGAGAAGACTGACCTGAAGGGAGTCTGCCATTGCAAGAAGAACATACAAAGTATCTAACCAGCGTGGCGGAGGAAGAGGAAGATGGGGGACTAGCAGACTCTCCCTTTTGTTTAGGCATGGCTGCGCAATCCCACTAACCGGTGGCAGAAGGTTGGGGGACAGAAAATGGCAGAGAAGAGTGTCAGCTCTGTAGGACAGAGATTACTCACGGCTCCTGCGTGCTGCCGAGGTGTTCCTCCTTGATGTGATGCTGTGACCGGAGCCCGTGCTCAGAGGCCGCGGAGGTAGCTGAGGAGCCGCTTGCTGCCACTTGAAGAACGCAGGAGCGACGGACGCAGGGCCTGTAGAGTGCACTCTGCGTCTGCTACAGCTCTCAGGAACGCTGAGAGCGGTGGACGGAGCCAGGACAGGCAGAGAAAGAAGCCCGCCCGGAAGTGTGACAGGCAGGGGGCGGAGCCAGAGCCGGAATAGGCCGGAATGAAGCCGGGACCTAAATTTTGGTCTGCGGCCGTCGGAGAAGGGAGGTTGGAGCGGAGGACTCCGATGCTTAAGAAAACAGGCCCCGAAATGAATCGCCGCAGCGCCACCGGCAGGAAAAAGAGGTAGACAGGCGGCGCAATGCGAACGAGCACCGCTCTGATAAAAAAAACCAGGGCTCCAGCTCCTTGAGAAAAACAGGGGGGCCCCGGGAAATCCATGGCGCCGCGAGGTGTCCGGAGCAGCCCAATCTCTAAAGGCCTGAGGGGACTAGAATAAGCCAGGCTCTCTACAAAAAAAACCCCGGGTCCTGTAACCTGCATCCCTTTTTTTTTTTTTTTCTCTCCTTCTTCTTTCTTCCTGTCTTCTTTCTTCTGTCCTGTTGAGAAAGAGGGACAATACCTCAGACCAAAGGTCGGACGTCCGGAGGTCAGTTGTGGGTACGTCCGCGTCTCCTCATCTGACAGGCTCTGGTGGGTGAGTAGGTGGGAGACGGAGGCAGGCCCAGGTCTTTCGCTGCCCCTGATCACCTAAACATCCGTCTGTGCTAGGGTTTAGAGTGGGGGGTCCTGCCGAGACAGACATATGAGGATACGGGGTGGCAGTACACGCCGTACTCATAGTCTCTGTGTGGGACTACAGTAGTGACTTTTCACACTGTATCCCTCCGGAAGGAACCTGAAAAGGAACTACGCACAATAGGTAGATATGGGTCTCCAGAGAGACCCGTGTCCACCTCCTTCTGACACTAAGCTAAAACTGATTAGCATGGTGCCAGTCGGTGGGGTGTACACTGCAGAGAAGGAGCCAACCTTTTTTGCATATGCATAGTGTCAGCCTCCTAGTGGCAGCAGCATACACCCATGGTTTCTGTGTCCCCCAATGAAGCGATAGAAAAAGCTGATGTCAACTAATTAAGGGAAGAGCTTAATTGTGTAGACTTGGATCATGTCATGGTAACTGGGAATACTGACCATAAATGGGGCTGTAAGGTTCTTTGTCTCTGTTGACATGTTCCTTGAAACTCAGTTTTCCGTCGGCCATTTTGCTTTCTGTCTTTCTGCAGCTCTTGCCCTCAGGTAATATGGAGTTTCCAGTTTTCATGTTCCCGCCCTGATTCTTCCCTCTTGCTTCTTAAGCAGCCTCAGCTGAACAATCAGTGCTCCTGAATCAAGCCTCAGTCAGTCTGTGACCTGACTCCTGGAAGCCTTGGACTTGTACTCCAGCTATTCCCTACTGAGGAACCTTGGAACACTTTTGGACTCTGGAAACCTGCTGTTTGGTGAATCCATGTTTGCAGAGGAATTACGGTACAGAGAAGAGATCCTGAACCTGCTTTGGAGAGTTATTGTAGTGCTTGAAGTTACTCTGGCCTGCTGTGTCTCCTGTCGCTGTTCCTGCAAACTGTGTGAACTTTTCAGCATGCTTGTATGAAGTAATACAAGTCATTTCATTTCAACCTATGTCTCCTGTGTTTTCCTCGCACCCAAGCACAAGACGCTATAGGAACTGTACACTATACATGACAAGATTCAGGAGCCAATGTTTAGTGTCTGCTGGGTCTGGGAAAGCCGTGTCTGCTGTGACTGTGGATATCAGATGTCCGTTTAATACCTTATGTGATGACAGTGGTTGTGACTTCTCACAACCATTCCAGGTGAGCGCATTCCCTTAAAATTTTACTCTGGAGTGTTACCACAGGTAAACACTATTGTTTTTTTTTTTTTTTTTCCTTTCCTCTTCTCCTTCCAGCACCTCTGCCTTAAAAGATCTGGAAGATGGAGGCCCGCATAAAGGAACTTTGCGGAGTGACTGATACAATCCTTTCAGATGTACAGACTTTAAAAACCCGTTTTGCAAGCCTACAGGACCTCACTAATCATAATTTGCAAGTGTTTGGACAGACTACCCAGGAATTGCGAGCCAGGATTGAGGCTCTAGAGGAACGAGCCCAGGCTCCTGCCATAACCCCAAGTTCTGGGATCCCCAAATTACCTCCTTTTCGTTTTGGCGGTGAACGTGAGAAATTCAGGGGATTTATTAATCAATGCAATTTATTTTTCTCTGCACATGCTTCACAATTTCCCACTGAACGATCCAAAGTGCTTACTATAATCATGTTGCTTACCAATAAGGCTTTGATGTGGGCAAACCCTCTGATTGAGACTGAGGATGATTGTTTGAATCACCTTGATGCTTTTATTTCAGCCATGGGGCAGGTGTTTGATGACCCCAATCGAGGTGCAACAGCTGAAGCAGCCATGTTAACTTTGCGCCAAGGTAAGCGTTCAGTAGCCGAATATGCCCTGGATTTCAGGAGATGGGATCTTGATACCACTTGGGACACTTCCGCTAAAAAATCTATTTTTCGGAAAGGGTTGCCTCCACTGATTAAGGATGAACTTGCTCGTGCCGACCCTCCCACTGCGTTAGGTGACTTTATTAACTATTGTATCCGTATTGATGCTCGTCTGACTGAACGCAGACAAGAGAGATGGTTCGAAAATAATCGCACTAACCTTTTACTACCTCCCTCCTCAGCTAAGGAACCTTTGAGTAGGATCACAAGGGAACCAGAACCTAAACCCATGCAGGTGGACTCTATACAAAGACGGGTTAGTGATGCACGCAAAGAACATCGTATAAAGGAAAATCTATGTTTCTACTGTGGTAAGTCAGGGCACTTCATTATAAACTGCCCCAGCCGTTCTCGTAAGACTTCTGCAGCAGTCATTCACTGTGAGTGTTGCGAGAGGAGCTCTGTCATGTCCGAGCCTCAGGCTCCAGAGAGATCTGCTGCAAGAGATCTTGATTTCTCGGACTTAAACTCTGTTAGTTCTGGGGACGATGACGGTATAAACGCTGCAATTTTTCAAGTTTCCTCAGCGGTGTCCCAGCTGAGTTGTAAAAGAAACAATTCTCATTGCTTCCTTTCCATCAAACTCTGGGTTGACTCAGTCTGGGTGTCTAGCTCTGCTATGATCGACTCAGGAGCAAGTGGAAATTTTATGGATATCTCCTTTGCTCTGAAACAGGGGATACATTCAGTGAAGAAGGCTACTCCAGTACAGATGGAGACTGTGGATGGCTCTCTACTGAATTCTGGACCAGTGGATCAAGAAACAGAGCCTTTGAGGGTCCTTATTGGTAAAGATCATCAGGAGAAAATGTCTTTTTTGCTTATCTCTTCTCCCCACTTTCCCATCATTCTAGGGCTACCATGGCTGCAGGCGCAGAATCCTACGATTAACTGGGAGACCAAGGAATTACACTTTCCGGAGAAACAGATGAGTCAAGGAGTTTCAGCTTGCTCTGTTCCTAAAGGAACCATGTCAGTCCCTGAAATACCAGCTGTATACCAGGACTATGTGGATTTATGTGACAAGAAGAACGCTGATCAGCTTCCTCCTCACCGTCCATATGATTGTCCAATTGAATTATTGCCCGGAGCCGAGATACCTTTTGGTAAGATCTACCCCCTAGCGGGGCCCGAGCTAAAAGCTTTGAAGGATTATATAGATGAAAATTTAGCCAAGGGCTTCATACGCCCCTCTTCATCTCCCGCAGGTGCACCCATCTTCTTTGTGAAGAAGAAAGATGGATCTCTGAGACCCTGCATAGACTATAGGGAACTCAATAAGGTTACTATTAGAAACCGTTATCCATTGCCTTTAATCCCTGAGTTGTTGGAGAGAGTGCGGCATGCCAAAATTTTCTCTAAACTGGATCTCCGTGGGGCCTATAACTTGGTCCGTATTAGACCTGGGGATGAATGGAAGACTGCTTTCAGGTCACGCTATGGACACTTTGAATATCTAGTTATGCCTTTTGGTCTGAGTACCGCCCCAGCCACTTTCCAACACTTGGTGAATGACATCTTCAGGGATCTCCTAGATACATTTGTGGTGATTTATCTGGATGATATTCTAATTTTTTCTAAATCCACAGAGGAACATCATGGACATGTGAGAATGGTCTTAGAACGCCTAAGACAAAACCATCTCTACATCAAGCTTGAAAAATGTGAATTCCATAGGACCGAAATTCAATTTCTGGGGTATGTACTATCTACGCAAGGGATTAGTATGGATGGAAGCAAGACCCAAGCCATCAAGGATTGGCCAATTCCTAGAAATGTGAAGGAGGTGCAGCGTTTCATCGGGTTTGCCAACTTCTATAGACGTTTCATTAAGAATTTTTCTGAGGTAGTGTCACCTATCACCCAACTTACCCGGAAACAGTCTAGGTTCTCCTGGACCCCGCAAGCTCAGGAAGCATTTTCCTGTTTAAAGGATAAATTTACCACCGCACCTATCTTAGTACATCCCAACCCCGAGCTTGCCTTCATAATAGAGGTGGATGCTTCAGACTGTGCCGTTGGAGCTATACTCTCTCAGAGAACAGGTGAGAAGAATGTCTTGCATCCCTGTGCCTTCTTTTCCCAGCAGTTGTCTTCGGCTGAGAGGAACTACGATGTGGGCAATAGAGAATTGTTGGCCATTATTGCCGCCTTCAAGGAATGGAGACACCTTCTTCAGGGAGCTGCACAGCAAATAGTCGTCCTGACAGACCATCGTAACCTTGAATTTATCAGGTCGGCTAAGTGCCTGACTCCTCGCCAGGCTCGCTGGAATCTTTTCTTAAACCAATTTAATTTTATCATCTCTTATAGACCAGGATCGCGCAATGGAAAGGCTGATGCACTCTCTAGGATTTACTCAGCAGAGACACGTCCAATTACTCCTCCTAAGACTATTCTTCCTGACTCTAGATTCCTGGGAGTGATTCATAATCAAGACCTACTTAAGGACATCAAGGAAGCATACCATGCGGATTCTTTGTTGGCTCAACCCCCAAGGGACGTAAGTCTTGTCTTTAAGAATGGTGTGTGGATTCAGGGACAACGTCTGTATATACCTGAAACAGTCAGATTGAGAGTATTGCAACTCATCCACGATTCCAAGATAGCGGGCATAGGGGAATTCTAAAGACACAAGAATTTCTTTCTCGTTTCTTTTGGTGGCCCACTTACAGGAAAGATGTCTTAAACTATGTCACTTCATGTGAAGTCTGTGCAAGATGCAAAACACCTCGCTCCTCACCAACTGGTCTGTTGCAACCTCTTCCCACCCCGTCCCGCCCGTGGGGATCCATTTCTATGGACTTCATTGTGGAGTTACCAACCTCTCAAGGGAAGAACACCATTCTAGTGGTGGTTGACCGTCTAACAAAGGCAGCTCATTTTATCCCTTGTGTCGGCTTACCCACTGCAAAACAGACATCAGACTTGATGATTAAGAATGTGTTTCGCTTACATGGAGTACCGGATGAGGTCATTTCGGATCGAGGGGTGCAATTCACTTCAAGGTTTTGGCAAAATTTCTGTGCAGCATTGGACATTAAAGTAAACCTTTCTTCTGCTTTTCATCCCCAGACTAATGGACAGACAGAACGAACCAATCAGACCCTGGAGCAGTATCTCCGCTGTTTTATCTGCCACCTACAGGATGATTGGGTGGATCTACTTCCACTGGCTGAGTTCTCTTATAACAACTCTCAGAGCGCCTCCACTAAGCAGTCTCCTTTTTACTCCAATCTAGGTTATCATCCTAACATTCTTCCTCGATTTCCCATAGATATGCCCTTGCCGGCAGTGGCTGAAAGAATCACTTCTTTACAAAAGAATATGGATCTTCTAAAGGAAAATCTAGAATTGGCTCAGGAAAGGTACAAGAAAGCAGCAGATAAATTTCGTAAACCTGCACCAGCTTTCAAGGTAGGAGATTTGGTCTGGCTGTCAACCAGAAATCTTAAATTAAAGATTCCATCGTCTAAATTGGGACATAAGTACATTGGACCTTATAAGATTATAAGTGCTGTTGCTTGTCGTCTTCAACTGCCCAGAACTATGAGAATCCACCCTGTCTTTCATGTATCCCTACTAAAGGCTGCAACACCCAATACGTTTCCTGGACGTTCTTCTCCTTGCCCTGACCCAGTGCTGGTCGATGGTCAGGAAGAATTTATGGTGGAAAGGATTCTAGATTCCAGGTTGTACAGAAATCAGTTACAATATTTGATTAAATGGCAGGGCTACCCAGTGGAGGACAACTCATGGGAACCAGTCAATAATGTAAATGCTCCTCGCCTGCTCCGCCAGTTTCATCAGAGGTACCCTGACAAGCCTGGTCTGAGGTCATCCGGAGGTTGTCCCTAAGGGGGGAGTAATGTAAGGTTCTTTGTCTCTGTTGACATGTTCCTTGAAACTCAGTTTTCCGTCGGCCATTTTGCTTTCTGTCTTTCTGCAGCTCTTGCCCTCAGTTAATATGGAGTTTCCAGTTTTCATGTTCCCGCCCTGATTCTTCCCTCTTGCTTCTTAAGCAGCCTCAGCTGAACAATCAGTGCTCCTGAATCAAGCCTCAGTCAGTCTGTGACCTGACTCCTGGAAGCCTTGGACTTGTACTCCAGCTATTCCCTACTGAGGAACCTTGGAACACTTTTGGACTCTGGAAACCTGCTGTTTGGTGAATCCATGTTTGCAGAGGAATTACGGTACAGAGAAGAGATCCTGAACCTGCTTTGGAGATTTATTGTAGTGCTTGAAGTTACTCTGGCCTGCTGTGTCTCCTGTCGCTGTTCCTGCAAACTGTGTGAACTTTTCAGCATGCTTGTATGAAGTAATACAAGTCATTTCATTTCAACCTATGTCTCCTGTGTTTTCCTCGCACCCAAGCACAAGACGCTATAGGAACTGTACACTATACATGACAGGGGCATTTTTAACTAAATACTACTAGAATCCTGTAGAAAACGTATACCCTCTGGTAATAAAATGTCCAGGAATAAAAAGAAACCATTATGGATAAGTAAGACAATACAAAGTATAATAAGACGAAAACAAAGATCATTCAAAATCTTGAAGGCCAAGAATACGGAAATAGCATTTCAGGATTATATATTTCTAAGTAAGAAATGTAAAAAAAAAAGAAATCAAGCTAGCAAAGTTATCTACAGATAAACAAATCGCCAGCAACATTATAATAAATCCCCCAAAATTGTATAAATACATCAATGTCGAAAAGAAAAAAAAAGATGGTATTGGCCCCTTAGAAGATGATAACAAGATAATTATAGAAGACAAAGAAAAGGCTGAGATATTAAACAGGCACTTTTCATCAGTGTTCACCAATGAACTGACTGTTCCAGGGATCATTCAACAAAATCAAAGTTCACCACCTGATATAACTTGTTTAACCCTTTAGTGACAGAGCCATTTTGCAGCTTAATGACCGGGCCAATTTTTACAATTCTGACCACTGTCACTTTATGAGGTTATAACTCTGGAACGCTTTAACGAATCCAGCTGATTCTGAGACTGATTTTTCGTGACAGATTGTACTTCACGTTAGTGGTAAAAAATTTTTTTATATGACTTGCTTTTATTTATGAAAAAAAAAGGAAATATGGAGAAAATTTTGAAAATTTCGCAATTTTCAAACTTGAAATTTTTATGCCCTTAAATCAGAGAGATATGTCACAAAATTTCTTAATAAATAACATTTCCCACATGTCTACTTTACATCAGCGCAATTTTGGGAACAAAATTTTCTTTTGTTACGAAGTTATAAGGGTTAAAAGTTGACCAGCGATTTCTCATTTTTACAACACCATTTTTTTTTTTAGGGACCACATCACATTTGAAGTCACTTTGAGGGGTCTATATGATAGAAAATACCCAAAAGTGAGACCATTCTAAAAACTGCACCCCTCAAGGTGCTCAAAACCACATTCAAGAAGTTTATTAACCCTTCAGGTGCTTCACAGGAGCTGAAGCAATGTGGAAGGAAAAAATTGACATTTAACTTTTTTCGCAAAAGCTTTACTTCGGAACCAATTTTTTTTATTTTCACAAGTGTTAAAAGAAAAAGTGAACCACAAAATTTGTTGTGCAATATCTCCTGAATACGCCGATACCCGATATGTGGGGGTAAACCACTTTTTGGGCGCACGGCAGAGGTCGCAAGGGAAGGAGCGCTGTTTGACTTTTTCAACGCAGAATTGGCTGGATGCCATGTCGCGTTTAGATAGCCCCTGATGTGCCTAAACAGTGGAAACCCCCCACAAGTGACCCGATTTTGGAAACAAGACCCCTTAAGGAACTTATCTAGATGTGTGGTGAGCACTTTGAACCTCCAAGTGCTTCACACAAGTTTATAACGTAGAGCCGTGAAAAAAAAAATCATTTTTTTTCCACAAAAATGATCTTTTCACCCCAATTTTTATTTTCCCAAGGGTAACAAGACCACAAAAGTTTTTGTGCAATTTGTCCTGAGCATGCTGATACCCTATATGTGGGGGTAAACCACTTTTTGGGCGCACGGCAGAGGTCGCAAGAGAAGGAGCGCCGTTTGACTTTTTCAACGCAGCATTGGCTGGATGCCATATCGCGTTAAAAGAGCCCCTGATGTGCCTAAACAGTGGAAACCCCCAACAAGTGACCCCATTTTGGAAACTAGACCCCTTAAGGAACTTATCTAGATGTGTGATGAGCACTTTGAACCTCCATGTGCTTCACACAAGTTTATAACGTAGAGCCGTGAAAATAAAAAAATCATATTTTTCTACAAGGGTAACAAGACTCCAAAAGTTTTTGTGCAATTTGTCCTGAGCATGCCGATACCCCATATGTTATACCGCGGTGTAACGCAGTCCGTCTAACGGACTGCCATAACGCAGCATGAACCCAGCCTAACCCTAACCCTAACGGAAAAATGAAAATAAATATAATTTCTATATTTTATTATATGTCCCTAACTAAGGGGGTGATAAAGGGGGGGTTATGTACTGTTTTTTTATTTTAATCGCTGTGATAGTTTATCACAGTGATCAAAATGTACTTTTAGGAGAATGAATGAACATTTCTTTGAATCTGCCGCCAGGCAGATTCGGCGGGCGCAATGCGCATGCGCCCGCCATTTTTTTTTTACAGGAAGAAGACACCGGGAGCCTGGGGCCTGCCGAGGACGGAGGATACAGGGAGGTATAGAGGGGGGCATCGGAGGTGCTGGGGACCCTAATTATCTCCCCTCTGATGTGCGATCACATCAGAGGGGAGAGAAATCATTTTTTTTTTTTTGCGGTCGCCGTTATACTCGGTATAACGGCGATCGCGACACCGGGGTCGGTAAATACCGACCCGGATCATGTTCTCTGGGGTCTCGGCTACCCTCGGCAGCCGAGACCCCAGAGAAAATTGCCCAACCCCCCCCTGCAGATCGCGGCGGGCGCACTGAACATGCGCCCGCCATTCAAGATGGCGGCGCCCACCGGAGGAGGCAGGTGGGCCCGGGGGCCACAAGGGGCACATTGGGGGCCACAAGGGGGGGATCGGGGACCCTTTTTCTCTGTCCTCTGATGTCCGATGACATCAGAGGACAGAGAAATTAAATGGCACATCAGATTTTTTTTCTTTTGTTGCGAACGCCGTTACAGGGTTAATAACGGCGATCGCAACTTCGGGTCGGTAAAAACCGACCTGATTCATGTTCTCTCTCCTGGTAGCCGAGACCCCGGAGAAAATGCGCCTCTGGGGGGCGCTATTCACTTTTTCCACAGCGCCATTAATTAACGGCGCTGTGGTTTAAGTACCCTTAATGACCGCCGTTAAAAGGCGTATCGGCAGTCGTTAAGGGGTTAACACACGAAGAAGTACGCCTGCGTCTGAGCAAATTAACCATTGACAATTTCCCCGGCACAGATGGCATTCATCCATGGATACTGTGGAATTGAGCTCAGTAATTGACAGACCCGCTGTATCTCATATTCTTAGACTCTCTAGTAACAGGTTCGGTGCCACAGGATAGGAGGATGGCTCACGTGGTACCGATATATAAGAAAGGTGAGAAGGTGGATCCAGGTAACTACCGTCTGGTAAGCCTGGCATCAGTAGTGTGCAAAATTTTTGAGGACATTATAAGAGATGACCTGCAGAAATATATTGTAGATAATATAATAACTGACAACCTGCACAGATTCATAAAGAATAAGTCGTGTCTAACTAACATGCTGGGTTTCTATGAGGAGGTGAACGCAAATCTGGATGTAGGCAATGTGGCTGATGTGATTTATCTGTACGTTACAAAGGCATTTGATACCGTACCACATAACAGCCTTTAGGCCGGCGTCACACTGGCGACAGAATCGGACGACTGCAATGCGATGAAATATCGTATTGCAGTCTGCCCTATGTTAATCTATGGAGCAGCTCCCAGTATCAGATTTTTTGTGGTCCGTTTTAAACGTCCGTGTGCAATCGCAGCATGCTGCCACTGTCACCGATTGTGGGTCGACTATCGCCAATGCAAGTCTATGGGAGCGATGAAAAATCTGATTACAAACGGACCGCACGTGTGACTTGCGATTAAATCGCACCGGTGTCCTTTAGAAAAGTCGGCAATTCATCCCCGGCTATACTGTAAAATCACACTGACAGCTTTAATAAAGACTAGAAAGAATAGATATACACACATAGAATACATATATATATATATATATATATATATGTAATTGTGACATGTATATATATATATATATATTTATATTTCCTAGACTTCTACATACTGTAATAGCCGCAAATTCAATTGCCGGCTTCTGTGAAATCACAGAAGCCGACATGAAATGATACATTGTTTCCACACAGTTAACCATGTCATTTCCTGTATTTTGATATTTGTTTAGAACTTACAATTACATGAGTGTATTTGTGCTAAATTTCAGACATGTAGGGGTTAATTAAAGGTGTAAATTCGTTGACAAAAAAATGCGTGGGCTCCCGCTGTATTTTCTCCACCAGACAGACAAAGCAAGCGAGTGGGGGCAGATAATAATAGCCTAGGGAGGGTACTTTTTTTTTGTGCCCCCCCTGGCTACTAACATCTGCCCCCAGACACCCCAGAAAGGGCAAATCTATAATTAGATTCGCCCTTTCTGGCACTTTGCCCGTCTATTCCCATTGCCCTGTAGCGGTGGCGAATGGGTTAATAATCTCACCTTAATGTCACCTTAGTATTGAAAGGTGACCTTAAGGCAGGTTAATAATTGAGAGCTGTCAATTAGACAACTATCAATTATTAATCCTATTGAAGTAAATAAAAAAACACAGACACACTTTAAGAATAAATAATTTTAATGAAATAAAAACACATATTTTTGACCATCTTTTATTTAAGTCTTAATCCGTTCGAAGCCCTTGTTCTTCTAAAATAAATATAAAATAATAAAACAACATTATTCTTACCTATCTGGCAATCTGTCCCGTCCCACGATGTAATCCTTCACAAAGGGTTAACTACTAGCAATCAGATAAGCAGCACAAGTAATGCTGCGTGCTCATCTGATAGCTCCTGAATGAATGAGCTTATCTCCTGCCGACAGGAGAGGATGTGATTCATGAATGAAGCTTAATTGATTGTATCCACTTTCACCTTAGGTCAGGTCACTCAAGTGAAAGTGGCAATAAATCAATTAAGCTCCATTCATGAATCTATTCCTCTCCTTTCGCTGGGAGAGTAACTGATTCATTCAGGGGAATACAGGTCTGAGACAGCATTATTAGCTCTCTGCGACCTGTAACCTGTTAACCCTTTCTGATGGATTACACCGTGGACCTGACTGTACATCGGATTGGTAAGAATCATTTTGCTTTTTTATTTTTATTTTATTACAGGAAATGGTTTTAGCAGGAAAATAAAATATGGTCAAAAACTGTGTAATTATTTCATTAAACTTCTTTTTTATTAAACTGTGTGTGTTTGATTTTTCTATCATACAATAGGATTAATAATTGATAGTTGTCTACTTGACAGCTATCAATTATTAACCTGCCTTAAGGTCACCTTTCAATACTAAGGTGACATTAAGGTGAGATTATTAACCCATTCGCCACCGCTACAGGGCAATGGGAATAGACGGGCAAAGTGCCAGAAAGGGCGAATCTAATTATAGATTTGCCCTTTCTGGGGTGTCTGGGGGCAGATGTTAGTAGCCAGGGGGGCACAAAAAATGTACCCTCCCTAGGCTGTTATTATCTGCCCCCACTCGCTTGCTTTGTCTGTCTGGTGGAGAAAATACAGCGGGAGCCCACGCATTTTTTTTCAACGAAATTACACCTTTAATTAACCCCTACATGTCTGAAATTTTGCACAAATACACTCATGTAATTGTAAGTTCTAAACAAATATCAAAATACAGGAAATGACATGGTTAACTGTGTGGAAACAATGTATCATTTCATGTCGGCTTCTGTGATTTCACAAAAGCCGGCAATTGAATTAGCGGCTATAACAGTATGTAGAAGTCTAGGAACTATAAATATATGTATATATACATGTCACAATGACATGTATATATATATATATATATATATATGTGTTCTATGTGTATATATCTATTCTTTTTTTTGTGATTGAAATACTATTCTTTTGGATCCATTATATGTCACTTTTGCAAGCCTGCGAGAAATTCTCGCAAGTCGGATGAAAATCGGATGTTACAAGGTACACACACATGCGACTAAATCGCATCTTTGAAGGAAAATCGGATGCCAGAAGGATGTGTGATGTTTGCATTTTGATCCGACAATCGACCGTCTAAAACGGACCGATTTTTTGTCGTTGTGTGTGACGCCGGCCTTATACTGAAGCTCCAGAAGCAAGCACTGGGGGAAATTATATGCAAATAGGTAAGGAATTGGCTAAATGACAGGAAACAAAGAGTCGTCATAAATGGTACGTTCTCTAAAGATATAGTCAGCAGTGGGGACTGCAGGGATCTGTACTGGGAGAAGTGGGGACCGCAGAGATCTGTACTGGGAGAAGTGGGTACCGCAGAGACAGGGGTGAACCTAGCCTCTCTGTCGCCTGAGGCGAACTGCAAAACAGCGCCCCCCATAGTAAATTTTTAAAATTGGTAGAAATTAATCTGGTTCACACAGATTTATATCTATCCTGTAAAAATGTGTACAATAGTGGACATTTTAATTTAGAGAAATAGAAAAAAAGGTGTCCAAACACAAGTATGTCAGCGCCATCACCGCACATGCAAGAACCATACAGAAGAATCCAGAACAAGGATCATTAATGGCAATGGCCGGCCTGGCACAGGCATACAGACAACAATGATGGCTGCAGAGCTGCGGTCCTGTAGCAGGGCCGGACTGGGACAATAAAGCCGCCCAGCCACACATACCCCACCAGCGCACATACTATAACACGTCCCATCCCAGCTCAGTGGATTTTTGCTATACTTTGTCGTCCCCTCATCACTCTCCTATAGGAGTTATTTGAAGCGCAACATGTGAATGGCGCCGCAGGGCGTATGATCGACCACAGCTCCGTTTACATGATGCTCTTCAAAGCCACGTTTCCCAGGATCATGGGGGTCCCGCAATCAGAAAGTCATCCCCTATCCAGAAGATAGGGGATAACTTCCAAATTTTAGATAACTTAAACAGGTTTTTCATGACTTATTTTTATTACATTTATAGGAATGTAGAAAATAATAAACCAATAATGACAATCCAGTCGTCCAATGCTCGTGCAAACAAGAGTATAAATCAGGAGTGTGTGATTTTTTATCAGACCGATGTTATACAATGAGGCCGCGCAGAGAAACATTTTTTTTCGCAAACTGATTCAGTGTGAGAAAAAATCCTATCATGTTCCAATTTGGCTCTGCAATTGAATGAGACTCACCCATTCAAGTCTATGGGTGGGAGAAAAAAAAATTGAATACCTCAGTATAGCATCCCATATTTACGGTTACATTACAATTCTGTTACATAGGGAACTGTAAATGATCCTGTAAATGATTAATAACTGCTCAGAAAAAAACCTGACTGCAAATGGACAAGTAAGAAAAAAACTGTCCCACTCTCCTGGATGAAAACAGATAATTATATATGATGTACAGGGAAATATGGGTATAGTACAATGCCAAAAATTTCACTTTTTAAATTACATGAGCGATATCTATTGTAAATTCTACAAGAGCTCAGAAACCGGCGAATCCTTGCAGCGCACAGTGCTAGCCCTGGGAGAATTCAGAAGTCTGCAGTCACACAGAGTGGGTGCAGACAGTATAGTCCTCCATACAGTATTATGGGCACCACGTAGTCCTCCATACAGTATTATGGGCACCACATAGTCCTCCATATATTGTTATGGGCACCATATAACCCTCCATACAGTATTATGGGCACCACACAGCCCTCCATACAGTATTATGGGCACCACATAGTCCTCCATACAGTATTATAGGCACCACATAGCCCTCCATACAGTATTATGGGCACCACATTGTCATCCATACAGTGTTATGGGCACTACATAGTCCTCCAGTGTTATGGGCACCATATAACCCTCCATACAGTATTATAGGCACCACATAGTCCTCCATTCAATGTTATGGGCACCCCATAGTCCTCCAAACAGTATTATAGGCACCATATAAGCCTTCATACAGTATTATAGGCACCACATAGCCCTCCATACAGTATTATGGGCACCACATCGTTCTCCATACAGTGTTAAGGGCACCATATAAGCCTCCATACAGTATTAAAGGCACCACATATTCCTCCATACAGTGTTATGGGCACCATAAAACCCTCCATACAGTATAATGGGCCCACATAATGCTCCATATATTGCTCAACACAGTATAATGGCCCCATATATTAATCCATACAGTAACATGGGCTCCAAATATTACTTCAAACAGTATAATGGGCCCTATATAATACTCCACACATAAAAATCATCAAATACTCACTTCTCCCTGTACCACCGTTGCTCTGGTCTCCTCAGCGTATTCTGACCCTTTGCACTGCTCAGTACAAATTATGCGCTGTAGCGATGCAATTGCGTCCTCTGCGCTAAAACGTCACAGAGATCAGACATGGAGGGGGAATCATGGGAGAGGGAGCATCAGCGGATGGCTCCCTCACTCATTGTTTTCAACTGTGTCAGCGCTGGCATTGGGTCCCCACGACTTATGAGCCCTATAGCATGCTATATTCCCGAAGGCTTGACAACTTGCGCCGAGTGGTGATGTTAGCCCTGATATATGTGTCATAACTGAGCACCAGTGCACCACCAAATATTAAGCAGTGGGTGAAATGCTTTCAGGACACACACCCTTAAATCAAAGGGATTTATAAAAAGAAAATAATCGGCACACCGATTAAATAAGAGAGAAGTGGAGGACACTTTATTAGCCCATTTGGTAACATTTAAATTCCATAGCAGAGAAATGTTCTGTTATGGATCTGAAACGTTGCCACATGGGCTAATAAAGAGTCCGCCACTTTCCACAATTAATCGGAGTGCTTCTTATTTTCATATATATACACACACACTTAGAGCAGATACTTATATTTACACCATGTATACAGGACAGGAGGAGTATACACAATGTACACAGCTCCACAATATATACTGTGGTAAGGAATATAGAGTGGAGCGGTGTATATACTACATAGTGTAGAGATGTGCCAGTGTATATAGTGTGGATTCCATACTATATACACAGCACGCTACTATATGAACAGCTCTACACTATATATACACAACTCTACACTATAATTAAAACAGTGTTATACTATATTATGTTGCATACATCACATAGGAGAAACGCATATATATCATATAGGAGACACTGAAAACTGCTGATATATATATCACATTAAGACTACTGTATATACATTATATAGGTGACACTGCAACTGCTCTGCATAGTCACAGTATCACTAATATAATGTATATATAGCCGCATACCTATATAATGTATATAGAGTGGTGTATATACATTATATAGGTAATACTGTGACTGCTGTGTATTTGTTATGTAGGTGACACTGGAATTATACACAGCAATCTATATTACAGCAACTGCTGTGCATAATTGCAGTATCACCTATAAAATGTATATACAGCAGTAGCAGTATCACCAGCATAATGTATATAGAGCAGTCTGTATACATCATATAGGTGATACTGAAACTGTTATATCTAGAATATATACTGTAGATGATACTGCAATTATACACTGTGTTTCACATTATTATGCAAATAATATTTTCTCAGATTTTCCCAAATTACCGATATGAATTGCAGTCATTGTAATTTTCCAGTCAAATAACTATTAGAGTACAATTGAAAGGTTTTTGTATAAACTGCCTATGATAACAGTATATTTTTAAAAAAAATCAAACACTCAAACTGCACTCAAAATGCATGTTCCAAATTATTATGCACAGCAGAGTTTTCATCCTTTTCATTTTAATAAAGAACAAAAAAATGGTCATTTTTGGAATTATAAGCATTAGCAGGTTCTTACAAACTGAAATCAAACAGTTTTAAACTAAAAAATTTATTCTAGGTGATGTTACATTTGCACATAGGACCCCTTGTTCGAAAGGAGCTTCTGAACTCTCTCGTCCATTGAATTTGTCTGGTTTTGGATGGTTTCTGCTTCAATTGTTTTGCATGAGGACAGAATACCCTCCCAGAGCTGTTGCTTAGATGTGAACTGCCTCCCGCCATCAGACACTCCTTTTGATGATGCTCCAGAGGTTCTCAATGGGGTTGAGGTCAGGTGAGCATGGGGGCCACACCATAAGTTTGTCCCCTTTTATGCCCATAGCAGCCAGAGATGCAGATGTGTTATGTGCAGCATGAGACGGTGCATTATCATGCTTGAAAATGATCTTGCTGCCGAATGCACGGTTCTTCTTCTTGAACCATGGCAGGAAGTGCTGTTTGAGAAACTCAACATACACTATGGAGTTCATCTTTACCCCTTCAGGGATCCTAAATGGGCCGACAATCTCTCCCCATGATTCCAGCCCAAAACATTACTCCACCTCCTCCTTGTTGGCGCCGTAACTGTGTTTGCATGGGGTGTCCATCAACCAGCCATCCTCCACTCCATCCATCTGGACCATCGAGCGTTGCATGGCACTCATCGGTGAACAAAACAGTTTTGAAGTCAGTCTTCATGTATTGTTTGGCCCACTGGAGCCGTTTCTGCTTGTGTGTAGTGGATAGAGGAGGTCGACAGGATAGCTTACGCACATCTGCAAACCTCTGAAGGACCCTGTATCTTGTTGTTCGGGGGACATTGGAGGCACCAGCACCTTAAAAAACTTGTCTGCTGCTATGACAAGGCTTTTTTGCCGCTGCTCTGTTAACCTGACGTAATTGCCTGTAGGAAAGAGTCCTCAATTTTCCCTTATCAGCACGCACACGTGTGTACTGTGAATCAGCTACATACTTCTTGATTGTGCGATGATCACGATGAAGTGTCTTGGCAATGTTGATTGTAGTCATGCCTTGACCTAAACACTCCACAATTTGTTGCTTCTCAGCAGCCGACACATCCTTTTTCTTTCCGATTTTGGCAGAAAATGTAGGCTGCTTAATAATGTGGGACAGCCTTCTTAAGTAGTCTTGCCTTTCATTGGACACACTTGCCAAACTAATTAGCACAGGTGTCTGCAATTGCTTACAGTGATATAAAGAGCCCTGACACACATCACCATCAATGAGTTTATCTGACAAACAAAAAAATTCTTACCTTATCACTCCTAAACAATTTTTGCATAATAATTTGGAACACAGTGTACACAGCAGTTGCTGTAGTATAGATTGCTGTGTTTAATTCCAGCGTCACCTACATAAAATATACAATATGCAGTCCTAGCAGTATCACATATATTGTATATACATGATACAGGCACATAGAAACATTTATCTTGGGACTTACCCAAATCCTTGAGATGAGAGAAAATTGAAAAGAGCTGCAGCATTAGACATGCAGAGGAGCGGATCCTGAATTTTACCTGTGACGGTGAGCAGAAAAAAACTTTTGAATGGAGCCCCTGTGTGCGCACGCACTGTATCTCAATTGCTTGCGCTGAGGCCCATCGCGGCCGCTGTGCACGCGTCATTGACAAGAGCTGCCGCGGCTGCCGTGTGCGTGTCATCACAAGGGACGCCGTGCGCGCGACATCACAAGGTCCGCCACGGTGCACGCTTTTACGCATGATGGTAAGGGCTGCAGCGACTGCTGCGTGGCCTTGTCAGCACGTGCATGCAAGACAGCGCAGGTAAACAAGGGCTTTTTCAACAGTTTTAAAGGGCCAGCGGCTACTTACCAACTCAGTGCCACTGGCCCATCAGGCAAATGCCTGCCTCGGCAGATTCCCTGTCTGGGCCTGTACATAGACACATATACTGTACATACACACATTATAAAGGTGATACTGCAACTGGGTATGTACGTTATATAGGTTATACCACTGTGTGTAATATACTGCGACTGCTGTGTATAGCCATATAGGCCAGCCGCAGTGTATAAGTATGTGTGTATGTATATATATATATATATATATATATATATAATATACACACACATACATACATACATACTGCAGCTAGCCTATATAGGCTATACAACGTAAGAAGGCTCTAAAACGTAAGAACGACTCTAAAACGTAAGAAGAAAGAAAAGGATGTTGTGGCCACCCTGACCAGCATCATGGCACGGACAGAGGGCATGACAGAGGAAAGCTCAATGTCGTTCAGTGTGTTCACCAGCAGCCCTCCTTCTAGGAATCCCTGAAAATCCCAGCGTCTCCTCCTGTGCACACTACCCTGGCTGCATGCAGTAACACAACTCATGAAACTGCTAATCCACAGCACATCACTGTTAGGCTCATGCACACATTCAGTATTTGGTGAGTTTTTTACCCCAGTATTGGTAAGCCAAAACCAGGAGTGGAACCCTCAGAGGAAAAGCATAATAGATACATGTGCACCCCTTCTGCATTTATCAACCACTCTGGTTTTGGCTTACAAACACTGGGGTAAAAAACTCACCAAATACTGAACGCATGCATGAGCCTTAATCTGTATACTGTACTGTGAATGGATGTAGGAGTGTATATTGTGAGCATGCATACACAATAAGCCCCTGCAGCGTCATGGTGGTATCATAGACATCTATACAAAGTGTCTGTATGATTCCTTGTCGGACATGTCACTATCCAGAATAGAGCCCATGCAAGAAGTGTATGTGTGAATGGATAGATAGATAGATAGACAGACAGATAGATAAATTGCTACATATATATTTTTTTTTAATTTTGCTTTGACATAAAAAAAAACTTTAGAAGATAAAACAAGAAAAAAAACATTCTGCAACATTCCCCAAGAAAGCACGTGTCAATCATGAAGGTTGGAAACCAGAAGTATTTTCAGTAGGTACTGTACATAACCGGCATAGTATATATATATATTGTAACCAGTTCAGGGGGTATATAGCTCTGGGATCGCCGTCTCGGGTAGACGGAGTGGCATAAAGAGTCCAATCACCGACAGCAGCACTGGTGCAAACTGGCGTCAACCAGCTTTTATTAAAGTCCACAGCAACAGAACATAAAACAAATCATAAACCAAAATCCTAAGCCTGTCAGGCTGCTAACTAGACACGGATAGTTCCCTCACTCCCGTGGTCTAGACTCTAACAGCCTGGCCACAACAACACAGAGTTATAATAGGTATTTACCAGAGCTTGGCTTCCAGGAGACTCCAACAGCGTCTGAAGTCAGATTCAGACTGAGAGCTCTGTCTGTCTAACTCTACCACCTATTTCTGGCTGCTTAATTAGGCAGCTGTGTGTACTCAGGGTTGAGCTGCAAGCCTGTACTGGATGGGGAGTGGAGTGAACGGCGTACTGCCATCCTACCTTCACTCCTATATTCCTTATGCGACCCAGCTAAGAAACCTGGGCGAGATATACACCCCGTCCAGTACGCACCCTTTCACTGTCTCACAATATATATATATATATATATATATATATATATATATATGTAGTACAGACCAAAAGTTTGGACACACCTTCTCATTCAAAGATTTTTTCTGTATTTTCATGATTATGAAAATTGTACATTCACACTGAAGGCATCAAAACTATGAATTAACACATGTGGAATTATACATTACACTTTACAAAAAAGTGTGAAACAACTGAAAATATGTCTTATATTCTAGGTTCTTCAAAGTAGCCACCTTTTGATTTGATGACTGCTTTGCACACTCTTGGCATTCTCTTGATGAGCTTCAAGAGTAGTCACCGGAAATGGTTTTCACTTCACAGGTGTGCCCTGTCAGGTTTAATAAGTGGGATTTCTGGCCTTATAAATGGGCTTGGGACCATCAGTTGTGTTGTGCAGAAGTCTGGTGGATACACAGCTGATAGTCCTACTGAATAGACTGTTAGAATTTCTATTATGGCAAGAAAAAAGCAGCTAAGTAAAGAAAAACGAGTGGCAATCATTACTTTAACCCCTTAATGTCCATTGACGTGCAGTGTCCTAATGGCAAGGTGTCAGTTTTGGCACCATGACGGACTGTGCACATCATGCCTGTGTAAACACGCAGTGGTAGTTCAGTGCCGACAGCTGTCTATGACAGCTGACAGGCTCGGCAAGCGGTGCGGGGACCTTTGCAGTCGGTCCCCGCACCTGCAGGGCTGTGATTGGTCAGTCAATGTGACTGACCAAACACAGCAGCGATCAGGCAGAAGAGGCTGAAATTTCAGCCTCTTCTGCCCGATCAGTGCAGGAGCTCAGCGCTGCAGTGGCCGAGCTTCCTGCACTGACAGCCGGGAGCGGCGCCCCCGCTGCCCCAGGCTGTTAACCCCCTGACTGCTGAGATCGAGCGTGATCGCAGCGCTCAGGGGGAGAG